>CM037592.1:77739079-78375048 GCA_021018995.1 Chloranthus sessilifolius | reverse complement strand
TCAATGGAAAATTTGATCCAATCTGATTTGAGGAACAGAATTATATGTACATGATCAAGTATATACAACTCTATAGAAGAACCACTTGATGTCATAAACTACCAAAAATAATCAAAGAACCAAAGAAATTGAAAATCTGCAGAAATTGGGCCAAACCGATTAATCGAATTTCAAATCGATTAATCGATTTGGAATTTTGATTAATCGATTTTGTTCGATTAGTCGACTGGCATGTACCAGTGACTGGAAATTGAAAGGAGAGTTAGAATATACATAGAAGACAAATTTCGATTGATCGAGTTAGAATCTCGATTAATCGATTTGGGATCGACTAATCGATTTTGAGAATTTTGATTAATCGAATTAGAATTCGATTAATCGAACGGCAAGTTCGATTAATTGAACAAACTGAGAATGTTAGAAGAATTGGGAGTCAATTTTGAAATTTCGATTAACCGAAGCAGTGTCGATTAATCGATTTTGGATTTCGATTAATCGAACTGGATCTCGATTAATCGATTTACTAAAGGGACCTCGAAGAAATTGAAGTCAGATAGACGATTTCGATTAATCGAAGTGAATTTCGATTAATCGATTTTGAAATTTTGATAATCGAAATGAATTCGATTAATCGAATAACTTAAAGATTTCTGAAAAATTTAGAAGTTACTACACGATTTCGATTAATCGAAGTGAAATTCGATTAATCGATTTTGAAATTTCGATTAATCGAAATGGATTTCGATTAATCGACTGGCTCGCGCCAGTGAGCTCAAAAACTTAAATTTTTAAACGAATACGATTTCGATTAATCGAAATGTTTTCGATTAATCGAATTTAACTTTCGATTGATCGATTTGGGAAATCGATTAATCGATTTTACGCGGCTTAACCTAGTTTGAAATCTCGATTAATCGATTCTGGATTTCGATTAATCGAGCCGGGGCCTATATATTGGAAATTAGGGATTTTCCTTGCCATTCGAAATCTCTTGAGCTCTCTAGTGTTGGCGCTTTGTCTTCTCTTTCTTCTCCAACCAACCGAGCGATCTAGGGTTTGGATTTTCCGCCGATTCGCATCCGAAATCGCCCGCATTCGCCTCCGAAGCCTAAGGTAAACCCTAGGCTCGAGTATATTCTTCAATTTCAAGTCGAAAACCCTAGTTTTTACCGGAAATTTCGTCAAAATGCCGCCCAAAACCCGTTTATCTTCAACTCAAGTAAGAATGCCGCGCCACCACCACCTACCCCATCGCCGGTGAGGACTCCATCACCGTCGGCATCGGAGACCACCTCCGGTTCGACGAGCGCGTCTATGCGCGAGTCTTCCCGTGAGTCCACCCCCATGCCACCACCACCCACCAATGTCGAGCAACCAAATGAATGGTGGGCGGCAAAGACCTTTGAGGTCGAATACATCATCGACCCTACCCTGTTCACAAATCACGATTTGCCGGGCGAGACCCAATGGGCTCGAAACTACCTCAACAACGCCGGTCTCGGCAACCTTCTCAAACCAATCCGGGGTTCTTACTACCCTAGATTGGTTAGACTGTTTTACCAAGGGCTAACGGATGGCCCTACCGATGATTGCATTTTGACCAAGATCGAGGGTCGTCTATACATGATCACTCGACGTCACATACACGAGGTACTCGAGTGTTACCTCGATTTTACCCCAGAGACTACCCTATTCCCACCCTTCGAGGAGGACCCCCGCTTCGAGGAGGTCATGACCCGCATGACCAATGGTAAAAAGGGGTCGGGCTCCTCCATTAAGAGGGTTGACCTTCCACACTATATGTGAATGCTCGACTCGGTGATAAAGTGCAACCTTTACCCAATGCGCCACGACACCGAGCGCGTAGACAAAGTGCAACATGCACTTTATGCGGCCTTCTGTGGCCGGTGGTTCGACGCCACAATGGTCATACTTGAGGGGATGATGTCACAACCCAGATTTTTGAGATCTGTGCATGGCACACTTTGTTGCACATAGGTATATGCGTTTCACAAAGGGACCAAAACACCCAAATACTTAAAGTGTGTACATGGGAAACACACTAGTATATCCCAATTCTGATAAATATAAAAGTGAAGAAGAGAGAAGAGGAGTCCTTACGTAAAACTATTCTAACCTAAATAGAGAGGAGGAGATTAGAGAGAAAAAGAAAGGGAAGAAAGGAGCCTGGGAGAACTAGGGTTGCAGAAACTTGGCTCGGCAAGGAAGATCAGAGGTAATGACGGGAGGACGAACCAGGGAGGCCGGATAGCCTAGTTGGTATACAAATCTTAAATCGGACCTGCGCGTGATTCATCGTCGGAGGTACGTTAAAAACATGATAGATGCCTAGGAATGTTTTTATATAGTAGGAAGGATGTTGGCAGTAAGTTTACTCTATATAAGATTAAGGTCAAATGAAGGATGGAAGCGTGATCTCGATCTGATCAGGGACAAAACCATTGTTCCTCGCTCGAGCGGTCTTAAGAGGCTCGCTCGAGCGAGGATGAACAAAGAAAAGAACGACTCTGGGCTCGCTCGAGCGGTCCCTTAAACTAAAGGGAGGCTCGCTCGAGCGAGGGTCCACAGAAAAAGTCGAGAGCTCGATTTAACCGCTCGAGCGATCTCGATTTGACCGCTCGAGCGAGGTCAAGTGACCGCGCTGAAGGAAGTATAATCGATCACAAGGAAAGCAGGTCCGTGACCACTAAGATGTTGGTTTTCTGAAATAAGAAACTCGGGTGTCTTACACCCCAAATGACCTTAAACCATCCTAAAGTAAATTCTCTTTTAATGTAGGTTGATGCATTATAACCGCTAAGGACAAGCTTTTGAGACTGTTGAGGTAGGGAGTATTCTTGAAACATGTGCATTATTCTGTGAACTCATATGCGTAGTATAGTCTATTTAAATAGTAGTATATACCATAAACTCTCATGATAAGTGTGTGTGTGTAAAGTGTGAAGAATCCTGAGGTCCCCAGGGGACGAAATATAATGTGGTTAAATCAGAGAAAGTTGAAATAGAAGTATGGGGCATCCCAGGGATGCGTAAGAAATAAAATAGAGAAACAGAAACAATGTGATAAGGCCTAATGTAATATATCTAGCACATTCACGGTGAATAACTATATGTAAAGCACATTGATATTTTTATTATTTAAGGTTGATCAGAATACCCCACCGACGTGGCGGGATACCCACGACTGACTCGGCAGGATATCCGTGACCGGTACGGCGGCCAATCCGTATAGTTGTAACACATCCCAGGGATGTAGATTGAGAATAGACCCCGCCGCCTATGAGAAAGGGGCTTGGGCAGTATTCCCAGGGGATACACATAATAACTGTCTAGTTAGACGACGATGGCGGGTATTCCATCGGGGCTCGATGCTATAGTGCTCGAGGATTACTTAAGTTAAGATTTAAGTGATTAGGCCAAGTTCACAAACAAATTCATAAAGAGATTAAACAGAAACTGTGCTAAGATTGGTTGGGAATCATTGCTTTATTTTTATCCTTCAAATTGTTGTACATAAATATTTCTTGAGAAATTATGTTGTTGGTACTAACATATGTGCGGGAGATGATCTATATGTTCTTTTGTTTTCCCTACGGAGCTAGGATGTAGCTCACCCCTTAGACTATACGTCAGTGTCAAGGACTAACGGGCAAGAAGGACTTGGTGAAGTAAATCCAAAGGCATCTGTCTGTATTACGAAGAGTCGAACCTCCTCGAGGAATTCTTCTAGGAAACCCACGCATACCTTGATAGTGAGTTGAGAGAAGTCATGTATGGCTTGGTATATCGAGCCTTTTTATTTTGAATGTTTTAAATACTGTCACTTGGTAGACCACCTAGGAGGAATAAGTATCATTAAACTTTCGGGTATGTCCTTATGTCCATGAATTGGCATGGAACAAGAACTGCCTGGTAGGATCAACTAACTTATAAGTTCTTATTGTTGCTTAGAGTATTCGCATGTGCTTCAATTACCGTTTGGCTGTATATATGAAGAGGAGTTATGATATGAATGTAAGGCACGGCCTTGAAGGTCGTGCAGATGGCACGGATTTCGGGATGCCGAAATTCGGGCTGTCACAGTTGGTATCAGAGCCTTTTCCTTTCAGAGTTCTGACTATCATATCGTCAGAATATAGGGACTTCTGCTAACGAGATTTTAATTCTCATGCAGACCGTTATGTTTCCTAGAGGGAGAGGCCGACCCAGGGGTGGCCATGATAGGAATTTACGCAGTAGAGATGGGTTCGTCTCACCTACAAACAGAGTGCCATTGGGAAACAGGGAGATTCCCGAGAGCAGTGGCCAGGGAGGAAATCAAAATCAAGCAGAGGAGCAAGATCTAGATAGACATGATCGAGACCAAAGGGAACAAGATAGGGTGAGAGAAAGGAATGAGGAAAGAGAAGAGCGTCAGAGAATGATGCACACAATGGAGACCATGGCAACTGCCATGGCACAACAAGCAGCGTCCTTGGCAGCGCATACAGTACCAGAACCACAACGAACACCTACCCCTCCAGTAGGACTTACACCTTTATTGGCTTCAGCATTCACCGAGTTCAGAAGAATGAGACCTCCCAATTTTTCAGGACAGGCAGACACAATGGCCGCGGAAAACTGGTTGGGAGAAATGGAGAAGGTGTTGATCGACATGCACAGGAGGATGAGAGCGCTGGGCAAGACATATATGTTAGATGGAGAAGCTGGACCTTGGTGGAAATCGTTGTCGAACGAGAGCACAAGAAACTCCAAACGCGTGCCGTGGACTTGGGACGAATTTGTAGAAGAATTCAATAAACAATATTTTCCTGAAGTTGTGAGAAATCAAATGGAGACCCAATTTTTACAACTAGCACAGGGAAGAATGACCGTGAGAGAGTATGGAGTGGAATTCATGAGACTGGCTCGCTTCTGCATCACGTAATCTCGACGTGATGAAAGCGAAGAGCGTTCCAACAGGCTTACGGCCGGACATCCGAGGGGTGTTGCGCCTTCCAGTGAAGACTTATGGAGAAGTAATGAGTAAGGCATTGGTGGTTGAGGAAGAAAATAATAACCGATACCGCCGAGGGAACATCAAGGCGAGAATGCACCGATCTGAATAGGACGGGGGTTATGAATTGTCATATAAGAAACAGAGGTTTATAACACCAAATCGTAAACCGCTGCTCCAAATGGTTATGGGAGAGCTGCTCCACGATCGACTCATCAAAATTATCCGCTGCTCGCATCGTGAGAGATCGAGGTATCAAGGTCCCACTTATTCCAACAGACTACAACTCCACAAGTTTTTCCGAGAGTCGCTAATTCATTTCAAGGGAAACTTGTGCTAAATGTGGCAAGTCCCATAAAACAAGATCAGAGGCAAGGAATGCGAGGCTGTTTCAAGTGTGGCAAGATAGGTCACATGATGCGAGATTGCCCTAAGACAGCCAAAGAAAAGACGGCTCCAACCTCCATGCCACAACCAATTCAAGCTCGAAAGCCTGTTATTCGAGGAAGAGCCTACGCAGCATCGCCAGAAGGTGGAGTGTACACGACATTATCCAAGGTGAGAACTCCTTTAAAATAGAGAATTTCGGTTTCAATATAACTCTAGATAAAGAATGAGTTTATATTAGGATATATAAATATATATATCATATTAAACGTAAGAGTGAAAATTGTTTATGGATATGTTGAGTACGTATATGCATATATTGTAGGTACGTTACAGATTTATGAGAAAGGGTGCTACGTAGCACATGACGCGCGAGTGCTGATAGACCCAGGGTCTACCCACTCCTTCATTACCCCTAGATTTGCGAAAAGAATGAAGATTGTTCCGGAAACTCTGGACTTTGTGTTATCAGTGTCCATCCCAACAGGAGAATTAGTGGACACGGAATTAGTCTGCAAATCGGTAGTAGTAAACATTAGGGATCACGTTGTCCACGAATTAGAGGCAAATCTAATATGGTTGGACATGCAGGGATTCGATGTGATCCTTGGCATGGATTGGCTGTCCCAACATTGCGCAACAGTGGACTGCAAGGATAAAGTTGTTGTTTTCCGTCCTAACACGAGGAGATCGTTTCGATTTCAAGGGGAGAGGTCGACTCAGGTACCACTTATATCTGCAGAAGAGCGTAACGCTTTAATTAGGAAAGGGTGTAGTGGTTATTTGGCATTTTAAAGGAGGATAAAGAAGAAAAGAATATTATCTCGACTTATTGGAAAGTAGAATTCCCAGATGTATTCCTAGAAGAATTGCCAGGATTACCTCCAGAAAGAGAAGTAGAATTTGCAATCGATTTGGCACCAGGAACGGAACCTATTTCAAAAGCACCTTATAGAATGGCCCCTGCAGAGCTGAAAGAATTGAAAGAACAACTGCAAGAGCTCATGGACAAGGGGTTTATACGACCAAGCGTGTCTCCGTGGGGAGCACCAGGTTGTTCGTGAAAAGAAGTATGGGTCGATGCGTTTGTGCATCGACTACCGCCAATTGAATAAAGTCACGGTGAAGAATCGATATCCGTTGCCAAGAATAGATGATTTATTCGACCAATTACAAGGAGCAAAACACTTTTCCAAGATCGACCTAAGATCCGGGTACCATCAGTTAAGAGTCAGGGCCGAGGACATTCAGAAAACGGCTTTTAGAACACGGTATGGACACTATGAATTTTAGTGATGCCATTTAATGACAAAATGCACCATTTATGGATTTGATGAATCGAGTGTTTAAACCACACTTAGACTCTTGGGTTGTAGTGTTTGTGGATGACATCCTAATCTACTCAAAATCAAAAGCGGAGCATGAAGAACACTTACGTGTCGCTCTCCGAACTTTGCGTGAACACTCACGCCAAGCTCAAGAAATGTGAGTTTTGGCTAGAAGAAGTCAGCTCGGGACATGTCGCTCCAAGCATGGTGTCATCAGAGATCCCGCTAAGATCGAGGCAGTAGTGAACTGGGAACAACCAAAAACCGTGACAGATATCCGGAGTTTCCTCGGACTGGCAGGATATTATCGGCGTTTCGTTGAGGGGTTTTCAAAAATATCTGGACCTCTCACAAGGCTTACAAGAAAGGACTCAAGATTTGAGGGAGTGAGGCGCAGTGAAAAGAGTTTTCAAGAACTCAAGAAAAGACTCACCTCAGCTCCAGTGTTAGCCATTCCATCAGGCAGTGGAGGATTCGCAGTTTATAGTGATGCTTCGTATAACGGGTTGGGTTGTGTATTAAATCAATATAAAAAGGTAATAGCTTACGGCCCGCATAGCTTGAAAGAGCACGAAAGGAACTACCCAACACACGATCTCGAACTAGCAAATATATTCGCATTAAAAATATGGCGACATTACCTATACGGAGAAACATTTGAAATTTTCACGACCATAAAGCCTCGATACTGCTATACGTGAAGGAACTAAATATGAGGCGTAGAGGTGGATGGAATTCCTCAAAGATTACGATCGTTCTATACAAGATCATCCGAGCAAAGCTAACGAGTGGCGACGCCTTGAGTCGAAAGAGTTCCATACTGGCTAGCCTAATTTCAGGTATACATCGATGGAAGTTGTTAGAGGATCTAGCGTTATGTGGTGCATCCAACCACAAGCCACAGAGCCTTCTTAACCAACATATCGGTTGAAGCGGTGATATTTGAACACATACGAGAACTACGGATGAAAGACCCGATTCTAACAAGGATACATCAAAATGTAATAGAAGGTACTACCTCGAGTTTTTAATCAAGGAAGACGGTTCCTTAACGCGTTCAAGGCGGCTTTGCATTCGGGACAACGCCAATTGCGGCGAACGATTCTTGATGAATCACAGTCAAGTTATGCGATCCACCCGAAGCACGAAGATGTATCAGATCAAAAAGAATTACCGGTGGAGAGGTTGAAACAAGATGTGGCGTAGTATGTTTCACGATGTTTGACGTGCCAACAAGTGAAAATCGACCATAGACACCGCAGCCTATTACGCCCTTACACATACCGGAATGGAAATGGGAATCTATCTCAATGGATTTCATAGTCGGGTTACCACGAACTGCAAGGAGGCATAACGCCATTTGGGTAGTGGTTGATCGATTAACTAAGTCGGCACATTTCTTGCCGTACAACACGATGTACACAGCGGGAAGATTAGCAGAACTTTACATGAAAGAGATCGCTCGCCACATGGGATACCAAGTAGCATTATTTCGCATCGAGACCCATTATATACGCCAAAGTTTTGGAGGAAATTCCAAGAAGGAATGGGAACTAAGTTGATTTCAAGACGGCATTTCACCCACAAATGCACGGCAAACTGAGAGGGTCAACCAAGTCATTGAAGACATGCTTAGGGCATGTATGTTAGAATTGCAAGGATCGTGGGATCAACATCTACCATTGATTGAGTTCGCTTATAATAATAGTTTTCAGACGAGCATTGGGATGGCACCGTATGAAGCCTTGTACGGAAGACGATGTAAGTCGCCAATCAATTGGGAAGAAACTGGGGAGAAATTTGTTTTGGGACCCGAGCTACTTGAAGATAACGCTGCCATTGTCCGCATGATCAGGGAGAGGCTAAAGGCGGCTCAGAGCAGACAGAAAAGTTATGCTGACATCAAGCGGACCAGTGTAGACTTTAAAGTGGGGGAACATGTGTTCGTGAAAGTATCACCAATGAAGGGAGTGATGAGATTTGGGAAGAGAGGGAAACTAAGTCCCCGCTATCTCGGACCGTTTGAAGTTTTGGGTCGAGTGGGAGAAGTAGCCTATCGCATTGGTTTGCCACCATTGTTTGATCAAGTACACAATGTTTTCCACGTGTCGATGCTTAGGAAATATCTCAATGACCACGATCACGCATCGAGCGCCAATCATTCAAATGCATGAAGATATGACCATGATTGAAGAACCCAGAAATTGTTAGATAAAGGAACAAAAGGCGTAATAAAAGTGATTCCCTTAGTACTTGTTCGATGGAAGAACCATCCGATCAAGAGGCAACATGGGAACGTGAGGCGGATGTTAGAGAACAATATCCCAAATTGTTCGGAGTTGAAAACTCAATGATTTTATTGGTTTGAAAATATGTAATTTAGGTACTATGAAGGTTAGGTATGTTTTCTTTTGATATATGATTGCAAACAATGTTTGAAAAAAAAAAAAATTCTTGAACTCTAAATTTATGAATCTAGTGATAAATTGAAATTTAATGAACAAAAGGTCCCAGATAAAAGTTTCGTCTCGCCGAGCGACCACTTATATCCGAGCGAGCCCACATAAAATCATACTTCCTCTCGCCGAAGCGAAATAAATCTCGCCGAAGGTAGAGTAGACCGCCGAGCGATGGTTTATAACCGCCGAAGATAAGATATATAATACGATTTCGCTTCGCCGAAAGCGAGCTAATGACCGCCGAGCGAGGCGGAACTATAAATATGGGAGAGGCCTTGCTTTGCTTCATCTTCGCGAAGGAAGAGGAGAGACGAGAGAGGGGGTTAGGGCAAGCGATTTTTCAATCTTTTCGGTCCGTTTCCAGCCGGATTTCAACCATCCGATCCATTAAAACTACTCTTCTAGGTAAAATCTGCCCCTCTCTAAAAAAAATTTCTTGTCATTTAAACCCTTTAAATACTTAATGGCTTCAAGCCCAAACCCACAACCTAAGAAACGGATGGCGATTCGATCGCCGTCGGCGCGCAATAAAGCGCCACAAACCTCGCAACCATCATCAAACCCACCCTCTACTCCAATCACACTGGATGATTGGTGGGGAGCGAAAAATTTTGAAGCCGAATGGGAAATACATCCCTCTTGTTTCGGAGATCCGGCATCCACCCAGTGGACATCGGACTTCATCACCAACAATCAACTCAAGTCCCTCCTTACGCCATTCGGGGATCGATACTACCCGAGGCTAGTGAAGCTTTTCTACCAAACCTTAAACATGAGCATCGATGAGGACGCCATACTTGTTACCATCGATGGTAACGAGTTAGTTTTTAGATGTGCCGACATCTCCTCGATCATGAAATGCCCCCACATCTACACTCCTAGCCCACTCATCCTACCACCCTTTCTCGAACGATTTCCCAACGATCATCTCCGACATCACTGGCGGTAGGTCCACCTCGGGACAATCCATCACCCGATCACAACTACCGCCGCGCATGTGGCTTTTGGACATAATCTTCAAAAAGAATTTGCACCCCACCGGCCATGACCAAGAACGCCGAGATGCGTTTTTGCGAGCACTACACACCGCATTTCACAATAGGTGGATCAATGCACCTATGGTCATTATAAAAGGCATGGCGCATGCCTACAGAAGAAATGTGAGGGGTGCTATCCCTCCACCTATCAACCGACTACCGTATGCACGACTGATTTCCCGACTTTTGGAGTCGCGAAACGGGAAGGGAGGATTTAGGATTCGGGAGGACGAGTTGTTCCTCACCGACAACGTCGTCCCATACCTCGCCCAGGATTGAGGGAGAAATCTTAAAAGCCTCCAAACCAGTCGACAAGAAGAGAGACCGGCAGGTCTCCAGATCAGCCACCCATCAAAGACCGGCAGGACCGACTACTTCCTCCACCACAGTTCCGCAGCCCATACCCACTACTGACACGGGCATGATGCGAGAGATCCTTCAGCAAGGAAGGGACATTAGGTTGCATCAGAGGTTCCAGGAGGCGCTACTTATCGACCTCATGGGCCATGCGCATCAAACCTACATGCAGCGCGTTGGTGCCATGAGGGATTCTATATTTGGAACATCTACCTCCGAACCGCTACTAGAGGCAATTGCCACGGTGATCTACACGATGAAGACGATGACACTACTTAAGACGACGCAGCGATGACTATGAAGAGGAAGAGGATTAGGAAATAGCAAATAATCGAACACCTGGCATGTAATATTTTGAAAACTTGATATGGATGTTAAATTTTTTTTTTTTGTGTTAAAAACTATCGTGGCATGAATGGCACAAGTTGTGGTTTGGGTAGATGATAAATATGTGTGGAATGTGTATCGATGATATTTTTATTAAATTGTTTTGTTTTTGTTGTATGGAAATTGTGGGTATGACCAACACTGATAGCTGCAAATGCGGCTACATAGTTAAATTCCTAACTGTTATGCAAGTCAGATGACAAAAGTAGTACCGAGTTAAGAAAATAATATCGATTTTCGAGGGCGAAAATCTTATAAGTTGGGGTGATTGTCACAACCCAGATTTTTGAGATCTGTGCATGGCACACTTTGTTGCACATAGGTATATGCGTTTCACAAAGGGACCAAAACACCCAAATACTTAAAGTGTGTACATGGGAAACACACTAGTATATCCCAATTCTGATAAATATAAAAGTGAAGAAGAGAGAAGAGGAGTCCTTACGTAAAACTATTCTAACCTAAATAGAGAGGAGGAGATTATAGAGAAAAAGAAAGGGAAGAAAGGAGCCTGGGAGAACTAGGGTTGCAGAAACTTGGCTCGGCAAGGAAGATCAGAGGTAATGACGGAGGACTAACCAGTGGAGGCCGGATAGCCTAGTTGGTATACAAATCTTAAATCGACTCAAGGTGATTCATCGTCGGAGGTACGTTAAAAACATGATAGATGCCTAGGAATGTTTTTATATAGTAGGAAGGATGTTGGCAGTAAGTTTACTCTATATAAGATTAAGGTCAAATGAAGGATGGAAGCGTGATCTCGATCTGATCAGGGACAAAACCATTGTTCCTCGCTCGAGCGGTCTTAAGAGGCTCGCTCGAGCGAGGATGAACAAAGAAAAGAACGACTCTGGGCTCGCTCGAGCGGTCCCTTAAACTAAAGGGAGGCTCGCTCGAGCGAGGGTCCACAGAAAAAGTCGAGAGCTCGATTTAACCGCTCGAGCGATCTCGATTTGACCGCTCGAGCGAGGTCAAGTGACCGCGCGAGCGAGTATAACTGACCGCGCGAGCGAGGTCTGGTGACCACTAAGATGTTGGTTTTCTGCAATAAGAAACTCGGGTGTCTTACACCCCAAATGACCTTAAACCATCCTAAAGTAAATTCTCTTTTAATGTAGGTTGATGCATTATAACCGCTAAGGACAAGCGTGCTTTGAGACTGTTGAGGTAGGGAGTATTCTTGAAACATGTGCATTATTCTGTGAACTCATATGCGTAGTATAGTCTATTTAAATAGTAGTATATACCATAAACTCTCATGATAAGTGTGTGTGTGTAAAGTGTGAAGAATCCTGAGGTCCCTGTGGGACTAAATATAATGTGGTTAAATCGGAAAGTTGAAATAGAAGTATGGGGCATCCTGTGGATGCGTAAGAAATAAAATAGAGAAATGTAAACAATGTGATAAGGCCTAATGTAATATATCTAGCACATTCACGGTGAATAACTATATGTAAAGCACATTGATATTTTTATTATTTAAGGTTGATCGAATACCCCACCGACGTGGCGGGATACCCACGATCGACTCGTAGATATCCGTGACTGCACGGCGTCCAATCCAGATATAGTTGTAACACATCCGGGATGTAGATTGAGAATAGACCGCCGCCTATGAGAAAGGGGCTTGGGCGTATTCCTGTGGGATACACATAATAACTGTCTAGTTAGACGACGATGGCGGGTATTCCATCGGGGCTCGATGCTATAGTGCTCGAGGATTACTTAAGTTAAGATTTAAGTGATTAGGCCAAGTTCACAAACAAATTCATAAAGAGATTAAACAGAAACTGTGCTAAGATTGGTTGGGAATCATTGCTTTTTTTTTATCCTTCAAATTATTGTACATAAATATTTCTTGAGAAATTATGTTGTTGGTACTAACATATGTGCGGGAGATGATCTATATGTTCTTTTGTTTTCCCTACGGAGCTAGGATGTAGCTCACCCTTAGACTATACGTCGCAGTCAAGGACTAACGGCAAGGACTTGGGTGAAGTAAATCCAAAGGCATCGTGTTCCACTCACAGAAGAGTCAGAACCTCCTCCTGAGGAATTCTTCTAGGAAACCCGCTGCATACCTTGATAGTGAGTTGAGAGAGAGTACTGTGTATGGCTTGGTATATCGAGCCTTTTTATTTTGAATGTTTTAAATACTGTCACTTGGTAGACCACCTAGGAGGAATAAGTATCATTAAACTTTCGGGTATGTCCTTATGTCCATGAATTGGCATGGAACAAGAACTGCCTGGTAGGATCAACTAACTTATAAGTTCTTATTGTTGCTTAGAGTATTCGCATGTGCTTCAATTACCGTTTGGCTATATATATGAAGAGGAGTTATGATATGAATGTAAGGCACGGCCTTGAAGGTCGTGCAGATGGCACGGATTTCGGGATGCCGAAATTCGGGCTGTCACAGATGAGGTACATTAAGGGCAAGCTGATGAAGGGCAACATGCGGCCCAAGGAGAAGATGCCATATGCTCGGCTCATCTCGAGCATGTTGGAGTGCTACTCCGACGAGCCCTCCTATAGCATCTCGCCTCACGAGGTGAGGGCTACGGATCGCGTGAAGACGTTTACGAAGTCTTCATGGACCCGTAGCTACAATCTGCTAAAGCGGACCCTACCCGCTCCGGGTCCCGCTCCAGCCCCAGCAGCAGCGGTAGCACCGCCACCACCCCCACCACCTCAGCAGGACCCACCCGTGGGTGGAGCACACCCTATCCCCGCCGAGCCATCCGTGGAGAGGATTCCCTCTCACACCACAGCCTCACCGACGCCACCTGCCCACTTCCCGCCCGCGACACCCACCTCATCATACCACCGGCGCGCCGCTCCACCCGGTCCTACCATCGAGGATGTGTTGGCTCGCATGGAGGCCAACAACGAAAGGATGAATCGGAGGATAGACTTCCTACTATTTCACACCCTCCGCCACATCTATCCTACCGACTACCGCCGCTACCTCGCACAGGAGGAGGAGTGGACCACTGGACGCACCGCCTTCCACCGAGGACCCGTCTTCCATCCCACCACTGCAGACGCGGTTCCTTCCACATCTACCTCCGCTCCGCCGACCGAGACGCCGCAGCTACAGCCGACCACTCAGCGAGCACAGTCACCACCACCACGCCACCAGAGACTCCACCCACTGTCAGACCCGACCACATGAGGGGGCCTGAGTCTTGTATTTACTTTTGCATTTTGATTGTATACTTGTAGATTTCTTTTGTACGCCAACTTATTTGGCATTGTAAAAATTTTCAATTTTAAATACAAATCAACAATTTTTGTCTAGATTGTTCCATTTCGTCAAATTAAATTCTATGCTGGTATTTGTAACTATCTGAATGCGTCTAGGTCTACTCGACCACCTCACCTGAGAGTGTGGGGGGGGGGAGAGACCCAGCCAGACAAACCTTGGGTTATTTTCGAGGACGAAAATTCCCAAGGTGGGGAGGATGTAATAGCCCGAAAAATCACGCTAAACTATGACCTCGGGATCCGTGCCCAATTGGTCATAAGTTTGACCAATCAGGAGATCAAGAGTTAGCATAGAATGTGATGAACGGACGGGATGTGATGGGTTGAATGCCTATGTGGTGTGTGTTGTGAATGTGAAGTCGCATACACCTACCGCGGTGTATGTGCTCAACACACACGTGAGGAAAGGGATAAAAGGGTTAATAACCCTAAATGTGTGTTTTTGGTGGTTGAGAGAGAAGTAAAGAAGAGAGAGAGAGAGAGAGAGGAAGTAAAGAGAGGAGTTATTGCAACTGATTTGGAGGGGGGATTCAAGCGATAAAAGCCGAATTCAACACGGGTTGGATCTATTAGAGCCAAAGCTGGAACCCTAGCCTTCCAACCATTTGATTTGAAATCAATTTGAGATTGATTCAAGGTAAAAAATTTTGTGAATAAAATGCATAGATCGTAGAGGCTAGGTTGTGGTTGAAAGTGGGTTAAATCATAGGATAATGGTTTAGAAAAATAGAGGAAAAAGTATGGAAGAAGATTGGGAAGAACAGCTCGAAAGGGGCTGAATCTGACAATTTCGATTAATCGAAATTAGGTTTCGATTAATCGAAATTGGCCAGGAAGTTGAAAGGTCAGAGGACCCCGATTTCGATTAATCGAATTGGAGTTCGATTAATCGACTTTGGATTTCGATTAATCGATTTGGGTATCGATTAATCGACTAGGAACCTCCAGTAAACCCCAGGGGTTGGAGGAAATGGCTTGAGGAAAATCGACTAATCGAAATGGGATTTCGATTAATCGATTTCAGTTTTCGATTAATCGATTTGGGATCGATTAATCGATTTTAGGAACTCGACTACTCGAATTGAGAATCGACTTTGCGAAACAGAGAATTTCGATTAATCGAATAAGATTCGATTAATCGAATGAAAATCTCGATTAATCGATTTGAGAATCGATTAATCGATATTGACTTTCGATTAATCGATTTTGGAATTCGATTAATCGACTGAGATAAAATATGTTGACTTTTGGGTTTGACTTTAAGATTCTCGGAGAGTCTTAGACCTTCTTTATTGCATCCTTTGTGATGTGTTTCACCTGTTATGTGGTACCATAGGTGGTACGTGTGGACTAGTGCACAAGGAGCCACGTGGGACCTTGATGCGTTGAGCAAACAAAGACTTGAGGTAGGGAACACCTTGAACATGTACCTTATTTTACAAGAGCATGTATGTAGTGATATAGATTTCAATTAAATTGTTTAATTGCTTAAGAATTGTGAAAAGTGTGTGTGCGTGTGACACCCATAAGAGTAATGAGAATGAGCCATCCCCAGGGGATGAAGAAGTAAAGAGATAAGAGCATCAGGTGTGATGCAAGTAAATGGATACATCCCAGGGATGTATCCAAGATTGAATCATGTTGATAGGGCCTAACTGATATAAGATAGCACACTTACACGGTGAATAACTATATGTAAGGCACCGATATTTTTGTTATTTGAGGTTTGATAGGTTACCCCACCGACGTGGCGGGATATCCACGACTGACATGGCAGAATATCCGTGACCGATACGGCGGCGAAACCGTAGGCCAGTGCGGAGGCTTATCCGTACATAGTAAGTGCACCCCAGGGGTGTTGATTTGAGACAAGTGAAACCCCGCCACCAATCCCCAGGGGAAAGGGGCTTGGGTACTATATGGTATTCCCAGGGAATACGTTAAAACTGTCTATATAGACGACGATGAAGGGTATCTCATCGGGGCTCGATGCTATATTGCTCGGGGATTACTTAAGTTGAAAGTTTAAGTTTTGCTTTAGGCCTTTTCAGCATCATTCATGAGTAAATGAAAACATAAGTAATCAACAGTAAAACGAAATGCTTTTTAACTGTTTTCATCAATAACTGCATAGACACATCATGCATGGCATATCATGGAATATATGTGAGTTATAATTTATATGTTCAACCGTGTTTGTTCCCTATTGAGCTAGGATGTAGCTCACCCTATAGACTATACGTCGCAGGTCCACTACTAGCAGCTGCCGAGGCTTCAGGAGACGCTGATCCCGGCGAGTCGGACCTTGCGGCCGGCGAAGAATTGGAGCCACCTCCTGAGGACTTCTTCTAGAGGACTCCGTTGTGCCGCTTTGAGGGCTTTTAGAGAGATTTTGTATGGCTTGGTATGTCAAGCCTTGATTTTGTTTAAAACCATGTATATAAGGAGTTGGGATTATTCTTTTGGGACGAACCATCCGTGATGATTTCTATCATCGATGGTTCGGATCGGTTCTCCATTCATGCAGAGGCATGAGGGTAGAACTGTCTTTTGGGGAGTTAATTAATATAGATTTAAATTCCGCATTTTCGTTTATTATATTTTTTGATGCTTGATATACCAGTGTTCCGTGCTTAGCTAAAGGGCACGGTCAAGATGATCGTGCTGATGGCACGGGTTTCGGGGTGCCGAAATTCGGGCTGTCACAAGTGTGAAGATGGGCTTTAATGGTGGATGATGGGTTAATGGTTTAGATCACTTACGGGTTGCAAATAGGTGTTAAAAGGGTACAACAAAGCTATCAAAATATACCCCAAATACTAAAGTGGTCAAAAAGTCAAACCCTAGCTTCGAAATTTAAGGCAAAAAAGCACAGTTACTGTTCATATGCCTGACGCAACTATTAGTTGCGCCAAGCATATGTACAGTAAAATAGTCGGCGAGATTTCCTAGAAGTTGCAAACCCGCGGGGAGTGGGAGGGCCCATTTATACCTGGCACAACTATTAGTTGCACCATATAAATTCTTGGGGAAAATGGCTTAGCGTAATTATTAGTTGCGCCAGGCAAAAATTCCTCCAAAATAGCCCGATTTGTAAATGGTCATAACTTTTGATACACAACTCCGATTGAGGTGATTTTTGGCTTGTTGAAAGCTGGAGAAGTCCTCTTTCCAATGGTATATAATTTAGCTCCTGAAGAGTTCTGTATAAATTTTAACACTTCTCTTTCCAACCACTACTCAAGAGAGTTCGACACAGGTCCGAGAAAGGGTTCTAATGGGTTTGGGAAGGTTAGGTTTGATTCCTAAGGGTTCAGAAAGGTTCCTAGGGGTTCAAGAAGGTTCCTAAGGTTTTCATATATGCCATCAAAATCTCATAAGTGCGCCTCTCTCGAAATGTATTTCGATCAGGCCTTGGGCCGAATTTGGGTGTCTACACCTTCGATGTCATCGAACCATTCACAGACACAGTTGGGAACACTCACAAGCATGCGTTCATACTTATAGCGACCAAATACTACACCAAATGGGCAGAAGCTGGATCCTATGTCAGAATCCTCGCTTCAACACTCGTGAGGTTTATCGTTCAGAATATCATCGCCAGGTTTGGAGTTCCCAGGATGTTTGTCACCGACAATAGATCACAATTCATCACAGAAAAGATGAAGTAATACAAGAAATTCGACATCGATCTGCGTCACTCATCACCATTCTACCCTCAAGGAAATAGACAAGCAGAAGCTATAAAGAAAACGCTGATTCGAATCCTGAAATGCACAGTAGAAATAAATAATGGAGCCAACTGGCCTGAACGACTACCAGAAGCACTCTGGGCCTATAGGACCTCTATTCGTACGGCCATTGGCCAAACTCCCTACCTCCTTACCTACGGAATGGAGGCAGTCATGCCATATGAGATACAAGTACCATCCTTACGGATTTGACTCGATGATGAGCTATCCTTAGACGAGAGGAGAATTTCTCTACTCACACAGCTAGAGCAGCTTGATGAAACACGTCTAAGGGAAACTAATCACGCTCAGGTATATCAGAGGAGAGTGGCCAGGGCTCACAATAAGAAAGTCCTCGAACGAACCTTTAATATTAGAGAATTAGTCTTGAAGAAAATCATGCCTTCCAAGCATGCCCATCCGAAAGGAAAACTGAAACCGAACTGGGAAGGCCCTTATGTTATAACAGTCGCATACCCTGAAAATGCATACAAACTAACGAACCAAGACGGGAAAGAACTCCCTAGCCCTTGGAACGCCATGTACCTTAGAAAATACTATCCTTAGCCTGTGATCATCACATCCCGTAGTTAAATACTTATATTTATCAACCCCGTAGTCCTCACGATCCATTCATTGGTCGTACATCATCAATTCTCATAATATCCTTAAGACCTTTAATTTATCGCCCATTTTTTCCCACTCGAGCAATCTGATTAAAGGACTAGTGGCATACCTAATCTCTTTTAAAAGCATAAGTAACACTCGATCCTCATTTCCCTTCCCCCTCCATTGGAGGAAACGTTAGAGCAAAAAAATGAAGATATTAGGTTTAATCAAAACTCGCTATTCTTGCATTGGCAGGATGCTTTCAAGAATAAATATATCAAATTTTGAGTGAAAGCATTACAACGAATGAATAAATCAATGAGCTCAGAGAAGCATAAGCAGGCCGCGAGGACATCTTTGGTAACTTTACTAGAAGTGTATAAGCAAGCTGCGAGGGCATCCCTGATGTCCCCATACTACTAAGTGTCATCGTAAGGTGGCGGGAAGAGGACAAACTCCTGCTAACCATAGAATGTGAGATTTTGATGGTATCGAAACATGACAAAGAACTCGATCATGACATCCCGTATCCCTTTGAGAAAATGATTATTACTCATCCCTTTTGGAAAGTATTAGATACAAACTATTCCTTATATCACTGAGCCTTACCCCCTCTTCTATTTTTATTTCGAACGATAAATCAGAAGCCTTACAGGATACTCCTAGGAATGAAACTGAAAACTGATGAATGATGACTGATGCAATCACCTACTATACCTACCGTACTTTTCCCTAATAACCACGAGATAGGATGACCACCACCCTAAGATAGACCCTCGGCATACAATTGACCTAACCAAAATGACCTCCCCCCGGTTCGATGATAGTACTGATGAACTTTTCTTCATAACTAACTCACCAAATACCCATGTCTGCTTATAGACCCAAAATACTCATCAATAGCCCAGAAAAGCTCCATTGCATCTACACACTGGGCATTTTTTTAGATCAGAAGGAGAATTATATTATAAGCGCCGACTCATCCACGGAGAAGATGAGCAAGAATGAAATTACCATCCGAAGAATGCTACCGAAGATGTTATACTGCCAACACTACCACGCTCCTATACTGGGGCATTTTTATTTTATTAATAATTTTTATTATTTCTGTCTCAATTATTGCTTTCCCTGTTGCATTATTTTTATTTCAAAGCAATAAAGAAAGAAAGAAAAAAAGGAAAAAAGAAAAGAAACCACATATCCACCCATATTACCAAACTCCGGTCTGAGATACACCCCCCTTGACAACTAGCAAGGGAGAGAAAAGAAATTACTGATAGCATTACCTTTACATGTGCATATACGAAGCAACTTCCAACCACCACCTAGCCAGCTCAAGAAGCACCCAAGTCCCAATGACGGTCAGCAGCACTAAAGAAACTAAAAAACAAAAGTAGACGCAAAAGATAACTAAAAGAAAAGGAGCCAATCAGGTACATCTAAACCAAAAAGCATCTATATATAAATATATCAAAGTTTTCTTTTCCATTTACATTTACCACCGGGGGCATCCCCCCTATATATATAATGCACACACACACCTACTCCCTACGCTGCCGCTGGGATGGACGAGCTCCGCTGTCCCCAGCGCTCGGAGGTCCGTGGACTGATCCTCCGAAAACACGATCCCGGCACTCAGAGTCCTCAGAACCTCTAGACGACGAGGCCCCACAATAGAACCCCCCTCACTCGTCTGACTAACAGACTGCCTCGATCGAGAACAAGGAGGATACCCCACAAGAATCTCACGAATGACAGAATCCTCACGAGCATCATCCTTGACACGATTACGAAACGTGTGACGAGACTGCCCAGTCGAGGAACCCATAGCCCTCGACTCCAATCCATCAAGTTGACTAGCCAACTTACGTACCCCCCGCTCACTCCTCATCAAACGATACTGAAGCTGATCTAGGGACACCCACATCTATACCCGCATCGTCCGATGCACTGCCTCCAATGCCTCAGCCTGAGTCTTCCGCGCAACCATCATCTCAACGAACAGGTCGTTGGGACTCTGCGTCTCCCCAAGGATCTGTCTCGCCTCGGGAGTGGCGCGCTTGCATCACCTCTAGGCGCGCCTCCTCAAGCTGACAAACCTGCGTAATTACACCAAGTCAAAGAAAACCTATATATATATATACATATATGAACATAAAAAAAGAAACTTTGAAAATGAAAGAATCATACCAGATCTAGCCTCTCCTCCAGAAGTCGCTCAATCGTCTCAGCAGTCACTGGATCAGTAGGAGGCACGAAAGGGACAGTAAACGTAGGTGATTGCAATGAAAACAAACAAACACATCAGATGACACAATAATGACAAATAAATCATAAACGCAATAACTAAAACATACCTGAGTAGGGGTTGGAACAAACCCCTAAGGGGGAGCCTCAGGAGCGGAGTCTGGAATGGCCTGCACAAAAAAATAAAAAAACCAACACAAAATATATCAGAACAAAATAAAAGGAAATGACTTAAACTAAATTACACCAAACTAAAAACTATACCTGACTCTCGGGACATAGAGAGGCAGCAGTCGCCTCCCTCGTCTGAAGATCCTCGGCAACCTAACTCTGAAATACCATGTAATGTTAGTAAAATGTTAAGAAAGCAAAACAATAACACCCAACGAACTGTTATGATTATACAAATGAGTTGAAAGATTAAATGGAACTTACCCAATGATCTACATCGGCCCGAAGCTGAGCCATCACTGGATCCTCCCGACTGGAGGAAGCAACTGAAGATGGATCAAATGCCGGAATGGGACCTCCAGCAGCGAGCTCGGCTCCCTATGAATAATAATGAACATGTCAATCGGCAAGCCCACAATGCTAACAATTAACAAAACCAAGTTCATATAGACACTTACCAATCGGTCAATCTCAGATCGCAAACTGGCCTCCACCTCTCGGCTGGCTTGCTGTTGACCGCGTAACAACCCTATCATCGCCACATGACTAGCGACCTCGGCCTCCCTCTCAGACGGTCCAAAAACAAAATAGGACACCACAACCATGCCAGAATGATCGGAAGACCAGGTCAACGTAATACGTAAAAAAGTAATAAATCAACTCACTAGGAGCTGTCGAGTCTCCGCCAGCTGAGCCCCCAACTCATCCTCCGCTCCCCTAGCCTTAGCAATCAAGAGGGCTACGGAGTGCAGCATTTCCTCATCCGGACGAGAAGCACACCCCATCTGCTCCATCGCCCAGTGGAGGGTGTCTAATTCCCCCTGCACACTGATAGTGAGATGGCCCTACTCCAATGTGGCCCGTCTCACCCTCAATGCAGACACCGACTCCGTCCCGCCAATCGCGAAAGAGCCACTCCCATGAAAGGGACGTGTGAAGAGACGCCCACCACCCAGTGCACTAAACCATCTCCTATACTCTCGAACATCTGCCTCGTCACGCGCCCCTGTCACCCTGGTCCCCCCAGCTCTAAAATCAGCCATCTGAAGCGTCATCTTCTCCGCAAAGTTCTGGCTCGGGGGGCCGGTCATCCTCTTCACCACCCTGTGGAAAATCTTCGGAGGGACTCCTTGAGCGATCCCTAGCTGCTGCACCACTCAAGATATGTGGATCCACTCCACTGTCTCAAAACAATGAACCCATACATCCACATCAAAGAAGTGTTGGCCATACTGAATCACTGGCACACCCGCATCCTCCTTGGCCGCGTATGGCCTCCAAATCACCTAACCCATCAATGAATCCTCAGATCCTAAAAGACGAAAATAAAATAAAACAAAATGAACACGATGATATATACCTGCCCCGCATGCATATCCTAAAAAAGACCCCGTGCAGTCTGAAGATCTGAAGACCAGCGACGACCCCTCAACTCCTCCCTCCACACGCGCATCCACGGAAATGTGAACCTCACCTCCAACGAAACTTTCGGATGAAGAAAAGCAAAATGGTCATACACCCAGAACTAAAAAAAATATACAAAAGAGAAATGCTAAATAGTTATCATTAAAAGACCAAGAAAATAAAGACACTATGACATCAACTAACTAAAACTCACCTAGAGGAAGGGAAGGAAACCTCCAATCAGCGCGACGCCCCATCCCCGACGATAAAGCTGCTCATAAATATATGCCAATGCGGTCGCACCCCACGCATAGGTAGGGACCCGATCCAAGTCCCTGAGAACCATCCAAAACAACTCGGTGACGCATCCCCTAGTCGAAGAAGAAAAGAGTATTGCACCGAGGAAGTGCATTAAGAACGCTCAGAGCACCCTATCTGCAACCAACCCTGGCTCAACCACGGGCTCTCGACCTGCCACCACCACACAATGCGCCTCTTAAGATGCCCTCGCCTCTGAATGACGCTTCGGAGGGACGAAGCCACTCGCAAACATATCGAAAAACCAAGTGATTTGCACTACACCTGGCCCCGATCCACTTGATCTATACAGCACGCCCAAAATCTCCTCACACACCTCCAAATACTCTCCTGCCATTCGTCCCATGATCGGCTCACCCTCAAAACAAAGATCGATAATATAGACCCAATCCTCTGAAGTCGGCAACATCGTGCCAACTAGAAAGAGAAGTGCCTAATACTCCTCCCTCCACCTCTCTAAAATCACTGCGATCAGGCCACGATCGACCTGAAAGGGCATCAGCTCCAGGATCGGCCGAAAACTAAAAGATACCAATCGCGCTTACTGAAACTCCGGCAAGGCATGATACCATGTATGAGACTCGATACACACCGAGCTGATAGCCAGCTGTAGGGGCTCCTATAGAACGAAACACAAATAATGACAGTAAGACTAAAACATACTTATGATGAAAGACAAATAGATCTAAAGTTAAAATGAAATATACCCCAAACACAATAACAACTCATATCGAACACACAAAACATGATAAGAACAATTGAATAAAAACATGACCTATCTCTAGATGCCGTCATGATGCATGAGTGAGCACACAACCAATGATCAATACAGGTTCGACATAAATTAAAAAGAGATTTTCAGATCCTAATAAATCTGTCATAAGCTAAATGCCTAGAAAAATGAAAGAATTCTTGCTCACGGGTACCTACCCGGCCATGAGCGAAGAAATCCTCCAGCGGGAAGTGTCTGCGATCATGACGCTCCTCACCCTAGTGCTCCTCGGCCTCATCCTCAACTCTCTCCTCCTCGACCCTCTCACCCTCCTCCCCAGCTACACCCTGCTCAATCTCGGGTACCTCCTCCCTGACCTTCACCTGGTCAACCTCCGGCACCTCCTCTCTAGACACCTCCCTGACAATGGCGTCGGTCCGAGCCTCAGAGGTCTCACCTATCTCACCCATCATCATCCTCTCCAACTCAAAAATAGTAAGATCGCACCTATCACCACTCTCACCCTCCATCCTAGAACAAAGAACTAGAAAAACTAGAAAGAACGAAAGAAACGGCGCCTGAAACGGATAACCAGATCGCAAGATATCACGAAAACATGAAAAATAAAGCGCAAGGAAACAAGAAAATAGAGAATCAAAGACCAAAACAAATAGCGCTGGAAGAATGAAACATCTTTGAACTATTTATAAGACATGGCTGAATCGTGCACGTGAACTCACGCGCTCAACCGAATCATGCACCAAGGTTCCCGCCCTTAATTCAGATCAAACGCTCATCCTCGAGTGCGTAAACAAATTGTCGCCCGCTCAAACTAACCCGACCACCTGGTTGTGTGCCGTCCACCAGGCGCGTAATCACCTCAAGCGCTCGAACCCACGCACGCGAATGCCAGCAGTCATTGCAACAGTGACTGACCACCGCCCTAATCCTGCGGCCCATGACATGCGCTGAACTCGATTAAACGATCGGACCCCGACGCTTAACGACCTTCCGACCCTTTGAAATGCGCGCTCCTAATCTGATGCGCAGTTAGTTTATGCGCTCCGAGTGAAGCGCGCAATTTCCAAGAAACACAAAATATGTGCCCTAACAGCAGGTTCACAAGACCAAATTAGGAGACTTCCGACACCGACTGCCAACCTAAACTACGCCCGTGTTAGAGCCAATCCAAAAACACTTCTGACTTAGGACATACACACCTTGAGTCAAAATGAAAAAAGTGCCCCCCAACATCATTTACACACTTCAACTAAGACCAAACTAAACAAAAGAAATGAAGAAATGCCCCTCCCAACATCACGTACACAGTACAACCGAGACCAAACTAAACTGAAAAATGCCCCCCATCATTTGTACACTTGATCCTAAACTAAACCAAAACAAAATAAAACTATCCCCAACATACCCCAGATCCAAAATAAATGAACTAAACCCAACCAAACTTAAACAAATAAATGTCATGTTCAAAACCAGATCAAGTAAGCTATAAAATAAACCAAGCCAAAATCCACTAAATATAAATAACCAAAACAGAATTAAAAACATAATTACTTCAAAAATGAATAAAATAACTACAAAACACACCAAGGGCATACCCTCTGAATATACAACTTAAATATGAAATTTAAAATCCGCTCATTCAGGCAATGCCCGAATCCAGATTTATTCGGGAAACTAGAGATCTCGGAAAAGCCCAGAGGAGGAACGCACCCTGAACGAATTCTAACGATGACAGCCTCTTCCCTTTGCCCCGAATCGGCAGAAAAGAAAGAGTGGCTCACAGAAAGCTACCCAGGATCTGCGAGATCCACCTTTGGAGGATCACCTTGGAAAGCATAACAAGGAGGAGCAACTAACGCTGAATCCGCAAAGCCTACCGAGGAAACATAGGCATCGGTCACGAGAACTCTGACCCTGCCTTATTCTTGGGTTTCCTTTCTACCACCTTTTTCTCCTCCACCTCTTCCCTTAGCACGGTAGCAAATCGACTACTACCTTACATTCCCAATCCCATCTATTCCACCCACGTAATAACATAACTCTTCGAGTTCAGTACCCGGGATACGAAAGAGAAAGGAAGAAAAGACATTAACAATAAAATTTTAAAAATGCCCTAAGACTTCTAATCCTAAAACTTGAAATAAAATTCAAACCAGCAAGAACTCAAATCTTTTAGCCCACACATTTATAAACTATACCTCCTAAATTACCAAATGACAAATGTCACACCTCCGAACCATTCCAATCTAATTAAATCTAAACTAAATACATACTCCATTGAAAAACCACAATCCATGACCAACCTAATAAACCAATAATCATGCAACACTTATCCTTACAAGGAAACATAAATCCAAAGCAAAGTAAATAAGTCAATAGGATTTAAACACTTTTCAAAACTCACACCTTTTAATAAGTATCATGTTGAATCAAGCAAAAGACCAAAACTCAAGTCAAATCAAACCTTAAACCAAACAAGCGACAAAAAAAAGGTTTTTCTAAAATGAGACCCTAACTTGCTTAGGACCACACAAAAAATGCCCCTGACAAACCCATTAGAATCAAGTAAATCCTCTAAACAAAATTCCGTAAAAACAAAACTAATCTCAGGATAAACTCTAAGCTAAATTAAATCCTAGACTAAATCAAATCAAATATGCATGACTAAGCCATTAAACAAGTGCTAAGCACAATAAACAAAATAATACTCTTTTATTTATAACTTAAAATTTTTTTACAAAATCACCGGAGGCATACCTCCTGAAATTACAATCCAAAACGAAAACCTAGAACCTAACTTGCAACCCAAAACGCAAGCCAGAGACCCGAAATCAACACAAAGTGAGGAGTAAAACCTCCAATCAGAGACTTCAGGGAGGATTGGTTGGGAAATACATCCCTCCACTTGTTACTCCTTCTCTTCCGCCATCTTCATCTCCTTCGCCGCCGTCTCTTCAATGCTGCCTTCACTGCTCCCTAAAAGGGATTGATGTGAAGACTAACGCCCTCATTCCCAATACCGTCCATTCCCAAAATAATGACGTCCCTAAGCATCACTTCAGGATGAAGATTACGCAAAATCAAAATATAGGAAGAAACAACATCCCAATTGAACAGTTAGATCACCCGATATCACTAAAACACAAATTTTAGAACATAAAATATCCAGAAAAAGTAACACTCGAGATTAAACCAGAGAATGAGAAATAAATGAAGGCTCCCTCGCTTACATAGAGTACGGACTTAATCACGCACCCAGTCACGCGCGCTTAACTCAATCACGCGAAACTCACAATGCGCTCAATCCAAAACACACTCCTTAATCAAAGCGTGCAACTAAACCATCGCTCACGCCACACTCTGATCACGCGCTCACTACAGATCACGCAACCCTATCAAACGACTCCCACTAGCTGCGCAATACGAAAGGTCGCCCACACAGTGACCTAGTGACGCCTCGATCACGCGCTACGATTAGAGCGCACAATACAATCACACGCAAACTCACATACGTGTAAACAGCCCGTCAAACTTGTGATCACACGCCCAAAAACAGGTGCGCAATCATATTGAGCGGCACGTACCAAGAGCGCAATACCCGAATTAATCCACCCTCACACCTTTTCACCCCACCTTGATCAAAATTCTCCTGTCCCATCGCGTGGCCTCACACGTTGTTCAGAAAGAATGACACGGCCACTTACTCCTATCCCATCGTGTAACCCCGTCACACACATCCCATCACGATAAGATGCACACACATGACGCCACCTCAATATCCAGCCCCATCATGGTAAATCAATCACGCCACCACAACACCCTCTTGTGAGAAGCCAAAAAAAATGAAGCCAAACACGGTGCAACCACAACATGATCTCACATAACTCAAGATCTGCTAAATAAAGAAATAGGACATATCTATCGCGCAAATATCTTATCAGAGTCCCATCACTAACTATGCTCAGTCAATATCCCATTGCTAACATCACTACCCGAAAAGCTCAAACAACACCTACCATGCATATGAAAAAGAGAGAAAGCTCGATCATGTCCCATCGCTAAAGCAAAGAGCTCTCCTCCCGAATTGCTTACTACATTATAGTCACCAGACAACACTACCACAGCAGAAATGCATGAAGATTCGGGACTCCTCCCTTGTCCTCTTGCATCTGACCAATGCCAAGTCCCATCGCGACATCACTTCTCTAAGAAATTACATCACACTAGGACTCACCAAGCTCTACCAAAGTGGACACGAGGAAAAGAGAAGAGTCACCAAGTCTCATCGTAGCATCACCCCGACAATCCCTAAGTCCCATTACGGACTAGACAAGCTAAAAAAACACAGGTAAGTACTACCCACTTTTCAATTACTTGATATTTCTCCTAAAAAATACATATATAAAAAAATATATAGTTAGCTATGATTAAGTCAAAATATTTTCAAAACTCATCTCTCTCAACTCACGAATTACTGTAGTCCTCCCATAAGAGACAATCATCAGTATTCACCGAGAAGGTTAGACGGAGTATCTGGCATGCCAAGTGTCATCTTGACAACCACATCAACGGTCGGGTCCACAAATCCCGTACCGATGGATCTGCTCAGCGACGTATCGGAAGCCATGTTTTCTACCAATTTACCACCGAATTTATCTTAAGTTAAATTCCCTAAAATTTTAAATTTTCAAAACCCCTTACTTACTCCTAAACAAAAATCTTTTACTTCCAAAAAAAAAAAAAAAACAACATAAAAAAAAAACTCTTACCACTTACTCTTAAAACCAAAAATCTTTTACTCCCAAAACAACAACAAAACAGAAAGAAACCAAAGAAAAAAATGAACAAAGAGACTCATCTATCAAATTTCACTTCAATTACCAGCCCAATTACCAGCCCAAATAGGCCATTCCCCTGGGAAGCCGAACAATGAGTATATTTAATCTAAGAACTTACAAACGCCTATTAGAAAAGAAACGTTTGATGCGCATTGGTGCGAGCAATGACGTATCCGGTTTGACATGACTTGCGAAAGCCTTCAACATTATTTTACATTGTATTACTATCGGTCCCTGGACATACTTATGGACATTTCTATAACGCCCCCCGGTACCTTGACTGCGTCATACCCCTCTGTTTGATTGTCCCTTGCAGTAGGTCACAATATGTGGCGGGATACTCCTTGCACCCACAAATTAGGATATGGTGATTCTCCTTTTCGATTGACTGTCACTTGTAGTAGGTCGCGCCATGCGACGGGATGCCCATTGCACCACCAGAATAGTATACTCTAACTTCCTCTATCGACTGTCTATGACAGCGAGTCACGATACGCGGCGGGATCGCCCCTGGGCATCCACGCCTTTCGACAGCTACCACTAGGCCCCCAAATGCTTCATTTTAGCTTGCGCTAATAAATAAGAATGCCAAGCATGTCATGTCAGCATCCCCAGTTCATATTTGTGATTTTTTAAGAGAAACGAGAAGACACCTCGAATGAGGGGTGTCTACTTCTTCGGCGCGTTCTAACTTCGCAAGAGCACGCCGAAGAGGGGCATCTATAGACACCCCCATTTTGCCCTCTCAGAATGAATAAATCTTTTTGGTCAACCTTTGACCTCATAACCTGAGTGGGACCATATACTAAAACAATAGCATATGGTTGGACACTGGCTGAAACAATAGCTTTGTGGCTCAAGTCCCATGACCATAAATTGAGAATCATGCACTGAAACAATAGTACAAGGCTAAACACAAGTTGAAACAATAGCTCTGTGGCTCAGATCTCGATGTAGGGAGACTATATACTAAAACAATAGTATATAGTCAGAATGCAGACTAAAATAATAGTCTCATATTTCAGACCCTTTTACCCTAATGTGGGACCATATACTAAAACAATAGTATATGTCTAGGCACAGGCTAAAAAAATAGCTCTGTGGCTCAGGCCCCAGGACCCTAAATTAAGTATCATGCATTGAAACAATAGTACATAGCTGAACACAGGCTGAAACAATAGCTCTATAGCTTAGATCCCAATGAAGGGAGACTATATATTGAAACAATAGTATATAGTTGGATTGCACGCTAAAATAATAATCTGGCATTTCAGACCCGACCTGAACTCGGACAATCCCGAATTATGTGCCTAAAACTATGTGCATAATTTGATTGCACGCAAAACCATAAATGTTCAATCAGCCCCTCTTTCAGACCAGACTTCCTTTCCCATACCACCTCGAGACTCGATCACGTGCTTCACTGAGACTCGCAATCGGATTGAGCGCCCCACCACCGGTGCGTAATCGGCCTATGCCCAACCAAGTTTTACAGTCCTTGACCCCCAAGCTTCCTCGATTAAATGCTTTGAAAGAAGCACTTAATCGGATTGTGCACCCATAATTGGTGCGCAATTAGTCCTAACGTTGTTAGAACTAGGAAACTTGTTGAGCAAGTCAGCTGGTCGCTCACTAAGTCGGTGACCGACTCGAAGTGATTAAGCACCGGGAGACCAACGCGTAATCTAGTTAAATGCTTGAAACAGGGCGTTTAATTAGAGAAAAACCTATAAAAGATCTTTTTCTCATTCGCCCCAGCAAGGCTGGAAATTTTGAGAGATCGAACTTTTTTAAGATTTCGAAACCAGAGAACTCCGAGATCGAGCAAATAGAGGAACATAGCCACGATTTCAAGATTCAAGCTTCGAATCCTCGAGATTTCTTTCCGTAGCCCCGGCCCTAGGTAAAAATCCAACCTTAGGCCTTGACCCCTTAGTTTAATTTTAGTTCTTAGACCTAGGACTTCTCTTAGTTTTAATTATTAATATTGAATTTTTAGTTTTAGACTATAGCACCCCTATTTTTTTAAACCGTAATTTTTAATCTCTGGTTCTAGTTCTCTGTTTCTAGAACCAGTCCTTAATCTGATGGTCTAATTCACTGACCCCAGACTCAACTCCGTTCTAAAATCTTAATCTCCAGTCTTATCATTAATCTGTGGTTCTAGTTTTTAGGTTCTAGAACCAGTCCTTAATCATACGGCCTGATTTTCTAATTTCGGACTCGAATTCAGTCCTAGAATTTTAAATTTTAGTTTTAATTTCTTAATTCAATACTTCTACAATCTCAAATATTCATTTAGTTTTCTAAAATTCTAGTTTCTTAATTTAATTCACAATTATAATCCCGAAATCAACTATAAAAATCTAAAAATACTAATATTATAATTCGAAATCTAATTTATCTTTAATCTCAGCCACCTGATTTGCCCAACGGAGCTTACGGAGGGTACTCGGGAACGAGGCCAATCCTCCTTAACATAGCGGGCCCAAAACCCCTTATTTTAGGAATATTTTGTTACTTTAATTAGAATTAGAAAATCAAGTCCATAATTTTCTTAGATTTTTAGTATAATTAATTTACATGCTTTATTTTGATTAGATCCTTAGAATAATTGCTTTGATCATAATTCTAGTAAAATTAGTTCCTTTATTTTAATTAGATTTTTAGTATAGTTAGTTTATTTGTTTTAAATAGATTTTTAATAAAATTAGTTTATTTGTTATAATTAGATTTTTAATAAAATTAATTCCTTGCTTAAATTCGAGTTCTAGTAAAATAAGTTCTCTATTTCAATTAGAATTGCAATTGAATTATTGTAATTGCTTTACTTAGAATTCTAGTATAATCAGCATGCTTGACTTAATTAGAGTTTTGTTAAAATTAATATATTTGCATTCTTAGTATAATTAGGGGACTGATATCAATTGGACTTTTAGTAGTATTAGGACACTAAATTAATTAGAATTCTAATAAGATTAGGGAACTAAATTAATTAGACTCCTAATATAATTATATTATTAGAATTGGCCACTATAACAAATTCCCACACAACTAAACTCACAATAGAACTAGGAAACTCAAACCGATCAGAATTACAGTAATAACAGGAAAAGAAAAGGAAAGCTAAACTATCTAAATTATAGAAGAGTCATAGCTACTGGCATTCGCAGGCGGACGATTCAGGAAAGAAGTAACCCACACTCGCTCTAAAGAGTGATCATTGACGTGTTGCAGCATCGTTAAATATTTGCAGCGGCGATCCAACAACTAGGAATCTTCCTAGAAAATCCCCCCCCCCTTTTTTTACCTCCACTATTCCAAACGCCGCATCGCTAGAGTCCACTAAAACAAAATTGGGCCACTAATTCAATGGGGACCAAGAGGGGCCCAGAAAAAGTGCGCACCAACAATAGCAACATTAAAGAATTATGAGCCCTAATAGGAAGACTGTAGCTCATCAGGAGATTCATCTCCCAGCACTCAGATAGATGCGACTCTTTCTACAGACTACTTAAAGGAGGGGTCGAGTACACATGGGATGACCAGTGTCAGCAAGCCTTCGACAATATCAAGAAATACCTCATCAACCCACCAATACTATCGCCGCCAGTTTCTAAAAGACCCCTAATCTTCTACGTATCAGCAAACGACAAGGCTATGGGAGTAATCCTCGGGCAATATGAAAAAGACGATAAGAGACAAGGCCATTTACTACCTCAGCAGAACGATGGTCGAGTACGAACAAAAATATACGCCAATGGAGAAGATATACCTCGCTCTAGTATGGGCCTCAACAAAATTACGACACTACTTCGGAGCACACAAGATACTAGTCCTAGCAGATATGGATCCTCTGAAGTACATCTTTGAGAAACCCGCTACGTCCGAAAAGATCGTCCGATGGCATATGCTCCTACAAGAGTTCGACATCACATATGTCACGCAGAAGTCTGTCGAAGGACAGGCGATCGTCGATTATCTCGCGAACCTTCCACTCCTGGGAAATGAGCCTATACACGAAAACTTTCTCGACAAAGATCTCCTCTCAATTCACAACGAAGAGCCCGACAAGACTACTTCGACGGCGCTCTTAATCATAAAGGAAAAGGCATCGGGATAGTCATGCCCAGAAGGGGTCGCCATACCAAAAGCCTTTCAACTTGACCTTCCAGTCACCAACAACGTTGCTGAATATGAAGCCTTTATTATCGGATTATGAATAACGTTGTAGTTTGGTGTCAAGTAATTGAAGACAATAGGCGACTCCAAGCTTGTGATATCGTAAGTCATCAGAGAATGAAAGATCAAAGAAAGAAGACTGATGGCATACTTAGAGACAGCTCTGTTCCTGATAATGAAGTTCAAAAGAATCTCTTTCACGCACATTCCTAGACTGGAGAACGAGCTCGCAGACTCTCTCACCACACTACCCTCAGTCATTCATATACCAATCGGACAAAACACCAAATCCTTCTTCATCGAGAGATTAACCATACCAGCACACGAAGTCGCCTGGCAAATAATGCTGAAACTATTCACTCCACCAAAAGCCGTCATGAACGAAGAATAACCTACCTCTGACAATTACGTGAAGAAAGAAGCCGACGTCGCAACCTTCATATTCGAGAAATCACCAATCGACAATGGACAGCCATGGTACTTCAATATATGGAACTTCCAGAAGCATCACCATGTCCCTCCTTACGTTATGAAGATTGAACTAAAGATAATCAAAAACCGATGCACAAGGTTCTGCATCCTAGGTGAGACCCCATACAAAGAAGACTTCGCCAAAGGAGTACTATTATAGTGTGTTACGATTGCTGAAGAACAATACATCATCTGGGAGGCACATGCCAGTGCCTGTGGCGCTCACGCCGGTAGACAAAGACTCGCAGATCGGATCATAAGGCAAGGCTACTACTAGCCAATAATGACAAGGGATTGCCACCTCAACGTCCAATGCTGCAAGCAATGCCAAGAACACACCACACTCATCAAACTTCTATTAGTTGTGTTCAATCCTATAACTTCACCACGGCCATTCTCAATGTGGACTTTCGACGTTATCAGACCCTTCACAAACACGATTAGAAATACTCACAAGCACACATTCATACTCACAGTGACGTAATATTACACCAAATGGGCAAAAGCTGAGTCATATGTCAAAATCACTACTTTCATGCTCGTGAAGTATATCATTCAAAACATTATCACCCGCTTTGGAGTACCCAGTATGTTCATCATCGATAATGGACCACAGTTCATTGCAGAAAAGATGAAGAGACTATGCAAAAGATTCGGCATCGACCTACATCACTCGTCGCTATTCTATCCCCAGGGAAATGGACAAGCAGAGGCCACAAATACAACTCTTATCTGGATTCTAAAACAAACAATGGAGAAAAGAAATGGAGCCGATTGGCCTAAACGACTACTAGAAGCACTCTTAGCCTATAGAACTTCTATTCGCATGGCCACTAGCCAAACTCCCTATCTCCTTATGTACGGAATGGAAGCAGTCATGCCTTATGAAAAATAAGTATCATCCCTATGGATCCAACTTGATAATGAGCTATCCTTAGACAAAATGAGGATTGCTCTCCTCACCGAGCTAGAATAACTCGATGAGACGCGTTTAAGGGCAGCCGATCATGCTCAAGTATACCAAAGGAGGATGGCTAGAGCCAACGATAAGAAAGTCCTCCAGCGAACTTTTGAAATTGGAGAATTAGTCTTGAAGAAAATCATGCCTTCCAAACACGCCCATCCAAAAGGAAAACTAAAAATAAACTGGGAAGGCTTGTATGTCATAGCAGTCGCATACCCAAGGAACGCATACAAGCTGGTGAACCAGGACGAGAAAGAACTCCCTAACCCCTGGAACACCATGTGCCTCAGGAAGTACTACCCTTAACACCGTGGTCATCATACCTCATAGCTAGATACCTATATCTACCACCCCCATAGTCATCGAGACTCATTCATCGGTCGTACGCCTTCATTTCCAGGATACCCTTGAAGGCTTTTGACCCACTGCCCACCTTCTTATTCGGGCAATCTAATCGAAAGGACTAGTGGAACACGTGATCTCTTCCAAAAGTATGAGTAACACCCGATTCTCACCCCTTTCCCCCACCATTAGAGGAGATGTTAGAGCACAAAATAATGAAGATGTCAGGTTCAATCAAAACTCATCATTCTTGCGTCAGCGATCACTTTCAAAATATATATACACATATAATTGAGCGAGAACAATATGACGGGTGAGCAAATCAATGAGCCCAGGAAAGCATAAGCAAATCGTGAGGACATTCCTAGTAATCTTACTAAGAAAGTATAAGCAAGTTGCAAGGGCATCCCTGGTGTCCCAATACTACTAAATATCGTCATAAGGTGGTGGGAAGAGGACAAACTCCTGTTAACCAAAGAATGAGAGACTTTGATGGTGTCGAAGCATGACAGAGAGCTCAATCATGGCACCCCCCCCCATCCCCCCGAGAAAAAGACTATTACTTATCTTCGAACTTGTCAGATAGAAACTAATCCCCCACATCCTTGAGCGTTATCCCCTCTTTCACCCTTAATTTATATTTTCAGACAGTGAGTCAGAACCCTCCTAAGATATCGCCAGATATGAAACCGAAAACTCGTGAATGACTACCGATACAATCACTCACTATCTACCGCTCACCCTCTACTACTAACTATGGGATAGGATGATTACTACCAATGGTAGAACCCTTGTATGCGACTAATATGGCTAGACGAATCTCCCAGTTCGGTCGTCGTTTCAAGAAATTTCCTCGACACTAAATTCATCAAAGCGCATATCGCTTCCTCATAGACCCAAGTACTCCCAAATGAATCAAAAATGCTCCATTGCACCTTGATACTGGGGCAATTTTTTGGAAAAGGAGTCAGCTTGAGACCCCTGCTTGTTTGCAAATAGGTGTCGAATAATGAAGTCATCACCCCAGGAAGATCATTGAAGATATCGCACTGCTTATTCCATCAATGCTCCTACACTGGGGCATTTTTTTTAGTTAGTTCTAGATTTTTTTTTTAGTTATTTGCTTTCCCCATTGCACTATTTTCCTTCTTGTAATAAAAATAGTAGTACGAAAAAAAAAAAGAAAAAAAAAAGATACAATAACCTACCTTTAATACCAGGCTACGGCCTGAGACACCACCCCCCTTGACAATTAGCAAGGGGGAAAATAAAATTACTAACAATTCTATCCTCATGTGTAGATACAAGACAACCTTTGACTATTTCCGGGCCAACTCAAGGAGCATCCGAGTCCCAATAATAGGCGATGGCGCCAACAGCAACCAGTTAAAGTATAGAAGGTAACGAGGAAAAAAAAAGTAAAAGACAGGTATGCCTAAACCCCAAAGATCTCTATATATATATATATCAATATTTCTTTTTACAACTTAACATCGGGGCATACCCCTTGTATATACAATGAACAAAAAAATATAATATACAACCCTACTCCCTGCACTGCCTCTGCGATGGTCAGTCACCGCTATCCCCAGTATCACCAGCTCGACGATCAAGAGACTAATCCCCTGAAAACTCGATCCCAACTACTAGAGTAGGTAGGCACTCCCTGGGAGAAGGTCCAGCAACTGAACCCCCCTCGCTTGCCTAACTGACAGTTCGTCTAGGCCGTGAGTGATAAGGGCCCCCAGCAAGTAACTCTGGGATAATGGAGTCCTCACGAGCATAGTCCCTAACACCCTCATGGGTCGTACGATGACGCTGGCCAGCCAAAGAGCCAGTAACCATCGACTATGACTTCGCAAGATGACCCCCCATCCCACGGACTCCCCTCTCAATCCTCGCCAGTCGGTACTACAGCCGATCTATCGTAGCCTGCATCTTAGACTGCACCGACTGATGAGTAGCCTCTATTGTCCTTAGTCTGAGTCCCCTACACGATGATTAGGTCCACCAGCAGATCCTCAAGACTATGTGTATCTCCGAGAACTAATCTCACTCCCGGCATAGCGCGCACCCATGCCACCTCCAGACGCGACTCCTCGAGCTGACGAGCTTGCATGATAACACCAAGTCAAGAATCAAGCACACTCACGAAAGAAGGAAAAGTTGAAGAAAGGACAAGAAGCATACCAGATCCACCCTCTCTCGAAGGAGGCGCTCAAAGGTCGCGGCGGACACTGGATCGGCAGGCGGCAAAGGAGGAGCCTCAGACGTAGATGGCTGCAACACAAGACATAAAGAGAAGAAACATTAGATAATATTATGACTGAAGAATCAAAGTCGAAATATAACCATGCCAACTACAGTATACCTGAGTAGGGATAGGAGGAGCCTCGGGAGCGGAGTCAGGAACCACTTGCACAAGAACCAAGCCAACGAGACAAAACACGTCAGATAAAACTAAATTAGCATAAACACAAAAATTAACACACACATCATACTTGACTCTCCGAATGTAAAGAGACAGTTGCCACCTCTCGCGTCTGGAAATCCTCAGCAACCTGACGCTGAAATACCACCCGATATTATTACACCATTAAGCAAAGAGAAACATAACTAATGAAGCAACTCGGAAGACTGAAGAAACTCACCCAATGCTCTAGCTCGGCCTAAAGTTGAGCTATCATAGGATCCTCCTGACTCGACAAAGTAGCCAAAGAAGGATCGAATGCTAGAGCAAATGCCCTAGCACCCGCTAACTCTGACCTCTGCAAACATAACAAACACATCAAAAGTGACAAAGAAAATGATGCTAACGATTAATAAAAACCAAAATTAGGACAAAACACTCACCAATAGATCAATCTATGAACGTAGGTTGGCCTCTACCTCCCAATCGGCCTATTGCTGACCCCTGGGCAGCTCAACTAATGTCGTCTGGCAGGCAACCTCGCCCTCCCTGGCGCGCAATTCAGTTAAACGCCCTGCACTAGGCGCATAATTTAATAGCTACAACACCCTCCTTAAACACGACACGTACCTTTGACAGAATAAACATACGCCCTCAACAATGACACTAACAAAACAAACATATCCTTATACAATTAGACACACATAATCACCTTAACCAATCGCAAACCGATTAGGAATGAGGATGCCTCCCCATAGCCCCATCGCAGCCAAGTCACCCCCTGACAACCTACTGCGAATTAATGTCCCACCGCAATCAAAATTATTCTCCAGAGTCTCATCGCATTCTCGCAAGTATACGTGACCATTCCCCAGCATTCGTTGCACAAAACAAGCTGAAAAAATAAAATGAAATAAAATAAAATCATCACTCACGGCCCCATCGCTAAATACAAAGGCCCCGTCATGACACAAAGCGAAAATTAACGAAGATGAAATAGCTAATCAAGCCACTCGTCCCATCATGATCAGAATCATTCTCCCTTGTCCCATCGCATAACCTCGCACGCCGACCAGAGAGAGAATCGCTGATATCCCATCATGCATCCTCACAATGATGCGTCTCATCGTGACAGAACACACATAACCAACACTATCCCAACACCTAAGCTCATTGGCCTAAATCAGCCACACCCTCATGTCTCATCGTGACACCAAAACTCCACCATGCGACCTCGCACGACACGTGATTGAAGGTAGGCTTGACCAATATCCCATCACAAGGAAAAGATGATGAATGAGCCTCCCTAAAAAATCCTGCCACGTCACCAAGGCCAAAGGGAATGTCTCGTCGTAACCTAAAAACATCATCATCACCGCATCATGATGTCAAAATAACCAAAGAGTCATCAGACCAACACACTCATGTCCCGTCGTGATGCAGCCATAATCTGATCTTGTCATATAACCCCAGATCTGCCAAAGAAAGAAATGAACATAGCGTCCCTATCGCATAACCACCAATATCCCATCACAAAAGAGTCGAACTTCCTCCAAACGCCTTAACTACAGTAATCGTCCCATCACGACGACTCCTAACACTCATCAAGTGGCAGTCACCAAACTCCATTGCAATCGCAATACACGCTCGCTGACAGCAGAGGCGGATAAACCCTCCACCATCCCATCGATATAGAAATCAGAAGAAGAGAGGAAACCCTCCGACATCCCATCTCACCCAACACATATCAAGTCCCATCGCCAACATCTCATCAGGCAATCTAAACATCCCCTCAGACGACTCAGACATCCCATCACACTGGCAGCCGTCAGGCCCCGCTACAACAATCAGTGGAGGGGGAAGACGGACCCTCTGATGTCCCATCACATGACCCTACACAATAGACACGATAAAAGAGGGGGGTCCAACCAATGTCCCATCACAAGGGTTCCATCACGACACTCCCTCCGGGATATGAAGCAGCACACAAGAAATCACCTTGGCAATGCATAAACACTAACAAGAAGGCTTTGAGTTCATGTGAAAGAATTCACTAAAGCTTAACAGCCTGAAGTCAACAAAGCTCAAATCCCCTCAACGCCTTCACCTTCAGATACTTTTGTCCCATCGCTTAACCTTACACGTCCAGCAAAGGTGACTCAAATCAAGAGGAGAGGAGAGGAGAGGAAACTCTCTAACGTCCCATCTCGACAACACCAGGAGCAGCAGCCAACCAGTCCCACCGCAAGCAAAAGCCTCCCGTCAACAATATATCAGGTAAGTAAAACACCCCTTCTCCTACTCGATATTCCTTATAAAATATAGTTAGTTAAGATTAAGTCAAACATTTTCAAAACCCGTTTCCCTCAACTCGCGAATCACTGTAGTCCTCCCATAAGAGACAATCATCAGTATTCGTCGAGAAGGTCAGACGGAGCATCCGGCATACCAAGTATTGTCTTGACAATCACATAAACGGTTGGATCCATAAATCCCACTCCAGTGGATCTGCTCAGCGATATCTCGGAAGCCACATTTTTTGCCGTTTTACCACCAAATTGATCTTAAGTTAAAATCCCCTAATTTCTATATATATATATATATATATATATATATATATATACTTTCAAAAACAAAACACAAAATACAAAATATATATATATATATATATATAAAAACCTCCTATCTATCAAAGTTCACTTCTCATCACTCCAACCCATTCTTTCCCAGGGAAACCGAACACTGAGTACACTCAACTATGAGAAATCACAAATGTCCACTTGAAAGGGACGCCTGACGCGCCATTGGTGTGAGCACTTATGCGCCCGGTCTGACATGACTTGCTAAAGCCTTCACCATTACATGATATTACATATTATTATCAAGTCTCTAGACGTTCGTATAACACCCCCCGATACCTCGACTGCATCATTTTCCCATTGTTTAACTGTCGCTTACAGCAAGTCGCGCCATGCAACGGGATGCCCCTTGCACCTGCAGAGGAGGATTCTCCTACCGTTTGATTGCCCCTTATAGCAGGTCGTGACATGCGACGGGATGCCACTTACACTTGCGATTTAGGATACACCAACTTCCCCGTTGACTACTACTCGCAGTAGGTCGCAATACATGACGGGATGCCCCTTGCATCCACGGCAAGGAATACACTTTCGACAACTATCACTGGGCCCCCGAATGCTCCATTTTAGCTTGTGTTGATAGATAAGAAAGCCAAGCATTTCATGTCAGCAACCCCAGTCCACATTTGTGATTTCCCAAAAGAAACAAGAAGGCACCCTCGAAAGAGAGGTGTCTACTTCTTCGACGCATTCTTACTTTACAAGAACACGCTGAAGAGGGGCATCTATAGACACCCCAATTTTGCCCCCTCGGAGTGTACAAACTGGTTCAGTCAACCTTTGGCCTTGCCCCAATACAGGGACCATATACTTAAACAATAGTATATTGCTAAAATAATAGCTCTGTGGCTCAGACCCCATAACCCTAATACAGGGACCGTATATTGAAACAATAGTATATGAACAAAACACAGGCTAAAATAATAACCTTGTGGTTTAGACCTGACTTAGCCCAGGAAAAGTCTTGAATTCCGCGCCCTACCAGGCACGCACAATTGGTCCCCTTGGACTAGGTTTACCTTTCCCCGTAAACTGCCTTAGGAGTGGATTGAGCACTCTACCCTGCGCGCGTAATCTGATTGCACACCCGACCACCGGCACGTAATTTGCCTTCTTTTGATCCGTCCTCTAATTCCTTAGACCACCTAAACTCCCCTATTATGCACCTGAAATAGAGTGCATAATCAGATTGCAAGCACCTAACCGAGTGCACAATTAGTTCCAATTGGATTGGAACTAGGACACCCGGCTGAGCCAGTCAGCCGGTCACTCACGTCGTGATCGACTCAAAGTGTATTAAGCACCCGTAGTAGGGCGCGTAATTCAATTAAGCGACCCAGATAGGGCGCATAATTTAATTCCATCGACCAATTAAGCGCACCTCATAGGGCGCACAATTGTTAGAATACCAATAAATAGACCCCCTTACCTCGTACACACACAACACAACGCGTCCAGCCTTGGAATTTTTGAAAGCTTAGAGATTTCAAGGATTCTTTCTCCAACGCCTAGCTTCGGGTAATTTCCTTAGTTCTAGTTTTTTTTAATTCCTTTCTAGTTCTAGGTTATAGTTCTTAAGTTCTAGCCATTTAGTTCTTAATTTCTAGTCTTAGATTTTAATCCTAGTTTTTAATTTTAATTCTTAGCTTCTAGTTGTAGTTCTTAGGTTCTGGAACCAGTTCTTAATTTTAGTCTTCAGATCTCGAACTCTAGTTTTTAAGTTATGATTCCAGTTCATAGCTTTTAAACTCCTAATCTTAGAATTTAAGTGTTATTTCTTAATTTCTAAACTTTAGATTTTGAATTCTAGTTCTTAGGTTCTTTCACCTTATTTTTTAGTTTTAATCCTAGACCGTAGTCATAGCCTTTGATTCTAGTCTTAATTCCAAATTCTAAATCATATAAATTCACGGACTTTAATATGCCAATTTACACGTTTTTAATCCAAACTTAGTATTTTTCAATCAGAATTATTTCCAAAATAACCTTAAACCAACCGATTTACCCAAGGGAGCTTACGAAGGGTACTAAGGAACGCGGCCAATTCTCCTCAGCATACCCTTTTTTTTAGATTCTTGATATAATTAAAACATTTAAATTAATTAGATTCCTAATACAGTTAGAATATTTAAATTAATTAGAGTTCTAGTAGAATCAGGACATTTAAATTAATTAGAGTTTTGGTAGAATTAGAATACTTAAATTAATTAGAGTTTTAATAGAATTAGGGTATTTAAGCTAATTAGACTCTCAATAGAATTAGGAGACTAATATTAATTAGACTTTTAATAGGATTAGGACTTTTAAAATAATTAGATTGCTAACAGAATTAGGAGATTAGTCCAATTAAACTTTTAAAATAATTAAAACTTTTAAACTCTCAGTAGGAATAAGAAAGATTGAAAAAGCAATCAGACTTAGAGCAAAAGAAGGAAAACAAACTAAACATCCAGGAGACCTAGTGCTGCTGACATTGGCAGGTCTATGATTCAATAAAGAACCCACACCCTAGAAAGGTGTGACCAGTGACGTGTTGCAGCATCGATAAACATCGGCAACTGGCGATCGCAACGAACCAGGTATTTTCTTCCTAGAATTACTTTTTCCCCATTTTACCTCTACACTTTTCATCCACCATCAATCACCTTACGTCAGAGTCCACATAGACCAATTTGGGCCACTGTTTCAAGAGACCAAAAGGAACCCAGAAAAAGCACGTACCAACACAGTTGACGTGGTACGCAAAACCGACTGACTTCGTGACTGAAGCGTCGCCACGGGATTTGACGAGCGAAAAGGTTTTGTAGGTGCAGACATAGGTGGCCTTGAAGACGCAGCCTGAGTCGTTGATCATGAATATCCAGACTGGGTAGGCTGAAAAGTGCTGGCCTTGAGAATTTCTGTCTCTTCCTTGTCTTCTCAGAAGCATATGACTGTGGTCAACTTACTCGACTCCTATTCTGCAATTCTCTACTCTGATACATCTTTTCGATATCTTTTTCAGCTATTAGGGCCATATTCATGACCTCGACATAGGTCTCCAACTGAAATAAAGAAAGCCGCTCCTGGATACTAGGCTTGAGACCTCGCACAAACTTTTTAGCTTTCATGAGTTCAGTAGTAAGGTGTTACGAAGCGAATTTAGAAAGTCTTGTGAACTCAACCTCATACTCATTCACAGACATCTAACCTTGTTCCAGCGAGAAAATTTTGATTTCCCACTAATTCTTGACTGCCTTAGGGAAATACTTCTCATTAAATTCTTCTACAAACTGAGCCCAGGTCCATTGGGTTCCCGGAGTCTCCTGTATCCTGGTCCTCTCAACAAATTTCCACCATGCGTCTATTGATTCTCCCAACTGGAAGGTAGCCAAGTACATGAAGGAGCATCTCGATTTGTGTTAACCATTCTTCCCCTTCAAGCAGATCAGCCTGACTGTAAAAGCTTGGGGGATTTAGTCTTCTGAACTCTTAAAATCCGAAAGGTGGACGTCTGGCCGTAAGCTGGGCCATTGTATTGGCCGTTGTTTCTAACAACTGCCCAGTCAGCTGGTCATTATTATTTCCTTCACCCAAGGGAGTATTATTGGTGCCCGTGGTAATTCCCTCACCACCTGATGTTCCTTCGCAACTTGGGGTGCCTCTATTACGTAAGGCTCTTGGCCTATCGTGTGGGGCTATGTCAACCTATTATGATGAAACAAAAGTTTCATCAGAACGTTCAATCATGTTCAGAAATGTTCACATATGAACTAAACCTAACCGAACTCCTTATGTTCCAACAGAATCTAATGCCACACTGCTGATATCCACTGCGAAATAGGGTGACATAGTTGACCCACATTTGATCTCAAGCCTCTCTGATACCAACTATGACAGCCCGACCTTGGCTTATGGACCACAAGCGGAAATTTTGGGAAAGTCGGACGCTCATGGTGGTCAACACATCCATACAATACAAAGACTCAAAGCTGAAACACAAATCATAAATGAGATTTCATTTATACAGAACACAAAATTTAAAATCATTGGTGATTGCCGACCATCACCTACACAGTGGCACAAAATATATATATATATATATATATATATATATATATATATATATATACAAAACTATACTAGTGGATGTATCAAGCTTAAACCAATAAACACTCAAAATTCTCACCACGATGCCAAACTAAGAATAAAAATCCTCAGGTAAAAGGTCCTCCTCGTCCGGTACAAACTCAAGATCTGCATCTAACTCTACATCTTGATGATCAAAAGCAGTACCTGTGACGTATAGTCGGGGTGAGCTAACAATCAAAACTCGGTAGAGAATATCCAACATCAATTAACATTTTAGAATTTCTAAGCATAGATTCAGTGACTCAAATTTTTAAATATTCAAAAAAAAAAATTCAAAATGGTGTTCGATGCATCTTACAAAGATCAGTGCGGATAATATATAGCTAAGCTTGTCTGAATACAATATAGCTAAGCTTGTGCATCATTTATAGTTAAGCTTGTCTGAATACAATATAGCTAAGCATATGCATCATTTATAGTTTATAGCTGAATGCCGATACATTATAGCTAAGATGTTGAATTCTTCGAATCACAAATGCGGATAACTAATGTGGATACCTTATAGCTAGATTGAAGAGAGGATAACGATGCAGACTATTCATAACTAACAATGTTGATAACTGATGACTGATACTGACACGGTGATTATCATATAGCTAGGCTGTTTGAATATCATATAGCTAATCTGTGTAAATAATATATAGCCAGGCTGAGTAACATATAGCTAAGCTGAGTGACAAATATCTAGATCAGTTTTCAAATATGTCAAAACTAAAAACTATGTCATAGCCGACATTGAAAACTATTTCAAAGCAAAGCTGATCACATCATAAACTATCAGTGTCTAAATCCACGATTTCGAATAGCAAAACAGCAATAGATCAGAAAATCTATGAATTAAATCAAAATGCAAATTTGTACTGAATCTTCCCCACCTTAGTTCAATTTCTATGTCTTGCTAACACAGTTGCGAAGACTCTTTACGAAGAATTCCGATGCTTAATTTATAACACATGAAGGCACAAACAATGTGTCACTAACAGATGTATCAAAACGCTTAATTGACGGATCAGATGGATAAAAAATGAATCAAATTCCTCAAAAATTAGACTTTGCCCATCTGGGAAAGTCACGCGGGATGGCATTTTCTAAACTAGTGTCGCGCGAGCGACATTCCCCAGAAAATTTGCCTGAATTTTTTTTTTGGGTTTTTCTTTGTTTTTCTGATGCGAATTTGTTCGATTTTGAAACCCACTTCTGTTTTCAGCCCATTTTGATCAAAATTCGATCTTTTTATTATTCCAATCTTTTACACATATTCCACACCACTAAACGTTAAGCCATTATGGGCAAAATATGAGGAACCTACCTCCTTCAATTGGGCACACAACGTCCGAACGATGAAAGCAGGGAATCAGCTTGAAACCCTTTTCTTTTCTTCCAATTGAAACGAAACGGAAAAAAAAAAAAAAGAAAAAAAACAACAATTGCAGATCCAAACCATCAGTTGTACGTGATGTACGCTACACTCTAACCACTCCCGCCAGAAGAAGAGGATCTTACGACACTCATGGACGCTCAGATTTTGGAATCACGGCAAAAGAGGGTTCGGACATTTTCTCGCTCTCTTGGATCAAACTTGCACCAAAAATTCGACGCGTTCGTGCGATAATTCCAGCAAAGAAGAAGCAGAATTTGCGAGGAAGACTTATAACCTCGAATCGTAGAAATCGAAGAGTTTACGTTATTCCTCTCAAGCTTTCTCTCCATTCTCTCAAATTTTTCTTCAAACAATGAAACACATGTGATGTGTTTAGCTTTTATATTCAAGTGGGTTGCTTCAATGTGAAGCGCACACCTAACTAAAATGTTCGTTCCTATCCACTTATCCATAAGGTTTGGTTTTCATGTTAACCGAACACACCATAGTAATGTGTTCATTCTTATCCAAAAGAACTTTAATTTGGCGCAAGACGATTATACCCAATCGTCGTGTACTAACTTGCCCAAGAGACTCAAATGAAGTCCAAATCGCGCCCAATCAGTTTTGATCCTTATCTTTCTTAACCATTGGCACTTTGGGTCAAAATTTTATGGGTCATCACATCCTCCCCTAATTAAAAGAATTTTTGTTGACGTGACTTTTAACAGCAAGGTAAGCAATTGGACAATAAAGAAAATGTATTCATTTATTCACACGATTGAAAGCGTATGTACATACAAGCTTAATCACTCAAAAAGAAGTGGATACGGGTCGTGTATATCTGACTCTCATTCTCAGGTGGCCTCTTCTGATGAATAACTCTTCCATTTCATGAGCACCAATGGGATTCATTTGGTTCGTAGGACTTGTTCTTTCCAATCGAGTATCTGAACTGGTTCATCTTTAACTGTCAGGTCCTCCCGAAGTTCGATCGGCTGATAGTCCAGAATGTGAGTTGAATCTTTGATGTATCTTCTCAGCATATATACATGGAAGACATTGTGCATATTCGAATATGGCGGTGGTAGAGCAAGGCGATATGCAACTTCTCCAATTCTGCCCAATATCTCAAATTGCCCTATGTAACGTGGACTTAACTTTCCACGTCTCCTGAATCGCATTACGCCCTTAGTAGGCGAAACTTTGACAAAGACATTATCTCAGGTCTAAAAGGAACATATTGGATCAGTATTGTATATTGATAATATCGATGACGGAAAATTTAATTGAACGATTTGATTGAATTTACATGAAACTCAACGGTCGTCCTTTTAAGATCATCATGGCTCTTCTGTCGACTTTGAGTTATCTTTAACCTTTTGCGAATCAGTTGAATGGCTCTATTCTGGTTCTCAACGATCGTAGGACCCAAAACTAACTTTTCTCCAGTTTCCTCCCAGTTAAGCGAAGATTTACATCTCTAATCGTATAATGATTCATAGGGGGCCATGTAGATACTCGTTTGATAACTTTTGTTATATGCGAATTTGATCAGGGGTAAATGCTGGTCCCATGATCCTTGAAAACCTAACATGCAGGTACGGAGCATGTCTTCAATAATTTGGTTCACTCTTTTTGTTTGTCCATCTGTTTGTGGGTGAAACGTCGAACTAAAATCTAATCGGGAACCCATTCCATCTTGAAATCGCTCCCAGAACTATAACGTATACAACGGATATCTGTCTGAAACGATAGTCGTCGGAATACCATGTAATCTAACAATCTCTATAAGATATATCTCTGCAAGCTTGTTCACTGTATACCTTGTGTTGTATGGCAGGAAATGAGTTGATTTCGTTAACCTATCAACAACAGCCCAGATGGCGTTGTGTCCTTTCACTGTCCTCGACAATCCAAGGATGAAGTCCATGGATATCGCTTCCCATTTCCACTCGGGTATTGGCAAAGGCTTTAATAAACCTAATGGGTGCCAATGATCTACTTTCACCTTCTGACAGATCAAACACTTAGTCACATACTCGGCAACTTCTTTCTTTAAACCTCTCCACCAAAAATTCTATCTCAAATCTTAGTACATCTTGGTACTAACAGGATGTATAGCGTACTATGACTTATGAGCCTCTTCTAGGATTGTATGTCAAAGAGCATCATTAGTCGGAATACACAATTAACCTTTGAATAGTAAGGCCCCATCTTCTCTGATGAAGAAATTGGGTTTCGGGCCCGTAATCACACCCTGCCTGATTCCTGCAAGCTCTGTATCTTTCATCTAAAGTTCACCGATGTTATCAAAAATCGTCGACCTGATGACGATATTAGCTGTCAAGGCTCTTGAGTCTGTCACCTCGATCTTCGTATCATGCAAATCTATGTCTTCGAATACTTTCCATCTATGAATTCTCAGGACGGGACTTGATACTTGGGTTGATATTTTACAACTCACAATGTCTGCCACAACGTTCGCTTTACCGGGGTGGTATTGGATGTCGCAATCGTAGTCTTTCAGGAATTTCATCAATCTTCTTTGCCTCATATTCAAGTATTTCTGAGTAAAAAGGTACTTAAGGCTTTTGTGATCAGTGAAGATTTCAAATATTTCCCCATAAAGGTAATGCCGCCAGATTTTCAAAGCAAAAACTACCGCTGCCAATTCGAGATCGTGGGCGGGGTAATTTTTCTCGTGGTCCTTCAATTGTCTCGAACAGTACACGATAACCCTCTCATTCTGATTTAACACACAACGTAATCCACTGTGTGACGCGTCATTGAACACCACGAATCCACCACTGCTTGATGGTATGGCAAGCATTGGTGCGGAGGCAAGCTTGTCCTTGAGCTCTTGAAAGCTCCTTTCACACTACTAAGTCCACTCAAACTTTGCATTCTTTCTCATGAGTTGCGTAAGGGACCTTGAAATCTTAAAGAAACCTTCGACAAATTGTTGGGGAATTTGATTATGCTATTCTTATCATAAAAATGATAAAGAATAAAATGAGGAAAATAAAGAAAAGCAAAATCAAAACAAAATAAAATGGATTGAACACAGCACAAAACCAAACTCACAGGCCTGCAAGATATAGGGCTGTTGTAGCAAGTTTCGATAAGTAAGAGTTTGCCCCATGGAAAGTGATGATCTAAAAACCTAAAGGCGTATAGTAAACTCTAGATCTTGCTACAGATCTAGCAACTCTAAATCTACACTAGAAAGTAAGGTAAAGAAACGGTGTTTAGGTGTCAATACTAAACTAAACTAAAAATGGGAATAAAACTGCAACGAAAGAAAGGGGGTAAAGAAGAATGTAGATGGAGTGGTGAAATAAAGATAAAATGCAGAGAAGTAGGCAGCTGCAAGATAATCTTCATTGTAACTCAGATCATGAACTAGATCTGCAGCATTCCTTCACTTGGCTACAAGCACAAGTGCAAGGTAGAAGAATCCGACTCAACCCTGTAATTTGGTCTGCTCTTAAGGCTATAATTTGTCCACTTAAATGGTCACAAATTATCCTAGGGAGGTGATCCAATTGCAGGTGCTAAAGTTAGAACAGGAAAACTATTGCAGACACTATGTGTGCATGACTACAAGCACATGCAACCATAGGATCAAACAATTCATGAAGATCTAGTGGAAACCACTAGAAATCACAGATTATTTGGGGCTTTAGAATCAGTTGGTCATTGCTACAAAAAGGCCTGCAATGACCAAACTCTCAAGTTTGCAATCTCTATAAGGTCTCAGATCTATTCACTGAAAATGGCTTTGCAAAACAGAGGAGGAGCTGGATCTACAGTTATCCCTCCTTTGGCTGCAAGCATAAAGGTAGGGAAAACGAATCCATCAGCCCTATGATCTGAACTCATCCTAAGGTTATGATATGTCCACTTGAATGGTCACAGATCATCCCAGAGATGTGGTTCAGCCATGGGGTCGAATCCGGAATAATAAACCCATTGTTGTCACCATATGTGCATGGCTACAAGCACATACACCCATAGGAGCATCAAACCCATACAGATCTGATAAATAGAAGAAAAATACAGATTAAATGAACTTTAAAAATAGCATTTCATTAAACAAAAAGGACTTACAATGATCTGCCCTCAAGGCAGCAGTCTGTGCAAGAAATCTCGAAACTTCTGCTCACAATGCTCATACAAAACTAGATTACATATCTACATTATACCTAGCTGCTACAGAGATTTAACTTAGCATGGCTGCTGAGCTAAGGAAGAAGAAAGGGGAAAATAAAAGGGAAACTAAACCCTAAAATAAAAACCCTAAACTAAACTTTGATCCAGCTATTATGGGTCATTTTACAAAATAGAATAAGTGCTATTTATACAATCCATCAAGCTCTGTTTTACATTGGCCAATCAGAATTGAGCAAACATAACTAATTTTTTGAGCTGGTGTCGTTGCCCTTGAGAAGTGTATGCCAGCTCAACACATGCCCTAGCTGTTGTGGATGCCCAAAAGTGCCCTTGAGTATTGAAGACTATTGCTGGAATTTGTGTCTCTACAAGCTGGCTTCAGAATTTTGGAGCTCGAGCAGTTGGGGCTTCAATAGCTTCAGGTTTGTACTACTCGAGTGGTTGAGAGGGCTTTAGGTATGTATTCGATAGGTTCATAGAACCACTTGACAAGATCAGCTTTAAGCTCCAGCAAAACTCGACAGGTTCATAGAACTCCCAATGAACCACTCGACGGGTTGGGTTTTAGCTTCATTTAAACATCTTGTGGAGTTGGCTTTCAGCATGAACCACTCGACAGGTTCACTTTCAACACATTTCAACACTACCACTACCACTCAAGTGGTTCATTTCAGCAGACTTTCTGAACTACTCGAGCTCTTCATTTGCTTTAGCCAACCACTCGAGAGGTTCACTCAACTGCTCGAGTGGATCAATGTGATGGTTGTGAACTGCTCAACTTCACTTTTAACTTCAGATTGTAGCAGCTTAAGTGTGTTAATACTGCTCGGGTGCTTCAACTCCTCATCATTGCACAACTCGAGTGGATTAAGTGTGTAGGCCTTTAATTATTCGAGAGCTTAGTTTACTTCAATGTTGCAGCACCTGCTCCTCCATTTGACAGATTTAATGCAGCAGCTCTATGGATTGCTCTAGTGTGCATCTGCTATAAAGTCTGATGTAGCAGTCCACTTCTGGACTTCTTGAGTTCATCCAACTACAGCTCAGCTGCTCAAGAGTATTTCAGTCTTTACAACTTTAGCTCAATAGGCTGCACAACAACTCGACAGCTTGAGGTTTCAACATTGTAATGCTCGAGAGTTACTACACTGTTGATGGTCTTGAATGTGCTCAAATGTATGGTGCAGTAGCAACAGGAGCTCTTGGGGGCCAGGTCTGCAACAGCTTGAATGGTTGCTTACAGCAGGGCTACTTTCAGCTGCAAGTTTGTACACAGCTGCTCAAATGTTGCAATGCCACAGCTATAGAATGCAGCTTAACTTGTCTGCTATAGCAACAATGTGTTGAACAGCTGGTTCATTTAATCCTCTACAACAACATCACATAAACTCTGAGCTCCATCTCTCTCTTCTCAGCAGGACTCTAGGCCACCAATACATGCTACATTGCCCCAATGGTGTGATCCACCATGGTGCATTCACTATGAATCCATCAGTTCTGCAACTTAACTCGAAAATCCTTCTTGGCACTAAAAGGATGGATTGTAGCCTAAGCTATAAATTCCTACTATCTTCAAAAACACACTTAAAACACATTATTAATCAGCTCAATGGTCCATTAAAGGTCAGGTTAAAGGGTGAAAAGTGGTATTTTTCAGTGCTCAACACAAATCTTCTGTAATATCCAGTCAGAGCGAGGAAGCTGCGAATTTCGATCACAATCTTCGGTTGTTCCCATTGCACAATGGCTTCGATCTTTGTCGGATTGGCTGCTATGCCAATTTCAGGGATCATGTGTCCTAAGAAACTCACATGTTTCAACCAAAACTCGCACTTGCTCAACTTTACATAAAGTTGAAGATAGCGAAGTGTCGGAAGAGCGATTCATAACTACTGCTTGTGCTCTTCCCGTGATTTCAAGTAGATGAGAGTATCATCCACGAAGAGGACTACACACGTATCAAGGTGTGGTTTGAATACTCTGTTCTTGAGATCCATGAACGACGTCGGCGCATTAGTCAGACCAAAGGGCATCACTAAGAATTCATAATGTCTGTATCTAGTGCGAAATGATGTTTTCAAGATGTCTTTAGCTTTGACCTTCAGTTGATGGTAGCCTGATCTCAATCTTCGAAAAGAACTTCGCACCTTGCAATTGATCAAAATGATCATTGATTCTTGGAAGTGGATATCGATTCATAATTGTCAGCTTATTCAACTAACGATAGTTGATGCATAACCTCATCGAACCATCCTTCTTAACAAACACAACTGGTGCTCCCCAAGGAGAAACAATGGGTCGGATAAAGCCTTTACCTGACAATTCTTGCAACTGCTCTTTCAATTCTTTCAGTTCTATTGGAGCCATACGATATGGTTCTTTGGAAGCTAGTTTCGTGCCTGGAATTAACTTGATAGCAAATTCAATATCTTGATTGGGCGGTAATCCTGACAATTCGTCAGGAAACACATCTGAAAACTCACACATAATGGGGATGTTAGTACTGCTATTCTTCTCTTCCCATTGCTCTCGAATGAATGCAAGATAAGCACTACAGCCATTTCTCATCAATCATTCAGCTCGGACAACAAAAATAAATGGTGCTATAGTGGACTTAATACCGTGAAATCGGAAGGATTTTCCTTTTGATGGGCGGAAAACTACCACTTTTTGAAGGCAATAGACATTTGCATGGTAAGCGAATGGCCAATCCATGCCAAGGATCACATCGAACCCTTGCATGTCCAATAGGATGAGTTCAACTGTAATTTCAAAATCGTCAATCGGAACAACAACTAATCAACAAAATGTGTCAATCATCACTGTATTTCCGTAGGAACTGACCTTGAAGTCTAAAGCTTCAAGGTTTCTACTTAATTATGCCATGAATTGAGGAGTTTTGAAAGGAGTAGAGCCTGGATCGACTAAGACTCATGCCTTATGTTGACAGATATCGCATTCTTGGTACAAATGTAAGGTACCTACGATTCATGCCTTTTCGTTAATAAATAAGACACAATGATGTAGCACGCAAGCATGCAACAATCTAATTCCATTGAAAATTTTAAGAATATTCATATTGAAAGGAATTGACCATCTTTGAATCATAAGGTAATGCATACCTTGAATGACCTTGTTGGTTGCCTGAGCATCTTGTGCTACCACGACATAGGCACAACCTTGAACAGTAGGTCGAGAGGGTCTTTGGGTAGATACTGATGTCACCGACGCCGTTCCTTCTTTACTTCTCTCAGGACAGTCTCTTATCTGATGCCCCATCTTGCCACAGCGAAAGCACGCACCCCGTTGTCCATCTACACTCTTCAGTTTTCTGTGGTCTCCCACACTTTGAGCACAACTCGCTCAGAACGGATGACATGGTACGCAAAGTCGGCTGACTTCGTGACTAGAGCGTCGCCGTAAGATTCGACGAGTGAAAAGGTTTTGCAGGTGCAGACATAGGTGGCCTTTAAGACGTAGCCTGAGTCGACGGTCTTAAATATCCAGATTGGGTAGGCTGAAACGGTGTTGGCCTTGAGAATTTTGGCCTCTTGCTTGTCTACTCTGAAGCATATGACTATGGTCGACTTACTTGACTCCTATTCTGCAGTTCTCTCCTCTAATACATCTTTTTGATATCTTTTTCAGCTATAAGGGCCATATTCATGACCTCGACATAGGTCACCAACTGAAATAAAGAAAGCCTCTCCTGGATACTAGGCTTGAGACCTCGCTCAAACTTTTTAGCTTTCATGAGTTCAGTAGTAAGGTGTTGCGGAGCGAATTTAGAAAGTCTTGTGAACTCAACCTCGTACTCATTCACAGACATCTGATTTGGTTCCAACGAGATAAATTTGACTTCCCACTGATTCTTGACTGCCTTAGGGAAATATTTCTCATTAAATTCTTCCACAAATCAAGCTCAGGTCCATTGGGTACCGAAAGTCTCCTGTAACTTGGTCCTCTTAGTAGATTTCCAACATGCGTCTGCTGATTCTCCCAACTGGAAGGTAGCCCAACAAACCTTCACCTCTTCAGTACACTGAAGCACGCGAAGCAGCTTCTCGATTTGTGTTAACCATTCTTTTGCTTTGAGCGGATCAGCCTGACCGTAAAAGCTTGGGGGATTTAGTCTTCTGAACTCTTGAAATCCTGAAGGTGGAAATCTAGCCGCAAGTTGGGCCATTGTTTTGACCATTGTTTCTAACAACTGCCCAGTCAGCTTGTCGTTGTTATTTCCTCCACCAAAGGGAGTATTATTGGCGTTGGTGGCAATTCCCTCACCACCTGACATTCCTTCGCCACTCGGGGTGCCTCTATTACGTAAGGCTCTTGGCCTATCGTGTGGGGCCATATCAACATGTTGTGATGAAACAAAAGTTTCATCAGAAGTGTTCATACATGTTCTGAAATGTTCACATATGAACCGAACCTAACCAAACTTCTTATGTTCCAATAGAATCTAATGCCACACTGCTGATATCCACTGTGACACCGGGCGACACAGTTGATCTGCATTGGATCTCAAGCCTCTCTGATACCAACTGTGATAGTCCGACCTTCCCTTACGGAGCACAAGCAAAAATTTCGGGAAAGTTGGACGGTCATGTTGCTCAACACATCCATACTATATATAGATTCAAAGCAGAAACACAAATCATAAATGAGATTTGATTTATATATAACACAAAATTTAAAATCACCGGTGATGGCCGACCGTCACCTACATAGTGGCACCTATATATATATATATATACAAAACTGTACTAGTGGATGTATCAAGCTTAAACCACTAAACAAAATTCTCACCGCGATGCCAAACTAAGGATAAAAATCCTCTGGGAAAAGGTCCTCCTTGTCCGGCATAAACTCAGGATCCGCGTCTAACTCTGCATCTTGATGATCAAAAGCAGTACCTGTGACGTATAGTTGGGGTGAGCTAACAGTCGAAGCTCGGTAGAGAATATCAAATATCAATTAACATTTTAGCATTTCTAAGCATTGATTCAGTGACGGAAATTTTAAAATATTCAAAACAAAATTTTCAAAACGGTGTTCGAGCGGATCAGCCTGATCGTAAAAACTTGGGGGATTTAATCTTCTGAACTCTTGAAATCAAGAAGGTGGACGTCTAGCCGCAAGCTAGGCCATTGTATTGACCATTGTTTCTAACAACTGCCCAGTTAGCTGGTCGTTGTTATTTCCTCCACCCAAGGGAGTATTATTGGCTCCCGTGGCAATTCCCTTGCCACCTAACATTCCTTAGCCACTCGTGATACCTCTGTTACGTTAGGCTCCTGGCCTATCGCGTGGGGCCATATCAACCTGTTATGATGAAACAAAAGTTTCATCAGAAGTGTTCACACATGTTCATAAATGTTCACATATGAACCGAACCTAACCAAACTTCTTATGTTCCAACATAATCTAATGCCACACTGTTGATATCCACTGCGACACAAGGTGACATAGTTGACCCGCATGGGATCTCAAGCCTCTCTGATACCAACTGTGACAGCCCGACCTTCCCTTACGGAGCATGAGCAGAAATTTCAGGAAAGTCGGACGGTCATGGTGCTCAACACATCTCTACAATACAGAGACTCAAAGCAGAAACACAAATCATAAATGAGATTTTATTTATACAGAACACAAAATTTAAAATCATTGGTCATGGTTGACCATCACCTACACAGTGGCACAAAAAATATATATATATATATATACAAAACTGTACTAATGGATGTATCAAGCTTAAACCACTGAACACTCAAAATTCTCACCACGATACCAAACTAAGGATAAAAATCCTCAAGCAAAAGGTCCTCCTCGTCTAGTACAAACTCAGGATCTGTGTCTAACTCTGCATCCTGATGATCAAAAGCAGTACCTGTGACGTATAGTCGGGGTGAGCTAACATTTGAAACTCAGTAGAGAATATCCAATATCAATTAACATTTTAGCATTTCTTAGCATAGATTCAGTGACTGAATTTTTAAAATATTCAAAATAAAATTTTCAAAACGGCGTTCAATGCATCTTATAAAGATCAGTGCAGATAATATATTGCTAAGTTTGTATGAGTACAGTATAGCTAAGCTCGTGCATCATTTATAGCTAAGCTTGTCTGAATACAATATAGCTAAGCTTGTGCATCATTTATAGCTGATGACTGAATAATTTATTGCTAAGCTGTGATGCATTGACCATTGACTAATAACTGAACTGAATGCAGATATATTATAGCTAAGATGTTGAATTCTTCAAATCACTAATGCGGATAACTAATGTGGATACCTTATAGCTAGATTGAAGAGCGGATAACGATGCAGACTATTCATAACTGACAATGTTGATAACTGATGACTGATACTAACACGGTGATTATCATATAGTTAGGCTGTCTAAATATCATTTAGCTAACCTATCTGAATAATATATAGCCAGGCTGAGTAACATATAGCTAAGCTGAGTGACAAATATCTAGATCAGTTTTCAAATATGTCAAAACTAAAAACTATGTCATAGCCGACATTGAAAACTATTTCAAAGCAAAGCTGATCACATCATAAACTATCAGTGTCTAAATCCACGATTTCGAATAGCAAAACAGCAATAGATCAGAAAATCTATGAATTAAATCAAAATGCAAATTTGTACTGAATCTTCCCCACCTTAGTTCAATTTCTATGTCTTGCTAACACAGTTGCGAAGACTCTTTACGAAGAATTCCGATGCTTAATTTATAACACATGAAGGCACAAACAATGTGTCACTAACAGATGTATCAAAACGCTTAATTGACGGATCAGATGGATAAAAAATGAATCAAATTCCTCAAAAATTAGACTTTGCCCATCTGGGAAAGTCACGCGGGATGGCATTTTCTAAAGTAGTGTCGCGCGAGCGACATTCCCCAGAAAATTTGCCTGAATTTTTTTTTTTGGGTTTTTCTTTGTTTTTCTGATGCGAATTTGTTCGATTTTGAAACCCACTTCTGTTTTCAACCCATTTTGATCCGAATTCGATCAGAAAATCTAAGAATTAAATCAAAATGCAAATTTGTATTGAATCTTCCCCACCTCAGTTCAATTTCGGCGTCTTGCTAAAACAATTGTGGAGACTCTTTACGAACAATTCTGATGCTTAATCTATAACACATGAAGGCATAAGCAATGTGTCACTAAGAGATGGATCAAAATGCTTAACTGATGGATCAGGTGGATCAAAAACGAATAAATTTCCTCAAAAATTAGACTTTGCCCATTTGGGAAAGTCACGCGGCTTGGCATTTTTTGAAGTAGTGTCGCGCGAGCGACATTTCCCAGAAAATTTGCCTGAAATTTTTTGTTGGGTATTCTCTTTGTTTTTCTAAAGCGAATTTGCTTGGTTTTGAAACCCACTTCTGTTTTCAACCCATTTTGATCTGAATTCGATCTGTTTTTTTTATTCCAATCTTTGGCACATATTCCACACCACTAAACGTTAAGCAATTATGGGCAAAATACGAGGAATTTACCTCCTTAAATTGGGCAGACAACGTCCGAACGTTGAAAGTAAGGACTCGGCTTGAAACCCCATTTCTTTTCTTCTGATTGAAACGAAACGAAAAAAAGAATAAAAAAAATAACAATTGCGAATCAAATCCTGTAGACACCCCAATTTTTCCCTCTCGGAATATACGAACATGTTCGGTCAACCTTCGACCTTGCCCATGACTTTCGGAAAGGGGCTCACTCTTTTCGAAAACCTTAAAACCCTAAACAGAAGACCATATACTGAAACAATAGTATGTGGTCGAAGCACAGGCTAAAACAATAGCTCTGTGGTTCGGACCCGACTCAACCCCAGGAAGATCCTGAATTGCGCGCCTTGTCCAATGCGCATAATTCGATTGCAAGTCCTAATAATGATGCGCAATTAGTCCAACTTAGACCACGCCCGTTCTCCCTGTAGGTCTCTTAGGACTTGATTACGCGTCTTGTCAAGCGCACGCATTCAGATTGCACACCCCATCACTGGTGCTCAATATGTCCAACTCGAACTAGTCCATAACCTTCTAGAGGCCACCTTAAGACCCGATTGTGCGCCCAAAACAACATGAGCAATCAATTATGCGCCCCACCACCAGTGTGCAATTAGTTCTAATTAGGTTAGAACTAGGACACCCGGCTGAGCCAGTCAGCCGGTCACCGACTTAGAGTGATTAAGCGCCCGGGATAGGACGCGTAATCTAATTAAGCGCACCAGAAAGGGCGCATAATTGGATTTGATGAGATAATTACGCACCTCCCAAAGGGTGAGTAATTACCCGAATATCTATAAATAGATCCCCCTACCCCACACAACAACACATCCAACAATCGAATTTTGAGTTCCTCTCTTCCAAGCTTAGGGATTTCGAGATTCTCTCTTTGGCGCTTAGCTTCAAGTAATCTTTCTTTGTTTTTAATTTCTAGTTCTTAGTTCTTAGTTCTAGTTCTAATTTCTAATTCTTAGTTTCTAGTTTTAGATCTCAGGTCTTAATTTCTAAATCTAGTTTCTAGTTTTGACTTTTCAGTTCTTAGTTTCTGGTTCAAAGCTATCAGTCGCTAGAGCCAGTTCTTACCCTTTAGTCATTAATCTCTAGATTCTAATTTTAAATTCTAAATCTCAATTCTTTCTTGATCTCTTATTTCTAACTCTTAGGTTCTAATTTCTAATTTTAATTCCTAGTTTTTGGTTCTAGTTCTTAATCTCAAGAACCTGCTCTTAATTATTTTATATTGGAGTTTTTATTTTCAAATTTTAGTACTTAAATTTCTTCTAGTTCATAATTTTCAGTTATAATCTTAATCTTCAAAGTCCTTTTGATCTTCAAAATCTTAACTTCCAAACTCAAATTTAGCTTTCAATCCATAATATTATTAAAACAATCCTTAGCCACACAATTTGCCCAAAGAGAGCTTACGGACGGTACCCGGGAACGGGGCCGAACGTCCTTAGACTAACGGGCCAAAACCTTTTTTTTAAATTAGATTTCTAGTTGAATTAGCATACTTAAATTAATTAGACTTTTAATATAAGTAGGATATTAGATTAATTAGATTCCTAGTAGAATTAGGAGACTAATACCAATTAAACTTCTAATAAGATTAGGATACTTAAGTTAGTCAGATTCTTAATACGATTAGCATATCTAGATTAATTAAACTTTTAGTACAATTAGGATATCAGATTAATTAGACTCCCGATAGGACTAGTTAAACTAAAGCAATTAGACTTAGAGTAGGAATAGTAAAATTATATAAATTAAATTATCAGGTGACCTAGAGTTGCTGACGTTGGCCGGCCAACAATTGAGTAATGAGAACAACCCATATCTCCACCTGCGTGATCAGCGACGTGTTGCAGCATCGATAAACATCTATAGCTCGCGATCGCATCAAACCAGGTATTTTTCTCTTAGAATTTACCTTTTATTTTATGCACTTTATATTATTTCCTCACTTTTGCCAGAGTCCTGTAACATCCCCAAATTTTGAACCCATACGTGCCGACGATTTTGGGCCTTAGTTGGTGTGAAAAATGTATGTATGTGTGCTTCGCACCGAACCCAAAATATCTTAAGTGGATAAGATAACACACTAAAAGTGTACATGTGCTTCACAAGGAAGCAGACTCAAGTATATAAGGGAATGACTTCACACATAAGCCATTACCTTTGCTTTTGAATGGAATTCTAGTGAAAGGAAGAGAGAAGAGAGAAAGAGAGATCTCTAAACTTAGTTTGCTTTTGAATGAAATTTTAGTGATTGGAGCCTAGGCGTGAAGCGGTGGATTGAGGATCGAAGAGAATCCCAAAATTTCAACGTGGAAACCCTAGTTGGGGCATGAGCACGTGGATTGAGGGATCGATCAACTCAAAGGTAAGAATTATGTTAAGTTGTGTTTTGCATGTCTGTTAGTTTTAGTTAACATATGTGTGAGAAAAATCAAGAGAAAAGAGGTTAAGTTTTAAAGAAAATGAGCTTGAGAAGTTAGAAATCGTGAATATGAGAAATCTGGCAAAATCGATCGATCAATTTTGTTAAGAGTGTAAGTATAAAGAGAAACCGATCGATCGATCGATTTGTAAAATCGATCAATCAATATGGGCATCAATCGATCGATTTGTGAAAAACAGTGCGTGTGTTAAGGGAAACAGATCGATCGATTTGGAAATCGATCGATAGAAATGTGTCGACAAGATAAGGATTGGTTTCTGAGTAAACCGATCGATCGATTTGAGAAACCAATCGATTGATTTTGGCAGATCAGGATTTTATTCTATTTTGGTGAGAGGACTTTGGGAAGACTTTATATCTTTCCATTCTATGTCATTTATGATATATGGACTATGATGTAATGTATTCTAGGTGTGAGCTTGTGTATGTGTGTGAGAGGCTTGCTTGGAGTGAGACATCTTCGTTTAGCTTCTCGTCAAGGTAGGGAAAACTCCGTAACATATGCATTTGATTACAACTAGCATGAATTTTGTGATGTGATAAAAATATGCGTGCTTTGTGAAACTTGCCATTTATTTAGCATGAATTTCTTTCATGATTTCAAATATGAAAATTGTGTATGTGAATGTGCACTCAAATTTGTGTGCGTGTGTAAAATCAGTCATGTGCGTGTGTGACATCAGAGAGATGTGAATAAATGTGTGTGGAAGCTTTGAAACTTCAAATCTAATTATAAATACTACATTTTACGGTGATAAACTATAAGTTAAATTTGCACTTTGATTTAAGGTTTATGAGTGATACCCAATCGACGCAGCGGGATATCCGTGACTGACGTGACGGGATATCCGTGACCGGTACAGCGGGATATCCGTACAATTGTGCTTTAGGACGGATAGATATCCGTTCATTCCTTACCCATAGTGGTAAATTTCCTTTGGCACAAGCTTCCCTCATACGAAGGAACTTGGGCATCATATAAATGGTTCATTGAACGATGATGGTGGATATTCCCATCGGTATAATATTGTGGCTCTCGATATTATATATGCTCCGGAGAGGAATTTAGTTATCTATTTAAGTTTTTTGTGTTCAGTGAAAAGCTTTGGAAATCATGTGTTAAGCTTTGAAATTTGTATTTGATATCAGTTTTGCTTCAAGTTAAATATCTTAAATTATGAATTTTTGTTTGAAAAATATGTTCGAATTATGTTATAAGATATATGTGTGATGTGATAATATGCATGTTATTGATGTTTCCTTACTGAGCTTAGATGTTAGCTCATCCCTCAGATATACGTCACAGGTACAGGTGTAAATCAAGATCGGGTACTAGAGAAAGGCACAGGATCTCTCGTTTGGGGAATTTTACCCTAGGTGAAGACTTGAACTAGACATGTTTTGGGTTTGCATAGTAGATTTTTGGGGTCTTTTGGATTTTGGACTTGGTATGTCCTGGGATTAAATAATGTTAAGAATTGTTTTGTATATACATTTTGGAAGCCACTATTTAGGTGATGGTCGACCATCACCAGTGGATTCTTTTGGTCATTTGTATTAAACGTTATGTATAAAATAGAAAGATTTAGATTTGCCTAGTGATATATATAAATTTCCATTTCCACATATGTATGATATTTGCTTTGATTTTCATGATTATACGTGGATATACCAAGTATTTCCATATTCGAACTGTGAAGTGTGATCCGACAGTCTGGTTTTTCCCTAGTTTAAGATGTAAGAAAGAAAAAAAATAATATAATATACTACAGGATTTTATGAGAACAGGAAAAATTGGGCTGTCACAAGTCCACTCAGACCGAATTGGGCCACTTATTCTGGAGACCGAAAGAGACCCAGAAAAAGCGCGTACCAACAGACTAGCGATCGCGATGGGACGTCTTGTCGCCGAAGTCGTCGTTGTTTAATTTTCTTGTTTATATATATAGTTCTCTTTATTTTCCGCTATACTTCTTTTTTTCACCTACTCCTACTATCGAAAATTTGCTGAGAGTGCATGAACATCCACCGGAGACTCGAGATGTTCGGAATACGAAGGATAAGGCTCGGTGATCCACCGTTATGGGGGTATCACAATAATCCTGTAAACAACGAGGATACCGTTTACAACTTAGCTCAATATAACCCAAATATCAACATGGTCGACGGAGAAGAAACCCCCGTCACACCTCCAAGCACCAGCCGCAACGATGGGCGCGAAGACAGTGGCATCGGGTAGAACTTCACGGCCCGACAACTCGTAGAACTCAACATCCAGAGATTACAAAGGGGAGGCGATGATGCTGAAGAACTGCTTCAAGGCCTAGCGGCGGCGTACGAGACCACCCAAGAATGGCGAAACGTGGAGGAACAAGGACGGTAAAGGCAGGAGAGACCCCCACCTACTCCGAGTACGATATCACCGCCCATATCCCCGACGAGACGAACTGGTTGTACTCTCTTCGACGAAGATTGACAAACTTGTTCATAGACTATCAAGCAAGCCGCCACTCTAAGACGAGAGGACCTTCCTAAGATCCTCTACGAGTATATGGCTAAGAGGGAGCGCCCTGGCTGCTCATTCAGAATTGATAAATTTTGTCGGGACCTAGAATTCACCTTACCCGCAGGGTTCAATCCACCCACGTTCAACAAATACAATGGCACTGGGTTCAGAATCATCACCAAGCCCTCTTCTACAACGATTTTCGACCAATATGCGGCAACCAGGGTCTTCTCATCCATTATTTTTAAAGGTCATTAGAAGGAGAAGCTCTCAATTGGTTTGCCGGGCTGCCATTGCAAAAGATTGACACTTTCAACAACTTAGTCGACCAATTTTTTATCAATACAAACATTTGATATATGAGACGATTAGTATCAACGAATTGGTGGCAACGAAACAAAAACTTGACGAAGAATTTGCTGACTTTGTCGGACGATGGAGGAAACTCACCGCAAGGACTGGGACCTCGATGAAAGAGAAGGACACCATCGACATCATTATCGACAACACCAGAGAACCTCTGAGGAGCGCGCTTATTATAACCTCTGATATCGTATTCACATACCTCACAACACATGATGGTATGAGACACTATGTCGAGTGGGTGTGAGTGTGAATTCCTCATTGTATCCATTACGATGGGATTCATGGTCCTAAATCACACTGGGGTCCTTAAACATTGAACTGAAATGCTACTATGTTTCTAATTTTAAAAACTCTATAAATTCTTTGATATTCTAAATAAACTTTGATTTTGAAAAGAACGTTGTGGAGGCCAGTAAAAGATTATAACCTAAATACTGATAATCTACACGTGCCGTATCCTATGCTAAATCACTGTAAGGGCTCAACGCCTACAACCAAGACACATTTCTCAATTTTATGGGAAAGTTTTGTTTCTATTGCGCTCTTTCCCAATGTGCTGCTTGAGAAATTATATTGTTATCGAGATAGGTCACTAACACCGTAAAAATCAGTGGTTGATAATATGACATGACCTATATCGCGTGTCAGGCTAGAGCAACGACTCTGGCACAAGTCGAAATTTAAAAACTGTAATGCAACTATGTGGTGTGTAGACATGTGAAAGTTTAATAGTGAATGATAACTTTGTAAAAGATAATTTTGTATAACTGTTCTGTAAGATATAGAATTTAGGTTCAACTAAGTTAGTTGCAATTATGACACTTATATATATATATATATATATATATATATATATATATATATATATATATATATATAAGTGGCACAACAGTTCATCTGTGTAGATTTGGGTGGATTGGTAATTCTACCTACTGGGGGGCGATTTATTCGTTACTCAGCCCACATGACCCTTGTTGTTTTTAGGTTATTGCGAAGGAGACTTTACTGATGGTGCTTATGGAGACCCAAAGGACTTCTAGGAGTATTTTATTGAGAGTTCTTTCGAGACTGATTCCCCTTTTAATCATTAGTGAGAGATAAAATATTTTATTATTTTTATTTCAAATATTTGTTATTGATAGTAGACATTTACTGTTATTGATAGATTTTAGTTCAGCTATGGGCATGATAGTTGATGATTTGATTAGATGATTATTAATCATGATTAAGTTTATCGACATATCTAAGGTGGTGATTTATCATCTATGAATGAGCTTAATCATATCAATCAACTAAATGAATCAATTAAGCAAATGTAAATAAATTAGAAGAAATTTGATGGCCCATATTTTTACAAACTTGTATCAAAGTAATCTGGCTAAATTCTATTATGCTTGTCTGCTTATTGCATTAACGTGCGTGTGAGTCATGACACGAAATTCTAGACCTTCAAGATAAGGTTAGTATTTTCGGGCCGTGACATGAAGGCTCTCAACGGGCCGGATTGAAGCCGGGTCGGGGTAAAAAATGGCCCGATTCTACCCGGGTCTTGAAACATAGAATCCTGGCTAGGCCCCTACCCGGGCCAAATGTATTCGGCCCAACCCGACCCTTCTACAAGGCCGGGCTGGTCACGGGCCAAATTATTTTGCAACAAAAAAAAGGGTTTTATTTGGCTTAAATTCAATATTTTCTTACGACCATTTAGAAAGAAACTTCATGATCAACGTGTATGTTCAACAAAGTGATTTAAAATTATGTCTTAGTGTTTTATTACATTTGTATATATAATTTATATTATATGGAGGCTTAGAAACTTTTCTTCATTCAAATATATCATAGGAAAAGTTTTTAGGAATGAATTTTTGCAAGTATCGAGTGAGTGGGGGATTTAATATATGAGTTAGTCTACAATGAGTGTTCACCCATTATGGGTGGCCGGACACGACAGTCCATACGTCTGTGTGACTACATGATGATGGGTGGACATAACAATTCATACGTCTGTGTGACTGCATGATATGCATGGACTTTTAATGCATGAAAGTCTGTACACGTCAACCAACCACACTGACCTGTTAAGTGCTTTAATGCACATGATGGGTGAACACTCATTGTAGAGTAACACACACACACACACACACTCTCTCTCTCTCTCTCTCTCTATATATATATATATATATAGCACCTGGGCCAGGTTCAAGTTGGATTTCGAGCTTTAGATCCAGACCCGGCTCGGATTAATATGGGTAAGAACATGTTCGACCCGGTCTAGTCCCGAGCCGAGTTTTCCCCTTATAAAAGCCCCTTTTTCCAGGCATTGTGCTTTACTGCACATGATGAGTGGACACTCATTGTAGAGTAACTCTATATATGGACGTCACACATAGCATTTTGTGAAACAACGAGTGTTGCTTTATAATAAGTTAATCACATTTTAATTAGAGTTATCTTTGTTTTCAAAAAAGTAGATAATCTTTTTAAATACCTTGCGCCTAACCATCTGGTTGTCAGAATCCTACCAACCCACCTCTTTTCTACTAAAGTGGTGTCAACGCTTCACTATCGGGTGCCAACGCTTCTCTCCTAGGGTGCCAGCGCTTCGCTATCGAGGTGCCATTGCTTCTCTATCGGGATGCCAGCGCTTTACTATCGGGGGCCCACCATTTTGAGTAAAATAAACCTGAAAAAATAAGTCCGACACTTCCTTGTAAAAAAGGAGAGAAAATCGAGAAAAGAAAGTGACTTTAAAAAAAGTCAAATATGATGACTAAAAGGGAATAAATTTTTTAACCCTAGTTAGTAAGTGGGCCTTATGCCACAGCTTGCATGTCGTTCATAAAACAATCTGGGCATAGAAAAATCACTACACCTCGGATGCATTCTCCCCTCAGCCATATATATATAAGCAGGCCGAATTTTGAGCGTTGGATCCAAACCGTGTTCGGATTAATACTGGTCAGAACATGTTCGACCCAGTCCAGTCCCAGGCCTGGTTTAGCCCTTAAAATAGCCCCTTTTTCTGGGCCTGGTGCGGGCCAAAATCTGGCCCGGCCCGTTGAAAGTCTTAAATTGGTGATTTGTGAGAATCTAAACTCAAATCGCCAACCGCAACGAGTACCAGGCAGATCCCCTTCCTCACTTTAAAGAGAGAAAAAGCAGCCCTGCAAATTTGATTATTATTTTATATTTTTTAAAATTTATATTTTTATGCTAAACGAAAACAATATGTAAAATACCAAGAGAAACCCTGATCAAAATGTAGACACAAAACCCATCGAGTTTCAGATAAACCCTAGAAAACAAAACCAGCTGAATCAGAATGGAGAGCAAGCTTCAACCGCTTCAATGGCTGAATCTGTTGGTGACAGAGCCTTTCTACCTCTTCCATTTTCTCGCCTTCTTCTCCTACTTCGTTGTTCGAACTTCCGCAGCTCAATCTCTCTCTAACGATTTCTCCGCTCGTCTTCTTCATCGGGTAATCTATTTAAATCTGATGTCATTCATCAATTTTACTCTTCGTTGATTTCTAAGACATCGCTTTTTTGTTGATTACTTTCTCCATTGGTTTTTATTTGTTTAGGAAATTCAAGCATTTCTGGGATTTTCAGTGTTGACTGTTGTGAAGGTATGATTAATTCTATTGTTATTTCCCTGCAATGGCCCTTTGAAACCTTGAAAACTCAGATCTTTAATCGATTCCGGCATTTTTGACTTGGATAAAACTGAAAAATATATATGCATAGCCCTGGTTCAAAATTCCGGACAAAAACGATACTAATCATCAGATATGTATCTGTTTCGGAGGTCATCGGGTCCATTCATTGAATGTATCAGCCCATATATATTGGTAGGTATTGGCGTATACTTACCAATATATCAATCTGATATGTATCGGTTTTGGAGCTGGCTGATACATAGTGGAAAACCGAGATTTTGAACCTTGTGCAGAACAACTTAACCACAAGACATAACTGCTAAGTAATTATAGCTATGCTTTTATTTATTTAATTTTTCCCCCCAGTGAATCATTAACAAAGTGACCTTTAAAAACCTTCACAGTCAAAACCACCAGGGGGTTGGCGCAGTGGCCAGGACCACGCCTCAAGAAGCCGAGGTTCTGAGTTCGTATCCCACCCCATGTTGGCCACTCGCAGGGATTTATCCCTACTGATTGGTATGTGTGATGTGTGGGTGCTGCATGTACCTGGCAGTGTTGTCAGAATCGGATCGTATGGGTGGATTGATTTTGTTTTTGTGGTTCGGATCGGATTGTTGGATCGTTGAATCATAAGATCCAATAAGATTTGTTTTTTATGATCTTTGAATAGTAAGATCCAATAAGATTTTTTTTTTAATACTCAAAAAAATAATAAATCTAAAACATTGAAATATGATGAATTTACCCAAAACAAATTATATAATACCATATATATTAAACAATGCACATTTCACAAACCATATACCATACATGACTACATGTTATAGAGCACTGCACTTACCGGCCCTACTAGGAACTTGGTCGGTTACTTTAAGAGTCCAGGTACCCCGTTATCAAAAAAGAAAAAAACCCCTTCACAGTCAGATTCTAATTTCATAAACTGCAAACTTCTTGACCAAATATTTGCAGAATTTTTCTCTTAATTTCACTAGGAATAAAGCAAACTATGAATCTTGTAAAACAAAATGACGCGGGACGAGATCGAATGCTCACCCTAAAATAACAAAATCCCGCGTGGAAGGGGTTTTAGGGTCTTAATCTCCGATTAAACTAAAATAAAAAGGAAGAATAAGGTAGAAAATCTTCGGATTCGCTCAAAAGAGGCTTGTCGGCTTCACTCCAACGAGTTTTCCGAAGCTTCACACCACGGCTGTACGTCGGCTTCGCACCAAGTCGCACGAGAAACAATTGCTCACTCCTCAAGGTTTGAAGGATTCACTCCCTCGATTGAAAACTCTTCACAAGCTCTCTAGGGTTTGCACAAAAGCAACTCTCTTTTCATTCAATAAAAACTGATTAATAAAGTGTTTACAATGCCTTTATATAGGTTAAGAAAACCCTAAACGACATAAAACTCGCAATAAGAGTCCTAAAATAATAGACTAAAAAGGTAAAAAAAAGAAAATTTCCATCGTTGGACGGAGTCGTCTACGGCGGCGTCTTCGCGGCCGATGTTGGCGCGCTGTGGCAATGTTACGTGGCGCCTACTTGGCGATGTTATCATCTTCTTCTCGGGCCGTTTGAAAGCCCATTTATGGGTTCATTTCTTCCTTGCTGATTTCCTTCGATTGGCTCGGTCACGATCCAAACATGCAGATATGAATTTCCCGTCAATCTCCTCGACTTTGAAAAAGTTCGACCTTGAACTTTGGCCGACATCGCTAAGCGCTATGAAATATACTTGTTCCCCCTGGATCTCGAACTTTTGAATGGCCTCAGACTCAGTAGGGACGATCACAGATGCCGGTGCTTTGATGATTGCGGGTTCGGTAGGGCTTATCATGGATGCTTGGACTTCAACGATCTTGGGCTCTTCAACGGTTTCGAGATCTGCCACGGTCTGGGCAACTGGTATGAACTCTTTAATCGGACGTTGTTCCGGCACAAGATCAAGGCGGATAACTGGATCTGCGTGAACAACGAGCGCCATCGGTTCTTCTATAGGCATGGAAGTACTTGGATTTACTATAGGTTCGGTATCTTCTACCAATACAGATACAACCACGGGTTCCGGCTTTGGGTTAATGAACACGGGTTTTGAACGCTTAAAACTCAAAGCTTCATGTCTCACCGATATGATTTCCTATTGTAGTTTGAGGAGAAAATCCTCAAGAAATTTTTGAACGAGACTCTTGTTTAATGCCTCAGCTATCTTACGTGTATTTGTTAACTCACGTCTAATCTCCAGAGTAAACGCTTGATCATATAAAGTTGGCTAATATCGAGGTGTTGAATCCAAATACCTCAGACTCTGCGATCTAGTTTTCACTGCCTCCAATGCTTGTCTAATCTCACCAATCGACTGATACAAATCAAGGAGCTTTCACCGATCTGCGAACGATCCCATTCTAGCCATTATGAATCCATTCAACTCGTGCAAGGCTTCGATAAACTGTTCGTTACTCATGATGGACAGCTTGCTTTGATACCAAAACTGACGCAGGACGAGATCGAATGCTCACCCTAAAATAGCAAAATCCCGCGTGGAAGGGGTTTTAGGGTCTTAATCTCCGATTAAACTAAAATAAAAAGGAAGAATAAGGTAGAAAATCTTTTGATTCGCTCCAAAGAGGCTTGTCGGCTTCACGCCAACGGGTTTTCCGAAGCTTCACACCACGGCTGTACGTTGGCTTCGCACCAAGTCGCACGAGAAACGATTAGTCACTCCTCAAGGTTTGAAGGATTCACTCCCTCGATTGAAAACTCTTCATAAGCTCTCTAGGGTTTGCACAAAAGTAACTATCTTTTCATTCAATAAAAACTGATTAATAAAGTGTTTACAATGCCTTTATATAGGCTAAGAAAACCCTAAACGACATAAAACTCACAATAAAAAAGTTCTAAAATAATAAAAGACTAAAAAGGTAAAAAAAAAAATTTTCCGTCGCTGGACGAAGTCGTCTACGGCGGCGGCGTGTTGCGGCAGTGTTAGCGGCGCGCTGCTGTGGCGGCGTGCTGCGGTAATGTTCGTGGCGCGCTGCGGCAGTGTTTGCGGCGCGCCGTCATCTTCTTCTCGGGCCGTTTGAAAGCACATTTATGGGTCCATTTCTTCCTTGCTGATTTCCTTCGATTGGCTCGGTCACGATCCAAAAGATCTGAATTCCCCGTCACAAAATTTTCATGAATCAGGCACCTATGTGCACCCCTTTAGGCATCTATATGTTGGGTATCATTGGAAACGTAAGCAAAGAAAATAATGCCCAAAAAAATGACCTTTTCTATATATATTTTTTTGTAGCTTTGTTCAGGCATGAATAATAATTCTAAAATCCGAATGACGTGTTTGGGCTGATATCACCCTCTTGTCGGCTCTGTGATTCTTCATTTATCGCAAGTGAATTGTTAGTCATTATTTTAATCACAAAGCTGTCTTCAGAAACTATAACAGGCACAAGGTTAGTTTGAATATCACATATCTTTACTACAGGGCCATAATAAACTTGCTAGTGTTCATTCAGGATGGTACAGTTTCTTGCTCAGAACGAGATCAGTGCAATTTATGCATTTCTAATGGGAGAACGATGGGGGAGTCTAACTACAAAGGATGTTCCGATTTCCTGTTTTATCATGAAATCCAAACCATGGTATCAAAACTCGGCCGATGCTGAGACATATCGGCAATATTTATCGATTTTGACTTTCACCGGAAACTGATACCGATACCACTTTGATACCAGTATCGGTATCGACCGATACAGGCCGGTATCGACCGATACAGGCCTGTATCGGTCAATATGTATTGGGTATCAGTCGATACGGATCAGGTATTGGCCAATACCCCCTTGATTTGATTTTTTTTTTTTTTTTTTTTAATTTTCCGTATCGGCCGATTGCGATCTGGATTGTCCGATATATATTGGTCCTCCATGAACTGATACCCGATACCGATCCTGAGTTGGATTCCTTGATCCGAACCTGTTATTGTGTCAGAGATTTATATAGAGAATGTGAGGTCTCCGCTCAAGCAACTGATCTCCAAAGTGTAGAAATTTGGACATGTCTACACCTCCTAAGATTGCAAGCGAAATTGAAAAATCAAGGAGGAGAAAAAGCTAAGATCATAAAGTTTTAGAAATATGGGAGCAAGAAAAAGCTTAAGTTCCTAAAATTATTAGGAATATTTTCTTCCACTGGCTTGGATTTTGTTTACATGCATCAAACAATGCATGCATAGTTGAACGTAATATGAATTTCATGCATGAATTTAAATGAAGATCCCCCTAAATGCATGAACATAACTACCTATTTAAACAGGTCTCAATGAATATTTCAAAGTTCGACTAATGCCCAAAAAAAAAAAGAAAAAAAAAGAAAAAAGAATAGGTTTTTTTATTGTTGTGTGTGTGTGGGGGTTGGGTGGGAATTTTGGACATGATTCTCACATCAGGAACATCGTTTACTGCGTAGTTTTTTTTATTGGTGTGAAATTGAGTGAAGATATGGTAAATCTAATTAAGGGAAAATCTTTCTTTTAATCTTGTTTTGATCCTTTTCTTGGTGTTATTCAACACAAAAGATGTATGATATGTTTAGTCATGCATTTGAAGAAACAAATGTGCCTGCGTATACACCAAATTTTTATATTTTTTTCATACACCTTAGTTTTTTCTTTTATTTCTTTAAAATCAAATTACATGCTGTGTAGATCGTCAATTTGTATGGTGCATAGCATAATTTTCTTCATTTATATACTATACATTGCTTGTATTTCTTAGTTCAAGACATGTATGAAGGGGCAATAAATATATATCTAATAATAATATATTTGAAGTGTTCAATACTTCAAACATATATTTAATAATAAATTTTATTTTTTCATCTTCAAATATATTTTCAATGTTTTTATTATATTTTTTATTTTCCAAATTTGTACCTCAACGTATTGACTGATACATATTGGTATTGACAAGTTTTGATGGGGAATAATGATGATTCACATGCCCAAAAATCATATTTATAGGAGGCAATGAATTGGGGGAATAATTATGATTCACACGCCCAAAAGCCTTATTTGTAAGAGGCAATGAAAAGATTTGGGGAACCTCCTTTTTGATTAATTAGATGAAGAGAAAGGATCTTTGACGCAGGACGGTACCCTAAACTACGTGAATGATATGATTGATTTTGCCGAAATTAAATTGGAATTAAATTAAACAATAAAACTTGCAAAATATAACGAATACCTCAGGTTTTCGTAGTATTCCTTAGGAGAATCATGCATAATTCAGGCAGGGTTCAGTCCGAGTGCTAGATCCGTTAGGTTGCAACGCAGATCGATCCTAGAGATAGAACTCTAGGTTTTTCAGATTAGGGCGCTCACGATTCAATGATGGGATCACTGATTTTCTCTGAATATCAGGTGCAGAAAGTTTAATAACTCTGCTGGGCTCTACGGTTGTTGAATCGGATCGATTCAAGGATTTAGAGAAATTTAGGGTTTAGGATTTCACAAGAAGATGGTCGATTTAGGGTTGTAGAATCACGCAATCAAAGATAAAAGAGATAGATAAAATTGTAGGCTTCACACCCTTGGCTTCGCACCAAACCCTTCTCGGGAAGAAGATTCACTCTTCGTAGAGGCTCATCTCAAGCACACATAAGCAAAAACTCTGTTCATTCATAATCAATAATCTCCTTAATAGAGTGTTTACAATGCCTTTATATAGGCTAAGAAAACCCTAAACGATATAAAAGTCACAATTAAAAGAGTCCTAAAATAATAAAAGACTAAAAAGGTAAAAAAAAAACGAAAAACGAAAATTTTCTGTCACTATAGCTCACTCGAGCGAGGATTATAACCGCTCGAGCGAGGGCCCGCTCGAGGGAGCTTAAGTGGTCGCTCGAGCGAGGGCTCACTTGATACTGTTCTCCTCGCAGTTTGTACCCGCCCTCTTCATTTCCAGAACTCCCTTTTTGCCTAGTTTTGATTTCCATTCCGCTTCTTCTGGCGTCGGTACACGCGAAAAGGTCCATATCCGATGTCTACGATGTCGGCGTCCCCGTCAATTCTCCCGGGCCGAAAAGGCTTCATCACCAATGAAGCAGCGCTGTGATAGCGCTCGAGCATGTCGGGGTCCAAACGTCGCACTTCGTCTTCAGCTAACCATGAGTTCTCGGAGTCCGGCTTTCCCAACCACTTGACCAAGTACTTTTGAATTCCACCGTCATGGGTGGATATCGCCATATCATCTAGTATCCCTTCGATCTCATCTCTGCGTTGCTTGTGTGGGGAAGGGAAGGGTAGGGGTTGCAGGGTGGGGTTGGAATGTGGGCTCGGGGCTGCTTGGAAGGGGTTGTGAGGGGGTGGGGCTGGGGCCAATGAAGGAACCAGGTCCTCCACATTGAATGTAGAGCTGACCCCTATATCAGGTGGAAGCTCGAGAACATATGCATTAGGGCCGCTCCTTGCCACAATTCTAAAAGGCCCAGCGCCACGGGCTTGAAGTTTCTTTGCGGCTCCCAATGGGAACCGCTCAGGCCTAACCCGAACCATGACGTAATCTCCAACCTGGAATTCCTTGAAGCGCCTATGCGCATCCGCAGATATTTTGTATTGTTCATTGCTAGCATTAATTCTTTTTCTAATTTCGGCATGCAACTCATGTATATGCTGTGCAAATGAATCGGCTGACTTGGAAACTTGATGGGATGCAGACATAGGAATTAATTCAATAGGTGTTCTAGGCCTATGACCAAGGACGACCTCAAAAGGACTCATACCTAGGGACCTATTGACTGAATTGTTATATGCAAACTCGGCTAAAGGCAAAATAGAATCCCAAGTCCTAGGGTGATCACCAACAAGACAACGGAGAAGATTACCTAAGCTCCTATTGGTGGACTTCGTTTGGCCATCCGTTTGAGGATGATAGGCCGACGAAAACTGGAGCATGGTACCCATCATGTGTCATAAAGTTTTTCAGAAGTAACTGGTAAATCTCACGTCTCGATCTGACACAATCGTCTGGGGTAAACTATGTAGACGCACAACCTCTCCGAAAAATAATTTGGCTATGTGAGCCGCATCGGAGGTTTTAAAACAGGGTATGAAGTGGGCCATCTTGGAAAAGCGGTCCACTACCACAAAAATGGAATCGTGCTTCCGTTGAGTCTTTGGAAGCCCAAGCACGAAATCCATAGAGACGTCTTGCCACGGGGTGTGCGGCACGGGTAAAGGGGTGTACAAGCCCGTATTTTATTTTATATGCTTCGCAACTTGGCATGTACGACATTGTTTTACAACCTTAGAGACATCTCTCACAAGGCTAGGCCAATAGAACCTATCCTCAACAAGTGCGCTGGTCTTATCGCGCCCAAAATGTCCGGTAATCCCCCAGGCATGTAACTCCCAGATGAGGAAGTCACGCAATAAAGTGCGAGGGATGCACAAACGATTCCCTTTGAACAAATACCCATCCAGTAGGGTATATTCGGAGTTAATGTTGTTCGGATTTTCAAGGAAAGCAGTGTATTCTGCCCCGAAATCTGGGCAATCAGGTTAATCTTGCTTTAACTGCTCAAATCCGATGACCTCGGTGCTCATAGACTGCAAAGTCATAACTCGACGACTAAGCGCATCAGCAGCCTTGTTCTCGGCACCAGTCTTATGCTTCAAGACAAATGTGAACCCTTGAAGGTACTCGACCCACTTACTGACGCAGAGCGATACCCTAAACTACGTGAATGCAATGATTAATTTTGCCGAAATTAAATTGGAATTAAATTAAACAATAAAACTTGCAAAATATAACGAATACCTCAGGTTTTCGTAGTATTCCTTGGGAGAATCACTCATAATTTAGGCAGGGTTCAGTCCGAGCGCTAGATCCGTTAGGTTGCAGCGCAGATCGATCCTAGAGATAGAACTCTAGGTTTTTCCAGATTACGGCGCTCACGATTCAATGATGGGATCACTGATTTTCTCTGAATATCAGGTGCGGAAGGTTTAATAACTCTACTGGGCTCTACGATTGTTGAATCGGATCGATTCAAGGATTTCGAGAAATTTAGGGTTTAGGATTTCACAAGAAGATGGTCGATTTAGGGTTGTAGAATCACGCAATCAAAGATAAAAGAGATAGATAGATAGAATCGTAGGCTCCACACCCTTGGCTTCGCACCTTGGCATGTACGACATTGTTTTACGACCCTAGAGACATCTCTCACAAGGCTAGGCCAATAGAACCTATCCTCAACAAGCGCACTGATTTTATCGCGCTCAAAATGTCCAGCAATCCCTCCGGCATGTAACTCCCAGATGAGGAAGTCACGCAATGAAGTGCGAGGGATGCACAAACGATTCCCTTTGAATAAATATCCATCCAGCAGGGTATATTCGGAGTTATTGTTGTTCGGATTTTCAAGGAAAGCAGTGTATTCTGCCCCGAAATCTGGGCAATCAGGATAATCTTACTTCAATTGCTCAAATCCGATGACCTCGGTGCTCATAGACTGTAAAGTCATGACTCGACGACTAAGCGCATCAGCAGCCTTGTTCTCGGCACCAGCCTTATGCTTCAAAACAAATATGAACCCTTGAAGGTACTCGACCCACTTCGCGTGCCTCGAGTTCAACTTTTTCTGGGAAGCAAGGAAACGTAAGGCTTCGTGGTCAGAAAACAACAAATTCTTGCGGTCTTAGGTAATGTTTCCAATACCACAGAGAACGGACGACTGCATAAAACTCTTTGTCATAGGTGGAGTATTTCTGCTTTGCCTCATTGAGTTTCTCACTAAAATAGGCCACAGGGTGGCCTTCTTCGTCAAAGATCGCCTATGCCTACACCTGATGCGTCACATGCTACTTCGAAGACTTTGGAAAAATCTGGTAGGCGCATGACGGGTGCAGTAACAATTTTCTCTTTTATCTCGGCAAAGGCCCTCGTCGCGGCTTTTCTCTACAGGAACTCTCATTTTCTCATGCAATCGGTAATGGGAGCCATGATGGTGCTAAGATTTCGGATGAAGCAACGATAAAACGTGGCCAAACAGTGGAAGCTACGGACTTCATGAATATTCTGAGGTTCGGGCCACTCCACAATGGCCTTAACCTTTGTAGGGTCCGCAACCATCCCGTCTACCGAGACTATAAATCCCAAGAATACAACAGAGTGCTGCATGAAGGTGCACTTCTTGAGATTCGCGTACAACCTCTCTCCCCTCAAGGTCTCGCAAGCCAACCTCAGGTGGATAATGTGCTGCTCTTTGTCTGGACTGTAAATCAGGATGTCATCAAAGTATAAGATAAGGAATTTGCCAAGGAATGGCCTCAACACTTGGGTCATGAGCCTCATAAATGTGCTCGGGGCATTAGAAAGCTCAAAAGGCATGACCATCCACTCATAAAGACGGTCTTTGGTCTTGAAGGCGACTTTCCATTCATCGCCAGGGCGAATACAAACCTGATGGTAGCCACTTTTAAGGTCTATCTTTGAAAAGATAATGACTCCAACCATCATGTCAAGCATGTCATCAAGCCGCGGTACGAGAAACCGATATTTAACAGTGATCTTATTAATTGCTCGGCTATCCACACACATGCGCCATGTACCATCTTGTTTAGGCATGAGTAATGCTGGTACAACACACAGGCTCAGACTCTCTTGTATGAACCCCTTTTGAAGGAGCTCACTGACTTGTCGGGTCAGCTCGACATGCTCAATCGGATTCAACCTGTAGTGGGGCAGGTTCGGCAATGTCGATTCGGGAACTAAGTCAATTGCGTGTTGAATGCCACGCATGGAAGGGAGCTCATTAGGTAAGTCTTCGGGGAAGACATCCGCAAATTCATTCAGGATGGGCTCTACCTCCTTGGGGTACTCACAGACTGACTCAGAAGTACTCTCAACAGTAATAATGACATACACAACACTCTCATCTTTCGATGCTCTCTCAAACTCTTAAGGGGTCACAATATTGATGGCCTTGGATTGACCTCCCTTCTTCTCAACTCTGTTGACTAATGGTGCTTTGGGAGCCAAAGGGTTAAGAGTGATTTTCTTGCCCTTGTAATTGAACGTAGAGACGTTAGATAGTCCAAAAATGGTCACGTTCAAATCATAGAGCCATGGCCTCCCTAAGATAATGTGGCCCACATCCATCGGCACCACATCGCACCATAAGGTGTCAGTGTATGAACCCAACTGTATGGGTACACGACACTTCTGAGATACGGGAATGGATGAGGAGTCAACCCATGCAACTTTGTAAGGTTTCGGGTGGGCTTCAGGTGTAAGCCCTAAGCGGGTGACGGTATGTTCTGACACCACATTGGTGCAGCTTCCGCTATCCACGATTACCCTACAACTCTTTGTCCCACATGTGGCAAAGGTGTGAAAGATGTTCTCCCTTCGCCAATCCTCCTTTTCATCCCGTTGAGGTTGTGCAAAGGCACACCTCACAACTAGAGCGCGACCCATGCTATCACCTTTCTCATCACTAGGTGTGGCATTCGGCTCAAAGACCTCTTCCTCATAAACTCCTTCACTCTCTTCTCCTTCCCCGTCAATGAAGAGATTCTTTTGTGGGTCTCTCGTAGGGCATTGGATGGAAAAGTGTCCCAACTCTTGACATTTATAGCATTTGACATGAGACCCATTCTTCGAGGATTCTCCAACTACACCCTTACCTTTGTCGAACCTCACATTGGTAGTTGCGTGGGTTTGACAGGCAGGTTTCCAGCACTAGATTTCACTTCGCCGGTACGGAATTGACCAGTGTGAAAATCAGATCGCCTAGTCACTGTCATTTTCAAATATCATTCAAGGTCTTGAATGACGGTGTAACACTCGGCGAGAGTCTCAACAGGGTGGGAGACTAACTCTTTTGCAAGTCAAGTCTCAATCCGGTACGAAATCTTCGGATGCCTTGGCTCTCATCATATATTCTTCAAATTTGCCAATGTAATCCGATACGGGCATACTACCTTGGCGCAGATTTTGCCTTTGGTCAAGCAGACGGTGGTAGTATGAAGAAGGGACGTACTTCTCTGTAAGTTGTTCCTTCATGTCCTCCCAATGGGTAATAGGAGTACAACCCGCATTCGTTCTGATGCGTTCAACGTTGACCCATGAGCTTCATCTTAGCAAGTCTAACAGATCTTTCATTGCTCATGCCAAACCACTCAAAGTGCTGGTCCATATCGGATAACCAATCAAGGAAGACTTGAGGGTCTAATCTTACATCGAAAGTAGGAAACTCAACTCGGACATTTTTGAGGAGTCTCCCTTCCGGGTCGTAGTCATCTCCATGATGATCTAACCTATGGTTCCGGTTCCGATTATGTTGGTAGCCATTTCGCTCGAACTGTGGACCATTACGCTCACGGGGTGGTTCGAAGTACTCATCCCCCTCGTCTAACCGATTGACTTGGTCTAACAACCTCTCATTGGATGTTTCAAGAATCCTTTGGGCTGCCTATAAGGCAGCCATTCGATCATTGATCGATTTTAGGTCAGCCCTCATGCCGTTAAGAGCTTCAACAATGCCACTCATGTCCATGGTGATGCGGGTCACTACTGACGGGTTCTAGAATGGAATGCAAGATGAATACTTTGGCCAAAACTGAACTAATATGTGATGAAAATTAAAGTGCAATGAATGCAATGTCACACAGTATGCCCTAACCTAGAAACCTAGGTCTCTGATACCAAAACTGACGCAGGATGGTACCCTAAACTACGTGAATGATATGATTGATTTTGCCGAAATTAAATTGGAATTAAATTAAACAATAAAACTTGCAAAATATAACGAATACCTCAGGTTTTCGTAGTATTCCTTGGGAGAATCACGCATAATTCAGGCAGGGTTCAGTCCGAGGGCTAGATCTGTTAGGTTAGATAGAACTCTAGGTTTTCCAGATTAGGGCGCTCACGATTCAATGATGGGATCACTGATTTTCTCTGAATATCAGGTGCGGAAGGTTTAATAACTCTGCTGGGCTCTACGGTTGTTGAATTAGATCGATTCAAGGATTTAGAGAAATTTAGGGTTTAGGATTTCACAAGAAGATGATCGATTTAGGGTTGTAGAATCACGCAATCAAAGATAAAAGAGATAGATAGATAGAATTGTAGGCTTCACACCCTTGGCTTCGCACCAAACCCTTCTCGGGAAGAAGATTCACTCTTCGTAGAGGCTCATCTCAAGCACACATAAGCAAAAGCTCTGTTACTTCATAATCAATAATCTCCTTAATAGAGTGTTTACAATGCCTTTATATAGGCTAAGAAAACCCTAAACGATATAAAACTCGCAATTAAAAGAGTCCTAAAATAATAAAATACTAAAAGGGTAAAAAAAAAACGAAAAACGAAAATTTTCCATCACTGTAGCCTGCTCGAGCGAGGATTATAACCGCTTGAGCGAGGGCTCGCTTGATACTATTCTCCTCGCGTTTTGTACCCGCCCTCTTCATTTCCAGAACTCCCTTTTCGCCTAGTTTTGATTTCCATTCCGTTTCTTCCGGCGTCGGTACACGCGAAAAAGGTCCATATCTGATGTCTACGATGTCGGTGTCCCCGTCAATCTCAACTCTTCACATATGCTTTGTAGGAGAATTTTTAATCCCAAGGCAAGGCATGAAGGGCTCTCATCTGGATATTGATACCATGTGAAATTTTTTCATGTATCATGGTGACTAGTTGGTACTTGCTCAACTTCTGTCATGGATTTCAACATATTTTGTTAAAATTTTCTCATTGGGAAGACGTGATTAAAAAGTTGGTTGAAGGATAGATGAGTGATTAAAAAGTTGGTTGAAGGATAGATGAGATATTTTTGAATGTCACATTAATATTTTCAATTGGAGCCTACGGTTTTTGAGCAACTGACTGCGATTCTTCAATCGTTCTAGCATGAATTACTTTTGCTATTTTGTTATCAGCAAAGAACATCTATGTTCGCTGGACTTTGCAATAGGTTAAGTGCTAGCAATTGAGAGTCAAACCAAAAATGCTACTAGATTCAACAATACGCAATTTGTATTCTCTTGGTCCTAAAGAGGGTTAACTCTAAGAGAATTTGGATCGGGTCGGCAGTTGGGGGTTTTGAAATATGGTTCATGCCCTCTTTCTTTTTTCTATCAAAGAGAATCATCATGATGCCAACGATCAAGGTCTTAAAAAAAATATGGTATGGAAAGTTAAACTTGAAGCGGTTGAAGGTGAACATAATCCTCCTAACTTTGATAATTCAGCTAAAAAAACAACTGCAAACATTGATCACTCAACTGTTGAAATCAAGTAAAGACAACAACAAATCTTGTAGCTATTCCAGATCCTAATCATCAAATCTAGACAGAAGTCTGAAAAAGTGGGGTTGAGTTTTTCTGTTAACGATCCGTCTGACTACAAATTTTGAGGCGGATGATCCACTAATTGATTTCATTAATCTTGATTCACATGCAATTAAAACTCCTGAAATCATGGGACTATTGTCCAACCCCCTTGCTATTAAACAAATTTAAAGTCCTATACCATCAAATCCTCATCTGATATTTCTGATCCAATCCGATCGCTTACTTCCCATCCATCAAACCAATCCACTCATCCTAATCCGATAACTGAAACTTCTAACTCAACCAAATCCGAAACCATCTAACTCCTCCCCCCCCCCCCCCCGAAAAAAAAAATAAAAAAAATTACAGTTTCGCTAGATCTCTTAATACTCCTGGGTACAGTGAAACTCCTTCTGACCAACCAACCTCAAAATCCTTTCCCAACAAAATTATCAAGAATTCTAAAATGTGTAATTTGGTATCTTACCATGCCAAAATACTGCTCCTACATTTCATAATATTTTACCCATAGTTATTGGATGCGGGAGGAATTGTGCAGTAGGTTGGGAGTGGGGAGCGTCATCAAAAGTTTGAAATTAATCGATTTTATGGTCTGAAGCGGGAGCTGCACTCTGAACAGAAGATTCCTACTACTAGGATTTTACCCATACTTCACCTGATCTTATCTTGATTAGTTTAATTTAATCAAGATTCCTATCTTATGCTGATCGAGCATCAAGTTGAAGTTGAAGCAACTTCAGTCCAATGAATTAATTGTTGATTAAAGCAATTGAGTTCCCAAAACTCCAATGAACCTCTCTGCTTTGTATCAACAAACAGACTAAATATGTGTCACAGGAATGATTCCACTACTCATTTTCCTGATGATGATTAACAAACTTTGCTGAACTGTTAGTGGTATTATGAATGACCACCTCTCTTGTCGTTACCTTTTGGTGTTGAAGCACCATTACAATCCTAGTTTTTTTTCTTTACTTGAGCTGATGGCCAAGAATCGAATAGTTCGGGAATGTTGTGAAAGGGTTATAGTCTACTATGGGTGTTACTGTTAGAATTAGTTACATTCTTAAGTTATATTTATAGCAATTAGTATTAAACAAGGTATTAAAATTGGTATCGGTCTCGGGTATCAGTTTGCCTGGGGCCGATATGTATTGGTCAATTTTGTAAAAAAAGGAGAAGAAAGCAATACTTCTTGGTCGAAACCGAGACGTATCAGCCGATACCCGATACGTATCGGCGATACTGATATGTATTGGACCGATACGTATCGGTATCAGCCGATTTTTGATACCTTGAGCATGTACGTTGTTTAGGCGTATTACTTAGTGAAGGGTGGTCTAGGTATTTTTTCATTTTCATTAATAGCACTTATGTAAATAATACAAACTTATTCTTAATTAAATAGGAGTTAAGAGGACCATGTAGCAAGTTGCATATGCCTACTCTCTCCCACACTCTCTCTCATCTTCCATATTCACTCTTCTATTTTTCTTCCTTAAATAATGTGAACCTTAATCTCTCTAATCTTTACATGGCATTAAGAGCAATAGAGTTATTTATTTATTTATAATTATTTTTTAAAATATCTCTTGTTTCTTCTCCTAAGTTCTTTTTTGTTTAAAATTCATCATTGGAAACTTTAATTTCCTTGTGTTTGTGTAACAACCTCATGGTTGTTTGCGTGATTTGTGCTACCCTCTTTACACAAAAATAGAAAGAGTTTATCTGCATGGTATGAAGATTTTTGGTGTGTTTGAAGTATGTGCCTATGATCAGTATGGTCTAATGGTGTGTTCGGACAAACAGAAGCGAGTGCTCTTGTCATCTGTTTAGCGTCATCCTCTGAAAAATAATCCTTATTCAACTAAAGTCCTGATATTCCTCACTTTGCACTGCACCATTTTAAACTAACCATAGCTTCTCCTTACTTCTCAGAATTGGATGTTTCTTAGCTCACTGAGAGGCTACTTTGATAAGCTTTCAAATAAGACCCATTTCACATCAATTTGATTTTGCTCTGTACTTGAAAATAGTTCAAACATGAAAGTGACGGGATGGAAAATTGTTTGATTATACTGATGAATTCTAAGAATGATATATCATCCCCATGTAATTCGTTGGGTGGCCCGATCACCTCTGTTAAGCTCTTTGATCTTCCTACTAGATTCTAGATATGACCGAGCTCATGCACAAAGTCGTGGTGGCCATTGTAGAGGTGGAGGATGTAGACTGCATAAGTGTACTAATTGCAGTTTTTCAGGTCATTCTGTTGACACTTGAATTTTGATGTAACTTGTATGTTTGATGTCAAAGCCTTGAGAATTCTGAAGGAAATTAGAAAGAAGTTGGAAATATGAGGTGGTGATCAAGAATGAATTAAGGAGAAAATATGGAAGCGTCAATAAGATGGTTACAGTGTCCTTAACTTTCAATCCTGTCACTTTTATGTTTGACCTATTTTGAAGTACCAAACAACTTTAGTTTGATGCGAAACTAGTTTTCTTTAAAAAAATGATCAAAGTAGCTTTGTAATGAGCCTAGAAACATGCAATGTTGATGAGTTTTGAAGAAGTTATGGTTAGTTTTTGGAGGCTGTGCTGTAAAGTGACGAATTTCAGGAGTTTTAGTTAAGTTAGGATTAGTTTTATGCATGTTTATTCTAGCCAATAGGATTCAGGTTTTTATTGGAATTTGCTTAATTTCCTTATTATTTAGGACTATACTTATTGGTATAGGGAAGTTCTTATTAAGATATTTGTTTATTTAAACTAGGAAGTTGATTTAGATTAGGATTCTTATTTCAGTTATTGTAAAGGCTATTTAAAACTCTCCAGTGATGTAAACCATAGTTTTGCAATTAATAAGAATCATTTTAAAAAGCTCTTGAACCTCGAAATCCGTATAGGATTAATGGGGTGCCGGTAAATAGGGGTGCGAACAGCTCAGGTCGACCTGGCAGTTTTTTCAGACTCGATCTACTGTGGGTCGAGTTTGGGTTAAAAAATTCAGCCTATCTGGTTGGGCCGGGTAAAAAATCTTGATATGTTACATAAACAGGTTGGGTTCAGGTTAGCCCCAAACTTGATTCGAACTAGTACCTAGTTGTTATTGGAACTATGTAGATATTGCTAGTTGCATGAAGCGGGGGTGGCGAAGCGGCAATTTTTTAAAATTTAGGAAGCGGGAGCACCTACCAATATATATATATATATATATGCGATTTTCTATTTTTTCAAAAAATAAAAAAATTTGATTTTCCAGCTGAGAGTTGGATTTTGGAAATAGGTGTTTTAATGGTTGGGTTTTGGAAATAGGTATTTTAATGGTTGAATTTGGGAAATAGTATTTTATATTTTCAAACAATGTTAGTGTGAATTATGAGAAGAGTGACAGGCTTTAATTTCGTGGGATCCACTTAATACTCAAATGGAGAGATGGTTTTCGTTTTAAAAGGGTAGTAGTGGTATTGTAACCTTTCTTCAAGTACACCCACGATCGTGGTTGCTGTTTGGGGATATTACCATGTGAAATCAACATCTGACCGTCTGATCAGTAGGCCATGATCTGTAGATCTATTATGTGGAAGATTGAAAGGTAAAACGATCTTCATTGTCTGATTCAAGGCAGTCAACGGGCGTCATGGTGAAAAACTATGGTGCACTTAAAAAATCTTTGGTTGCAAGTATCAGTACCAAAACTTTCTTAAATGACGGGTCTTCAGTGTAAAATCCTACTTTTAGGGTTTTAAAATAATTGCCCTTGCCTTTTACAGGTGCCTTATATTTATAAAATTAGAAACAAAAGAGGGTATCAATTTAAAAAACCCAACTTTGTGGGTTTTGAAATTGGTACCCTCAAGCTTTATTTGTATTATGCAATTCTTTGGAGCTCTTGCTCATGTTGTACCGAGAGAGCGAGAAAGCGAGAGCGATAGAGAGAAGAAGAAGAAGAAGAAAAAACAGTTTCCACATCTCTAAACCCCCTTATTTTTTTATGCCTTTTTGGAAGAAGAATTCAAGGTATGCTATTGTCTCTATTTTCTTTATGATTTTTTATTTAAAAAAAAAATCTTATCTATGTAGTGTAATTTTGTAACGTTCTGAAAAAATTCTGACTTTGAATAGTACACCGCGGTGTGCGTGCCCGTCAGGTCAAGTGCCCGACTTTGTGAATGTAATGGACAGGTCGTGTTGGGACATGTGTTAAGTGAAATTGAGAATGAATAAGGATTATATATGGATCTTTGAATGAGTTTCGATACACCTAGAATGGGTGTATGTGCTTAATATCCAAACCTATAGCTATATAAGTAAAGGAAACCTAAAAGAGAATTTATTTCTCTTGTGAAATTCTTGGTGTGAGAGTTATTAAGAGAGAGAGAGAGGAGGGAAGAACAATTAATACGGTCGTGTGAGAGTGTATGCTAAGAGTTATGATGGCGTATTAAATTTGAGAGTTGCTTGTGTGGAATCAGTGAAGACTTCAAGCTACGAAGCCAAATTGTGAAGCTCGGATCAAGGAACCGATCGATTTAAGGAGGTAAGATTTGTGTAAATTTTGCAAGGATTAAGTTGATAGCTTAGTTATGATATTGGGCAAAAAATTGAAAGATGAAAGAGAGATAATTTAAGAAAATAGGTTTAAGAAGAACAAACCCAATCAGGGTGAAATCTGTCGAAAATCGATCGGTCGAATCCTAAACCGACTGGTCGATTGTGACCTGAAATCTGAGGGCCTTAAGCGATTCCGACCGGTCGAGTAAAAATCGACCGGTCGATTTGGAAAACCGATCGATCAAAAGTAGCATTGATCGGTCGATTTAAAAAAACAGTGAGCGTGTAAAGTTGGTTTTTGAGAAACCGACCGGTCGAATGGAAATCGATCGGTCGATTTTGAAAACCGACTTTGGATAGTTCAAAGCTTTGTTTTGGTTTTAACTTAGGGACTTTTGGGAAACTTTGTATCTTCCTGTTTTACGTCATCTTTGATGTTTTGTTTATAAATTCGTGTATGGTACGTGTGAGCTTGAACAATGGATTAGAAAAGCATCTATGAGCTAAAAGGATTATAGTGCGACTTCGTGTGAGGTAGGGAAAACTTCTTAACATTTGTATTTGATTTCAGCAGGCTTGTGTAGTGATATGACGTGAATGTGTGTTTTACGATGTGTTTTGCCATGCCATGGATTCATCATATTTTGAATGTACAAGTGTGTGTGATAGAGAAAATGTGTGTGTGTGAAGAACGATAAGTATGTGTATGTTCTCGACAAGAAATCAGAGACATGTGTGCCATGTGACATTATCAAGATGTGAATACGTGTGAGAACTTTGAAGTCAAAACGTATTATAATTTTCACAAACTCACGGTGAATAACTAAATGTAGATTTAACACTTTGATTTAAGGTTTTCGTGTGAATACCCAACAGACACGGTGGGATATCCGTGACCGACACGACGGGATATCCGTGACCAGTACGGCGGGATATCCGTACCATTTGTGCTCCGGTGCGGCGGGATATCCGCTCTTTGATTACCAGTCTACGGTAATATGTGTTTGGCAAGTCACCCATTGGGGGGGGGGTACTTGTGTAATTTGTGCAAAAGATTCAATTGAACGACGATGGTGGCTATTCCATCGGGGGCTCGATGCTATATTTGCTTGGGGAACTATTTAAGTGATTGATTTAAGTTTCGTGAAGTAAGAAAAAGATTTATGAGTTATGCTAAGTGTGACTTTCGAAATATGCATCAGTTCTCCGTTTCAGTAAATTTTAACGTTATTAAATTGTGTTTTTCATTAAGAAAGCAATGAGATGTGTTATGTCATGAAAGATGTGTGATGTTAGAAATATGCATGCTATATTAGTTTTTCCCTATTGAGCTATGATGTAGCTCACCCTTCGACTATACGTCACAGGTTCTAAGGATGCAGCGGGTACTAGGGATCTAGACCTAGAGGATTCTGAGTACATTGCTGGAGAGGAGACAGAACCCCCTCAAGAGGATTTCTTCTAGTGGACTTTGCTGCGTTATTTTGAGATTTGTTTTATTAGGCTTGGTACGTCCAGCCCTTAGTAGCACGAAGCGGGATCGGGAGCGGGAGCGGTGAAACGACAATTATTAAAAACTTAGGAAGCGGGAGCGAGTAGGAAGCGTCTATTATATATATATAAAACAAAGAAAAAAAAGAGTCATACTTAATTAGAGGAGATCTTGAGAATTAAAATAAAAATTGAGGCCTTTTAAAAGGAGAGACCCTATAATGACAATGTAAAGAAGGGGAGAGCGGCGCTTCAATTTGGTGAGACCCTTTTAATGGTGCTTTAATTTCGTGGGACCCTTTTAGTGTTTAATGGAAAGACCGTGCAATAGATCTTTAGACCATTGATCACTCATTGGACGGTCAGATGTTGATTACATGTAAAACAAATCCTCAAAAGTGAATAGAGAACCTTTCTCATGGTTCACCTATGATCACGGTAACTTTTGAAATGTATGTCACGTTAAATCAACATCTGACCGTATGATAGGTGGTCATGATCTCAAGATCTTTTGTGTGGAAAATGGGAATGAAAAATGATCTCCATTGTCTGATTCAAGGCAGTCATCAGATCTCAAGGCTGAAAACACTTGTTGCACTTTAAAAGGGAGAGACCCTATAATGACAATGTACAGTAGGGGAGAGTGGCGCTTTAATTTGGTGGGACCCTTTTAATGGTACTTTAATTTCGCGGGACCCTTTTAGTGTTTAATGGAAAGACCGTTCAATAGATCTTCAGACCATGGATCACTCATTGGACGGTTAGATGTTAATTACATGTAAACAAATCCTCAAAAGTGACTAAAGAACCTTTCTCATGGTTCAACTATGATCACGGTGACTTTTGAAATGTATGCCACGTTAAATCAACATCTGACCGTCTGATAGGTGGTCACGATCTCAAGATCTTTTGTGTGGAAAATTGGGATGAAAAATGATCTCCACCGTCTGATTCAAGGCAGTCATTAGATCTCAAGGCTGAAAACACTTGTTGCACTTTAAAAGGGAGAGACCCTATAATGACAATGTAAAGTAGGGGAGAGCGGCACTTCAATTTGGTGGGACCCTTTTAATGGTGCTTTAATGTCGTGGGACCCTTTTAGTGTTTAATGGAAAGACCGTGCAATAGATCTTTAGACCATGGATCACTCATTGGACGGCCAGATGTTGATTACATGTAAAAAAAAAATCCTCAAAAGTGACTAGAGAGCCTTTCTCATGGTTCAACTATGATCACGGTGACTTTTGAAATGTATGTTACGTTAAATCAACATCTGACCGTCTGATAGGTGGCCACAATCTCAAGATCTTTTGTGTGGAAAATGGGGATGAAAAATGATCTCCACCGTCTGATTCAAGGTAGTCATCAGATCTCAAGGCTGAAAACACTTGTTGCACTTTAAAAGAATATCTTCGAATGCAAATATCAGTACCCAACTTTACCTGGGTTACGAATATCGATACCCCAATTTTTAACAATTGATTTTAAAGCATACCGATGGATTGGTTCCGCTTCTTTGGTAGGTATAATTTTTTAGATGAGACATGCACTAATGGTGTAATGCCAAGTGGACTACTTGGATTAATCATATGTATAGTCCACTTGGCATAACACATACGTAATACACTTATAATCATTTGTAGACAAGCATAACCCATGATCTATCATTTTTTGGGGATGTAGCTTTTGCGGAATCAATATCTGACCATATGATAAGTGAGCCATGACCTCAAGATCTATCGTGTGGAAGATTTAGAGGTAAAACGATCTCCATCGTCCGATTCAAGGAAGTCAACGGATCTCACGACACAAAACGTTGAGTGCATTTAAAGAATCCTCCATTGCAAACATTGCAACAAACGCTTCCTAAATCTGAAAGGGTGTTAAGAGTAAAATCCTAATTATTGGGTTTTGAAATAATAACCCATCTTTTAAAAGTGTATCTTTATTTATCAAATTATAAGCAAAAGAGGGTAAAACTTTAAAAACCCAACTTTAAACGTTTTAAAAGCGATCCCTATCAGCCTTATATTCATTACTCATTTTACTAAGAGAGAGAGAGAGAGAGAGAGAGAGAGAGAGAGAGAGAGAGTGACGTGGGACAACGACCCTGAAATCTGTGATTGCCCATGATATGATGATTTGCCAAATTAAACTAATTAATTGAGCAATTAAATCACAAATTAAAGCGATACCTTGGGGTTTCGTGGGATTCCGCTTAGGTGACCATGCTTTGGCTCACGTAGGGTCCAATCCGACACGTGGGATCCATTAGGATGGCAGAAGAGGCGATCTGAGAGATAGAACTCTCGCTTCGTCTAGGTCGGGGCGTTAGATCGTAGTTCTTCGTGAAATCGGTAGCTCCTTGTTAGGACTTTGGAATCGAAACGGCTAACGGCTCAAATCGAGCAAGCTCGAGTCCAACAACGGTTAAGGATCGACGGGATAGCATTGAAGTCGATCCATAAGGATGGACACCAAAGTTACTCTAGATCTAGGGTTGAGAAATGGGAAAATCAATTGAGGGAAAAGAGAATGCAAAAGATTCAAAGAGAAAATAGGGGATCAAATAAGAACAAAATGCAAAGTGAAAAAAATCAAAGTAACATGGACCTCACACCCTCGGCCTCACACCAAACCCACATGGGGAAGAAGACTCTCTCTTCAAGCTCATCTCAAGCCAAATGCAAAACATAATTTTCATTCAATCAACAAGTGCTAAGAATAGCTTACAAATTGGGCTTTATAGCCATTACAAGAGAATACACCTAAAATAGAAAAGTACTAAGTTACCCTAAGTGGTTACTTACGAAAAGGACAAAATATAAGGACAATTACGCCACTTAAGACGCAGGGGCGTGGATTTTTACGGACGTCCGTCCTGCGACTCACGGATGTTCGTTGCCTTTCCACGGACGTCCGTAGTGCTCACTAAAACCGTGAGCACTCCAAAACACGTCCGTCCTAAAGCCACGGACGTCCGTCGCCTGGTGCTCCCAAGCTGATTCCTAGGGCCCTCCTTTGGTGGTTCTTGATGCTCCTTGACCCTTCAATCGCTTCTTTCACCGTTGATACACCTTGTACGGCCTGAACCCTAGGTCTTTGTTGGTGGCGTCCCCATCAATTCCCCTAGACCGAAAGGGCTTCATCACCGATGAAGAACGGTCATGGTAGTGATCCAATACGTCGGGGTCTAGGAGGCGGACTTCTTCCTTAGTGATCCACGTATTTTCGGATTCGGGCTTCTGGACCCACTTGACCAAGTACCTTTGAAACCCCCCATCATGGGTGGAGACCACATGATCGTCTAAGATATTCTCAATCACATCTCTTTTAGGTTCTCTTGGAGGAGGAGGTGAAATAGGTTGCAAGGTTTGGGTTGGCTGATGAGTGGAGGATGCTTGGAAAGGATTGCAAGGGGGTGGGGTTGAGCCTAGATAAGGAACTAGGTCTTCCACGTTAAAAGTTGAACTAACCCCCACATCTTGAGGAAGCTCAAGAACATATACATTCGGATCACTCTTTGCCACAATCCTATAAGGTATGGGGCGCTGGGCTTGGAGCTTCTTAGCGACTCTTGATGGGAACCGTTCCGGCCTAACCCGAACCATCACATGCTCACCAAGTTGGGATTCCTTGAAACGCTTGTGGGAATCCGCCGATAAGTTGTAATTATCATTGCTTGAATTAATTTTACGTCTAATTTCGGCATGTAAGTTATGAATATGTTGTGCAAATGTATCTGCGGACTCGGACGTGCGGTGAGATGTAGACATAGGAATAGAATCGAGGGGTGTTCTTGGCTTATAACCATGCACCACTTCAAACGGACTCTTACCTGTGGACCTATTGACGGAGTTATTATAAGCAAACTTGGCTAATGGCAAAATGGAGTCTCAAGTTCTAATGTGGTCACCGACAAGACATCAAAGTAGATTGCCTAGGCTCCTATTGGTAGCTTCCGTTTGGCCATCGGTTTGCGGGTGATATGCCGAAGAAAATTGGACCATTGTACCCATTATATGCCATAGGGTTTTCCAAAAGTAACTTGTAAACTTGACATCCCTATTCGACAAATGGTCTTGGGTAACTCGTGGAGGCGCACTACCTCATTGAAAAATAACTTTGTCACATGGGTTGCATCCGTGGACTTGTGGCACAGTATGAAGTGGGCCATCTTGGAAAAGCGGTCCACGACAACAAAAATAGAGTCGTGCTTGCGGAGGGTCTTGGGAAGACCCAACAAAAAGTCCATAGAGACATCTTGCCAAGGCGTGTGTGGTACCGGCGAAGGAGTGTACATGCCTGTATTTTGCCTTTGTTGTTTGGAAACTTGGCAAGTACGACATAGGCGCACAATTCGGGCTACATCACGCGTAAGACCCGGCCAAAAGAATCGATCTTCAACAAGCGCGATGGTCTTGTTACGCCCAAAATGACCGGCAATCCCTCCGGCATGTAACTCCCAAGTGAGGAAGTCACGCAATGAAGTGCGAGGGATACATAGACGATTTCCCATAAACAAATACCCATCTTGGAGGGTATACTTGGAGTTAGCATTGGGCGGGTTGTCCCGTAGAGCAATGTATTCCGTCCCAAAATCTGGGCACTCGGGATAATCTTGGATCAATTGCTCAAATCCTACAACCTCGGTGCTCATGACTTGCAAAGTCGTTACCCGACCACTAAGAGCATCCGCCGCTTTGTTTTCAGCACCGGCCTTGTGCTTTAATACAAATGTGAAACCTTGAAGGTACTCGACCCACGTCGCGTGCCTTAGGTTCAACTTCTTTTGGGAAGCAATGAAGCGTAAGGCTTCATGGTCTGAAAATAGGACAAATTCTTGCGGTTTAAGGTAATGTTTCCAATACCAAAGAGATCGGACGACCGCATCGAACTCTTTATCATAGGTGGAGTATTTTTGCTTTGCCTCGTTGAGTTTTTCACTAAAGTAGGCCACGGGGTGGCCCTCTTGGCTAACCACTTCGCCTATACCTACACCCGATCTGGTAGGCGCATGACGGGTGCACTAGACATTTTCCTTTTTATCTCGGCAAAGGCCTTCGTCACAGGCTTTGCTCCATTGAAACTCCCCTTTCTTCATACAATCGGTGATGGGAGCCATAATGGTGCTAAAGCTTCGAATGAAGCGACGATAGAAGGTGGCCAACCCATGAAAGCTACGGTCCTCATGTATGTTCCTAGGCTTGGGCCACTCTATAATAGCCTTTACCTTTTCCGGGTCCGCAACCATACCATCGGCCGAGACAATGAACCCCAAGAAGACAACGGATCGTTGTATGAATGTACACTTCTTGAAGTTCGCATACAATTTCTCTCCTTTCAATGTTTCACAAACTAACTGCAGGTGGACCAAGTGTTGCTCATTGTCGTGACTATAGATCAAAATGTCATCAAAATACACTACAAGGAACTTCCCTATAAATGGTCACAACACTTGGGTCATGAGCCTCATGAAGGTGCTTGGGGCATTTGAAAGCCCAAAAGGCATGACCATTAACTCATAAAGACCATCCTTGGTCTTGAAAGCGGTTTTCCATTCATCACCCGGGCGGATTCGGACTTGATGGTAGCCACTCTTGAGATCTATCTTAGAGAAGATAGTGGCTCCAACCATCATATCCAACATATCATCGAGCCTCGGTATTGAAAACCGATATTTGACTGTAATTTTGTTAATGGCCCGACTATCCACACACATCCGCCAAGTGCCATCTTTCTTGGGTGTGAGTAGTGCGGGTACGGCACATGGGCTCAAGCTCTCTTGGATGAACCCCTTCCGAAGGAGCTCATCAACTTGCCGCGATAACTCGGTATGTTCCACCAGATTCAACCTATAGTGAGGTAGGTTTGGTAGGGTAGATCCGGGAACCAAGTCTATTGCATGTTGAATGTCACGCATGGGAGGGAGCTCATTGGGTTAGTCTTCCGGGAAGACATCCACAAACTCTTTCAAAACTGGCCCAACCTCCTTGGGGTAGTCACCCATAGACTCCAGAGCACGCTCAACGGTGATGACAACATATACCACACTCTCATCTAACGATGCTCTCTCAAACTCCGAAGGGCTCACGATATTGATGGTCTTAGATTGACTGCCTTTCTTCTCAACTTTCTTGCCCGATGGTGTCTTGGGAGGTAAGGGGTTTAATTTTATCTTTTTGCCCCCATGCATGAATGTGCACACATTTGACCACCCAAGGAGGGTCACGTCCATGTCATAGAGCCATGGCCTCCCCAAGATGATATGACTCACGTCCATCGGCACCACATCACACCATAAGGTGCTCGAATACGAGGCTAATTGTATTGGCACACGACACCTTTGGGACACGGGGATGGAAGAGGAGTTGACCCATGCAACTTTGTACGGTCTTGGGTGGGGCTCGGGTGTAAGCCCTAAGCGGGTAATGGTGTGTGTAGACACAACATTTGTGCAACTCCCGCTATCCACAATGACTCTACAACTCTTCTCCCCACACTTGACGAAAGTATTGAAAATGTTATCTCTATGCCAATCAGACTAGTGCTCGATTACCGTCGTCAACCTCCTCATCACTAGGCGTGACTTCCGGTTCATATACTTCCTCTTATTCACCTTCTCCCTCATCAACTTCTCCTTCAACCAAGAGAGTCCTTTGTGGGTCTCGGGTAGGGCATTGGGCGGCAAAGTAGCCAAACCCATGACATTTATAGCACTTGGTTTGAGTGCTACCCTTTGAGGACTCACCTATCACACCCTTCCCTTTGTCAACCCAAACATTTGTAGGAGTGGGTTGGGTCGGTTTGGGAGGTGGATTTCTAGCACTAGGCCTCCCTTCTCCAACTCTATGGCTACCGGCGTGCGGCTCAAATCGTCTCACCACCGTCGTTTTCAAGTACCTCTCAAGGTCTTGCACAATGGCATAACACTCTTCACGAGTGTCGGCGGGGTGAAAGATCAACTCTTTTTGGAGGTCCAATCGCAACCCGGTGTGAAACCTTGAAAGAGTGACTTGAAGATCCTCCGATACATTGGCTCTCATCATGAACTCCTCAAACTTGCCAATGTACTCGGCTACGAGCATACTACCTTGGCGCAGATTTTACCATTGGTCAAGTAGGCGGTGGTAGTATGATAAAGGAACGTACTTCTCCATGAGACGCTCCTTCATGTCCTCCCAACAGGTAATGGGAGCACGATCCGCATTCGCACGCATGCGCTCGACGTTGACCCAAAAGAGTCAAGCTTGACCAATGAGCTTCATTTTCGCGAGTCTAACACACCGCTCATTGTCCATGCCATACCACTCAAAATGGTGATCCATATCGGAGACCCAATCGAGGAAGACTTTCGGGTCCATCCTTCCATCGAAGGTTGGAAACTCAACTCGAACATTCTTGAGGAGTCTCTCATCCGGGTCATAGTCATCTCCGCGATGAACTAATTCCCTTTGATTCCGATGTCGCCCCCGGGTTGTTCGCCACGCTCAAAGCGCGGACCATTACGCTCATTGCGTCGGTCATGATGCTCATCATCTCCTTCCAACCGATCCAAGCGGTTGAGAAGCATCTCGTTAGAGGCAATCATAGTCGTTTGGGCTTCCTCCATGGCATCCATCCTATCCTTCATAGTGATCAACATGGCTTGGATGCCTTTAAGAGCTTCGGCAATCATATTCGGGTCCATGTCGACCACACACACTAGCACGGGTTCTAAAATGTCACACAACTATGAACACAAGTGACTGAGGAATTTTATCAAACACACGGTGTGCGCACAAGTGAGCACACTAATATTGACACACAAATGAGTGGGTGATTTTGTCAAACACGTGACGTGCTTGCAATGAAAACAAACGGAATGAAATTTAAAGAAATTAAAATGACATGCAAAGGTGCCCTAACCTAGAACCTAAGCTTTGATACCAAAACTGATGCGGGACTACGACCCTGAAATCTGTGAATACCCATGATATGATGATTTGCCGAAATTAAACTAATTAATTGAGCAATTAAATCACAAATTAAAGCGATACCTTGGGGTTTCGTGGGATTCCGCTTAGGTGACTATGCTTTGGTTCACGTAGGGTCCAATCTAACGCGTGGGATTCGTTAGGATGGTGGAAGAGGCGATCCGAGAGATAGAACTCTCGCTTCGTTTAGGTCGGGGCGTTAGATCGTAGTTCTTCGTGAAATTGGTAGCTCCTTGTTAGGACTTTGGAATCGAAACGGCTAACGGCTCAAATCGAGCAAGCTTGAGTCCAACAACGGTTATGGATCGACGGGATAAGATTGGAGTCGATCCATAAGGATGGACACCAAGGTTACTCTAGATCTAGGGTTGGGAAATGGGAAAATCAATTGAGAGAGGGAAAAGAGAATGCAAAAGATTCAAAGAGAAAATAGGGGATCAAATAAGAGCAAAATGTAAAGTGAAAAAAAATCAAAGTAACATGGGCCTCACACCCTTGGCCTCACACCAAACTCACACGGGGAAGAAGACTCTCTTCAAGCTCATCTCAAGCCAAATGCAAAGCATAATTTTCATTCAATCAACAAGTGCCAAAAATGGCTTACAAATTGGGCTTTATAGCCATTACAAGGGAATAAACCTAAAATAGAAAAGTACTAAGTTACCCTAAGTGGTAACTTACAAAAAGGACAAAATTTAAGGACAATTACGTCACTTAAGACGCAAGGGTGCAAATTTTTACGGACGTCCGTCCTGTGACTCACGGACATCCGTCGCCTTTCCACGGACGTTCGTAGTGTACTACGGACGCCCGTGCTCACTAAAACCGTAAGCACTCCAAAACACGGACGTTCGTCCTAAAGCCACTGATGTTCGTCGCCTAGTGCTTCCAAGCTGATTCCTAGGGCCTTCCTTTGGTGGTTCTTGATGCTCCTTAACCCTTCAATCGCTTCTTTTTCCGTTGATATACCTTGTACGGCCTGAACCCTAGGTCTTTGTTGGTGGTGTCCCCGTCAGAGAGAGAGAGAGAGAGAGAGAGAGAGAGAGAGAGAGAGAGAGAGAGAGAGAGAGAGAAGTTGCAGAAAAAATTGAAGATCAACTGTAGGGTTTTCTATATGTTTAAGAAGGAGATGATGTAGAAACCAAGGTATGCTTTAGGGTTTCTCTATTCTTTATGATTTTTTTTCCAATTTTTTTTATTGATATAGCAAACATTTAATCCTTTTTTTTCTGCTAGCAATTTTCCCTTTTTCTTTTCATATACACATTTCATAGATGTATAATCAAACACCGAATATCTACCCCTTTTGATTTTTTACACAAGAAACGTCAGAACCGCGGTTCCTAATGTTTAGGAATCGCGGTTCCTACACGGGTCCATTTCCGAAACGGGGATCCGCGGTTCCCCTAAGAAACATATCAAGGTTTGGGTGTTTCCTGCTACTAGGGTCCAACCATTCTAACTATTGATGTAATTATGAGATATTGTATTCATTTTGGCGAACTATCATAGGGTGACTTTTTGCTGTCACTGATGGTTCGGTTCGGTTCTTTTACCCATGCGTTTGGCAGGGGATTAGAACCGTCTTTTGAGTTATTTGTTAGTTTTGTTATTGTATAGAAGTGGAGATTTCTTTAGTATGATGTCTCTATCTGCGTTATTAGCTTTATGCTTTGTTCCGCTTTGTGTGTGGATGTACCAAGTGTTCTGTGTGATATACGGGGTGCGGCCTCGAGGGTCGTACTGACGGCGCGGGTTTCGGGGTGCCGAAATCCGGGCTGTCACAAATATTTACACATTTAATCCCTTTTTTTTTTCTTCTGTTAGGAAGCATTTTTTTTTTCACATACATAGATTCCTTTGTTGTCCAACCAAACACATATACCCTTTAATTATAGTTTTTTCGAACATGAAACGTCTGAACCACAGTTCCTAAGTTTAAGAACCGCGGTTCCTACACGAATCCGTTTCCGAAACGGGGATCTGCGGTTCCCTTAAGAAATGTGAGGGGAAATGGACGCTTCCTGCTACTAGGAGATATTGCAAATTTTAACAAGTCTAGATAAAGTTTGAAAGTGGTTAATAAGTTGCTTCTAAACATGAAAATGTAATTAAATTACACTAGCAGGTTGAGTTCAGGTCAGGTCTAGGTTTGGTGCAAGTCCAGGTCCTACTAGCAGGTAGGGTTTAGGTCACATCTAAGTTGTGGTATTATTAACAGGTCGGGTTCAGGTTCAACTAAGGGTTTAGAGGTTAACAAGGTGGATCAGGTTTTTAGGTCAAGGACAGTGGTTAACAGGTCAGGTTCAGGTTGACCCCAAATTTATCCCGAACTCGAGCCATTTGCGCCCCTGCTGTGAAAGGCCATTGAAGATTTATTTTGGTGTGTTATCTCCATTCTCCAATGTTGTCAAATTGATTAAGCAATGCTAAGCGAGGCTTAGCCAAATCGCTTATGCGGCTTTGCATACTCACAAAAGCGATGGCTTAGCTCTGTGTTTTTTTTGGAAAAAAATCGAAAATTAAAAAAATAAATAATCAAAAGTTCATTAAAGAACTCCTAGTTTTTTTATATTAATTTCTATATTCTATATTACTACTACTAGTCTATAAATATTTATTTATATAATTATTTACTTAAATGAGTAGCGATTGGCAAAGAACGGGAAAAAATAGACATTTTATTTATTTAATTGAAAATTCGATTATACAGACACAAAAGAATTAAAATTTGAAAATACATTAGTCTGTGGCTCACCAATATTGATATTGAGTGCCGGCCATGTACTCTACACGTTAATCTTTAACCCATTGTGGTATATCTTATATCATCACCACATCATCACTAGCATTACCATTGTTACCGGAATCATCACCTCTTCAATGTATACTTCCTCTTCCTCTATATCTTGGGGTATGTCTTCTTTTTCTTCTTCTTCTTTTTGTATTTCATCCTCTTCTTCTATACGAACGCCTTGACTGCCTCCAACTGATCGTCAATTCCTCTTCTTGGTGTGAATTTGTTTCACATTAAGTGGAGCAAAGTCATGGTTAAATTTATATAGAAGATTAATTTTTTTAAAGTAACAAACATTAATTTAGGACTTCATTTACCATCTCAAATGAGCTCCAATTCCGTTCACATTCTGATGGGGAACAAGTTAGGCTAAGAATCCTAATGACCAATTTCTTCAAGAGTGGATCCTTTGTATTCAGATCTACTCCGTAAGTCGCCCACCAGTCAGCTGCATGTTAAATTAAATTATGAGAATATAGAACTGGAAATGGATTAATGTATTTAAAGTTTGGAGAAGACATTTAATCTGTAAACTTACTTGAAATTTGTTTCTCTATATCAGATTACTATTTCTTTTTCGAAAATTCCCTCCGCCTTCTTCTGGAGGTCCAACTGATGGCTAATCCTATCTTGTCCGCCTCTATTAGGGACTATCTTCTTTAAAACATCAAGAAAGCCTATCATATGAGTGACATCCGCTTCATCTCGATCCCGGCATGTGAAGTACCTAGCCGGATTGAGGAAGTGGGCTATCGAATAGAGTGGAAACGTCATTTGAATTCTCCACCTCTTGTTTAGTATGTCCAAGACGGGTTGATATAATGTTGATTTGTACATGTTATTAGCCTTAATTTTTTTCTTTGGCCTTCTCCATAAAACTATATATATATATATATTACATTAGTGGCTTCTCATCACCATCCATCGTTCGTAGCACCTCTACGATTGTTTGAGAATCACGTAGAACTTGTGCCACACCAGTCCAAAATTGTTTTTGAAGCAATGCTTGTGCCACCCATTTACCTTCAGTGTTCTTTGACCAAGGTTCATATTCCATTGGGCGGATGGTACAAAGCTTCTAAGTTCATTTTTCTTGGCAAATAAGTTTTGTAGTGTTAAATAGGTAGTGGCAAATTAGGTTATGGCGAGACGCAATAAATTGCCACAAATTACTTTGCACATTGTTTGTACATGAAAACAACTACTTTATTATTAGTCTTGACAATTAAAGTAATGTGTAACTTACCTATATCATATAATATTAGATCTAAGTAATGGGTCATGCATGACGTTCAATATAAACGTGGTCTCTTATCCATAAGGAGGCGACTGAAGGCTCGTATGATGCCACATTTCTGCTACAACTTGGATAACATATTATGGTCCTATTTCTTCAATTACATTATCTAGCTATGTAAATTAATATTCGCCCGTGTGAGAATAGAATGATGCATCTACCAATTTTAAGAACATAGTGTCGGTAGGACAATTAGCCTAGGGGTTAATTAATGTAATACCGGATCTACCGGTCCATCCATCGGCCATTAGTGTGCAGCCATAAGTTATCCAAGCCCCCTTATACTCGGCTAAGACCACATGTCTGGTATAAGTTGTCCAAGCCTCCAGGCCGCCTCCTTATAGACAACACTTTCTTAAATATTAACCCAACACAAAATGGAGCGAAGAGGATCAAGGATTATAGACCAATCAGCTTATTGGACAATGTGTATAAGATCTTTACTAAGATGTTGACTAAAGTTTGAAACCTCTGATGGATGATTGAATCTCACACAGCCAAAGTGCCTTTGTGGGCGGGCGACATATTTTGGATGGGGCTGTGTTGGCAGACGAGTGCATTGATTCTAGGCAAAAAGCGAGCATCTTAGGAGTCGTTTGCAAGCTGCTGGATATGGGGAAAACATATGATCATAAATTGGAAATTTATGCAATGTATGGGTTTGGGATGAGATGGAGGAAATGGTGGGTAGTTGTGTATCCAGAGCTAGATTCTTGGTCATTGTGAATGGTGTGCTAAAAGGCTTTATATGAATTTTTATTTATTTATTTTTTTTGGGGCGAGGGGGGGGAGGGGGGTATTCGACTTGTCTGATCCCTGTCTATAATGCAAAGGAGAGTCGCATATCAGGGCCTTTTAAGAGGTTTTGGATTTGCAAGAGAGAGGGGGTGGGAGGTGGGGTGGTTCAACAGGTCACCCATTTGCAATATGCAGATGATACAATTATTATTTGTTGGACTAAGGAGGTGGAAATCCAGAATGTAAAAGCAGAGGTCCACTGCTATGAAGCGAGCTCGTGGCATAAAGTGAATATGGGGAAGAAAACTATTTATGGTTAGATTGGAGGTGGTAGAAGTAGCCCGACTAGCAGCGACACTTGGTTGGGGTTGGGGTTTTCTCCCAACTACCTATTTGGGAATTTTGTTGGGAATCGACAAACATCCGTCTCGATGTAAAATCTAATAGCTAAAAGATTTGATGAGAAACTCACAGGTTGGAAGGTGCTTTATTGTCAGAAGTGGGTCGACTTACTGTCACGACCCAAAATTCTATCCTATTCCGAGGGCCTAGAGTTCTGTGTTGTGACCCGCACGCATCCCATATACACTAAGCAGACATATACATAATCAGTGTTCTCATACTAACATGGTTCCACAAAATTCGTGAATCCAATAATAAAGGAATGAAATAATTACTAATCAATGGGAAAATAAAGATCAATTATAAATAAACAATCCTTGTATGAAATGAAAGAATAAATTGCCTAGCTACAAATCCTAACCTCAGTGCTAAAACTATGTTATCAATAATCGACATACGGATCGTAGTCAGCACCGGGGTCCTCCCAGTGTCCTGCGGTGTTGCCCTCCCAAGGCTCCTGATACTCAGCGTTCACAGGATCGGGATAACCGACGTCCACTCTGTCGATAAAATCAACTGAAAAGAATAAATGCCACGATGACCGAGTTGCTAAACAACGCGCAACTCAGTGGATACACCACAAATCCACCATACACTACTCAGGTGCATTGTGGGTGCATCTCGTGAGTGATAATAATATGACGGTATATGAGAAATAAAGAATGTCAACATCATGTGTATCTCCAAAATCATGTGTGTCAAGACCATGATCTTGACACGCTCCAATCCTAACGTACCTCACAATACCTCATAAGCGTAACTTATCATATTACAACAACACATGCGTCTGAATATCGCATGGGCGTACATACTTATTTCTATTCCTAATACGACCTGTGCCAGAGTCGCTGCTCGAGCCTACTATGTGAGGGTCACTATAGTAGCATACCACTATAACATGTCGCCTTCCATAACATAACATATCATACACCCCATCAAGTCTAGGGGTAGCCGGCAAGCGTATGCATCAAGGATTAAAATTTCGGATTACTGATACGTATCATCCGAGCCCAAAACTGATACGTATAAGACGATACGTATCGGTACCGGACGGTACATTGAATGTATTGTCTGGTACAATGTATGTAAACCACCGATACTGTACATTCAATGTACCGTATCGGTGAGTGCTGATACTGATACGTATCGGTATCGGTCAAAATTTTGATCCATGGCACGCATCTGTTAAGGCGAGAATAACGTACCTCATAACATAACTCATACTATCTTCTGAGAGACTCGTCTCGATTGTAGACGTTGGAATCCTTACGGTCGCTACATAAAGAACGACACGTACAAACTTAAATTCTTAATCTTATGCTGACCTACACAGTGATGTCTTATTATATCCGTATCTTATCTTACCTATTGTTTCTTATCATTTTCCTACAACCTGAAATCTAGAGTGAGCCATGGTGCTATAAGCTTCACTAAATCTTGCTTTCCAAGGGACGGGTTCCGTAGTAACCTGAATGTACTTCATGTGGCTGCCCATACTCTCATAGAGGTATTGCATCCGTACATGGATGCCTACCTTCCAAGCTCCACGTGATTGTGAAAGGAACCCCACTATGACTAAGGCCTAAAGGTTGAGTGTCGTATCTTATTCCTTGACTTAATCTATCATATTTAAAACTCAGGGTGATAGGGTTACAGTATATGACACTGTATATGAGGTTACACTAAATTCTCACTCACCTTACTCCTCATGATGTCCCAAACCTCCATGAGTTATAAGGCATGTGAATACGGTGTCATCCCCGCTTCGCTACCATCTCAACGAATCACCACGCTCAAACGTAGGCATGATCTCACACACTCGCATACATGACCTATCATATCCATAAGACGTACAACATAACAGTGCTGGAGAGTCTTATTTTACTAGTAAATTGATTAAGATACTATATATATATATATACATATAGCACACCAATACGATTGTAATATGGGTGTAGTTCTTAGTGTATGTGTGATCGAGAGCATGAAAGGTTCAAGTTTGACTTGCCATAGTGAAGATCGCGTCCCACGGACGTCCGTTGAATACGACAACGTGGTATCCCAACCACGGACGTCCGTCTTGAATGCTTACAAACGTCCGTTCTGAATGCACACGGGCATTTGTCGAATACAACAAATGTCAGTCGAACAAAACAATGGAGTACCCAAAATGCGGACGTCCGTCCTGAAACCTGTGGAAATCCATCCTGATGCTTGCGGACGTCCGTTCTGCACAGATCCCAACCGGTTAGAGCCATATCCAATTGATTTGGGATTGGTTTCTCCACAGAAATTAGGGTGTGGGTAGGATTAGATCTCCTTGCTAATTTTCGGCACCATCCGGCCGGTGATTCTTTGACGGCGGTCAAACAAAGGGAAGATTTAAAACGATACTATAAGAATATAAATTCACAGTTTTAACAGAAGTGTAAATCACTAACTATATAGATATGTCAGATTTACAAATATTAGGGTTTAATAATTTTTAAACCCGTCGGTGTGCGATCGAACTCACTCTATGCGATGAGATCTGAGAAGAATAGAGGGGATTAATGACTACCCACTTGTTTAAGCGTGAATAGTTGATCTTGCGCTGGTATGGGTTGAAGAGATCGATGCCCAAAGCGTCGGCTCGTCCAAGCTTTCTTTTCCTTCTTCCTCCTTCGATCTTGTTGGTGGTTGAGCTAAGGTTTTGGGAGGGAGGAGTTAAGAGAGCTAGGGTTTCTTAGAAGAAGGTGAGAGAGGCTAGAGTTTCTAAAAAAATAAAAGAGTGAAAAAGGTGAGTTGCTGAATTTATAGAGATTTCTAAAAGATGGTGGGTTCCCGTGTGGAGCGCTCACACCATGCACAGTTTTGTACATCATCTAACACCATTAAAATAGTCAAAATGGGTTGTGTCGTTACACTTACACTGATCCGATCCACCTTACCAATCTGCCGATTTATTTTATGTCGATGTTCAAATGCCCAAAAACGGTTTCAAAAGGCTAGAGAATATACAACAGAATTTCCTATGGAGTAGTGGGAGGTCCAAAGAAAAAAATCCATGTGATCAATTGGGACTTGGCCAGATTGCCAATGTTCAAGGGGCTGGGAATCCATTCAATTGAGATGCTGAATGTAGCTTTGCTTGGGAAATGGATTTCGAGATTTCATCATGAGGAGGATGCGTGACGAGCTGAAGGAATTGTCGCTAAATATGATTGAGAAATGGCTCGGGTTGGTGGAGAGGTGTACGCAATACTTGTGCTAGCATTAATTAAGGCATCAAGTTTTGTGTGGGAAAGGAGCAAAGGTGAGGTTCTGGAGAGACCGTTGGTGGGGTGATCTTTCTTTCCAAAAGAACTTCCAGGGAATCGATGGATTGGCCATAAATAAGAATGTGACAGCGTGGAAGTCTGAGAAGAGACCATGTAGAGCCAATGTGGAATATCATTCTTCGAAGAAACCTAAAGGAAGATGAGGAAAGGGAGTATTTGGAATTGTTAAGGGAGCTAAATTTGACGAGTGAAGACCAGCAGAGACAAAATAAGATGATATGGCTCTGGGAGAAGAATGGTAATTTCACTAATACATTCCCTTTACAATTTCCTGACCAGGAAACCTTTGATTCTCTTGGATCTCTTCGTGGAAGGCTTCGGCTCCAGTAAAGGCAAAATTCTTTGCTTGAGAGGTGGCTTGGGGAAGAACACTGGCCGATGTTTAGTTATGTAAAAGGGGAATGGTTGTATCCAAGGTACGTGTTTTGTGAAGAGGAGGAGATCATTGAGCATCTATTGATCTGATGTCAATTTGCAAGATAGATCCGGGCCTATTTCCTCACGAATTTCGGGGTGTCTCTTGTCTAAGTGTCATGTGCAAATATTTTAGCGGAATGATCTGTCTTTCCTTTTCAGACAATATGGCCACACTCTGGAAATCTCTTACGTTGGCGATGATCTGGGAAAACTAGAACGAGCGGAATAGGAGGGTTTTCAAAAGGAAATATGATACTTGCATGGTAGTCATTAGTAGGGTTGTTGAGGGTATCTCATGGTGGTGTCTGGTTGCACTCAGGTGCTCTGCGTCATTCATAGAGAAGATCCTTAGAGATTGGGAGCAGCTTCGTCACATAGAAGGGTTCTGTGTCGTCATTTTGGTCGCCGAGGGCTCGGATTGAGCGTAGTTTCCTCTGGTGAGCCCTTTTTTCTTTGAGATTGTTTTTTTTTTTTTGCTTTTTTTGCTGTTTCTCTTCTTTTTCGAGCTGACCATCTTGTTTGGCTCTTTGATCTGCCGTATCCTCATTATTTTAATCAAATATAGCTTTGAACTGATCGAATTTTTTTTTTTTTTTGGTTTATTTATGTACAGCTGGAATTAAACTTATAATTGAAGCGAAAAGGAGGGCAATTTTGGAAGATTTGAGGCCATTCTTTATTAATTTTAATGGTTTGGTGTTGGTTGAAGTCTCAGAGAGGAACTTTGAGGGCTCTCTTGCCATTATGAGCTTTACCATTGATGTTTAAGATTTATTCATCTATTTGTTGTTTTCACTTTTTGTACATTCCCTGCCTTAGGGACTCAATCCACGTACTTTCTCTGTTTTCAAAAATTTCCATCCATCCTAAAAAAAGAAAAGAAAACTTCTATGTACCAGTTCCACTGCATTTTCTGTTAGTTACATTTAGAAAAACACATTTCTTCCACCGACTGGGATACTTGTTTTGTTGACTAAGTTTGTTCTATTGCCTAACAGCTGGTCAAAGAGGAAACTTGGGAGGCCTTCATTGCTGATACTCTGTTTTTTGCAAAGGTAAGTTCACTAGTGCTGTTGTTTTTGCAAGTTCTCCCAATATATGCATCTTGCAATTTTTGTGTCATTTGTTTACTTGCATCTTTATGAGATAATGGGGCTGAACAGATGTTTCAAAAGTCGAGTTTAGAAAAAATAATAAAAATACAACTACTATAACATCAAAACCTGTTATCAACGTTATTTTCCCTTTTCAATGTAAATTTTTTCCTTAATATAAGAAGCTTTTTTCTGTTTCTTCTCTTGTGAGTTGTCTTTCTAGGGTTTCCTTATTGCAGTTTCTCTTATCATGGACTCTCATTTGGCACTCTCGTACATGGTGGGATTCTTAGGTAAGCGATGTTCCTGTATGCTTCATTTTTTTTTTGTTTTTAAATTTTGTGGAAGGCATGAAATGTAAGTAGGTGTTGAAAAATCAAGACAAAGTACTTATAAGCAACACAATTGTGGACAATATTAAGTTTATTGAGGCCATTGTATATCCTGAATCTGAATTAGGACTACTATAAATGTTGGCATTATTGGAATAGTTGAAGAGGTTGACATTCATATTTTTCCCCTGAGATATTAACATTACTCATGATGAGCAAAACCCAATTTTTTACAAATGGCTGTTTCCTTCGACCTAATCTCTGTTTTTTCATTCCCTCAATACTCAAGGGTCAAAAAATCGGAAAACCGATATGTATCGTCCGATACATTCAATGTATCGCCGATACATTGAATGTATCGGTTCAATACATTTTTTTTTGGTATAGTTCATAGAACGGGCAATATCTTAGGGTATTGGCCGCTATCTTAAGATAGCGACTGCTAACATACCGCTATCTTAAAAAGAAAAAAAAAAAAAATTTTAAGTTAGCGGCCGCTATCTTAAGATAATGGTAAGATAGCGGCCGCTAACATACTGCTATCTTAATATATATATATATATATATATTTTAAGTTAGCGGCCGCTGCGGTATGTTAGCGGCCGCTAACTTAAGATAGCGATCGTTTTGATATATATATATTTCAAAAAATTAAAAATCAAATTATCGGACGATAATTTGAAATTATCGCCTGATAATTTCAAGGTATCGTCCGTATCGTCTGATACGGGCCATACATTGCCCGTATCGGACGATAATTACCCTATTTTTTAGGGGGTACGATACATAGGCAATGTATCGTACCGCCCAGGTCCAAAACCGATATGTATCGGGCGATACGTACCAGTATTGGACGATTTTTTGACCCATGTTAATACTTTTATTTGATATTAGTTATATATAGGCATGTGCTTCATTGTCAAACAATTTATTTACATGAACTGGTATCAACTGGGAATTACTAGAATGGATTTGATAATTATATGCACTTAAACTCATCATGAAACACATGGTTATACCTATATTGCAAAGGGTAGCGATTTCTGCAACCAAAGATTCTCTTTGCACCGGCGGTCCCACTGTTCACACCGTTGACTGCATTGAATCAGATGATATACATCGCTTTTCATTCCAATGCTTCACACATTAGATCCTGAGATCATGGCCCAGATATTAGACGGTCAAATGTTGATTCCACGTGGCACACATCTGTGATCACAAGGTACCATGGTACTCCATGATCAAGGTCACTTTGGGGATTTGTGCCACGTGGAATCAACATCCGTCCGTATGATATTTGGGCCGTGAACTCAAGATCTAATGTGTGAAAGATTGGGACGAAAAATGGCCTCTATCATCAGATTCAAGGCAGTCAACGGTGGAACCATCAGTGGTACCGAAAGAATCTTTTGTTGTGGAAATTGCTACCCTATTGCAAACACTGATATGTTTTTTTTTTTGGGGGGGGGGTAGGAAAGTGAGTGTGCGAATGTAATCTGATACTGCACTCGGCTTCCTTATTTGTTGACGTAGCACTTCCTTGATCTAAAAAAAAGAATGGATACTACACTTACCTGGATGCATTTATTCTTCAGTAACTTAAGATATTTACCAACATACCAAATTACCAGATGGCTACACTTCTATTTATTGTTCTTTGCAACTTTGACTGTTAATTATCGCAGAATTCTTCCATTACATTATCAATACATTTTTTTTAATGGTCCAGGACCATTAATATTGGCATGGGTGCAATTGAATTTGGTTTGATTGTCATTATTAGCCCTTATTTTTTCTTTCATTTGGATACTTCTTCAATTTTAAATAATTCTTCACCATGAATGAGATTGATATTTAAATGGTTTGGAATTGAACATATGGCGGTTTGGGTGGTCACTCTTCTAGATGTACTAGTTTGTTATTCATTAAGAGGGTTGGATTTGACTGCCTTTTCCTCTAATTGGTGTAATCTCTTGCAGTCATATTCATCTCAACTCAGCAACCAGCCTATCATGGACTAGGTATGGAGTGATTTTTTTGCATCTTCCTATTTGTTTCATTTTTTGCACACTTGTTTACTTTAATTTATCATATATTTAGTTTGCTTACATTGAGTAATACATCATAGCAGCCACTATTTCTAGTCTCCAGGCTATTTTTGTAATGCATGCTGAGTTTTTGTTATTGTTCTGGGTCATAAGATACAGATTTTTTCTTTTATCATTATTTTTTTCCGTTTGTTCAGGCTAGTCATATGCATGATTTAGGGAGAATATATGCCATATAGTTGGAATGAATTATGATAATTCATGCTGAGTGACGTTCCATGTATAATGCCATCCAAGAAAAGCTGGTTTAAACTTGTATAAAGGGCACCAGAAAATGAATTTAGTCATAGCTGGTATAATAAACATACGATAAATAAATGCAAGTACATGCCTAACATCTAAATGTAATACTAATAGACTTGGATGATGGACATGCATGAAAAATGTATATTATTGTAAGAAGTGAATATATTATGGAAAGCAGTGTTACCTAGACATGTGGCACGGGTGTCAAGGTGTCATAGATGTTTGGCACGCCAATTTCTAGAGATTCCAAGACAGCGGCACAGCTTTAAGAAAAAATAGAAGTAAAAAAATAATAGAACATACATAGAAAAAAATTGAAGCGAAATCTTAGAGAGCTAATTGAGATACGTAATGAAAAGATAAATGATATATGTCATGAACCTAGCTAAAAGTTTACTATATTTACATATCATTGCAAGGACCTAAATCTTTTATTTTATAAGTTATTAAACATTATCCATTATTTTTATTGTAAAACGATGGTTCATTTTATCGTGTCAAAACGAGGAACATTTTGATGGCATTATGTGGTATTTTCATACATGTCTGTAAGTATCGTGCTGTGTTGAGGAGTGCCCATGTGCCACCAAGCGTCAGCACGGAAAAAATGCCAAACGTAGAAGTGCCATGGTAGCACTGATTGAAAGAAGTATGTGACTAGCATAAGAGATTTGGAAAATGAATGGGCATGGTAAACATGAGAGTATGGCTCAAGAGAAAGTGACGGAACTGTGTGGGTGCGTGATGGAGAGAGTGAAAGGGATATTTGTAAATGGGTGGGTCAAAATTCCCATGGTTCGATACGATATCGTTCGACGACCGACGATACGTATCGGGTATCGTTCGATACATTCAAAAAAAAAAAAAATTCTCAAAAAAATCTGAAAAAATACCAAAAAAACCTGCAAAATTATATTTATTTATTTTGTATTTATTTCAACTATTTTAGCTTTTATTTTTAACTTATTTGATGCATTATTTAGATGAATATATAAGTTACATGCCTATTTTGCGACTTAACCCAAGTCACATGCCTATTTTGTGACTTATTTTTGACTTAAGATCACATTTTTGACTTAATGTAATAGATCTTCTAACATTATTTTTGACCAACTGATCACATGCCTATTTTATTAACAATATTTCATAATTTGATCGACGCAGCCATGTATAAACTAAATTACAATGTATATTGACAAAAATAAATTATATATTGTCAAAATTAATAGCTATGCTGATAAAAATAAATTTAATTGTATATGAAAAACTTACTTTAGAGCCACATTGAATTTTGTGGTGGTTCTTGGCCCTCATGATCATCATCGTCATCGGTGCACGAGCTTTCCGGCCTTTGCCTATAATATTGGCCATATTGATACCCATGATCATATGTGCCCCCTTGAAACTGAGGCTGTAGCAACGAATATGGCACAGTGTAGTACGTAAAGGTCGGCCCTCCAAAAATCTGACCAACGAAGTCATATGGCACTGGGTAGGTTTGTTGTTGGTAGTATGGGTTACTAGTTGTTGAATCTTCGGTATTTTGCAAACTGAATCCCTCGAAGCTAGAAGTCATATAACCCATATCCGTATCATCTTGTGGACCTTGTGGTGATGGTGGTGGTGTTTGATATGATTCCGACGCTCTTCTTCCTTCAACCCCTCCCATTCTAAATGTAGGAGTGTCGAACTATGTTAACAGTGTTGAGTCATCGTCCCATGCCGCCATATCTCCATAAGGATCAGAGGTACCAGCATCCTCTCCTCCACCACTAGTGCCAACGTCCCCTCCACCATCATCTTCACCACTCCCATCATCACTACCGGGCTGCGTTTCTTCATCAGATCCAACCACTGAATGACGATTCAATCTTCTTTTTGGCCTCGGTGGTTGGGAAGCCTGCTGCTCCGCTACTCTTTCAGCATTGCCCAGCCATTCAGTGCTCTCAGTATCCAAGACTGGCTCTTCTCTCTCTTCGATCCATTGATTCAAAGGGTCATCCTCCTCGAATATATAATCCAACTGGATGAGATCAAAATAATCACCGTCTGTAAGGTAGAATATGATAGATGAATTAGTATAATATGTAAGTAAGACTTCATATAATTGAGGATCTAAGACTTCATGTAATTGCTTACTACGGTTGGTCCTCTGTATATTCTTGACCCTTAATCGCATGTTGTAGTCGCAGTAGACTAACTTTTCCAATCGGTCTATAGTTAGTCTATTCCTTGTCTTAGTATGAATGAGAGAGAAAGTGCTCCAATTCCGCTCGCAGTTGGACGAGGAACACGTTTGCGACAATACCCTCATTGCTACCCGCCTTAATATCGGACCATCACCTCCATAATGCATCCACCAATCAGCGGGTTTGTTGTGTTTAATTAGTTATAAGGTATGATACTATCAATAAGTAGATGATAATATCACATGACATTTGACTTATTAGTTATAAGGTATGATACTATGATTACTCACATCTCTTATGGCTTGACCTTGGTCTGCCAACTCAGGGAGCATTCTTTGGATTACATTGAGCAAACCGGTATACACTTCATCAAGGTTCACCACCAAGCGTCGCGTATATTGGAAGGCTGGATTCAAGTAGTGTGCTACACATCAAATATGAGCAATTTCATCAGTATATGAAAATAATGAATAAATAAATAAAAATCACTACATAATTGTGCAACATGTTATACCTACTGCATGCAAGTACTGGTGAAATTGTGCATCCCACCTCTTGTCGATAATCGCCCAGTATCGTTTATATTTTGTAGGGCATTTGGTTTTTATAGCCAATTTTGCCTTATCCATTGACTCATAAACGTACCCCATCGTTGGTTTGTCATCACCATCAACCAATCTCAACACTTGCACCAACGGGGTAGTGACGGCGATCAGGTGGTCGACATTTGCCCAAAACTGCGTGCTGTAGATCAGGTCAGCAACTTCAGTGCAAGCTAGTCTCTTTGCTCGTGGGAGTCCTATTTCATGTTGATTCTATTCTTCCGACGACACCATGCTTTTCAGCTCACGCCTATATTTAGCCAAACTCTATAGGGCTAAGAACTGTGTTGCAAAACGTGTAATCGCAGGTCGGAGCAACTCATTGTTCGTGAAGGCTCTCATTAAATTGACCCCTTTGTCATGCTTGTAGGTGTAGGAAGTAATCATTCATCCCTTCTGAATAGTTGCTTGTGCCTTGCTTCTCTTTTCTAAATCCTCAAGAATGAGGTCCACGCAATGAGCGACACACGGGGTCCAGTACAAGTGACGTCTCTTCGTCATTAGTTTTAATCCAGCGGCTTTGTAATTTGCTGCATTATCTGTTACCACCTGCACAACCCGCTGCTTTCCAACCTCTTGAACTACCATATCCATTAGTTTAAAGAGGTAGTCAGTAGTCTTTACGTGTCTAGAAGCATCAACTGATTTCAAAAATACTGTCCCGGCATCGCTGTAAACCAAAAAGTTGATCAAACTCTTTTTTGTGGGACCGGTCCATCCATCGCACATAATTGTGCAACCTCTCTCATCCCATACATCCTCAAAGCTTTGTACATAGGCAGTTATCTCATCGTACTCATCTGTTAGTAAGGGCCCATATATCTCATATGGAGAATGCTTTTTAACTCCTGGACCAACTTCTGCACTTGTATCAATCATGCTTTTGAAGTACGGCGACTCTGCTACTTGGCTCGGAATGTGGTTGTATAAAAAAAACCTGGCAATAGATTTTTCAAGCTTCTTCCCCATTTTTGTAAGTGAGATTGCACTCAATTTGCTTTGTTTGGAGCTTTCAGTGCGATACATGAATGGATCCATGGGGGCTGTAGTACGGCCTCTAGTAGACGGCCTATAATCCCTCCCAAATGCTGACCTACGCAACCCGGCAATTTGCTCAACATCCTCATCAACATCAACAACATGTGACCTATGATTAGGAGAGGCATGGATGGGCCCTCAACTCGATCAAACCGATAATCGGCTTCTTCCTGATCTCGCCGCTGTTGTGCTTCCTTGGCACTCTCCCTCATAGCTCTCGCTATCTGCTCATCCTCATCCTCATCATCCTCAGGTGCACCTGATGTAAACTCTGGATCTAGCCTCCTGATTCTCTCATGCATTTCCCTATCACGATCGGCTTCAGTTTTTTTCTTTCCCTTTGCCGCTTGTAAACTAGCTCTGATATTTTCTTTTACCTCTCTGGGTACACTGGGACACCCTCTTGACTCCCTTTACATGAGCCAGATGCTCCTTTAACCGTGTGATACCTCCTCCCAGCAGTTTTTTTCCACAAAGCTTACATTGTATCTGGAGTCTATTACCATCTATTGCTGTACCGTATTGCCACGCTGGATCTGTCGATCGTACCATATTTATTTATTTCACCTGCATGAATGAGCAAACGATTGCATTAAAGTAAACATCTAATTTACACTTGAAAATAAAATTTATTTTTTAATTATTGCTATTTTAAAAATATTAGATTATATTTTATTAAATTTATTTGATATTATTCTAATTTTTATAAAATTTAGATTACATTTGAAATTTTATTTTATATTATTCTAATTTTTAAAAGATTAGATTATATTTTACCAAATTTATTTGATATTATTATAATTTTTGAATATTTATTTGATATTATTATAATTTATAAATATTTATTTGATATTATTATAATTTATAAATATTTATTTGATATTATTATAATTTATGAATGTTTATTTGATATTATTATAATTTATGAATGTTTATTTGATATTATTATAATTTATAAATGTTTATTTGATATTACTATAATTTATGAATATTTATTTGATATTATTATAATTTATGAATATTTATTTGATATTATTTTAATTTTTGAATATTTATTTGATATTATTATAATTTTTAAAAATTTATTCCATATTATTCTAATATTTTATGAGACATATCCCATAATATTAATTATTTTAATTATATGTGACGGTCACATATAATCAATATGGGTCACATATAATTTAATATGTGACCCATATTAATTTTAAGTTTAAATTATATGTGACCCATATTGACCCCATTATTTTATTAATTATATGTGACCCATATGATATGTGACCCATATTATATGTGACCCATATTGATTACATGTGACTCATAATTATAATTATTTATATTATTTTTGACCTATAATTTTAATTAATTTAAATATTTTAAATTATTTTTCCCCTCTTCTTAATTTAAATAATTTAAATAATTTAATTATTTTTTACCCATTAAATATGGTAGATCTACCATTAAATATGGTAGATCTACCAAATTTATGGCTACATCTATTCTTATATAAGGTAGATCAACCATATTTAATGGTAGATCTACCCATAAATTTAAATAATTTAAATAATTATAATAATTAAAATCATAGGTAAATGATAAAATTTAAAGGTAGATCTACCCTTTAATAAGGTAGATCTACACTTATATAAGGTAGATCTACCCTTAAATTAGGTAGATCTACCTTATTTTAGTATTTAAAATGAAATAAAATGATGGTAAAATGATAAACACGTACCTTCTACGTTGATCTCATGATTTTTTTTACGATTCGGCGGCGATTAAGGGTGCAAATAACCCAAAAATGAGAGAGGAAGAAGAGAGGAAGAAGAAAGGAGGAAAATGGGGGAAAAAATGAGAAAACCCGACCCTTTAGTCGGTCAAAGGGTGGGGCCCACGATAATTTCAAATTATCGGACGATATTTTGAAATTATCGGACGATAATTTGAGCCTTTTTTTATTTTTTATTTTTATTCAAATTATCGGACGATAATTTGAAATTATCGTCCGATAATTTGATATTATCGTCCGATACGGACGATAGATCTACCCTTAAATAAGGTAGATCTACCCTTATATAAGGTAGATCTACACTTATATAAGGTAGATCTACCCTTAAATTAGGTAGATCTACCTTATTTTAGTATTTAAAATGAAATAAAATAATGATAAAATGATAAACACGTACCTTCTACGTTGATCCCGTGATTTTTTTTACGATTCGGCGGCGATTAAGGGTGCAAATAACCCAAAAATGAGAGTAAGAAGGAAGAAGAGAGGAAGGAGGAAAATGGGGGAAAAAATAGGAAAACTTGACCCTTTAGTCGGTCAAAGGGTGGGGCCCACGATAATTTCAAATTATCGGACAATATTTTGAAATTATCGGACGATAATTTGAGCCTTTTTTTATTTTTTATTTTTATTCAAATTATCGGACGATAATTTGAAATTATCGTCCGATGCGGACGATACGGACGATATTTTGCTGGTATCCGACGATACGTATCGGTTTTGGAGGTCACCGGTACGATACATAGGGTATGTATTGTACCCCATATAAAATAAGTAAATTATCGTCCGATACGGGCAAAATATCGTCCGTATCGGACGATAATATCATTATCGTCCGATAATTTGAATAAAAATAAAAAATAAAAAAAAGTCTCAAATTATCGTTCGATACGAATGATAATTTGAAATTATCGTGGGCCCCACCCTTTGACCGACTAAAGGGTCGGGTTTTCCCATTTTTCCCCCATTTTCCTCCTTTCTTCTTCCTTCTTCCTCTCTCATTTTTGGGTTATTTGCACCCTAAATCGCCGCCGAATTGTAAAAAAAATCACGGGATCAACGTAGAAGGTATGTGTTTATCATTTTACCATTATTTTATTTCATTTTAAATACTAAAATAAGATAAATCCACCTTATATAAGGGTAGATTTACCTTATATAAGTGTAGATCTACCTTTAAATTTTATCATTTACCCATAGTTTTAATTATTATAATTATTAAAATTATTTAAATTTATGGGTAGATCTACCATTAAATATGGTAGATCTACCTTATATAAGGGTAGATGTAGCCATAAATATGGTAGATCTACCATATTTAATGATAGATCTACCATATTTAATGGGTAAAAAATAATTAAAATATTTAAATTATTTAAATTAAGAAGAGGGAAAAAATAATTTAAAATATTTAAATTAATTAAAATTATGGGTCAAAAATAATATAAATAATTATAATTATGGATAATTATAATTATGGGTCACATGTAATCAATATGGGCCACATATAATATGGGTCACATATAATTAATAAAATAATGGGGTCAATATGGGTCACATATAATTAAATTTATGGGTCACATATTAAATTATATGTGACCCATATTAATTTTAATAATAAATTTAATTATATGTGACCCATATTGATTATATGTGACCGTCACATATAATTAAAATAATTAATATTATGGGATATGTCCCATAAAATATTAGAATAATATGGAATAAATTTCAAATAAATTTTTAAAAATTATAATAATATCAAATAAATATTCAAAAAATATAATAATATCAAATAAATATTCAAAATTATAATAATATCAAATAAATATTCAAAAATTATAATAATATCAAATAAACATTCAAATAAATATTCAAAAATTATAATAATATCAAATAAACATTCATAAATTATAATAATATCAAATAAACATTCATAAATTATAATAATATCAAATAAATATTTATAAATTATAATAATATCAAATAAATTTGGTAAAATATAATCTAATCTTTTAAAAATTAGAATAATATAAAATAAAATTTCAAATGTAATCTAAATTTTATAAAAATTAGAATAATATCAAATAAATTTAATAAAATATAATCTAATATTTTTAAAATAGCAATAATTAAAAAATAAATTTTATTTTCAATTGTAAATTAGATGTTTACTTTAATGCAATCGTTTGCTCATTCATGCAGGTGAAATAAATAAATATGGTACGATTGACAGATCCAGCGTGGCAATACGGTACAACAATAGATGGTAATAGACTCCAGATACAATGTAAGCTTTGTGAAAAAAAACTGCTTGGAGGAGGTATCACACGGTCAAAGGAGCATCTGGCTCACGTAAACGGAGAGACAAGAGGGTGTCCCAGTGTACCCAGAGAAGTAAAAGAAAATATCAGAGCTAGTTTACAAGCGGCAAAGAAAAAAAAAATGCTGAAGCCGATTGCGATAGGGAAATGTATGAGAGAATCAGGAGCATGGGTCAAAATATCGTCCGATACCGATACGTATCGGACGTTATCGGTATCGGACGATACGTATCGGTTTTGGAGGTCAGCGGTACGATATATAGGGTATGTATCGTACCCTGTATAAAATAGGCAAATTATCGCCCGATACGGACAAAATACCGTTCGTATCGTCCGTATCGGACAATAATTTCAAATTATCGGACTATAATTTCAAATTATCGTCCGATAATTTGAATAAAAGTAAAAATTTAAAAAAAGCTGAAATTATCGTCCGATACGAACGATAATTTCAAATTATCGTTCGTATCGTCAGATAATTTCAAAAACCGGTGGGCCCCAGCCATTCAGTGCTCTCAGTATCCAAGACTGGCTCTTCTCTCTCTTCGATCCATTGATTCAAAGGGTCATCCTCCTCGAATATATAATCCAACTGGATGAGATCAAAATAATCGCCGTCTGCAAGGTAGAATATGATAGATGAATTAGTATAATATGTAAGACTTCATATAATTGAGGATCTAAGACTTCATGTAATTGCTTACCACGGTTGGTCCTCTGTATATTCTTGACCCTTAATCGCATGTTGTAGTCGCAGTAGACTAACTTTTCCAATCGGTCTATAGTTAGTCTATTCCTTGTCTTAGTATGAATGAGAGAGAAAGTGCTCCAATTACGTCATAGCATTGGACGAGGAACACGTTTGCGACATAATACCCTCATTGCTACCGCCTCAATATCGGACCATCACCTCCATAATGCATCCACCAATCAGGGTTTGTCGTGTTTAATTTGGGAATGCATCTAACGGGTGGTCCCAAATGACCCATGTCTTTGTAAACATGTCAATCTATAAAGATGAAACACGAAGGCACATATCAATAAATAGATGATAATACCACATGACATTTGACTTATTACTTATAAGGTATGATAATATGATCACTCATAACTCTTATGGCTTGGCCTTGGTCCGCCAACTCAGGGGGCATTCTTTGGATTACATTGGGCAAAACAGTATACACTTCATCGTGTCGTCACTGAAGCGTCAGGTATCTTGGAAGGTCGGATTCAAGTAGTGTGCTACACATCAAATATGAGCAATTTCATCAAGATATGAAAATAATGAATAAATAAAAAAAATCACTACATAATTGTGCAACATGTTATACCTGCTGCATGCAAGTACTGGTGAAATTATGCATCCCACCTCTTGTCGATAATCGCCCAGTATCGTTTATATTTTGTAGGGCATTTGGTTTTTATAGCCAATTTTGCCTTATCCATTGACTCATAAACGTACCCCATCGTTGGTTTGTCATCACCATCAACCAATCTCAACACTTGCACCAACGGGGTAGTGACGGCGATCAGGTGGTCGACATCTGCCCAAAACTGCGTGCTGTAGATCAGGTCAGCAACTTCAGTGCAAGCTAGTCTCTTCTCTCGGGGGAGGGCTATTTCATGTTGATTCCATTCTTCCGACGGCACCATGCTTTTCACCACGCCTATATCTAGCCAAACTCGTAGGGCTAAGAACTGTTGCAAAACGTAATCGCAGTGCTCGAGCAACTCATTGTTCGTGAAGGCTCTCATTAATTGACCATTTGTCATCGCTGTGTAGGAAGTAATCGCTCTTCCCTTTTGAATAGTTGCCTGTGCGTTGCTTCTCTCTCCTAAATCCTCAAGAATGAGGTCCACGCAATGTGCGTACACGGGTCCAAAGACAAGTGACGCGTCTCTTCGCCATTAGTTTTAATGCAGCGGCGTTGTAGTTTGCCGCATTATGCGTTACCACTCAGACAACCCACGCTTCTCCAACCTCATGAACTACCATATCCATTAGTTTAAGGTCTTTACGTGTCTAGAAGCATCAATCGATTTCAAAAATATCCGGCATCATTTGTAAACCAAAAAGTTTATCAAACTCTTCTTTGTGGGACCAGTCCATCCATCGCACATAATTGTGCAACCTCTCTCATCCCATACATCCTCAAAGCTTTGTACATAGGCAGTTATCTCATCGTACTCATTTGTTAGTAAGGGCCCAGATATCTCGTATGGAGAAGGCTTTTTAACTCCTGGACCAATTTCTGCACTTGTATCAATCATGCTTTTGAAGTACGGCGAGTCTGCTACTTGGCTCGGAATGTGGTTGTATATAAAAAACTTGGCAATGGATTTTCCAAGTTTTTTCCCCATTTTTGTTAGTGAGATAGCACTCAATTTGCTTTGTTTGGAGCTTTCAGTGCGATACATGAATGGATCCATGGGTCAGAGTACTAGTCTACTATAATCCCTCCCAAATGCTGACCTACGCAACCCGGCAATTTGCTCAACATCCTCATCAACATCAACAACATGTGACCTATGATTAGATCCACCACCGGTAGCAGGCATGGATGGGCCCCTCAACCTGGACCGAAACCGATAATCGGCTTCTTCCTGATCTCGCCGCTGTTGTGCTTCCTTGGCACTCTCCCTCATAGCTCTCGCTATCTGCTCATCCTCATCCTCATCATCCTCAGGTGCACCTGATGTAAACTCTGGATCTAGCCTCCTGATTCTCTCATGCATTTCCCTATCACGATCGGCTTCAGTTTTTTTCTTTCCCTTTGCCGCTTGTAAACTAGCTCTGATATTTTCTTTTACCTCTTTGGGTACACTGGGACACCCTCTTGTCTCTCCCTTTACATGAGCCAGATGCTCCTTTAATCGTGTGATACCTCCTCCCAACAGTTTTTTTCCACAAAGCTTACATTGTATTTGGAGTCTATTACCATCTATTGTTGCACCATATTGCCACGCCTCTGCTGTCAAACGTACCATATTTATTTATTTCACCTGCATGAATGAGCAAACGATTGCATTAAAGTAAACATCTAATTTACACTTGAAAATAAAATTTATTTTTTAATTATTGCTATTTTAAAAATATTAGATTATATTTTATTAAATTTATTTGATATTATTCTAATTTTTATAAAATTTAGATTATATTCGAATTTTTATTTTATATTATTCTAATTTTTAAAAGATTAGATTATATTTTACGAAATTTTTTTTGAATATTTATTTGATATTATAATTTATAAATATTTATTTGATATTATTTTTATTTTTGTATATTTATTTGATATTATTATAATTTTTGAAAATTTATTTGAAATTTATTCTATATTATTCTAATGTTTTGTGGGACATATCCCATAATATTAATTATTTTAATTATATGTGACGATCACATATAATCAATATGGGTCACATATAATTAAATTTATTATTAAAATTAATATGGGTCACATATAATTTAATATGCGACCCATATTAATTTTAAGTTTAAATTATATGTGACCCATATTGACCCTATTATTTTATTAATTATATGTGACCCATATGATATGTGACCTATATTGATTACATGTGACCCTTAATTATAATTATTTATATTATTTTTGACCCATCAATTTAAATATTTTTAATGGGGTCACATATAATTATTTTTGACCCATCATATTATTTTTGACCCATTATTTATATTATTTTTAATTAATTTAAATATTTTAAATATTTTAAATTATTTTTCCCCTCTTCTTAATTTAAATAATTTAAATATTTTAATTATTTTAAATAATATTAATTATTTTAAATATTTTAAATAATTTTAAATTATTTAAATTATTTAAATTATTTAAATAATTAATATTGTAGGTAAATGATAAAATTTAAAGGTAGATCTACCTAATTTAAGGGTAGATCTACAATTATATAAGGTAGATCTACCCTTAAATAAGGTAGATCTACACTTATTTAAGGTAGATCTACACTTATTTAAAGTAGATCTATAATTATTTAAGGTAAATCTACCCTTAAATTAGGTAGATCTACACTTATTTAAGGTAGATTTATCCTTCAATAAGGTAGATTTATCCTTCAATAAGGTAGATCTACACTTATTTAAGGTAGATATACACTTATTTAAGGTAGATCTACAATTATTTAAGATAGATCTACACTTATTTAAGGTAGATCTACACTTTTTTAAGGTGGATCTACCCTTAAATTAGGTAGATCTGCACTTATTTAAGGTTGATCTACACTTATTTAAGGTAGATCTACACTTATTTAAGCTAGATCTACCCTTATTTAAAGTAAATCTATACTTATTTAAGGTAGTCTATACTTATTTAAAGTAGATCTACCTTATTTTAGTATTTAAAATGAAATAAAATGATGGTAAAATGATAAACACGTACCTTCCACGTTGATCCCGTGATTTTTTGTGCGATTTGGCGCCGATTTAGGGTGCAAATAACCCAAAAATGAGAGAGGAAGAAAATGGGAAAAAAATAAGGGAAACCCGACCCTTTAGTAGGGTCAAAGGGTGGGGCCCACCGGTTTTTGAAATTATCTGACGATACGAACGATAATTTGAAATTATCATTCGTATCGGACGATAATTTCAGCTTTTTTAAAATTTTTACTTTTATTCAAATTATCGGACGATAATTTGAAATTATAGTCCGATAATTTGAAATTATTGTCCGATACGGACGATACGAACGGTATTTTGTCCGTATAATTTGTTTATTTTATATGTGGTACGATATACATACCCTATGTATCGCATCACCGACCTCCAAAATCGAGCACGTATCGTCCGACACGACGCAGATTTATTTATATTTTGACCCATTCTCCTGATTCTCTCATACATTTTCCTATCGCAATCGGCTTCAGCATTTTTTTTTTCTTTGCCGCTTGTAAACTAGCTCTGATATTTTCTTTTACTTCTCCGTACACCTGGGACACCTTCGTCTCCCTCCGTTACGTGAGCGGATGCTCCTTTTGACCGTGTGATACCTCCTCCAAGCGCGTTTTTTCACAAAGCTTACATTGTATCCTGAGTCTATTACCATCTATTGTTGTCTTGTCTATTTATTTATTTATTTCACCTACATGAATGAGCAAACGATTGCATTAAAGTAAACATCTAATTTACAATTGAAAATAAAATTTATTTTTTAATTATTGCTATTTTAAAAATATTAGATTATATTTTATTAAATTTATTTGATATTATTCTAATTTTTATAAAATTTAGATTACATTTGAAATTTTATTTTATATTATTCTAATTTTTAAAAGATTAGATTATATTTTACCAAATTTATTTGATATTATTATAATTTTTGAATATTTATTTGATATTATTATAATTTATAAATATTTATTTGATATTATTATAATTTATGAATATTTATTTGATATTATTATAATTTATGAATGTTTATTTGATATTATTATAATTTTTGAATATTTATTTGATATTATTATAATTTTTGAATGTTTATTTGATATTATTATAATTTTTGAATATTTATTTGATATTATTATAATTTTGAATATTTATTTGATATTATTATATTTTTTGAAGGCTTTTTAACTCCTGGACCAACTTCTGCACTTGTATCAATCATGCTTTTGAAGTACAGCGAGTCTGCTGCTTGGCTCGGAATGTGGTTGTATATAAAAAACTTGGCAATGGATTTTCCAAGCTTCTTCCCCATTTTTGTAAGTGAGATTGCACTCAATTTGGTTTGTTTGGAGCTTTCAGTACGATACATGAATGGATCCATAGGGTGAGTACTACTTAGGCAGATGACCTATAATCCTCCCCGTGATGTCGACTCCATCTCATCAACATCAACAACAACATGTGGCCTATGACTAGATCCACCACCGGTAGCAGGCATGGATGGGCCCCTCAACCTGGACCGAAACCGATAATCGGCTTCTTCCTGATCTCGCCGCTGTTGTGCTTCCTTGGCACTCTCTCTCATAGCTCTCGCTATTTGCTCATCCTCATCCTCATCATCCTCAGGTGCACCTGATGTAAACTCTGGATCTAGCCTCCTGATTCTCTCATGCATTTCCCTATCACGATCGGCTTCAGCTTTTTTCTTTCCCTTTGCCGCTTGTAAACTAGCTCTGACATTTTCTTTTACCTCTCTGGGTACACTGGGATACCCTCTTGTCTCTCCCTTTACATGAGCCAGATGCTCCTTTAATCGTGTGATACCTCCTCCTAGCAGTTTTTTTCCACAAAGCTTACATTGTATCTGGAGTCTATTACCATCTATTCATTGCACTATATTGCCACGATCTGGCAACGTACCATATTTATTTATTTCACCTGCATGAATGAGCAAACGATTGCATTAGAGTAAACATCAAATTACACTTGAAAATAAAGTTTATTTTTTAATTATTGCTATTTTAAAAATATTAGATTATATTTTATTAAATTTATTTGATATTATTCTAATTTTTATAAAATTTAGATTACATTTGAAATTTTATTTTATATTATTCTAATTTTTAAAAGATTAGATTATATTTTATCAAATTTATTTGATATTATTATAATTTTTAAATATTTATTTGATATTATTATAATTTATGAATGTTTATTTGATATTATTTTAATTTATGAATATTTATTTGATATTATTATAATTTATGAATGTTTATTTGATATTATTTTAATTTTTGAATATTTATTTGATATTATTATAATTTATGAATGTTTATTTGATATTATTATAATTTTTGAATGTTTATTTCATATTATTTTCATTTTTGAATATTTATTTGATATTATTTTAATTTATGAATATTTATTTGATATTATTATAATTTTTAAAAATTTATTTAAAATTTATTCCATATTATTCTAATATTTTATGGGATATATCCCATAATATTAATTATTTTAATTATATGTGACAGTCACATATAATCAATATGGGTCACATATAATTAAATTTATTATTAAAATTAATATGGGTCACATATAATTTAATATGTGACCCATATTAATTTTAAGTTTAAATTATATATGACCCATATTGACCCCATTATTTTATTAATTATATGTGACCCATATGATATGTGACCCATATTATATGTGACCCATATTGATTACATGTGACTCATAATTATAATTATTTATATTATTTTTGACCCATCAATTTAAATATTTTAAATGGGGTCACATATAATTATTTTTGACCCATTATTTATATTATTTTTAATTAATTTAAATATTTTAAATATTTTAAATTATTTTTTCTCTCTTCTTAATTTAAATATTTAAATTATTTTAAATAATATTAATTATTTTAAATAATATTAATTATTTTAAATAATTTAAATAATTTAGATAATTAATATTATAGGTAAATGATAAAATTTAAAGGTAGATCTACCTAATTTAAGGGTAGATCTACACTTATATAAGGTAGATCTACCCTTAAATAAGGTAGATCTACACTTATTTAAGGTAGATCTACCCTATTTAAGGTAGATCTACACTTATTTAAGGTAGATCTACCCTTAAATTAGGTAGATCTACCTTATTTTAATATTTAAAATGAAATAAAACGATAGTAAAATGATAAACACGTACCTTCCACGTTGATCCCGTGATTTTTTGTCCGATTTGGCGCCGATTTAGGGTGTAGATAATCGAAAAATGAGAGAGGAAGAAGGAAGAAGAGAGGAAGGAGAGAGGAAGGAAATGGGGGAAAAAAAGGTGTTACCCGACTAAAGAGTCGGGTCTATGGGTGGGGCCCACCAAAATTTCAAATTATCGGACGATAATTTCAACTCTTTCCTTTTTTTTTTAAATTTCAGCCAAATTATCGGACGATAATTTCAAATTATCGTCCAATACGGACGATACGGACGATATTTTGTCCGTATTGGACGATAATTTAGTCATTTTAAGCAGGGTACGATACATAGGGTATGTATCGTACCGCTGACCTCTAAAACCGATACGTATCGGTATCGGACGATATTTTGACCCATGGCCTAGACCACTAGATTTTTTGCATTTTTGAAGCTTTTCTTATAAATTTTGTGATTGATTTGTTTTTTTTCTTGGATGTTATGAATAAATTCTGGAATAGGTGTTGGACCTAGAGTAGGGATGACCATGCATGTGATTTTTATATACATGCAAAGCCATCCAATGGTCCCAAATGACCTAAAGGGGTTAAACTATGTCAATTTTGCAATATAGCTTGAATTTTTGTGTTTTTGATGGTATATAATGAAGTTTTAATGTGAGATTTTTTTTTATCTGTACTGAGACATGGCCCTGAGCATGGAAATGCCATGCATGTGATATTGATCACATGCAAGGCCATCTAATGGTCCATATTGATCAAGGAGGTCAAATATGGGGAAGTAGGTATTTTTCTAGGATTCTTTAGTGTTTAAAAAGGAAATAAATGGTTTAAAATTTTAGAGTTTTGGTCACACAATGGACCAGTGAACCAGGATATTGACCTTGTGATCTGGATAATCATAGAAGCCATCCCATGGCCAAGATATGGTCAACTTGGACCATGAAACTTTAAGCTGTAGAAAAAAATTTATACTTGGGTTTTCTTGATTAAGCCATGGATTTTGAAACAAATAATCATTACAGATGTGTAAAATAAGTACAGTAGATCATGTTCATAACTTTTTATCCTCTGGGTTTCATCATTTCATTCACGAATTTTAAGGTCAAACAATGGTCAAAGTTGCATCTCTACACTATGTATAGTATAGGATTGACACATCTTTTTCTTGCATAGATTGATTATAGAAATTATGATTTAAATTTTGATGCATTTGCTGGAATATTAATGTGAGACCTCTTGTTCTTGTTTATCATGATTGGATTTGATCCCAAAATATGTGGTCTTAGAGTTCTAGATTCAATTATATGTGATCTATTGCAAAATTATTGTCTTACTTTATACGATTAAAATAAAGTTATTAATATGCATTGGTGGATGGAAGTATATTGGCAACCACAAAATAAGACTACAGAATAGTTTTAGTTCATCATAATAAATAATCCAATCGGATGGTCCTGATTTATTTCTTGGAAAAATAGTTCGATTGACTAGGGTCTCTTGATAAAGAGACCTAGAATGGGATTGAATTAATCATAATATTATGATTTTCTTGATAAAATTTAAAATTAGTTTTATAATTATGGAAATTTCATGTTTCCCTTGACTTTGATCATGAGTATTTAGACGATGATAGATGCATGTAGCATTAGGATTTACGTGTAATATCGCAAAGAAGATTTGAAAAAAAAATAAATTATCAAACAATGATTCTAGAGTGGATTTTCTATAAGGAGTTTTCAAAAACGAAATGAGTTTTGAAAATACTAATATGCCCTTTATGTTAGTCCCGATCGGACGGCTCTAAAAGCCCAACCCGATAGCTCCAGAGAAATTTCACCGGTAACTAGGAAAGATCCAGTAAGCAATTAGTAAAAAAATTAAATAGGTAAGATGACCCAAATATTTAATCCCAGTGGACCTGGGAATAGTAAGGAATGTTCCGGGTCAAGATCCGATAGTGTGCGACATCGGATGAACCACTAAGTGGAGCCCATTTGAGGCCCAGATCTGTGGATTGTGCAGCCCATGGGAAATCAGTCCCGGAATAGTGAACTTAATAAATAGAAATTTTTGTTAGAAAAATCCCTAAAAATTCTTAGATTACCGGAATGAGCTCCCGATGCTCAATAAAAATTTTAGACCCGAATCCTGTACGGTTTGAAAGTTAAAGTGCCTCGGGTGCGATGTGACGATTCTATCCCGTTGCACCCAATAACAAGGCTTAAATAATCTCTAATTTTCGTGCCTGAAATATTAGAGGAAAAATCTGAAATAAATGGACCATATACCTTAGTATATATTTAATGTCCGGTAAAAATTGCATGCCTCAATTCGATTAGAATTAACGGCAAGAAATTCGGCAAATTTCAGCCGAAATATACGCAATGGTACCTAACCAGAAAACCAGATCCGACCTTTGATCGGATGGACCCTATTACATCATGATCTAGGAACTTTTGACCTGGACAATGCAAAAGACTAAGTTAGGCGACTCTCGGATCTTTCTAGAGAGCCGCTAAACACCTGATTTCTGTGTCGGAATTGTAAGATACAGACCCGACACCGAGGCCTAATAATTCTGGCTTGAAGTCTTGATAAAGCTGGACATATCTCGGAGATTGGTTTCCTGTGATCAAACCTGATCGAATTTTTGGATGGCACAACTTGGGAAAGATGCTCTCATCAGTCATCTTGCCCTCAGTTTTGGAAGCATATGAGAATTTGACCGAAGCTGAAAATGGCACCCGATTTACTATCAGCTGTCCGATACCTCTTGAAAATCCTAAATATACATAGGATAAAAATTTAGTATTCGGACATTGACCCATAACTCGTGGCTAGCTGGGCAGACCCAATTACACGATTCCATAGTGCTAACACATGATTAAACCCATGTGAAATTGGTCAATTAGGTCAAAGGACCCGATTTAATTCATTGACGGCCCGATGAGGCCTAGAACCTAGAACTCTTGTATAAATAGAGTTAATGAGATTAACAAGAGTTTAGATACGGATCTGACCCATAGCTCGATAAATTGAATTATGAGCCAGGCGCAGAAAGATTGGAAAATATACGACTCGGACCTCGGGAAGGCTGTACCTCTAGATCTATAGTAAAGGCTCGAATTACCCATTGAACTTGATGGACCTAAAATCCATTTGAGTCATACTATATAGAACCCATTGGACTTGATGGACCTAAAATCCAGATGGGTCATACTGTATAGAACCCATTGGACTCGATGGACTTAAAATCCATCTGGGTCATAGGGCTCGTTGGACCTAAAAATCCATCTGGCCTTAAACCCTTTGGATCCATGAACCATTAGACCCTGACTCGTTATACCAGCAATCCATACCAAAATTTAAATGTAAGTAGAGTAATTTCCTTCGATTAATTAACTAGAGTTTAGGTAACAAGATAAGCACCTGATAAGTTCATCAGAAGCGCCCGATAGGGGTATCTATATTCGATAGGTACCTGTTAAGTACCTGATAAGTATCTATAAGGTATCTGATATGTATATGATTAGTATATGATAAGTTCACGAGGTGAAGTTTCTAAGTATCTATTAAGCTCCTGATAAGTCTTTGAAAAATAGAAAGTATCCGATAAGTACATAATAAGTTCCTGTTAAGGATCTGATAAGTATGTATATAAAACGTTTATGATAAGATATGATAAGATATGATCTGACTTGATAAGATAGTATATTGAATGAGATGATCTGATCTGATAAGACAATATATAAATATGATATGACTTTATATGACAGTAGAATAGTCTGAGTAGTTAATATGATATGAATATGATATGAAGCCTAAATGCTCGAAATGAAATATCTGATAATGACATGATCTGTTTGCTAAGAATATCTGAGCTCTGGATCTGAATCAGAATGGAATATTTGAACTTTGAAATTGAAGAATTTATAAATCTGAAAAGATTATCTGTAAATTTGAACTCTGAAATTGAAAGGATTCTGAATTTGAAAAGATTATCTGAACTTATGACCTCTGGACCCGAAATGGGTATGTGAACATGAATCTGGACCTTAGAAATGAGGAGAATTCTGAAAATAATAATAATAATAATAATAATAATACAATGATAAAATTGAAAGTGGAAAGATGATACCATTCTATTCTGTTATGGCCTCGCATAGTTGATCACTGTTCCCACGAACGGGCTCGTATGAGCATTCTGTATATATAAAAGAATTTTGAAACGTCGACTGAGGATCGGGTCTAGTTAGACCAACAGGGTCATTGATCCTTACCTAAGATTGGCTAAGCGGGCGGAAAGTGCCGGCCCTTGTCTGATCAACATTGGCTTCTGAATTCTGTCTGGACCATGGTTGGTGTTTGGTATCAACACCGAATTAATTAAAAGATACTAATAACTACTCATACTTCATAATTTAATAATGATTAATTAATCCTTAAGACAATTAAGGTATCACTTAGTCATATCATCACTTAATCCTATTATGCTTATGCTTTATGATATTATTGAAGCCTTTCTTTTCATTTTATCATCGATTTATGTTTAATGACAATATTGAAATCCTTCTCTTTCCATATTGTGATTGTAGATAAGTTGTAATTGAAAGTTAGTATTTGGCACTAAAAATCATGTTGTCTATTATCCGGTAATAAATTGGTTCTCCTTCAACTGTCATTACCATTGTAAATGTTTATGCTATTTAGCATTAAATATAGTTAAGATTCTTGTTAATAATTAGTTATATTCACCACTACTAGAAACCCCACTTGCACATGCACCTATGGAATATCTATATGCTGTGTGTATCTAAAACACTAAGACGATGCTAACTAAGATTTTATTAAGCTTCATCGCTTACGGTCGTTTTATGACCCAAAAATTTCCGAGGCCAGCCAGTCAGGAGTAAGTAGTTGGACACAGAAGGATCCAAGAGCAATAACGAGTTGATAGCTTGAAGCTCTTTTCTCGTGCAGGCACAATACGTTAATCTTCCTTCTCATGACATTGATCAGCTCTGTACTCCCAGCTAATATATCTACATTCAAAGAAGCTAGACATAGCTTGTGGGCTTTCTCTGCCGCACAAATCTAGGTTGATGTTGGAGCCCTAATCTACTATTCACAATAATTTGGCATCGTTACTATGTTAGTGGTGTATAACGTACAATCTTTGGTGCGTGTCTAGACTTTTCTTATTGATATAATTGCTAGTGAAGGACATTATCTTATTTAGCTATTCTACCCGAGCCTCTTTCCTTGTCTCTTTCTTCTCTTCTTCACAAGCCCTAACACTAGATCTACATCCATCTTCTTACTCTAAACCCTAGTAATTCTAACCCTACTTGACTTCTCAGCCATGGCCTCACTGTTTGCAGTCCTTGTTTGCTTATAATTTTTCTTTAAGCTAAATTTTTTTCCTCGGGTTCCGTAATGCTACATGTGTAGCAACTTAATCCCTGGTTCAATGTTGTCCTGTCAACAATGTGTATAAGAATGTATTTCAGGGTTGAGGAAATAGTTCGGATTGAACCTGCGACCTAGAGGATAAATTGTGAACTTAAGCGATCCTTCAGTACATGTTTTCTTTAGATTATGATTGTCTTTGTCACTCTAAATCTGAAACTTGTTGACAATTTCACATATTTCTTTGATGTTTTCGTAGTTTAGGATACTATTGCTTCATGTTCACTTGGTTTTCGTTGAAAATATGTCGAAATTTCTGAACTTAACAACAGATTAATTTTATGATATGGTAGTTTCTAAATCCTATTCAAATTGTTTCTCCTAGGTAATTCGAGTCAATTGACCCCACTGCAACTTGAAACTATTTTGACAGAAGGAAACGCCTCAAGATTCTGGCTGGTTTGTATTTAGACCCAATCTCCTATATTTCACTGTTGCATAAATTTTCCGTTGTCGTAAAATATGGCCATATTACAACAACAGTGACATGACACATTAATTGTCTGATACGTGATTAGCAAGTCGCCACTTTAATATTTGGAGTCATAATATAGAGCACAGGGAGTACAGAAAAGGTTTTGGCATGCTACCCATACACAAACATGCATTTCTCCTGCTGATTAATGGAGTGTATCTTTTGGTGAAGATTCCATAAAAGGGAGAAAAGTTCCAAAAGTATATATGGGTGGTCACAAAATAGTGGCGATGACCAAGAGCCCGATTAAAAGAGTTCTTATCAAAATAATTTTTACTTTTAGGCTGCCAGGAATCATGAGTTCGTCAAGCTGCCTTTTACAAGATAATCAAATGGGGTAATCTCAGTGCAGTTTTGGGTTAGAATACTTGTGATGCAGGACAAACGCTAAAGCCCTATTTATGCGAATTTGAGGATTAATATCAGATTTAATTGAATAGCGGAAATATCCAAATTACCAAATCACATAAAATAATTTAAGAAATTTAATTAAAGCAATTTGTGTAAATCAATTTTAGCGTTCACATGCATTAAGTTTCCCGATCTAGAAAAACGGCTCCGATGAGGGAATACAAGTTTTGATCTAGTATAGGACACCAAGCGACAATTGTGGAATCGTCTATTGACTATAGGGTAGAAATTAAAGGCCCAACAGGTTTAATTAATTCAAGGGGAAATCAAAGAATATATTGATCCCAACAACTAAACAAATAGGAATTTTGGTATTTTGAATTTTATCAAAGAAATAAAAAGGAAATCATTCACCTGACAATAATTAAGAAGGTAAAAGGAAAAGATAGGGGTCTAAGGCTTCACACCAAGGATGTATGTTAGCTTTGCACCAAGCGCATGATAAAACGAAGATTCGATCCTCGAGTTTTGAAAGATTCACTCTTTCAGTTGAAAATTCTTCACAAGTTCTCTGGGGTTTGCACAAAAGCAAGCTCTCAATTTCATTAGTCAATCAACTAAATTAAATAAAGTCTTTACATGCCTTTATATAGGCTAAGAAACCCTAAAAAAATTACTCATAATTCTAATCTAACAGTCATAATTAATTTTCGTTTTTCTGTTACGCGACCACTTTTGAAGGGTCAAACGATGTCCGATTGATGTGAAATTAGTCTTGTTTGAAAGCTTATTGAAGTAGCTTTCCCACATGACAAGGATTGTGTGATTCAAGCATGTATTGAAAGTGTTATGTTCACTGTTCCAATGGCTGCACTGAAAGTGACGAAATTAATAGTTAAATGTCACATATATGTGCTTGATCCCTAAATAGGTAAGGAAACTATACCTAGGTAAGGAAACTATACCTAGAGCGAATTAATAAAAATGCAACGCAACTAAAGTATTGATTTGAAATTCACTTGGGCGAGTTAGAAGTCGCTTGGGCGACTTTGGATGACCCCATCAACTTGGGTGGGGAAACTTCAAAGGAAACCCTAGAATTATTTATGGATATTCTATATAAAAATATGTGTGGGACCTTCATATCCACAATCACGGTCTCTTACTTCATCTCTGATAGATACTACTTATTTGCATAATTACCAAGTCGGAATTTGGGAAAAAGATCGGCAAGGTAAAAAAACTAAAACGTGAGAAAATTGGTAAAATTCAGAAAAAATCGGGAAGCATTTGGGAACAAGTAATGGACAAATTTAAAAATATTAAAAAAAAAAATAATTTTTTTGACAAAAAGGAAAAAGGAGAATTTTCAGAAAAATTCGTAGAAAAAGCGTGTAAAACAATATTTTGCAATTTAAAAAAATGTTTTTTTTTTAAGAAAAAAAATTCGTTCTAAACACGTGTTTCCAATGTTTTATATATAAAATGCGTTTTAAACGATTTTTTTTTTTTAAATAAGCTGATTTTAGTAACTAAGCTTATATGGTTGTAGTTGTCATGCATTCTAAATATCCTATCTTCCGACCCTAAAACATAGTTCTTACCACTACAACTAACGGAGCCAAGGATATGAAGAGTTTTCTTTGATATGCCCAAAGCCTAAGAACAGAACTTGGTAGGGGTAAATTTCGATTTGTTGGAAAATAGTGTAAAAGCCTCGCTAAGTTTGGATCTAACAAATAAAACACAACCCGTCCTCTTGAGCCAGTAAATTAATGACTGGAAACTGGAAAATTTAATCATTATGTGTTTTACTATGAGCATTGACTTCTCCAATTTGGGAATTAGTTTGCGATTTTTCTTACCTTGTGCTTCAGCCAAGTACACTTGTCGAATCCGATGCTTTCAGACCAGTGCATAGTCATCATTTGCAACTTTCCTCTATATAGTGGTTCCTAAAACCTCAAGGCTAAAAGAATTGTATAATCTTTCCCAACCAGCAAGATTTTTGTATCTTCCAAACAGTATGTCGTTTGCATCTGTTTATGGGCAACAAAATGTTTGACTCCCATTCCTATGAGTGTTTTACTTTGATTGCTTATACTTGGGAGCATAGTCACAAAAGTCTTCGACATTTTCAAAAAAATCAGAAAAAGTCGTGACTTGTAGTCATTCCGATTTTATCACGATGTTTGTGATGTGGTTTGAAACAATTATTATTATTATTATTATTATTTCCACTTATAATTAAAGGGGGAAAAATCTTTAGGTTTTGTACTATTTTGTTCAGTGTGTTGATGAAAAATCTTCAGGTTTTGCCCATTTTGTATTATTTTTAACTTGAAAGATAATTGATATACTTTTTTATTTTTTGAAATTTTTTATTTTCCCCGATTTTTTTCGATTTGACCAACTTTGATCAATTTTTTCCCGACGTAGACCCTTGTCGATTTATTGCCGACTCCTAACTTTGTGACTATGCTACGGAGTTGACTCGCACGTTAAGTTTCATTGATGTTTAATACACCAAAATGTTTCATTTGCATGTCAATATTTATTGGCAAGAACTAAAAACTAGGTATTGGTAGCTGTATCATCTACCTCTCAGGACCAATACACATTGGTGTCAGCAATAAAGTTTGATTTTTTATTTAAAATACAAGAATGTTTGTTGTGCATGTATAATTAGGTACTTTTTATATGTAAATAGTCCTAATGATTCAATATTAGCTTAGTAAATAATTTAGTATTGGGTTTTTCATTACATAATGCATCTAAATATTACAAATCAATGTAAAAAATTATGAATTATAAGTGTGGGCACGATAATGAATTGTCGTATCATTACTAATTATTTATCTTGAAATTTTCAGCATCACCATTTCAAGATACCCTTGCCAAATATCCTCGCGTGCTATTTTATTTTATTTATTCTCTCTAGGCAAGCTGTATACAAAATGGGGGCATGCATTGATGTCAACCAAGTTTTCAAACTTTGTAATGTTCAGCATACTAGATCAAATCGTAGGTATTTTATGAAATCTAACTAAAAAAATAAAAAAATGCTAATGATTGTCACCAGTCTCCTCTATTGCAAACCATAGAACTTAGGAAAATTTCAAATTACCCCTACTTACCTTCGTGAAATTCTAAGTGATTGCACTTGGTGAGTATTGTAAGGAATAAGGATATGGGGTGTCACCAGTGTCATAACATTATAAAATTTACGAGGAGCCTTTCTGTTCACCAATCTTATCACAAGTCTGACTTCCAGAAATGTCCGGGCTCCTATAAATCTGTGAAAGTCAGCTTTTGGTTTGATTTCATGGTTAAGTGGCTATAATGATAATCTTATGATGTTGCTGAAGATTGTCAAATCTCTTATCCTATCTTTCCAATCAAGTGGTCATCCTATAATGAAGTTGAAACTTTAACTGTAAGCATTTATCAAACATTCTCCTTGTTAAATGGTAAACCCCTTATTGTGATTACAGCAAATTTTCATTTGGTCAAATGGTCTTGACAATCTGGAGCTAGTACTAAATGTATGGGCCTGTGCACCTCCCACCCGATTAATGGTCAAATGTGTTAGTTATGTAGGCCTTTGGTGAGCATTCAGTCAACTGTAGTGAAATGCAGTAAGGGAAAATTTGCAAAGAACCCGAAAGATTTTCTCCTTATGCATCTTTTTAGCGATTTTTTGTTATATGATAAGAACATTCTGTGGTGCAGGTCAATTTCAGTTCTTTCCAGATTTTATAAAATATCATTTCTTTGTTAAATATGTCTTTGCAGATGTATAAAATGAGAAGAGAACTCCAACTTTGAGTTCTATGTATCTTTTTTTAGAAGGGTTAGAGATGTTGGTTTGAACGCTACTGTATCTCAGTTTGTGCATGATAATGATTTCGTTGATGTGACACCGCTTTGTTCATGGCATGCTTCATTGAGAATGCTGATCTCTATTTTATTTGGTAGGTTGAATTTCGCGCATTATGCTCATCCACCTGCATACGTACAAGTCGGTTTTTTCCTGATCTCTCAATTACGTAAGTTCCATTTGTTTTTTCGCTGTATAATGGTATCATATTTAGGTTATAATTTTTTTATGGTTTTGCTACAACAAGAATATTAGTTTTGTCATGTTTTGTATTCCCATAGCCTTTCACCTGTTATGAGTTGATCCATGAAGCCTTGGTTGAGATGTTACTAGCTGTGTTGTAGTTTTGTGCTCATATTCGTTGTGATTTTTCATGCAGATACTCGAGTAAAAATATATCTTTTGGGATGGTGGATCTTGGCCACTTCCCTCATGTAGCAGAAAAATTTGGAATATCTTTGGGTGGTAATTCCATACCAATCATATTTCTTCATGTATCTCCAAAGTATCACTCCTTTTTGTTAGATGACTTCCATCATTGGTTTTGCAATATAATATGAAACACTATTTTTACAATATTGTTATGTTTACTTCTAGGCTTCTAGCTACTCTTTTTTTTGGTGATTGGTATGGGAATTTGTATTTGTAGTGACCATGCACCAGCTTCCAACGTACATATTATTTGACAATGCGGTTGAAGTTGCTCGCTTTCCAGAGGTGGACTTTGAAGGACGAGCTTCTACTCAAACTGTTACCAAGGTTTATTTTGTCAATAATTATACATAAATGGCTCTTTCATTGCATAGATAGTCATAGTAATTATTTGTTGGCCAGATTTCTGTTATTAATAATTTTAATGTTTACTTGCTTGCTACATCTTCAAAATAATTTTTATATATCTTAGATTCCCGTTAACATTTACATCCCTACTGTTGGTGTTCACTTACAGTCTCAGATTAATTTCCAAAGTGAGGTCTTCCTATTCGGCAACTAGCGGCTAGACAGCCTAAACTACATTTTTTATATAAAGTGTTTATGTTCTATTTATTTAGTAGATTTTATTCTCTTCCATTCCATGCAGAAAGGGCTCAAACAGTCTTTTACAATTGTTGATGTAAGAGTCTAACATAATACCTTGTAATCTCTCATCTGGATTATAGTTAAGATATTATGCTGCCATCCTATACTAGAATGCCATGATACCAGAGCCAGCGGAGATCACCTTTCTATCCTTGCATTTCTGGCAGAAAGTTTTAATTTTACATGCGAATTATGTTCTTTTATTATAATATTTTGTATTCAATTCTGCATTTCCATTATTTCTTATGGTCCTCCTATTTGTTTTACTTTAAACTTCATTTTCTTCTTCATTTTTGTGAAACCCCATTAACATTATAATGTTCCTCTTGTTACTTTTTTTAAATCCCATCTTTACCTTGTGTTTTGAGGCCGTCATATTTTTTTGGCAGTTTTAGGAGAAAATCAATAAATTATCTTTGCCTTTTCCCATAAGCCACATCGTGGTAACTATTGTCTGTTTTATAACTGATAAGTAGAGGGCTATCCTTAAAAGCCATCAATATCAGGCTTATCTTCTCACTCTCCTATTGGAGATAATGGCGATATATGTGTCCGCAGATCCTTAGGGTCCATACATGTTTAGATCTTATGTCATGGTGTGTTTGAACTTGAAGTAGTAGGTAGTGTGTCCTTATGAGTTATTTAGTGTTATGAGTGTTTAGGTTTTGTCCCACATTTTTCTATTGATGACTGTTGTATGTGGTTACTCACTCTATGTAAGGAGCCAATACTCTCATTGGAAATCATCTTGAATAGAAGCAATGCAGTCCATTAGTGCCTATGTTCCTCTCTCTCTCTCTCTCTCTCTCTCTCTCCCCTCTTCTCCATTTCTTTCTCCTAGAAACGTTAGTTATGGATATGTTTCTCTTTATTTATTTCTTTTTTATATTAGTGGATTATAGATTTTAAACTTGGCATCAGGGACAGGTATCGAACAACTTGCTATTCTTTGATGTCCATTTTACCATGTGTCCGTTTTGTCTGATGTATGCTCTGCACATTGCTGCATCGATGGATTCTTTTGCATAAAAATCGCAAACCAAGCCATCCAATCATTCTTTTTTTCTTGCATCACTCCGTTTCTCCTAAGCTATTGTTAATCCAAGAAATCTGAGTTTTTTTAAGGGGAGAAGAGAAGTGAAGAAGAAGATGTTGGCAACATAAGAACGAAGAGAAGAAAAGAAGGTTGTTACTCAGCAACCGTATGATAGAAGAAATAGAAAAAGCTATCGTTGAAGCCAATGAAAAAGAAAAACAGATTTGGATTTTTTAAGGGGAGAATAGGAGATTTGGCCGAGATGGGTAAGTTGAGATGGATATGTGGAGTAACAAGATACGATAAAATTTGGAACTAGTACATAAGAGAAAATTTGAGAGTGGCACTTGTCAGGAAAAAAATTACGTTATGTCGCTTGAGGTGGTTTGGACATGTTCATTGGAGGCATGAAGCAGACTCTGTACGAAGGGTTGAGACTGTACATGCACAAGGAAGTAAGAGAAGAGGAAGACCTGTGGAGATTGGAGACCTGGAGGGAAGCTGTGAGAAGGGTTAAGAAGGATTGTGAAGTTACAGAGAGCTTAGCACTGATTAGAAATGGCTAGAGAAATAGGACTCGTAAAGCTGACCCCAAATAGATGAGATGATGATTATGATGATGCTGAATAGGAGGAGATGTGAAGATGAATGAAGATGTGAAGGAGAAAGCGAAAAATAGACGGAGCTGCTATAGTATCCAATGAAGAAAAAATGGATGCAAACTTTTATGTGCTTTTTTTTTATCAGTAATAGAGATATATAAAAAACCAGCAGGGCGCTGAAACACAATACAACCTCGACACACACCAACCAAAAACAGAAGCAAGCAACGGAAAATAGAAAATACAACACACGGGCCCCCAAAAGAGCTTGGCCCACTCAACCCGGGTCCCAAAGGAAAGAAAGATTGCTCTCACCACCCCCACCTCTTGCGACCCAAAACCTCACCAACTCCAAAACCGACCTAATAACCATTCCCACAGGTTTATTTTTCTTTTCGAAAATTCGGCAATTTCTCTCGCACCATATACACCACAGAGCGGCGAACAGAGTAGCCCTCCAAAAAACCCTTATCTCCCCCTCCACCTTCACAGCAGCCCAGCTAAGCAGTTGCAGGTAAGGCGTCCCAGGCATTGTCCAGGATATACCAAACTTTTCTGTGCTTAGAAGAAGAAAAGGGGGAAACACTATTCCTGAGAAGAAGAAAGAAAAAAAAAAATAAAGGAGAAAACTTAGAAGAATTCCTGCACGTGTTACAAGCAGCTCAAATCAAAAGGAAAAGATGGACGGGACTGAAGAAAGGAAAAACGAAGAGCTACTTGCTTCAGATGTCAAACACCATACTTTTTTGGGAGGTCTCGAATCTAGAAGCATTATTATTATTTTTTCAGATTTTTGGGATGAGATTTGGTAGAGTTTTTGAAGGAAACTGTATTTTTGGAAACTTTTTTTTTTTTTATCAGTAAAAAAACATTATATTGAAACACAGTAAGGCGCTGAGGGCCCAATACAACAGACACCACCACAAGATCAAAAAGAAACTGAAGAACCCGACAACAAGAAAGAAGAAATAGAAAAAGAAAGCCACTCAACACCGGCCAGCGTCTAGCCCGGGTCCCACACCATAGAGTTATACCTCCCCTCCGCAATTCCCCCCTCCCAAAAATCCACTAGGTCCATGACAGCTTTGACGATGAACCCCGTGGACCTGCTAATCTTCTCAAAAACTCTGGAGTTGCGTTCAAGCGACAAACACCAATAAACCGCGAAGATCACCAATGTGGACTGCACCCGTCTGTCAGTGTGTCTCCTTCCAGGAGCCCAACTCAAAAGATGCTGGTATGGGGTCGCCGCCATAGCCCAGCACAGACCCAACTATTTGAAGATGAAGGAAAAGATGTGCTGCAGTCTCCTCCCCAGCGGTGCACATAGCACAGTCAGCCGCAACATCTTTCCCCCTACGTATTAGTTGGTCCTGCGTGAGTATTTTGTCCTTGCAAAGCGTCCACACGAAAAACCTGATCTTGTAGGGGATAGGAACCTTCCACAGCCATCGCCCCTCGAACATAATTAACGGGCGGCACGTCTCCAACTTATAAAAGCTTTTGACTGTAAATCTGCCATCTCTACTCGAATCCCACACCCTCTGATCAACCTCCCTCTGATTTTGCTGTTCCGCATATAGCAACTGAAGTAGATTAGAGAACTCCGCCATCTCCCCATCCGTCAACGATCTACGGGTATGAACAGTCCATACCGCTGCCTCATTTACAATCGCTGCAAACTGGTCTATCATCCCCCCCGGATTCACAGATAATGCATAGATACCAGGGAAGCTGCATTTAAGAGGATCGTCGGCCAGCCAGACATTCTCCCAAAATCGAATTCTGGTTCCGCACCCCCAACTAAATCGCAGTCCCCTTGTGAAGCTGGGCCAAACCCCACACATCCCTTTCCACCATTCCGAGGAACTTCTGCGTGCGATCGGACTAATACCCCAGTCACCCGAGGACTGCCCATACTTCTCAGCCAACACCTTTCTCCAAATCCCCTCTCTCTCCTCATCCCTACCAGCTCTCCAGAACCATTTTCGAAGACGTGCACGATTGATCTGCCTAAGACTGCGAATACCCAGTCCCCCACAAGCAACCGACAACTGACACACTTCTCAATTAACCAGATGATATCTTCGTCCCAACCCCGACCCTTCCCACAAGAAGGAACGCTGAATTCTCTCAAGGCAGCTAATCACTTTCACCGGGCAGTAAAATATTGACATATAGAAAATGGGCATGGAAGAGAGAACCGCCTTGATCAGGACCAATCTGCCAACGCTACTCAAAAGTTTGCCTTTCCAAGCGGAAAGACGCTGCTCAAACCGCTGAATGACTGATTGCCAATCCCGGGCCGTAAGCTTCCTGATACCCAAAGGGAGACCGAGATAGGTAATAGGCAAATTCTGAGTCGGACAACCGGCGGAGAGAGCGAACACCACCAAATCATCCTCGCCGACCCCAATCCCCGTGATGGCAGATTTAAGGAGGTTGATTCGTTGCCCCGAGACAGCCTCATACACCGACAACACATCCCCTAACGCCCTGAGCTCAGAAGCCTCCGCCCTCCCAAAGAGGATCGTATCATCCGCATACTGCAGATGCATGATGCACTTGCCCTGCGTCCCCACCCGAATGCAGGAAATGAGTTGGCATTCCCTGGCCCGATCGATCAAACGAGAAAGCATCTCGCTCACCACATTGAAGAGGAAAGGGGATAGAGGATCTCCTTGCTGGATGCCTCGAGAACTCTTGAAGTAACCTGCCGGCGTGCCATTAACCATTATCGAGAACTACACGGAAGAGTAACAACCTCGCATCCATTTCCGCCAAATGTCTCCAAAGCCCATCCTTCCTAGCATGTAGTCGATACCCGCCCAACAGACACGGTCATAAGCCTTTTCCATATCCACCTTCCAAACCGCCGCCGGACACCGCTGAGTATGGGCGGAATGTACGGTCTCATTGGTCACCGTAACAAGATCCACCAACTGTCTACCGCGCACAAAAGCTCCTTGATTCCCCGAAATAATTTTGCTCATCAAAGGTTTTAATCTGTTAGCAAGTACTCTAGACGTAATCTTATATAGACAGTTGGCCAAACTGATTGGCCGGTAATCGGAGATATCTTCAGCACCCTCGCGTTTCGGGATGAGGGTAATAAATGTGGAACCAAGCGCCCTCCCGACGAAACCATCGGTGTGAAATTCCGACATGACCTCCATCAGCTCAGCCCTGATCTTGCATCACTTAGTTTCATAATTGCATGTCATTTCAATCTTATTTCATTAGTGTGCACGTCTAGTGTTTGACAAAAGTCCTCATCCATTGTTGGTTCATAGTGTTTGTGTCAAGCATCATGTATGAGTCACTTACATGTCATCGTGAATTCCTTACCCGTCATGAAAGGGTACTAGCGGAACAAGGAAACCGCTACACTCCAAATTCTTAGCAAAGTCCCAAAAATCGTGATGAAACTAGAGTTAGGGGATACCCTCATCATCGTGAACCCGAGTACGACCCTGCCTAGAAGTTTCTCAAATCTATTCGGAATGAGTTTCCAAGTTTTGAGGGATGGTTAAACCCCAAAACCTTTGTAGAGTGGATGTCTAGTGTAGAAGAATATTTTGATTGGTATGACGTACCAAATGAGTACAAAATTAGGCTAGCAACAACAAAGTTGGAGGGTAATGCCAAAATTTTTTGGACTCGCGTAGAATGTCGTACTGAATCTCTTTGGAATAAACACATCTCCACATGAGAGGACATGACGGTGAAACTTATCCAAAAGTATGTCCTTTTAACACACCGTCACCTTCTACGTTGAAAACCAAGACAAATAGGTGTCTTGATTGCCTTGAGTGTCAAGGGTTCGAACACTTTGCATACCAATGCCCCACAAAATTTTCTACTATGAATTTATCGACTAAAAGAGTGAGTCCTAAGGAGCTGGAGAATAGGGAAGTGAAAGAAATGTACGACCCTAGTACCGTGCTAAGTGAAGAGGAGATAGAAGCAGCTGATGAAAGTCTAGTTTGTATTAAAGAGACTTCTATTTCCCTTGTGAGTAGTGATGTTGAGTCACTCACACTTGAATCAATCGAGCCACTTGCCTATGAGTCATTGGTACCCGTAGAGTTGAGCGCACACAACTTGTTGGTGCCTATTGGGTCGAATACATGTGAGTCCATCGAATTGGGTATACAAGAACCATTAGTGTCAATTAAATCAAGTACCCCAGAGTCTTTGGTTGTGATTGAAGCGAGTACACACGAGTTAATCGAGTCGAGTGTACATGAGCCATTAGTACCCTTTGCATCATTCACACAAGAGTTGTTAGTTATAGTAGTGTCACTTACACATGAGCCTATAGAGTCTGTAGATACACATACACCTTTTTTAGGCCTAGCAACAAAACCTTCAGACCCATTTCTTGATGCCCATCCACTTGAGCCCAATCCTATCTACTCATTGATTTCCAAATACCCGCCTGAACAATATGTGAAGAGGCTAGATGAAAAAGTTTTGAGAGATTCATATTTTGTTACTAAGGTAAAGACATACCAAACATATCGAGAGTATTTTCTTAAGTGGAAAGGTAAACCGAAAATTTACAACACTTGAACTGCAAGAAGAACGCAATCTGATAAACATCAGGCATACCTCATCCAGTGGAGGGGTAAGCCGAATACTAGAATACACATAATTTTCTCCCAATATCCATTCATCAAAGGTCATCAGAGTCTACATCCACTTTTGCATATTGCATTCATGAGTTGCATGCTGAAATTAAGAAATGAATTAATTTAAAGAATGAGAAATACAAGTTCTCTGCAGATTTTCACAGACGGTTCAAAGAATTCCAAGAGGGTGATTTTGTGATGGTTCGGAATAGACCCGAGCGATTCTCGCAAAGAGTTGCAAAGAAGTTACAAGATCGCGGTGCTGGACCTTATCAGATCTTGAAGCGTGCCGGTTCTAATGCTTACATCTTAGATTTTCCGTCGGAATTGGGGATTAACACGACTTTCAAAGTGGAGGACCTTGTTCCATTCCATGGCCCTTCAACTATCCCTGCCAACTCCTTTGAACCTTCTACATTTGATGAACCAATAATTTTCCTACCCACATCACTACCCCTACCTACTTGGCAAACTCGTGAGATCATCGAAGATGTACTGGAAGATCAGATTGTGTCCACCAACCAATGGGGACTTCAGAAGTATTTGGTCAAGTGGAAGAACAAGAGTGATTCAGAGAACACGTGGATTACAAGAGTTTCAGAAGATTGACCCGGATCTCTTGGAGCTCTATCACAACTAGTATTCATCGGGAATGTATCATTCTAACTCGGGGAGAGTTGATGAGGACGTCCGATTCAAGCGGCTTCCGATCGAGGTCCCTTATATATTGTCTGTGATTGCGACCGTGAAAATTCATGCCAACTAAAGCTCGAGGTTGGACTTTTTCAAAGTAGAGGGGATTGATGCTTATTTTAGATCCGCCTGTTTGAATTGTGGTATGATTAAGAGGAGACGTCAAAAGAGAAAGTGGATCCACGAATGGGTTTTTTAAAAAAAGCCCATTAAATACCCGTTTGATCAAAAAGAAGAAAATTCAACATTTATTAGGGTCTTCAACTTTCAATCCCGTCACTTTTATGTTTGGCCTATTTTGAAGTGTCAAACGAAGTTGTATCGATGCGAAATTGGTCATATTTGAAAGCTTATCGAAGTAGCTTTCCAACAAGCCAAAAAACGTGCAATTCCGACAAGTATTGAAGAAGTTATGGTCAGTTTTCGGAAGCTGCACATAAAGTGACGAATTTCAAGAATCCTAATTGAATTAGGATTAGTCTCTTTTATTATTTTATTTTAGAAAGTAAGAGTTGTTTCTTTTATTAGAAATAGGATTAGTTTCATTATTGTTTTAGAACTTTATTGTTTTAGAAGAATTATGATATTTCTTTTATTAGGAATTAGAGTTATACTATAATTTTTAATTTTATGCATTGGTTAGCCTATTTAAAGGCTTGTAAACACTTTTATTATTAGTTTATGGTTAATGAAAATTGCTTATGCAAATTGAGAGTTCTAAACTTTCGTGAGGGTACGATTTTTTCAAAACGGAGAGCGATTCTTCGATTCCCGCTTGCAGTTTGGTGCGAGGCCAACTCTTCTTCCATCTCTTATCTTCTTTAGATTTACGGTTTGCGTAAGTAGCGTAATCCTAATTATTTTATCGATCTCATAAAAGCCTAAAATCAATATTTTACTCATCATTAATTTTATTAGCCTTTTATTTTCGTTTGGTATCGAGAGAACTCGCTTGCGAGTTCGTTCACGCCCTAAAACTATCGGAGATCTAGCCATTTATAAGAACCCTAGTCTTCTAGATCCGCGATAGGGAACGTATACTAAAGTAACGCTATTTTCGTCCGGAATTAAATCACCTAATTGAATTTGTAGAATCTTCCGTGATAATTTGTTATGAAAAATTGTTGTTTTTTTAATTGATTAAATTAATTTTAATCCTAATCTCACCCCTAACATTGCATTTAGTAAGTTCCCGCATCTGACTGCTTAGAGAAAAATCAACCAAAGAATCAATCAAAATTCAAAAATTATGCATGTCGAGGGAAAACATGTGGTTCATGAAATGTTGGTTGGAGTAAAAATCAAGCAAAACCAATCGAAATTCATTAAAAATAAGCATTTCAGAGCAAATTCCCATTTTCGGTGAAATATTTCTTGCAGCAAAATCAACCAAAAATCAATCAAAATTCATAAAAAAGAAGCGTCTCGAGGGAAAACTTACCATTAAAAGCGAAATATCGCTTGGTCAAGTTAGTAATTCCCTCGGTCAATAAAATTATCATTCTACGAGCTTCTGAACGTGAACTATTCATTCAACAATGGCATTTCCGCAACTAATGTGCTCACGTTTCTGATCTGCACCCGTATAATTTGTATCTGACTTTCGATTTGGGGGGATCTTGGGGTCGTTGGAAAGGTAATTCAACAACCTTTCAGTGACACGATTTGCCTCAAAATGCACCATAAGAGGAGAGATATTTTCTCCCAAAGTTGGCATAGTATCCGAATCACAGTAAGTCCTAGTCTATAGTCTGAGGGATTTTGGATCATAGCTTTTTCATTTGTTCTCCGATTTGCATCATATTAAGATTGTTGGAAGGATGATTTGATAACCTTTCCCACAACATATTGTTTGCTTGGAGGTTCACTATGGACAGAGATGTCTATCCTAAAATGTAGGGTCATTTGAGAAGAAAATCACAGAGATCTAATCACACCGTACAAGCTTGTGTCTTTACTTTGTACCATAAGTCAGAATCAAAGATATTCAAGTTCACTAGGAAAGGATTTGATTTGCAAAAAACTGGCCAACTACAGGTAGAATCAAGAACTTACCTTGTCATTCATGAGACCTTTTTGGCTTGATGTTGATCTTGTTCATGTTTTCTAAGGAGATATAAGGGTTCTTTTCACCTCAAATAAAGGCCTGGAGCCTATATGAGAGATAGAACTTAAGCTTTAAAAATCTAAGAACGGAACGAGTGGTGTTGAAGCTTTTTTACCTTAGTCTTTCTTGTTTTCCTCTTTTCTAAAAGTTTAAATCTTGATGTGCTTGATCTCCTTCTTGATATTGCGAATAGGAATGTCAGATCTAGGTGTTTTGTGAAGAACACTATGGTTTTCGAGTTCTATGGGTGGAATAGGTCAAGATTTACAAATTTTCGAGTTTAAATGATGAAAAATGGTAGTCAATCATCAAGGTCCATGCTAGTCTCTGATGGAGCTCTAGGTTTTCATGGAGTAGAGGAGATGGAGAAGAAGAAGAAAGTTAGATACTTATGCTGGAGCCTGGAATAAAGACTTGAGATTTCCAAATCTATTTTAAATAGAAAATTTGAATTGCATGAGCATGCTTAAAACATGCATCCAACGCATTGAGTGCCACATGGCTCCTAAACTTGATCGATACATGCAAAAGCGGGCCTGTGTGAAGTAAAAATTGAGAGAGGGAGAGGGATGGGTTCTCTCCCATTGGCCACATGTTAGTAGATGTGATTCTTTATAGCCCTTGTAGTTTTATTGACTCTTCAAAGTTTGGATTTCTAAAAGAAGCAAAGGTCTTTAAATACCTCTTAAACTGGTGCATGTGGAGACTTAGAATTCAAGACTTTTTGGATTTCCAAGCCCTTAAAACTTGTTTAGGTTCACAAGTCAAAGTATAAAGCCACATTTTTTGAAGCCCTTGAACAATGTGATTCTCTAGGTCAAATAGAAGAATGGTTACCCTTCATTCTAGGCCAAGTAATGACATTTATTAACATTTTTACAATCCCAAGTTCCCTAAAATTTGGGAATTTCAATGTTTCTCTAGATGTGAGGGGTGAGATTCTTGTTCCACCTTAGAGATTTAGGATAGTCTCCATCTCCAAAAATGGAGGGCTAGGATTTGATACGACTTTTTAGAGATGTAATTAGTGCATTCTTACGGAGGCTAGTGTGAGAGGCAGCATTTGATCTTTCTTAACGGCTAGAGATGAGGTCCTAAACTGTAAGTACTCATAGAACTCTGTGAGTGTAGGTCAATCAATTTTAATAGGTCAGATCTTTCGTGTAGTAATTATTACTTTAGCTTTTGTTGGTTCTCCTCTAATATTTTTACTTTTGGTGCGTGCTTTGGTTGTGTGGCATTGTGTTGTACAGTTATGCTTATAATGTGATCTTATTGTGTAGCTCATACGTATATATACCATCGAGTGTAGAAATAAAAATAACAACGAATTCCTGAACTTACTCTCCTTGACCTAAACCTTACATCTTAACTCCATTCTCTGTCTCCCATCATTTACATCTAGGAAATATAGCCAATTTTTTGTGCCTGAACTCGTGCCTCTTGGATCTTTTTACTGACATCAGTGATGTGCTGACGTCAGCCCATCATTTAAAGCTATTGGAAAATTTTATTTTAATTTTTTTTTTGGAGCCTTCTTGTTCCTCTTTTATTCAATATTTGAGTTGCTTCAAAACAACCCCATTTCTTGTTTTTTTGGGGCTATGGGTCAAACTGTTGACCTGATTTGGAGACCCCCCGCACATCATTGGCCAGTTTTTGTTCTTTGCTATATTCAACGTGACAGATAGTTATTTTGATGGCTATTTTTTGGAGCATAAAGGCCGCATCAGCAGTATATTGGCTTTTTTACTGTTTTTAAGGTCATTTTCTGCAGTACTTATCTGTTCAAGGCCAAATTTGATGGGTTTGCATGTAGATCTATCTCAGCTCTAGTGCTGCATATATTTTTGTGTTGTTTGACTGTCTTTGGCTCTCCTTTGCCTGTAATATCCCATTTTGGGTCAGCTACAGCACTGTATCATGGATTTCTTATTTGTTAAAAGTTTTTTCTTGTTCTTTGGATCTATAGAAGCCAAAATGAAATGACCAGCATATCCTTATCTTCTTGTTAAGGCTTTGTGCACCCTTATGGATTCTAAATTAGTTCAAGGGCGTACAACTCTTATTCCCTCTGTCACCATTACTAAGTTCCATGGCGACAATTTTCTCATGTGGTCTCAAAGTGTCCATATGTTTGCTAGTGGACAAAAGAATTTGAGCTATCTTACTCAAAGAATATAGGGACCCATTATTATTGGTGGTGATTATGATTTTGCCAAGCAGGAGGCTTCGGACTCGGGACAATAATTGTGACAGCCCGACGTTTCCCAGTCTCTCAACTAGGAAAGGTCGCGCTATCGGATCACCTGATATGATCCTTTCATCAAGGGGTTCCTTATTTTACATCAAAGTGTTACAAAATGCGAAAGCAATGAGTTTAAACTCTGACAAATAACTAAGATGGCAAAATAACTGCTAAATAGAACTAAAATATGCGATAAACAGAAGTCATATATCTGATGTATAGCTTTTCACCGATGACGGCCACCCGTCATCAAATCAGTGAAAAGAGACCTATGCATAAAAAAAAAAACATCCCATCAGAAATCTAAAACCAACATATATCATTTATACAGACCAATATATCTTTTTCCTTTCTTTCTCTCTCTCCCAATGCCCCAAATCCCAAACAACAAACCTAACTACGGGAAGAACTCCTTTGGGAAGTCGCCTCGTCAGTTGCCTCCCTCCTCCTCCGCATCGTATGTAGGGTCACCGCGTTCGTGGTCGCCTCGCTAAGACAATTAAGTCGAGGAATGAGCTATCATCCACAGCTCAGTAGAGAATAGTGCATTGTATTCTATATTGACAGTTTATCATTTATTTTCATAGAGAAACATAAAATAATCCATTATGCTGACATGCTGTACATATGTTGTAAATATGCATGGTATAACAAGTGTGAGAAGCAAACTGAATTGAGGATACATACTGGCAAAAACAAGATATCAACAAGGTCAAGCTCCCGAATTAGCGGGATCACTTGTCAAGCTCCCGAGTTAGCGGGATCACTTGGACTAGAATATGTCAAGCTCCTGAGTCAGCGGGATCACTTGACTCAAGAATTTCAAGCTTCCGAGTTAGCGGGATCACTTGATTTACACTGAAACAATAACGTGTCAAAAACATTGAATTTAACAGGATCTGAGTACTGACTCACGTAGATTTACCAAGAAATGTATTTGCATGTGTGTCTTATGATGCAATGTATTAAAAACAGTCACAACTAGATAATAATATTAAGTTGCTAAACTGATTTACAAGATGATTTGAACTTACTGATGCTATATTTGTTATATTTATATTCAAGACCGAGCTTTTTACTAATGCTATATATGTTATATCAGATTTCTCATCAGATTGCTAGTAATTCATACGTTTATATGTCAGAACTAACCAAGTTCATCAACTTACATAACTCAAATTTATCTCCATTTATGCTATTCAATACTATCATGAATATTCATCAATTTCTTTCTATGAAAACTAGCAACAATGCTACTAGTATAAAATATGAACGTAAATTCCCTACCTGTGTGCGCCAAAGTTTACAAGTTTTGTCATCGACGCTTGCTCAGGTATCCGAGGACCTCATACACTGTTATTTCTTCACAATAGTTTCGTGCTCCATGTGGCACCAAGCTATTAAAATAGATTTATTTTAATAAACTAATATCTTATTGTGGAGTCAGTAGTTTACATATGGTTTATAGTGCATCAAGACCCAAAGCAAGTGTTTACTTGAACCCAAGTGGACCCAAGGTCCGATATGCACATGACCTAGCCCAGAATTCAGTGCTGCTGGGGGTTGCCGCGGCAACACTCAAAGGGTTGCCGCGGCAAGCCACTTAGCAGAGTGTCTTGCCGTGGCAACCCCTTGAGGTTGCCGCAGCAAGACTGGCTTGCCGGGCTTCAGTTGAGTCTTCTTCTTGGTCTTTTTATTTGTTGTTTCTTTTATTTTGCTATATATATAAATATATGTAATATTTTCTGTGTACATGTTTAACAGATTTTCTATATTCATTTATAGCTGTAGTGTTTATAACTCTATAGTTTACAGCATATAAACTATAACGTATAGATCTATATTTCAACTAGGTCTTTGATGACTATCCGGAGTGCAGAAATCTGCACTCCGTAGTCTCTTTGTATATATATATATATATATATATATATATATATATATATATATATACCTCCGTGTATAAGGTCAGCAAATTTTAAAACTCCAAATCTGAAATTTCCTAAAATCTGTAATTTCAGCCGAGTTACTATACAGCTTTGAAGTACAGAAATTTGCATTCGGCTGCAAGTATACATGTTGAATTTAAAGTTTAAGTTCAACATCGTTGCTCTGATGATCCTTTAGTTTAAATGAACTTGATAGCATACCTTTTGGTGAATGATGTCTATTGAATTGAGCTTGATCGTTTTTGCTGGTTTGACTGGTTCGACAAATCAGAACCGAATTTACGTGATCGAGATCTTGAACATCAAGAGCATAACAGCCACGCCTCTCTATAATTTTCTGATATGCCGGTTAGATTCTCAGATCGGATAGCTATACTGTCATTCAAAGTTGAAGGCAAACAGATGCAGGTTCCTTGGCCTTTATAATGGCTACTTGACCTTGTGTGCATGCGCATTTAGTATGACTCAAGTGAGTCGTGTACACTTGAAGGCATGCAAGTAGCTTACAAGCTATCCGAGATAAGTTTCCTATATAATAGTGTATTGCTGAATAAAACAAACAAAGCACTTTTGCTTTTGGTTTTGTTTTATACTTTGACAAATAAAACAAAAGCCTGGCTTTTAATAGTAAAGCCAGTTTGCTTTGCTTAAGTGTGTGCTCTTGCACACGTGAATACTTAGCAGGGTTTTAATATATATATATTAACTGAGGTTTTTTGTTTCTATGCAAGGCTTAGATATAAACTAATGAACACCTTTAACTAGGTTGGAGTCATATCTGTAAGGCCTCATACTTTGCACCAATGTAGGAGCCAACTTGGTGAGGTTCCTAGAGTGTCATGGTGGAAACTTGTACATGATCTGACCGGACTTGACAAGACTCTCATTACTACTGTGTCGAATCTGGGGATCGTTACATTCTCCCATATTTTAGGAATTTTCGTCCTCGAAAATAAGACCGGGATTATCTGGGTAATAATAAATACATATTTATCACAAGACAAGATAAAGCATTAAACAACCAAAACCAACATCAAAGCTACATTTGTGAGAGAAACTGAAATTTCGGAGTTAACCACGTGTGTGGCACCTGATTTCTGATTTCGTTTTTATTCCATGTGTCTTAATGAACAGGGTGTTATGTCTATTCCATGTGGCACCTGATGAGGGGTATATGAAAAATTTCAGCATGGATTTGCTACTAAGAAAGAGACCATTCACAGACAATAGTATATATCACTGACACTTCTTAACTGAGAATGAGACTACTCCTTATCATTAGTTAAGACAAAATTTAAATGATAACAAGAGAATTATACTTGAAGATTTACATACCCTATAGAGGATCACCATATTAGGAGCAAATTGTTCAATTTCAACATTAACATGGATTCTCAGCTAAAAACAGATAGACCATTCTCATACAAAATGAAATTGACCTGCTCCTTAGTATTATGTAAGACAAAACATGTAATACACCATAGAATTGCACTTTAAGATAGAATTGCACGTTAAGATATACATACACAATCATTAAACAACAGAACTATCATAATTAGGCATGTAATTCAAGTAAATAGAAAACTATAATGTAATACATAAATTCTGATTTTGTGAATTTATATTTTACCAGGCTGAGGATCTGTTTGCTGCTGGCCCGCTGAGGATGTACCATCTTCCTGTTGTTGTTGTTCGAAGTCTTGTTGGAATTCCGGGACCAATAATGTTGCGTTGCGGGTATACTGGGAGACGTAGTTGCGCGCCCGCCCAATGTAGGGGTTTGCAGCAGTTTGAAAAGTATGCTCCATTATGATATTCGTCGCTTCTTCAACATAATCGATACGTTGATGGAGCATGTAGTGATTTCGATAAAGATTATCGAATTGAATGAGGGTTTGCTCATGGTTTTCACGCATGAGCTGAACAAGGTCGGCGGTGGTGTAGGTCCCTTGAGCCGGATGGACCGAATTGGGTTGAGGTTGGGTTTGCGGTTGAGGAGGGACGGGGATTTCTTGGGGTATTTCTGGTTGGACTTGGGGAGGACGACGAATTTGTTTCGCTTGGTGGTTATTTACCGCCTGAAAAGAGCGTTGGTAAATATTTCTTCAAATTGCTGGGCTAAAGACCTGCATGTTATCGGTGCGGACCTCTTCGCCAACCGGGATTTGTTAGGGGGTGAGATTGACACTATCAAAGTGTCCGTCAAACATGCAAGATATCAGTCTAGGGTAGGGGCAGGAAGGCATGGAAGGTGACACGGTGCTTTGTAGGTGCTCATTGGCATACTTGATGCCTTCCCAAACTACCCTAGGAGCATTTAGCCATCGTCCTTCATAGACGGCAAAAAGAGCTTGCAAGAGAGCATCTCAGCGCTCTCTTTCATGCTGCATGGGGTACAAATTATATCGAAATATACAATCCAAAAACCACATCCGTTGTGGTAACTGGCTGCGACATACGGCAAGACTATGGTCAAAGCGGTCTGACCATTCGTCATTTTCGAGGTGATGTGGTGAAATTTCACATCCCTCTGCCATGGTACTTGTAGTCCTGAAGTGACGTCATAGTCAGCACTACAGTTTATGGCTTTTGCTATGTGTAGGATATTAAAATAAAATTTACGACCATCTATTTCGGTCTGTAATTGACCGACAGTAGGGGTGACGACCAGATTTTGATAAAATAATCGAACTAAACGGGGGTAAAACTGGTTATGAAAGGGCTGGTATAAGGCGCTTAACTGCGCCTGTTCGATATAACGAAGTGACCATGCAGTCTGGTCATTCGGGGTCAGAAGTTTGTCGTCCACTATCCATTCTGGTTCCATCGCTTTCGCAGCCCACCACGGGATGGGCTGTTCCGGCACATCAAGTGGATTGATTTGCTCGGGTAAGGAAGAAGAAGGGCCTTTGCCCTTTTCTTTAGCCCAGGACCTCGGGGGTTTAGACACGCCTACTTTTCTAGGAGGCATGGTGCAATCTAAAAGACAATAAAAGACAATAAAAACAGACAAGAGGATTGAGGTCTGATTGGTTTTACCTCCACAGAAATTGTTCTGAAAGGAGAGTAAAATCAGCAAATCGAATGCTTTGTGGAGAAACGCAGGCAAATACAGCGGCTAGGGTTCTGATTGGAAGGTGTGCATGCATGGATCCTTGCTTGGAGGGTCGAAGAACAAAGCTCTAACTGGTTTCCTTAACTGAAAATAACAAAAAGGGGTTTTCGGACCCACCACATACGAACAAGGTTGCCGCGGCAACTCTTTAAACTTGCCGCGGCAACACTTAGCCCTTGCCGCGGCAAGGAGGTTCAGTTGGTGAACGGCCCGGATTTCAGGGCTCCTGAGATGTGGTGTCCTATTTTTTTATACCTGTGTATTCTTAACAGTTAGGGGGTCTGTAGAAAAATATTGCTTGGAATTTTTGATGTATTTCTTTATATAAAAATATTTTATTTTGATGAAATTTAAGCCATTTTTCAATATTGTATATAAAAAGATTATAAAACTTATTATATTAGTCTATAAATAGCCTTAAACAAATCAAGTGTGGTATGTGGCATAAATCTGGGATACACCCTTGCTTAGGTGTCCCATAGGTGTCACTGTTTCACTTTATTTTCATCCTTTTCTAATTTACTTGCATTTTAATGTTAATATAAAATAATTCTATTTTATGACACTTCATTTATATTCGACATTGGATATGATTTTGTATATAGGGGTGCAGGGTACATTAGCAATAATGTTTAAAACATAAAATAAAACTCATAATGGAAACAAATTAAATTCATTTGACTATGTATCCGTATCAGGTAAGGGGATTTTCCAGTACGTACCCTATGTAAATCAGTGAGGGTATTGAGCACGAATATCAGCTTCGCGCTCCCAGGTAACTTCATGGGACCCATGATTTTTCCATTGAATCAACACGAGTGGAATCCGTTTTGTTCTCAGAATTTGATCTCTGCGGTCCAAAATCTGACCTGGTTCTTCGGTTACCGTTAGATCTTCTTGGATGTCCAATGGTTGAAAATTCAACACATGCGTCGGGTCACTGACGTATTTTCTCAGCATCGATACATGAAATACGTCGTGAATGCCTGCCAGGTGCGGAGGTAACGCGAGTCGATACACTACTTCTCCTACTCTGCCCAATATAGGAAATGGTCCAACATAACGAGGACTTAGCTCGCCTCGTTTCCCGAACCGCATCACGCCTTTAGTCGGAGAGATTTTTATAAAGACATGCTCGCCAATCTGTACATCATTTCATCAGACTAATAATATAGTTTGAATCAATTAATAAAAGGTTTATCAGGATTAAATATTACCTGAAAATCAACACTGGTTATTTTGAGATCAGCGTAACTCTTTTGTCGACTCTGTGCACTCTTCAATCGTTTCCAAATAACGTGAACAACTGCATTGGTGCTTTCTATCAGGTCAGGGCCTAAAATCAACCGCTCTCCAGCTTCTTCCCAGTTAATCGGAGATTTACATCGGTGTCCATACAGTGCTTCGAATGGTGCCATACCGATGCTTGACTGGAAACTGTTATTGTATGCAAATTCGATCAGGGGTAACTGTTTATCCCATGATCCTTGAAAATCGAGCATACAGGCCCTTAACATGACTTAAATCACTTGATTAACCCTCTCCGTCTGCCCGTCGGTCTGAGGATGAAATGCTGTACTGAAGTCTAACTTGGAACCCATACCTTCTTGGAAACTTTGCCAACATCGAGAAGTGTATAAAGGATCTTGATCTGACACAATGCCTACGGGTATCCCATGTAGTCGTACAATCTCTCTCAGATAGAATTCAGCTAATTTCGACGATGTATATTGTGTACTATAAGGTAAGAAATGCGCCGATTTGGTGAGACGATCAACAATCACCCAAATGGCGTTGTAACCCTTTAGAGTACGGGGCAAACCAAGAATGAAGTCTATGGAAATATTCTCCCATTTCCACTCTGAAATAGGCAATGGCTGTAGCAGACCAGCAGGATGTTTGTGCTCGACCTTTACTTGTTGACAAGTCAAACACTTCGTAACATATTCCGCTACATCACGTTTTAGACCATTCCACCAAAACGTTTTCTTTAGATCCTGATACATTTTCGTGCTACTAGGATGAATAACATATGCTGATTTGTGAGCTACTTCGAGGATTTCTTGATGTAAAGCACGATCATCTGGTACGCATACTCGTCCTCGAAATAATAAAGACCCATCCTCTTTGATTGAGAATTCTGGCTGTAGTTCACTTTGTACCCCTTGTCGGATGGAAATAAGCTCTGCATCTTGTATCTGAAGCTCTCTGATCCTATCGAAAAGTGGAGCTCGGATCATTACTGTAGCAAGTAAACCTCCATTTGCTGTTGTTTGAAGAGTGACACTCGATGATACAATATCATTGAGTAGTTTCCATCTTTGTAGTCTTGTCACAAGATGAGATAGCTGAGCGAAGCATTTGCGGCTAAGTGCATCGGCTACAACATTAGCTTTACCGGGATGGTATTGAATCGAACAGTCGTAGTCTTTCAAGAATTCCATCCACCTTCTCTGTCTCAAATTTAACTCTTTCTTAGTGAAGAGATATTTAAGACTCTTGTGATCGGTGAAGATTTCGAAGGTTTCACCGTACAGATAGTGTCTCCAGATTTTTAACGCGAAAACGACCGCTGTTAATTTCAGGTTTTGAGTGGGATAGTTCTTCTCGTGATCTTTTAACTGACGAGAACCATATGCAATCACACGTTCCCATTGGTTCAACACACATCCTAACCCACTGTATGAGGCATCACTGAAGACAACATAACCACCACTGCCAGATGGTAATGCTAGAACAGGTGCAGAAGTAAGTCTTCTTTTCAATTCTTGGAAACCTTGTTTCCACGCCTCAGTCCACTCGAATTTAACATTCTTTCGAGTGAGCTGCGTGAGTGGTCTAGCTAGTCGTGAAAATCCTTCTACAAAGCGTCGATAATAACCTGCAAGACCAAGAAAACTTTGGATCTCGGTTACGGTCTGTGGCTGCTTCCACTGTACTACAACTTCAATCTTTGTAGGATCAACCGTGATACCTGCTTTAGATATAATATGCCCCAGAAAACTGACTTGATTCAACCAGAAGTCGCATTTACTGAATTTAGCATACAACTGCGAATCTCTCAGTGTTTGTAATGCCAGACGCAGATGATCTTCATACTCTGTCTTTGTCTTGGAATAAATAAGTATATCGTCGATGAATACCACGATACACAAATCAAGATAAGGTTTGAAGACTTTGTTCATCAGGTCCATAAATGCAGCTGGTGCATTAGTCAAACCAAAGGGCATAACTAGAAACTCGTAGTGACCATAACGTGTTCGAAAAGTTGTCTTCGAAATATCTTCAGCTTTTACCTTCATCTGGTGATAACCCAATCGTAGATCAATCTTTGAAAAGAACCGCGCTCCTTGTAATTGATCAAAGAGATCGTTGATTCGAGGAAGCGGATATCTATTCTTGATCGTCAGTTTATTGAGTTGGCGATATCTGTTCTTGATCGTCAGTCTATTCTTGACCGTCCTTTTTCACGAATAACACCGGTGCGCCCCACGGAGACACACTCGGTCTGATAAAACCTTTATCAAGAAGTTCTTGTAATTGCTCCTTGAGTTCTTTCAACTTTGCTGGCGCCATTCTGTATGGTGCTTTTGATACTGGGTCAGTACCTGGAGCTAACTCAATTGCGAATTCAACTTCTCTGTCAGGTGGTAGTCCTGGCAGCTCATCAGGAAACACGTCAGGATATTCACAAGCAATAGGTACATTTGAAAGTGAAATTTCCTTCTTTTTCTGCTCATCACTTTGTATTAACGCAATATATCCTTGAGTACCTTCATCGAGCAATTGTCGTGCTTGAATTGTGGATATCAACGAAAGATTCGTTGTCGGTACACCATAAAATGTAGTTGATACCTTCTTTTGTGGGCGAAAGGAAACAATCTTCTTGCGATAGACAACGTTTGCATGGTGAGTGAACAACCAATCTATGCCAAGGATCACGTCGTATCCTTGCATCGGTAATAATATCAAATCAGCTATTGCTTCATATCCCCAATAATCCTTGATGGAAACAATAATCGACCGGTATACTTTATCCGTCGTGATAAATTGTCCAGTCGGAAGTGTAACATTGAGAATAAAGTCTAGAGGTTCTGGAATACCTCCTAACTTCTTCAACTTTTCACCAAACTGGGGTGTAACAAACGAGTGTGTAGATCCGGGATCTATCAAGACTCGTGCATCGTAACACAAATAAGCATCTTTTGGATACAATTGTAAGATACCTAAGGTATACAAATTAGTGTTTGCTAGATTACCTATAAGTATTAAATAATATAATAATATATTACTGGAGGAATTTAGAATGTAATATTCCTAATTTACGATATGCACCTTCTCTATCTAAAATGTTCATTAATTGAAATTAAATAATATAAAAATAATGGACAACCATACCTTGAATGATATCATGGCTAGTTCTCGCATCCTTTGCGAGAATAAATAAGCTTGGTCTTGCATCGTAGGTCGCCGATCGTAACACGGGTCCTGCCTTTGCTGCTATTCCGACCGTTTCCGGGCATTCTCTGATCCGATGTCCTATCTTGCAACATCGAAAACATGCACCAGAAGCTTTACGACACTCATCGGTTTTGTGTGCCTTCCCACATTTCCCACAAATATCTTTGGAGGCAACTTGTGAAGCTGTATAAGATCCCATGCGAGATCCTGTCGGTCGTGCTTGAGAAAACCTAGATGTACTTCGAGCCGCTGAAAAAGATGGATTCTGAACACGTGGAATCTTTGGTGGTGCGTAGAACATCGATGGATTATAAGGCCGTGCAGATGCTCCTGCAGCTGGTTGAAAAGCGGTCTGTCATTGAAATCGTGGTCGCTTATTAATTTGACCCGCACTATAAGACTGTAGAGCTTTCCTGGCCTTCTGCTTTTCATCTCTCCTTTTGAACATGGTGTCCACATCAGTCTCTGCTATCAAGGCTAGTTTCATCACATGAGCATAAGTCGTCGCCTGAAACAACGAAATGCGCTCTTTGATTAGGGGTTTCAAACCTGTCTCGAACTTTTGGGTTTTCATCGTGGCCACTAACAACTGTGCGAAGCGAGAAAGACGAGTAAATTCTGATTCATATTCTCTCACCGTCATCTGGCCTTGTACCAAAGCTGCAAACTGTACCTCGAGCTTATATCTCTCAGGTGCTGGAAAGTATTTTTCATTAAAGGCCGCAGTGAATTCTGCCCATGTCCATGGTACACCAGGCATCCGTGTTCTTTCAATAGACTGCCACCATGGCTCTGCCTCACTTTCCAGTTTGTACGCTGCCCAACTTACTTTTTCTTCTTCGGTACAAGTGACTCTTTGCAGCACTTTCTCGATCTGTGTTAACCACTTCTCAGCCTCCATTGGGTCATGCTGACCGTAGATACTTGGTGGTCGAAGTCGAATAAAGTTCGTAAAACCCTCGGGACGTCAAACAACAAGCATGGCCATAGTGTTGACCATGGTCTCCATTAACTGCGGATGGTGTTCCCCATTTTGTTCAGCACTACGAACACTTCCCATTGGTGGAGTATGAATAACTGGCGGAGTTTGCTCTAGCGGAGTATGCTCTGCAACATGCTCCATTGTCGTTCGGCTTTCAGCCAGATGGACATTCTCACCACTTCCTAAAGCAACGTCATGCTCGTATCCATCTACTGGAATAACATTTGGCCTAGTACGATGAAGCAACGGTGGTCTACCTCTGCCTCTTCCACGACCCGGAGGCATCGTAACCTATTCAGATAAAAAAAAACTTGATCAACATACAACTCGATCTAATTCCTACTTCTATCCTATTAACAGATAGTTTACCATATTTGTATATGTCAGAGTTCAGTCTCCAATGACTTAACGCCGGGAGCTCTGATACCACCTGTGACAGCCCGACGTTTCCCAGTCTCAACTAGGAATGGTCGCGCCATCGGATCACCTGATATGATCCTTTCATCAAGGGGCTCCTTATTTTACATCAAAGTGTTGCAAAATGCGGAAGCAATGTGTTTAAACTCTGACAAATAACTAAGATGACAAAATAACTGCTAAATAGAACTAAAATATGCGATAAACAGAAGTCATATATCTGATGTATAGCTTTTCACCGATGACGGCCACCCGTCATCAAATCAGTGAAAAGAGACCTATACATCCAAAAAAAAATCCCATCAGAAATCTAAAACCAACATATATCATTTATACAGACAAAAATATCTTTTTCCTTTCTTTTTTTCTCTCTCTCTCTCTCTCTCCCAATGCCCCAAATCCCAAACAACAAACCTAACTACGCGAAGAACTCCTCTGGGAAGTTGTCTTCCTCGTCTTCGTCGTCCTCGTCGTCTCCCTCCCCCTCCTCTGGCACGTATGTAGGGTTAGCCGCATGCTCAGGGTCAGGCTCTGCAGCTAAGACAATTAAGTCGAGGAATGTGCTATCATCCACAGCTCAGTAGAGAATAGTGCATTGTATTCTATATTGACAGTTTATCATTTATTTTCATAGAAAAACATAAAATAATCCATTTTGCTGACATGTTGTACATATGTTATAAATATGCATGGTATAACAAATGTGAGAAACAAACTGAACTGAAGATACGTGCTAGCGAAAACAGGATATCAACAAGGCCAAACTCCCGAGTTAGCGGGATTACTTGTCAAGCTCCCGAGTTAGCGGGATCACTTGGACTTAGAATATGTCAAGCTCCCGAGTTAGCGGGATCACTTGACTCAAAGAATTTCAAGCTCCCGAGTTAGCGGGATCACTTGATTTACATTGGAACAATAACGTGTCAAAAACATTGGATTTAACAGGATCTGAGTACTGACTCACGTAGATTTACCAAGAAATGTATTTGCATGTGTCTTATGATGCAATGTATTAAAAACTGTCACAGCTAGATAATAATATTATGTTGCTAAACTGATTTACAAGATGATTTGAACTTACTGATGCTTATATTTGCTATATTTATATTCAAGACCGAGCTTTGTACTAATGCTATCTATGTTATATTAGATTTCTCATCAGATTGCTAGTAATTCATACGTTTGTATGTCAGAGCTAACCAAGTTCATCAACTTACATAAACTCAAAATTTTCTCCATTTATGCTATTCAATATTATCATGAATATTCATCAATTTCTTTCTATGAAAACTTGCGACAATGCTACAAGTATAAAATACGAACGTAAATTCCCTACCTATGTGCGTCAAAGTTTACAAGTTTTGTCGTCGACGCTTGCTCAGGTATCCAAGGACCTCATACACTGTTATTTCTTCACAATAGTTTCGTGCTCCATGCGGCACCAAGCTATTAAAATATATTTATTTTAATAAACTAATATCTTATTGTGGAGTCAGTAGTTTACATATGGTTTATAGTGCATCAAGACCCAAAGCAAGTGTTTACTTGAACCCAAGTGGACCCAAGGTCCGATATGCACATGACCTAGCCCAGAATTCAGTGCTGCTGGGGGTTGCCGCGGCAACACTCAAAGGGTTGCCGCGGCAAGCACCTTGCCACAGCAACCCCTTTGAGGTTGCCGTGGCAAGCCACTCAGCAGAGTGTCTTGCCGCGGCAACCCCTTGAGGTTGCCGCGGCAAGCCTGGCTTGCCGGGCTTCAGTTGAGTCTTCTTCTTGGTCTTTTTATTTGCTGTTTCTCTTATTTTACTATATATAAATATATGTAATATTTTCTGTGTACATGTTTAACAGATTTTCTATATTCATTTATAGCTGTAGTGTTTATAACTCTATAGTTTACAGCATATAAACTATAACGTATAGATCTATATTTCAACTAGGTCTTTGATGACTATCCGGAGTGCAGAAATCTGCACTCCGTAGTCTCTTTGTATATATATATATATATATATATATATACCTCCGTGTATAAGGTCAGCAAATTTTAAAACTCCAAATCTGAAATTTCCTAAAATCTGTAATTTCAGCCGAGTTACTATATAGCTTTGAAGTACAGAAATTTGCACTCGGCTGCAAGTATACATGTTGAATTTAAAGTTTAAGTTCAACATCGTTGCTCTGATGATCCTTTAGTTTAAATGAACTTGATAGCATACCTTTTGGTGAATGATGTCTATTGAATTGAGCTTGATCGTTTTTGCTGGTTCGACTGGTTCGACAAATCAGAATCGAATTTACGTGACCGAGATCTTGAACATCAAGAGCATAACAGCCATGCCTCTCTATAATTTTCTGATATGCCGGTTAGATTCTTAGATCGGATAGCTATGCTGTCATTCAAAGTTGAAGGCAAACAGATGCAGGTTCCTTGGCCTTTATAAAGGCTACTTGACCTTGTGTGCATGCGCATTTAGTATGACTCAAGTGAGTCGTGTACACTTGAAGGCATGCAAGTAGCTTACAAGCTATCCGAGATAAGTTTCCTATATAATAGTGTATTGCTGAATAAAACAAACAAAGCACTTTTGCTTTTGGTTTTGTTTTATACTTTGACAAATAAAACAAAAGCCTGGCTTTTAATAGTAAAGCCAGTTTGCTTTGCTTAAGTGTGTGCTCTTGCATACGTGAATACTTAGCAGAGTTTTAATATATATATTAACTGAGTTTTTGTTTCTATGCAAGGCTTAGATATAAACTAATGAACACCTTTAACTAGGTTGGAGTCATATCTGTAAGGCCTCATACTTTGCACTAATGTAAGAGCCAACTTGGTGAGGTTCCTAGAGTGTCATGGTGGAAACTTGTACATGATCTGACAGGACTTGACAAGACTTTCATTACTACTGTGTCGAATTTGGGGAGAGACGCAGGCAAATACAGCGGCTAAGGTTCTGATTGGAAGGTGTGCATGCATGGATCCTTGCTTGGAGGGTCGAAGAACAAAGCTCTAACTGGTTTCCTTAACTGAAAATAACAGAAATGGGGTTTTCGGACCCACCACATACGAACTGGGTTGCCGCGGTAACTCTTTAAGCTTGCCGCGGCAACACCTAGCCCTTGCCGCGGCAACACTTAGCCCTTGCCGCGGCAAGGAGGTTCAGTTGGTGAAGGGCCCGGATTTCAGGGCTCCTGAGATGTGGTGTCCTATTTTTTTATACCTGTGTATTCTTAACAGTTAGGGGGTCTGTAGAAAAATATTGCTTGGAATTTTTGATGTATTTTTCTATATAAAAATATTTTATTTTGATAAAATTTAAGCCATTTTACAATATTGTATATAAAAAGATTATAAAACTTATTATATTAGTCTATCAATAGCCTTAAACAAATCAAGTGTGGTATGTGGCATAAATCTAGGATACACCCTTGCTTAGGTGTCCCATAGGTGTCACTGTTTCACTTTATTTTCATCATTTTCTAATTTACTTGCATTTTAATGGTAATATAAAATAATTCTATTTTATGACACTTCATTTATATTCGACATTGGATATGATTTTGTATATAGGGGTACAGGGTACATTAACAATAATGTTTAAAACATAAAATAAAACTCATAATGGAAACAAATTAAATTCATTTGACTATGTATCCGTATCAGGTAAGGGGATTTTCCAGTACGTACCCTATGTAAATAAGTGAGGGTATTGAGCACGAATATCAACTTCGCGCTCCCAGGTAGCTTCATGGGACCCATGATTTTTCCATTGAATCAGCACGAGTGGAATCCGTTTTGTTCTCAGAATTTGATCTCTGCGGTCCAAAATCTGACCTGGTTCTTCGGTTACCGTTAGATCTTCTTTGATATCCAATGGCTGAAAATTCAACACATGCGTCGGGTCACTGACGTATTTTCTCAGCATCGATACATGAAATACGTCAGAATGCTCGCCAAAGTGAGGTAACGCGAGTCGATACGCTACTTCTCCTACTCTGCCCAATATAGGAAATGGTCCAACATAACGAGGACTTAGCTTGCCTCGTTTCCCGAACCGCATCACGCCTTTAGTCGGAGAGATTTTTATAAAGACATGCTCGCCAATCTGTACATCATTTCATTAGGCTAATAATATAGTTTGAATCAATTAATAAAAGGTTTATCAGGATCAAATATTACCTGAAAATCAACACTGGTTCTTTTGAGATCAGCGTAACTCTTTTGTCGACTATGTTCACTCTTCAATCGTTTCCGAATAACGTGAACAACTGTCTTGGTGCTTTCTATCAGGTCAGGGCCTAAAATCAACCGCTCTCCAGCTTCTTCCCAGTTAATCGGAGATTTACATCGGCGTCCATACAGTGCTTCGAATGATGCCATACCGATGCTTGACTGGAAACTGTTATTGTATGCGAATTCGATCAGGGGTAAGTGTTTATCCCATGATCCTTGAAAATCGAGCATACAGGCCCTTAACATGTCTTCAATCACTTGATTAACCCTCTCCGTCTGCCCGTCGGTCTGAGGATGAAATGTCAGATCAAGTCTAACTTGGAACCCATGCCTTCTTGGAAACTTTGCCAAAATCGAGAAGTGTATAAAGGATCTCGATCTGACACAATGCTTACGGGTATCCCATGTAGTCATACAATCTCTCTTAGATAGAGTTCAGCTAATTTCGACGATGTACATCGTGTACTATAAGGTAAGAAATGCGCCGATTTGGTGAGATGATCAACAATCACCCAAATGGCATTGTAACCCTTTAGAGTACGGGGCAAACCAAGGATGAAGTCCATGAAAATATTCTCCCATTTCCACTCTGGAATAGGCAATGGCTGTAGTAGACCAGCAGGATGTTTGTGTTCGACCTTTACTTGTTGACAAGTCAAACACTTTGCAACATATTCCGCTACATCACGTTTTAGACCATTCCACCAAAACATTTTCTTTAGATCCTGATACATTTTCGTGCTATCAGGATGAGTAACATATGCTGATTTGTGAGCTTCTTCGAGGATTTCTTGACGTAAAGCACGATCATCTGGTACGCATACTCGTCCTCGAAATAATAAAGACCCATCCTCTTTGATTGAGAATTCTGGCTGTAGTCCACTTTGTACCCCTTGTCGAATGGAAATAAGCTCTGCATCTTGTATCTGAAGCTCTCTGATCCTATCGAAAAGTGGAGCTCGGATCATTACTGTAGCAAGTAAACCTCCATTTGCTGTTGTTCGAAGAGTGACACTCGATGATACAATATCGTTGAGTAGTTTCCATCTTTGTAATTTTGTCACAAGATGAGATAGCTGAGCGGAGGATTTGCGGCTAAGTGCATCGGCTACAACATTAGCTTTATCGGGATGGTATTGAATCGAACAGTCGTAGTCTTTCAAGAATTCCATCCACCTTCTCTGTCTCAAATTTAACTCTTTCTGAGTAAAGAGATATTTAAGACTCTTGTGATCGGTGAAGATTTCGAAGGTTTCACCGTACAGATAGTGTCTCCAGATTTTTAACGCGAAAATGACCGCTGCTAATTCCAGGTCATGAGTGAGATAGTTCTTCTTGTGATCTTTTAACTGACGAGAACCATATGCAATCACACGTTCCCATTGGTTCACACACATCCTAACCCACTGTATGAGGCATCACTGAAGACAACATAACCACCACTGCCAGATGGTAATGCTAGAACAGGTGCAGAAGTAAGTCTTCTTTTCAATTCTTGGAAACCTTGTTCACACGCCTCAGTCCACTCGAATTTAACATTCTTTCGAGTGAGCTGTGTGAGTGGTTCAGCTAGTCGTGAAAATCCTTCCACAAAGCGTCGATAATAACCTGCAGGACCAAGAAAACTTCGGATCTTGGTTACGGTCTGTGGCTGCTTCCACCGTACTACAACTTCAATCTTTGCAGGATCAACCGTGATACCTGCTTCAGATATAATATGCCCCAGAAAACTGACTTGATTCAACCAGAAGTCGCATTTACTGAATTTAGCATACAACTGCGAATCTCTCAGTGTTTGTAATGCCAGACACAGATGATCTTCATGCTCTGTCTTTGTCTTGGAATAAATAAGTATATCGTTGATGAATACCACGATACACAAATCAAGATAAGGTTTTAAGACTCTGTTCATTAGGTCCATAAATGCAGTTGGTGCATTGGTCAAACCAAAGGGCATGACTAGAAACTCGTAGTGACCATAACGTGTTCGAAAAGCTGTCTTCGAAATATCTTCAGCTTTTACCTTCATCTGGTGATAACCCGATCGTAGATCAATCTTTGAAAAGAACCGCGCTCCTAGTAACTGATCAAAGAGATAGTGGATTCGAGGAAGCGGATATCTATTTTTGATCGTCAGTTTATTGAGTTGGCGATAATCAATGCAGAGACGCATTGAACCGTCCTTTTTCACGAATAACACCGGTGCGCCCCACGGAGACACTCTGTCTGATAAAGCCTTTATCAAGAAGCTCCTGTAATTGCTCTTTGAGCTCTTTCAACTCTGCCAGTTGCATTCTGTATGGTGCTTTTGATACTGGGTCAGTACCTGGAGCTAACTCAATTGCAAATTCAACTTCTTTGTCAAGTGGTAGTCCTAGCAACTCATCAGGAAACACGTCAGGATATTCACAAGCAATAGGTACATTTGAAAGTGAAATTTCCTTCTTTTTCTGCTCATCACTTTGTATTAACGCAATATATCCTTGAGCACCTTCATCGAGCAATTGCCGTGCTTGAATTGCGGATATCAACGAAAGATTTGTTGTCGGTACACCATAAAATTTAGCTGATACCTTCTTTTGTGGGCGAAAGGAAACAATCTTCTTGCGACAGTCAACGTTTGCATGGTGAGTGAACAACCAATCGATGCCAAGGATCACGCCGTATCCTTGCATCGGTATTAATATCAAATCAGCTATTGCTTCATATCCCCAATAATCCTTGATGGAAACAATAATCGACCGGTATACTTTATCCGTCGTGATAAATTGTCCAGTCGGAAGTGTAACATCGAGAATAATGTCGAGAGGTTCTGGAATACCTGCTAACTTCTTCAACTTTTCACCAAACTGGGGTGTAACAAACGAGTGTGTAGATCCGGGATCTATCAAGACTCGTGCATCGTAACACAAATAAGCATCTTTTGGATACAATTGTAAGATACCTAAGGTATACAAATTAGTGTTTGCTAGATTACTTATAAGTATTAAATAATATAATAATATATTACTGGAGGAATTTAGAATGTAATATTCCTAATTTACGATATGCACCTTCTCTATCTAAAATGTTCATTAATTGAAATTAAATGATATAAAAATAATGGACAACCATACCTTGAATGATATCATGGCTAGTTCTCGCATCCTTTGCAGTAACAGCGTAAGCTGGGCCTTGTACCGTAGGCCGTGCTGATCGTAACACGGGTCCTGCCTTTGCTGCTATTCCGACGGTTTCCGGGCATTCTCTGATCCGATGTCCCATCTTGCCACATCGAAAACATGCACCAGAAGCTTTACAACACTCATCGGTTTTGTCTGCCTTCCCACATTTCCCACAAATATCTTTGGAGGCAACTGATGAAGCCGTATAAGATCCCGTGCGAGACCCTGTCGGTTGTGCTTGAGAAAACCTAGATGTACTTCGAGCCGCTGAAAAAGATGGATTCTGAATACGTGGAATCCTTGGTAGTGCGGAGAACATTGATGGATTATAAGGCCATGCAGATGCTCCTGCAGCTGGTTGAAAAGCGGTCTGTCCTTGAAATCGTGGTCGTTTATTAATTTGACTCGCACTATAGGACTGTGGAGCTTTCCTGGCCTTCTGCTTTTCATCTCTCCTTTTGAACATGGTGTCCACATCAGTCTCTGCTATCAAGGCTAATTTCATCACATGAGCATAAGTCGTCGCCTGAAACAACGAAATGCGCTCTTTGATCAGAGGTTTCAAACCTGTCTCGAACTTTTGGGTTTTCATCTGCTCAGTGGCCACTAACAACGGTGCGAAGCGAGAAAGACGAGTAAATTCTGATTCATATTCTCTCACCGTCATCTGGCCTTGTACCAAAGTTGCAAACTGTACCTCGAGCTTATATCTCTCAGGTGCTGGAAAATATTTTTCATTAAAGGCCTCAGTGAATTCTGCCCATGTCCATGGTACACCAGGCATCCGTGTTCTTTCAACAGACTGCCACCATGGCTCACCACTCACTTTGTACGCTGCCCAACTTACTTTTTCTTCTTCGGTACAAGTGACTCTTTGCAGCACTTTCTCGATCTGTGTTAACCACTTCTCAGCCTCCATTGGGTCATGCTGACCGTAGAAACTTGGTAGTCGAAGTCGAATAAAGTCCGTAAAGCCCTCGGGACGTCGAACAGCAAGCATGGCCATAGTGTTGACCATGGTCTCCATTAACTGCGGATGGTGTCCCGCATTTTGTTCAGCACTACGAACACTTCCCATCGGTGGAGTATGAATAACTGGCGGAGTTTGCTCTAGCGGAGTATGCTCTGCAACATGCTCCATTGTCGTTCGACTTTCAGCCAGATGAACATTCTCACCACTTCCTGAAGCAAGGTCATGCTTGTATCCATCTACTGGAATAGCATTTGACCCAGTACGATGAGGCAACGGTGGTCTACCTTTGCCTCTTCCACGACGCGGAGGCATCGTAACCTATTCAGATAAAAAAAAACTTGATCGACATACAACTCGATCTAATTCCTACTTCTATCCTATTAATAGATAGTTTACCATATTTGTATATGTCAGAGTTCAGTCTCCAATGACTTAACGCCGGGAGCTCTGATACCACCTGTGACAGCCCGATGTTTCCCAGTCTCTCAACTAGGAAAGGTCGCGCCATCGGATCACCTGATATGATCATTTCATCAAGGGGTTCCTTATTTTACATCAAAGTGTTACAAAATGCTGAAGCAATGTGTTTAAACTCTGACAAATAACTAAGATGGCAAAATAACTGTTAAATAGAACTAAAATATGCGATAAACAGAAGTCATATATCTGATGTATAGCTTTTCACCGATGACGGCCACCCGTCATCAAATCAGTGAAAAGAGACCTATACATAAAAAAAAAAACATCCCATCAGAAATCTAAAACCAACATATATCATTTGTACAGACCGAAATATTTTTTCCTTTCTCTCTCTCTCTCTCTCTCTCTCTCAATGCCCCAAATCCTAAACAACAAACCTAACTACGGGAAGAACTCCTCTGGGAAGTTGTCTTCCTCGTCCTAGTCGTCTCCCTCCCCCTCCTCCGGCACGTATGTAGGGTCAACCGCATGCTTAGGGTCAGGCTCTGCAGCTAAGACAATTAAGTCGAGGAATGAGCTATCATCCACAGCTCAGTAGAGAATAGTGCATTGTATTCTATATTGACAGTTTATCATTTATTATCGTAGAGAAACATAAAATAATCCATTATGCTGACATGTTGTACATATGTTGTAAATATGCATGGTATAACAAGTGAGAAGCAGACTGAACTGAGGATACATGCTGGCGAAAACAAGATATCAACAAGGTCAAGCTCCTGAGTTAGCGGGATCACTTGTCAAGCTCCCGAGTTAGCGGGATCACTTGGACTAGAATATGTCAAGCTCCCGAGTTAGCGGGATCACTTGATTTACATTGAAACAATAATGTGTCAAAAACATTGAATTTAACAGGATCTGAGTATTGACTCACGTAGATTTACCAAGAAATGTATTTGCATGTGTGTCTTATGATGCAATGTATTAAAAACTGTCACAGCTAGATAATAATATTAAGTTGCTAAACTGATTTACAAGATGATTTGAACTTACTGATGCTATATTTGCTATATTGATATTCAAGACCGAGCTTTTTACTAATGCTATCTATGTTATATCAGATTTCTCATCAGATTGCTAGTAATTCATACGTTTATATGTCAGAACTAACCAAGTTCATCTGCTTACATAACTCAAATTTATCTCCATTTATGCTATTCAATACTATCATGAATATTCATCAATTTCTTTCTATGAAAACTAGCGACAATGCTACTAGTATAAAATATGAACGTAAATTCCCTACCTGTGTGCGTCAAAGTTTACAAGTTTTGTCGTCGACGCTTGCTCAGGTATCCGAGGACCTCATACATTGTTATTTCTTCACAATAGTTTCGTGCTCCATGTGGCACCAAGCTATTAAAATAGATTTATTTTAATAAACTAATATCTTATTGTGGAGTCAGTAGTTTACATATGGTTTATAGTGAATCAAGACCCAAAGCAAGTGTTTACTTGAACCCAAGTGGACCCAAGGTCCGATATGCACATGACCTAGCCCAGAATTCAGTGCTGCTGGGGGTTGCCGTGGCAAGCACCTTGCCGCGGCAACCCCTTGAGGTTGTCGCGGCAACCCTGGCTTGCCGGGCTTCAGTTGAGTCTTCTTCTTGGTCTTTTTATTTGCTGTTTCTCTTATTTTACTATATATAAATATATGTAATATTTTTTGTGTACATGTTTAACAGATTTTCTATATTCATTTATAGCTGTAGTGTTTATAACTCTATAGTTTACAGCATATAAACTATAACCTATATATTTCAACTAGGTCTTTGATGACTATCCGGAGTGCAGAAATCTGCACTCCATAGTCTCTTTGTATATATATATATATATAGATACCTCTGTGTATAAGGTCAGCAAATTTTAAAACTCAAAATCTGAAATTTCCTAAAATCTGTAATTTTGGCCGAGTTACTATACAACTTTGAAGTACAGAAATTTGCACTCGGCTGCAAGTATACATGTTGAATTTAAAGTTTAAGTTCAACATCGTTGCTCTGATGATCCTTTAGTTTAAATGAACTTGATAGCATACCTTTTGGTGAATGATGTCTATTGAATTGAGCTTGATCGTTTTTGCTGGTTCGACTGGTTCGGCAAATCAGAACCGAATTTACGTGACCGAGATCTTGAACATCAAGAGCATAACAGCCATGCCTCTCTATAATTTTCTGATATGCCGGTTAGATTCTCAGATCGGATGGCTATACTGTCATTCAAAGTTGAAGGCAAACAGATGCAGGTTCCTTGGCCTTTATAATGGCTACTTGACCTTGCGTGCATGCGCATTTAGTATGACTCAAGTGAGTCGTGTACACTTGAAGGCATGCAAGTAGCTTACAAGCTATCCGAGATAAGTTTCCTTTATAATAGTGTATTGCTGAATAAAACAAACAAAGCACTTTTGCTTTTGGTTTTATTTTATACTTTGACAAATAAAACAAAAGCCTGGCTTTTAATAGTAAAGCCAGTTTGCTTTGCTTAAGTGTGCTCTTGCACACGTGAATACTTAGCAGGGTTTTAATATATATATTAATTGAGTTTTTGTTTCTATGCAAGGCTTAGATATAAACTAATGAACACCTTTAACTAGGTTGGAGTCATATCTGTAAGGCCTCATACTTTGCACCAATGTAAGAGCCAACTTGGTGAGGTTCCTAGAGTGTCATGGTGGAAACTTGTACATGATCTGACCGGACTTGACAAGACTCTCATTACTATTGTGTCGAATCTGGGGATCGTTACAATAATATTGCTTTGGGATGGATTTTCAGTTCTATGGAGCTATATATTGCTTCAAGCTACTGTTTGGCATTGCTCTTTGGAAGAATATTAAAGAACATTTGCTGCTCTTTGTTGCAAATGAACATGGGGAGAGTGAAGGATTGGAGGAAGAAAAAAGAGGAGGCTACTCTTTGAAACATGAAAAAACATCCCAAACATGAAAAATCATGCTCTTTAAAAGAGGGCTGTTTTACCTATTTCAAAGAGCAGCCTCCCTTTTATCTTCTTCCAATCATTCTCTCTCCCCACATTCTTGGCAGTAACAAAGAGCAGCTGCGGCTCTTTTCTACTCTCCTAAAGAGCAATGCCAAACACAACCTTAATATATCTTATAAGATAAAGAAAAATGATGGCAACTTAATATGTGACTTTTCTAATATTCTGGGTTGTGTATTTAATTTCTTAGGAGGTAAGAATGGTTTATATCCATTGATTCAATGTAATTTGTTATTGTCCTCTGGAATGTTGATCATTCTGATGTGTAAATTATTTTCCAAATAAAATGAAACTGTAGGATTCTTGTCACTCATTTTTGGATCGCTTATGTCGCAGAATCGGCTCTGCAGACATTTCGAGCTGGATTGGCGCCTTCTTGAATATGTTTCAGGTAAATAGATAAATATTATTTACGAACTTTCTCTAAATCTCAATGTCTGTTGTCTTAATTATTTTCCGGGTTCCTTGGTATTTCATTCTTTATTCCTGTAGAAATAAGTATGGAGGATATAAGTATTTAGATAAATAACATGGAGTGCAAGTTTAACAAATACAAGAATGATTGGGTTAAAATAGAAAATCATTTAATGCCACAATATTTTAGATTTTGTTATATGGGCTCTACAAGAAAACCTAATAAGGAGTTCGAGGGCACCCCAAATAGGATCACAGGGTGGGTGAAGTGGAGACAAACGAGTGGTGTACTGTGTGATCAATGAGCGGCACGGTGATTGAAGGATATTTTTGGTGGAGCGTCCCATCTATTGGTGGAGCTGACCAGAGTGTTGTAAAAAAAGTGGTTTTAATGCTTTTCTATCTAAAATGCTCCATTTAGAAATGGGCAATATACTACTATCTTTTCAAAACACCTTTCAAAATCTATTATTTCAAATAGAGAAATGGGAAGATGCATTCGGCAAGGGCTGATTGGATGCCAGAAGATCACTTGCCATGTGGTATGATCAATCCAAAACAACACCTGTTTTGGGTTGATCTATCATGGGGCATGTAAAAAAGGTTTTATCTTTTTTCTTTTGTACTCTGGCCTCTGTTTGATGGGTCAAGGAAAAAGTGACGTTCAACCAACTTGGTGCATATATTTTGGGCACCTTTGACAATATTTTCAACTGTGATTATGCATTAGATCATGTCCAAATTTTTTTTGGGTGTTACCTGATCGATCTCGTCTAAGTTACCGCGTAACCTGATCCTCGTGATGGATGCTACATGGTGTGCATAGCCGTGAGCCTCTTTCAATCATACTACTTTTCAAACAAACCCTTTTAAAACAACTTTTTAACGTAAATAATCTTTTTAACTAACACATTTTTTGGTTTTTAACCTTCAAAATGTGAATTTACATTTTTGAAACACAAATACAAATATATCCTTATATATATATATATATATATATATATATATATATAGAGAGAGAGAGAGAGAGCCCAAAATCAAGGGGATCAAGTGAGACGGATACCTGTTCATAAATGATCAAAGGTCAATCAAAAAAGTTGAGTATGATTTGATACATATTAATTATCGAAAATGTGGTCAAAGGGAGGAAAGTTCAATGTATCAAAATATGTGAGATGGTGGTACTCAAACTTTGGCAACTAAAATTTTTTTAAATTTTTTGATCTAGATCACATGCCAGATGGCATATATCCAAAAACGAGTGTTGTTTTGGGATTACTTGCCAGCGACATGTGATTCGAGATTGGAATGCATGGATTCATTTTATGCATTCCAACCCATATCTCCTATATATATATATATATATATATTATGAACTTGACTGTCGTTTAAAGACCAAAATGGTGCTTAAAGGGGTTAAGATATGGGTGATCCATTCCGTCAAAATGATAGATCATAAATTTAAGTGCCTCAAGCTCAAAATGGTGTTTTAGGGAGATTTAAATATGATACGTTTGATTATAAAATCAACTATTTTTAGTTTTAATGGCTTATATTAAAGTTTGTCAATCGGATTGTTCTAGCCCACTTATAGCCATATTTCTTTGAGATGAGACATGCTCTAATGATAGATTGCTATTGGGAAAATTTACATTTATTACAGGAAGGTTGCGAGTATAGGCATATGCCTACGCTCAGCTTTAGCCTTTTATGTTTATTATATGTATATATTCTATTAATTTATTTTTTATATATCATACCTATATTAAGCCTCGTTGGCAGGTTGCAAATAAGAAAAACTATACTTTTTTCTTTTAAAAAATAATCCAAATTATTCTTTGCTTTTCTTAGGAGGAATCTATCTCAACAAATGGACTATTCCCAACACGGTTAATTCATTCTCTCTTAATCTGAAAATGGGTACAACCGTTTTTCGTAGTCTATACCATAAAGTTTTCATGGATGAAAATCATTGATTTGAATTAGGCGATGATGATTATTTTTGTTTCAATCTTTCCCACGACATATCTTAAGATCACAGTGTGCCTATCAGACAGTTAGATGTTGATTTCATATAACACGCATTCCCAAAAGTGACATGTACCATAGGCAAAGAAGTTGACCTTCACTTTTAGGGACGTGTGTAATGTGGAATCAACATTTGACCGTATGATAGACGCGCCATGATCTTAAAATCTATTGTGGAGAAGATTGGAACAAAAAAAATCTTCATTGTTTTGAAATCAATTAATGTTTTTCGTCTATGAAAAACTGCGGTACTCAAAATTTGAAAATTTCTTTTCTAATGTAGGCACTAAAGTTGCTTCAAAGTTCTTTGCTAATTTCCTTTTTTTGTATATATGGAATGACTGCTTGTCTGCACTGAAAAAAAATCCTAGTTAGTTCTTAATTATAGATGTGTGTCACATGGCATAATGATAAATTACACTTTAATGGTGTGAGATCAAAGATTTAATTTTAATGGTGTAAGATCATTTAAACACCATATTTTGATGTTTAAATGTTTAGGAGTCATTATCCCATATATTATATCCCTGCACTAGCGATGTAGGGCTCAACCATGCACAATGTCGACGAGGGTTCATCCAAACTAAAAATTGAAAATACATCTCATCAACCATCTAAAACTTGGTCAAAGTTGGAAGAAAAAATCAATGCACTAGGTTAGGTAGGCAAATGGGAAACTTTTACCAGGGTTTTTAATGAAGGGCAAAAAGTCGGAGAAATTTTTAGCACGTGTTATGCGGCTGATGATGCGAAATCAGGCATTTGTTTTGAGATTGCATGCCATGTGGCACATGATCTACGCTCGAATGCAGCATTCTAGCATTATATATATATATATATATATATATATATATATATATATATATATATATATATATATATATATATATTACTGTATTTTGTTTTAAATATCTAACTTAGAAGGTACATGCTTCCTCAACTTCTCCAAAACATGAGGGCATCTATGACCGTCTCTAGAAAGATTGTGTCATGGCCGTCTCTAAACATATTTATTTGATCAATTAAATATGTCCAACTAGCAGCCATAATTATACATCTCTTAGGTACAGAATCACTTTTATTAGAGCATTTAAATCATTCAATTAGTGTACTTTAATTTTTATTGTTGTGTATTTTAGCGTACATAAATCTTATACCTCCATATCTACGAGTGAGTATAATATTTGGACTCACTTTAATTTATGAATTATTATCTTAATCACTTGGATTAATTAAATACTATATTAGGTGTAGGAAGAGGATGATAATCGAATAATGTACAAAGAAGGGGTAATCCACCTTTATTCTTTTTTAAATTCTCTCTCTCTTTGTACGGTACCATCCTTTGACATCTTTTTAGTTCAAGTTCGAAATTAGCAATAGGATATAGCTGATAAGTGAGCCATTATCTGAAAAATCGTTGGTGGAAAAGATTGGGATGAAAATACAATCTCCATCGTCTAAGTTAAAGCAGTCAATCACCACCTAAATTTAATGGCTGCTCTATAAATCTAACGGTCCATTGGTATTAGATGGCCTGTGACTCGCTGAATCGAATGATATAGACAACATTTCAACTAAGTCTTGAAATGTTGGTGGTTCAACATGGCCTGGCATCTCGAAAACTGTGGAATGAGAAGGAGCGCGTGGTGGTTCAACATGGCCTAGCATCTCGAAAACTGATCCGAGTAGCTAATGACAAGTCTTTTAGCTTATGATGGAGTGCCCCCCCTGAGGAAACCCAGTCATTATGGGCCGATCTTGATTGTCAGGTTGGCTAGCTATCTTGCATAAGCAGACATGTACTCTGGGCAGGCACCTGTATAAAGGACCGACTCTCTTATTAGCCCTCATTTAAACACTAAAATTGTGTTTAAATGGTCTTACACCATTAATGATTTAAGATGAGGGTGATCCGAAATCGTCAAACTGATAGATTATAGATTAAAATACAATATACTTAAAAATGGTGTTTTAGGGAGGATTATACCATCTCATTTGTGGACTATAATATCAATAGTTGCTTTTAACTTTAATGGCAGCTATTAAAGTTAATTAATCTAATGATTCACATTCGCTCAAGGATCAAAATTTCGGGTTTCATTTCAGATTCGGAGGGGACCGAAAACGAAATTTTGGTCGAAAATATGATCCTCATACAAAATAGACCGAAATTTTGATCATTGGATCCGCTAATCGGCATGTTTCATTGGGTTGAAACATATTCTAATGAAAAATTGCCACCTAGGGAATTTAGATTGATCATAGATGTTTCCCATATGGCATAATGATAAATCACACTTTAATGGAGTGAGATAAAAAGTCTAATTTTAACTGTATTTTGGGTTTAAATGTTGGTCAAGAGCCATTATCCGAGGATCCCAACCATCCGTTCAGAATTCTTTTTGTTATAGTCTCGTGTTACTACCACACTACTTTATGTTAGAGCCACCTCACTTAAACGAAGGTAAAAATTTGTTTTGACTGCTTTAAATAAGAAGATAGAGATCGTTTTTTGTCCCAATATTCCACAACATAGATCTTGAGATCATGAGCCTCCTATCAGACGGGAAGATGGTGATTAAATGTGGCACACATCCCAAAAAAGTAAAGGTGAACCACGTTAATGGTATGATATGATTACGTTCATTTTTTGGAATGTGTGCCATGTGGAATCGACATTTGACCGTCTGATGGTGGGCCTACGAACTCAAGACCTATTATGTGGAAGATTAAGACTGAAAACGGTCTCCATCGTAAGAACCAAAACAGTCAACGGAGTTTTCCTGCGTTTAAGTGAGGTGGCTATAACATATAGTGGTGTGGTATTAACACCAGCCTTATTATATTGAAGATTTTAGAATGGAGTAATATTATGGGGAGCTAGTATACAACAGCCGACCCGATCATTGATACATGTCACGCGACTCATTAGCTGTGCGGATCTTATATTCTTATTATGTGCAGACTTAAGAAGCATAGAGATCCGTGGATGACTTAAGAGTCCATCGAGTGCATTGCTCGCATGCCGGCGTAGTGATCCGTTTATTTTAGGTGCACACAATTTTGCAGTTCATTTTCTGCCTAAATGGCTATTTATTTTTATTTTTATTTTATTTTATTATTATTTTTTTTTTGCAATCACCTACTGAGGGCACCTACGTCTAAAAATTGAAACCCATTGATTCCTTAAAATCATACTATGAAGATCGTTATTCACCCCAATCTTCTTCACAGTGGATTTTCAAATCATGATCTTACACTCCAATCTTCGATACAGTAGATCTTCAAACCATGATTATATCATTAGATGGTTAGTTTTTTTATTCCACTTAGCATAGATCCCAAAATCAGTCCTAAAATCACGTTTGAGCGTGATTATGCCATGTGATTTTAGAGCAATTTTTTTGGGATCTATGTCATGTGGAATAAAAAATTGACCGTCTGATGGTATGCTTATGGTCTCAAGATCTATTTTGTAGAAGATTGCGGCAAAAAAGATCTCCATCATATAATTCCAAGCAGTCAATGAGTTTCAGTGAATTTTAGATGTAGGCGCGAGCAGAGGTACCCTAGGACCAAACCCTAAAAAATGCAGCTATTATGAACATAAAATCAGTAAATGTGTTGTTTTGACTATTTTAGCCTGAAGAGAATGACCAGTTCACGCTTAAAAGAGTGAGTTGATTGCCATATGCCAACTCATTGATAAATTCAACCTCACATGGTGATTCTTAGGGGTGGCAATGGGCTGAATAGGCTCCCCCCCAGCCTGTTAGACCCGACCCATTTTAAAGTGGGCTTGGGCTTGATCATAAAGCCTGTGAGTCAGGCTTGGGCTACACTTTAAGCTAGATAATTAAATGGGCACGATTCGAGACTAACCCCCTAGGCCGTTTAGGCTCTGATATTTGGTAGCCTCCTATCACTAGTCTCATGTCATCCAATTAAAGTAAAGGAGATCATCCAAGTAAAGTAGAGGAGATCATCTCTTTCTCTCTTTCTTAACGTCTAGTCGAATGCTTAGATCTAAAATTCCTAATAAGAAATCAATTGTCAATAAAAACATGTTTTGAAGATTATATCTTTCCAATGAAAAAAGATTTTCAAAATACCATATATTATATTAGTAGGGAAAGATTTTAAAAGTACAAAAGAGTAAAGAATCTCCTTCTCTCCTCTTCCAAAATTCCATGCCATTAGGCATATATATGAATAATTGGGCGGGCCGGGCTTGGGCTTTGAAAGGTTGATGCTGGCCGAGATTGGGCTTAGAATCATATGACTGCCACAAGCCCATGACGGGCATGGGTATACTCGCGCTCGACCCCTTGCCACCCCTAAGATTCCCTTACTTTTAGTTAAATTTTGTTGTTGACTAGTTGGAGCAATTATCAAGTCCAGCTGGTTAAACCAAAAATCGTGTTCAACTAGTTCTACGATCAATGGATACAAAGGAACATTGACCAGTCATCCTATAAAGATAGGATAGACATCTAAATTTGACTCAAGACTCGACTGACCTATACTTCGAGAGCGATATACTCCCGAGCTTCCGAAAGCACCTCTCGAACTCTTAGAATTTAACCCAAACCTTAAAAACCCATCTTGGATCCTTAGGAATCAACCCTAACCCTTAGAACCATTCCCAGACCCGATTCGAACCAATCAGAGCAGCGGATAGAAAGGCAAATGTCAAAGTTTACATGAATATATATAGGAGCTAAAGCCTATACTATTAAAAAGAGGAAATTTCTAGATTTCCAACGAGCCAAAAATTGCCTAATTCCGAGTTGTACATCAAAAGTTATGATGATTTAAAAATTGCAGAAAAATATAAGAATTTGGCTAGGCGTGCATATATGCACGCACGCCCAGGCAATTTGTGGCCGAAAATGGCTAAGCGTGCATATTATGCATGCCCAACCAAATTGGCTGAAACCAAGCTGCCCCCACATGGGTCGTCACTTCTAGAGCCCTTTTGGCCCGATTTTAAACTTAGGCATGCATATTATGCATGCCTTCATTCAAATTCATTTTTTTTGCAAAACTGATCGAATTTCAACTTTTGGGTTTGACTTGTGGACCACCCCAAAGTTTGGGTGGGTTTCTTTAGGACCCTAGTGCCTCCACTAGCTCTCTTTATCACCCTTTTGTCACTTAAATCCCCACCCTATCATCTACCATTAAAATCCAATTCCTATCTACCTAAGCCCTAGAAATCCTAGAAAATCTTAGATCCTCATTACCTAATTGCTAAACCAATTAGAACCTTAACCATTCACTAACCACCTCTCCATCTATAAATAGACCCCCCCCCCCCCCTACTAAACCACCTGAATTTTTTTTTCAAAAGAGAGAAAACTCTAGAGAAATCTCTCCCTATTTCAAGCCTTAATCCTCTAAGCTTTAGTACTTGGGTTCTTCCCTTTCACCCTTACCCTAGATCATCATCATTCCTAACCTTCCAAGCTCATACCTCCCGAGCCATAACAAGCTAGAACCCTTCCTTAAACCTTTGTGCTATCGGAAGCTCGCCGGTGTTATTTTCACTCGAATATCCAACTACGGTGCTACAAGAGTCCGAGAGTTTCGGCTCTCCCCTCATTTCCTCTATCTTCTTTTGCTTTTCCTTTATCCTAAAATTTGAGCCGTTATGCCGTCGAAATTTCGGTGATTGTGTGGGAGCTCAAATAGGATCGGAGTGCCTTCGAACAAGAGGAAGTGCTGCTCGTTTCTTTATTTTTTTTAAATACTTGGTCATAGTAGAGACCGCTTACGAGCGGGTCAATCGGGTGTCTAACACCATCCCAATTGATAACCGAAGTCCTTACCCAAGAGGCTTTGGCGTAGACCGACAATTTTGAGTCAAATATAGCACTTCGGTGCTCATGATATTGATTTGAGGGTATCCCGGCACACCAAAAGCTCTTGGTGGTGACTCTATCATTGAGCGCAACATCACGACGGACTCGCAAAGTTCACTGCACAGATGGAAATTGTGAAAGTCAAGATTCTTCTCTATCTAATGACTACAAACCTGGTTGAACACAAATCTAGTTCAACTAATTAGACCTCACCATTGTCCAACTTTTTGAATATCTAGATTGTGTCTCACACTGTTACAGGTTTAACTATATAGGTTGTGTCTCACACATGGATTAAAATCTTGGGTGAAATTTTAAAATTTTAGCCGAGTCATCTCGGTTTCAGCCTGAACCGAGATGAGAATATGTAAAATATCACCCTCCCTTATGAAAATACCAAATTATCGGCCAAGACCTGTTTTATATTATTATTATTATTTTTGGGTATAAGACCCTTTTTTTTCAAAAAAATTCAATTCTTTTCTTCCTTCTCTTCCTCTTCTGCAAACCACCTTTCTTCTTGCTGGAAACCTGCCAGAATCCTGCCGGATTTCCAAATTCTTTTTGGGGGTTTAAAACCCATGGAGAAGAAGAAAAAAAGAAGAAGTAGAAGATGATGAAGTGGTGAAGACTTACCTGTTATTCCCCTTTCTTTCTTCCTCTTTTTCTCCCAGTTTTTCTTTTAATTTTTTTGTTTGCTTCTTCTTAGTTGTTTAAGGTAATGCGCACATTTATATGCAAGGAATATGGGACCGACTCTCCTATAAATCACATACACACTAGAATTGTGTTTAAATGATCTTAGATCATAAGAGTTTACGATGTAGGTGATCTGAACCGTCAAAATTATTTTTTAGGAATGTTTAAACCATATGAACCATGAACTATAATATTAGCCTTTGATTTTTATTTTAAGGGTCGATATTAAAGTTCTTAAATTAGATGGTTCACATTCACTGCCCAGCCTTTAATCTATGATCGATTAGATGGTGTTTAAATGATCTCACACTATTAAAGTATCACTTTTTATTTCACACCATTAAAGTGTGATTTATCATTATGCCATGTGGCACACACCTATGATTTGTTAATTGGTGTTTAAATGATCTTACGCCATTAAAGTGTGATTTATCATTATGATTGTGTCAGATCAGAAGATGGAGATTTTGTTTCACCCTAATCTTCCATACAATTGATCTTGAGATGCGAGGCAGTTAGTTTTTTATTTCAAATGTCATATATCCCACAAAAATGACCCTAAAATCATGTTTGAGCGTGATGTGTGCCATAGGATTGAAGGGGAATTTTTTGGAGATCTATGACATGTGGAATAAAAAATTGATCGTGATAGTGTGACATGATCTCAAGATCCATTGTATGGAAGATCAGGGTGAAACACGATCTCCATCATTTGTTCCGAAGTAATCAATGGGTTTAAAGGGGTTGCACATATGGGCACTTTAAGAGATTGCGTGAGCAGTAATAGAGGTACCCATATATATAGAGGTACCCAATATTTCATACAGTTGATCTTGAGATCATAGCCCAACTAGCAGACGGTCAGATCTTGATTCCACGTGGCATACATCCCCAAAGCGACCCTGATCATGGGCGCATCATGAGAAGGGTGGGCGGGTCACTTTTGAGATTTATTCAACGTGGAATCAAAATCTGACCGTATGATATGTTTTGCATGAGCTCAAAATCCATTGTGTGATCGATTGGGACAAAACATTATCTCCATCGTTGGATTCAATCCAGTCAACAACTCTTAGGGTGTAAATCCTAAGTTTCCCTTAATATTCAGTTGCAAATACTAATACTCTTCTAAAAGAATCAAACTTGAAAAGAATGGTCTCACTAGTTTAGAAAAGAATAGTATAAACAAACGAAAATTAGTCTCACTAGTGTAAATATGTTTTTTAATAATATTAAAGAGTTTAAAAAAAATTAATAAATTAAAGTTCACGAAACCGAAACCGAGATTTTGATCCATTGTCTCACATCGTCGTTATGTGAATGTTAACACCTTCAGCCAAGGCGGGTTCTAAGTAATGTTAATGTTACTCTTGCTATATTGGCGCCTTTTCTCCTTTGATTTCATGAGAAACATGAGATGACATATAAGGTCGCTTCCTAGCTCGAGAACTGACGATGAGTCATCTTCAATACTAGATTAAGCATGAATGGTTAGAGATGTATAGGTCATTGATCAAATTTTAAGTTGTTATGACAAGTAAATATGTATATAAGTATGACAAAGAACTTGTTAAGTAAAAATGGAGTATATCATTATTATGTTTTGAAATCTCGAGGAGTTGTCTGGGACAGCCCCGAGACTGGGACATCTCACATCTCGACAAGATGTCTTGGCCATATAGCGTTATACGGAAATAACCTTTTTAAATGATCTTACACCTTTAAAACAGGTGTTTCATCTTACACCATTAAGGAATGCATCATTGTTATTCCACAAGGGAAATATCTGCGATCAATCTAAGCAGTCCAAGTGGTTGGAACATATCCCACTTACACAATCACACCTATAAATGAATTGTACACTGTTTGATCAATGATCTTAAATATTAGTAGTTAAAAGATAAGAATAAGAGCGAATATTAGACTACAAAGATTTGGATACACCATGATAGTTGTTCACGAGATCATCACATAGATTAGATACAATGAGAAAAAATAGTGGCACGTGTACAAAGATGATGATTAATACACTTTCAATGGTATACTAGCCGAACATGATATAAATTAAATTTTAAAACCCTAAAGTTTGCCTAGCAACTCAGGGGGAAATCACATATCAATCTCATCTCGTAAAGCTTCGAGATGCGAGACGTCTCTGGCGAAATTTAAAACCATGATCATTACTACAATGTGCTACAAGATACGATTATAAATATGAGTTCTATCCTTTATGCCATGTTGTCACGACCCAAAATTCTACCTGATCTCTAGGGCCTAGAATCCCGTGTCATGACCCTACACACTTGTTAAGGCAATAAGTGGACATACATACTATCTCATAAAATATCATTAAAGTCGGTCCTTAAGATTCGTGATCACCAATTACATAAACCATTTTATGAGATAAAATCGATAAAGGGAATTACCAGCTATAAAGTTACATATTAATCATGCATCTAAAACAATAAATATATTAAGATTTTTCGTAAGGTAAAATGGTTCCATACATAAACTCATAACATGTACGAAAAGTTAACTCAACGAGAAATGTATCTCTTTTAAGTACCAGAAAGAAAAACTAAGCAAGTGAACTCTTAATGCCCATATAATCAGCAGGATCTACGCTCTCATCTAGATTATTTCCGACGTCCTCTCCCTCATGCATCGTATCATCTACCATTGCATCGAAATCCCCATGAGAAGAGTAGTCCATATCTTTACCTGCAACTGTTATTTTTTCATGTGATGAGTTTACTTAGTCAATTAAACTCAGTGGGTTGCACAACCGATCCACCACCAGGTGATCGTGGGTGCAACCTAGTGAGTGAAAGTGAATCTTTTACAATTTCATAATTATACATATAAACAACATAATAAAAGTTCTCATAAGTATTTCGTAACTATAAAGCTGAAAGGACGTAACAATTTTTAGTGCATATGATGATTCTAATGTTTATCACTTTTATTACTTGTCTTGTCAACCTAACTTACATGACATATCTTAAGTCTTATAGTAGCTCCATACACCTACACAATGTACTTCATATCATACTTATTTTATGTAAACGACCTATGGCAGGGTCACTGCTCAAGCCTTCCATACTAGGTCCACGTTGTAGACACCCCGTTTTCGGCCCCTCAAAGTATACAAAACTGTTCGATCAACCACTGACCTCGCCTTGGATTATGGAAAAGCCAACTTTTCATGGAATCCCAAAGCCTTCTTTTTCTGAGAATTATATGCTGGAGCTCCAGCGTATAATTGGGGACCCGATCAGGAATTTTTTCCCAATTATACGTTGGAGTCACAACGTATAATCGATTATGCGCTGGACTCCTATCGTATAATTAGTCCTCATGGACTAGGACTCCAAAACTCCGCGAACCGAATTCACCCCCGGATTATACGCCTAGATCCTAGCCTATTATTCATTATACACTGGGATCTCAGGGTACAATCAGTCCTCTTTGGACTGAGACTCTATCTCTCCCACTGTAAGCCGGCTCAATAAGCCGTAGCTTATCCAACTTCTTGATTATACGTTGTACCTACAACGTATAATCCAGAAGAATCCCGAAGGACTTTGAGTCCAGGCTTATCCAGTCATCAACCGATCACCTTGATCGAGATCCTCGAAATCGTCTGAATTATAAGCTGAAATTACAACATATAGTTCATCATGCGCCTAATATTTGGATTATACGGTGGACTTACAGTGTATAATTCAGAGTTATATGCTTGACTTCATGCGTATAATTGACCATATACTATAAATAGGCCCCTACCCTACTCATTTAAAATACACAATTTTTTGCTTTTGCTCTTCAGAACTCTTGAGGTTGGCTCTGAGTAGTCTTTCTAGTTGGGGTTGCCACTTTACTTCGATTCATGAAGGGTCTGAAGAGAGATAAAACTAGCCTTAGATCCGACCCTTAGGAAACCCCTGCCGAAAAATCTTAAACCCTAGCGCCCTTAGAGACCGATACACTCGTGTCTATGCTTTTCAAAATCAATCATAGTCATCCAAATTGATTTTCCCAAGGGAGCCAACGACGGATACTCGAGAAAGGGTCCAATGCTCCTGCATATAACGGGCCAACGTATCCCTTTAGTTAGACCACTTAGGATTAGAGAAAACCCAAATTAGCTAAAACCTTAGGAAACCCTAGCTCATAAAGCCGGCAGGCAGGCATTTAGTATAAGAGTCAAAATCCGCAATCTTCCAGCCCTATTTGTGTGATCAATGATGTTCTACAACGTCGATAAATATCTTTAGATGGTGATCACATCAACTCAGGTATACCTATCTAAACTAACTCAATATTAATGATATTTCCTTGTAGGTGCATAAATACCTTATCTTATATTGCTAAACCTCTCTTCGCCCCCTATCGTAAACAGAGTCCCCAAGTGACTACATTGGAACCCTTTTTCTCGAATCCAAGAGGGTTCCCGAAAAATGCGTACCAACAGACTGGCAATTGTGATGAGACTCTTTTTGCTAGGGTTGCCCCATTTTAAATAATTTGGGTTTTTATTTTTGTTTTCTTCTATCACTTTTAAACACACACTACACGCATTCTAGTCATTATTTGGAAATCATTCTATATTACCCCCCTTTGTTGTGAAAGGGCTTGTGTGATCATCTCTTCGAGGAACTTCTTACACATCTGACCTTTTCGTAAGACCTAATCAGGCGAGGATTGTACCCACCCCCGTTGACCCCAAAAAATACCGCATACTCGGTAAGGAAAGCCTAGGTACCCATAGTAGAATAGAAATATCCTATTACCCTAGTTCAATTCCGGTGAGATTGAGAGCTTGTATGAACGTTTTTTTTTCAAAAATTGGAAATGTCTGGGATCCATAAAATAAGCTTTGCTAATACTCACTCATCATTATGGGGCTACCACAATAGTCCTGAATATGATGTTGGATCGTCTCACGACCCTGTCGAAGATCATCCTTAGATTAACATGGCAGGCGAAGATGAAGAAACCCCCTTTACTCCACCAAGCACTAGTCACAACAATAGAAGAGATAGTGACATTGGATAGAACTATACTACTGACCAAATCATAAATCTCAAGGCCCATATGCTATCGAGAGGAGGAAAATAATCCGAAGAGCAATTGACGTCTGCAATTGGGAGATGAAAGATCAATTTTATTGCTTTCTAGTTTAGATTTATTTTATTATATTTTCCTGCTTTGTAAACATCTGATAGTTCTTGATTTTAATTGATGACTAAGATTGAGAATTTGGAAGATTAGTGTAATGGTATTTTCTTTTCCATCTTCAATTTTCTAGTTTTTGATTGACGCCCAAAATTTGGAAGGTTGCATATTCGTATAGATCTATATGAAAGAATTTCAAACTTGATTGACGCCTAAACTTTGAGAGACTTAGATATAGTATAACGATATTTTAATTTTATCATAGATATCTGAGAATTGAAGGAGACTGATTGACGACTAGGATCTGGAAGTTGGAGGATTTAAATTTATTTTCTACACTTTAGTTTAATTCAAACCATTCTTTTTTTTAACGGGAAATGAAAGTTTTTTAGAGTTTCGACCTTCCTCGTGGGAACGATCCTATACTATTACTATAATTTCCGTTGTGCACTTTTAATAGGTTAAGATAGAGCATACTCATAGAGTTGTCAAAGTTTTTGGCGCTGTTACCGGGAAAGCAAAAAATTCTGAAAGCAAATATTTGTCTTTCAAACCTCTTTTCTTTTCTATTTTTATTTTTCTTTGATCACTTCTTAATCTTTTGTAGGTTTTATTCAAAGTAGCGAATCGCAAGTTTCACCACTTCTTCTGACAATAGAAGCTAGAGGCTCAGATTTATTTTCTCTCCCTGCTTTCTAAAAGAAAAATCAAATAAATTCAAAAAAATAAAAATATGATATAAAACGCTTTAGCCACCTCACCTTATCTCCAATATAATTCACCATGGCAGGGGTTGAATATCTAGCGGCCAAAACGTTGAAGGAGTACTATGCACCATCCACTCTTACACCTCCCTCATGTATTTGTTTACCGACAATAGCTAGTAATGGGATCTTTGAGAGAAAGCCTAGTTTACTGCAATTACTTCCTATCTTTCATGGGCTTGGTGATGAGAATCCCCATATGCATCTAACGAGCTTTCTTAAAACTTGCACAAATTTTAGGATAACGAACTTGTCAGAAGAGGCCGCTTGTTTGATGTTATTTCCATTTTCTCTTGAAGATAGGGCCAAGAAGTGGCTAAACTCTTTGCCCAGTGATTCGGTTGCTAGTTCGGAAGAGTTATAAAACAAATTTCTTATTAAGTACTTCCCAACTTACATGATGAATTAGATTCTAATGGATATTACATCATTCCATCAATCCCCGGATGAGTCTTTTCAAGAGAGTAGGAAGCACCTTAACGAACTTCTACACAAGTGCCCTCATCATGAGGTTAAGCACTGGAAAGTAGTGCTTAATTTCTATGAAGGCCTGAATGAATAGACCCGACATATGATTGATACTACTTATGGAGGGATGCTCCTTACACTGATTGCAGAGGATGCTTGAGAACTCTTTGAGACCCTCAATCACCATGAATGGAATTGGGCTAACTTGGAGGCTTTAGGGAATACACCACCTAAGCGAGGAGGACTATATGAACTAATACCAAGGATGAATTGTTTTCCGAAGCTGATGCTTTGGAAAATGAAAATTCAATCCCTATTGGGTATAAAATCGTACCCAACATCTCACAGAGGAGAGGCTTGTGACATTGACCATGGCCTAACTCGAATGGCTCCCTGGGGTCCCGTTGCCTTTTTATACCACATATTCAAACCATATTGAGGGGATATGTATTTAAGGGGGGTAGCATCAACCCCGACTAACCAAAATTGAACCCCCTAAAACCCGTCGAGCTACCGACTCATTTGTAGCAAAGTTTTGTAAAATATGTGCATTACTTTTCTTATTTTGTTTAGAAGGTTTTGTTGAAGGAGTCTCTTATGATTCAAATCGTGGTAAAACACGATCAACCGTATGACATTCTATGGTGCAAACTATGACTTTATGAGTGATCGTATGGATTTACAATCGCTTGTAGCCTTTCTTCCTTGTGTATACTATTTCCAATGGACAAATCATAGTGATTATGATTTGATTCATGCGAGAGTCTATTCCGTCAGAGAGCTATTATCTAGAATTGTAATCTACAATTCTAGGGAATAGGTGAGTCCAGTGAACTGTCTTATCGGTTACCATGGAATTCAGGTTCATTTAAATCATAGAGGAAGCAGACACGCAACGCATTCAATACCGCCATCTGCCACCTACCCAAGCTTAAATACCTACACCTAGAAATTTATATCGAAGTGACGGTTCAAAGCCCTAGCCTTTTCCCTATAAAAACCACACCCCTTCATAAAACCCTTCACATTCCAAACCCATCTTCTTCCTCCATCTCTAACCCTAACCCCATGGCGGAAGAACCAGACTATGATGATGTCAGTAGAAGACTTGACCGAATTCTTGAGATACAAAGGACCGAACTTTTGGCAGCTATAAAGAAATTAGAGAAGTTGAACTCCAGCGACCCATATCAGATGCTGAATCGTCTATCAAAATTCAGCTTCACCCTAAACCTAACCCAAAATCGAAATCTATTTCCATCTACCCATCTCCCCCCACTTCTTAACAATTTCATCATCACAACCATCCTAAGTGCGAGTTCCTCTATGAGGATGGTGGGTTAGAATTTCCCTCACCACCCCTCTCCATTGCTCATCCTCTCCCCCTTCCTGCATTATATTCTCTTCACAGAGTCTTGCAGGGGAGTTATAAAGGTTGAAAGACAGGGGATGCGGTGAGTGAAGGAGGGAGGACTCTAACGGGCGGGAAAACTTTGAAGACCCCGAGGCTGATCTCCATTGCAAACTTTAGAGCCTCGGGTAGTTTGTGTCGGTGTCAATGTCAGCACGTGTGTATATTTTTCCTAGGTTTATCTTTTATATAATTAGTTTTTCTTTCTTACAATCCTTGTAAATATTTTGTTCCTTATTAATAGAATTTTTTTTTATGTTTATATTATTTAATTTTTTTTCTTGGTGATGCTATTTATGTGTAGATTATATGCCGGATGTGACTTCTCCCAAGTTTGGGGGAGATTTTTGATTATTCTTGCAAATCTTGAACTCGATAATTGTTGGCACCACGTTGAATTTTTGAGTATTCCCTGTTTTTATGAACAATGAGGACATTGTCCAATTTAAGTTTGGGACATTTTGTGTGTATTACTTTTGCCTTTAACACATAAAAATAAATAAATTATTTCCCTGTTTAGAATAGTATAGTTTTAAGTTTGTTTTAGGATTTATTCTTAGATTTTTAGGTTATTGTTTTTTTCTAGGTAACCATCACATGTGATTTATGATTAGATTAAAATACGATTCCATAAGCATAACTATCATCTTAGTAGGAGTTCAAATATGAAAAATAGAAGCAGTTACGATCCATGTTTAGTTCCTTTTGAACACTGTATCATAATAGAATGTTTGAAACTATACTTTGCTTTGAATTACATAATTTAGATTATAGTTTTAGAATCATATACCTAATGAGCATTTGAACTTATTTCCTTTCTTTGAGAGAGAGACTACTATTCTATCAAATTCAAAATTTTCTTGAAATTCTTGATTGTGCTTAATGAAATCTCATATTGCTGTTTTTATTTGGATAAAATATTTTACGATTTTGCTAACTATTTTTCTAGAACTATTTGTTGTATACATAAAAAAAATTGACATTCTTGCTAGTGAATCTAAAAATGATTAAAGGCCTTCTTTTTATTCGTTTGAGCCAAAAAGCCAAAATCTCAAAAGATTTATCCCTTGAACCCATATTAGAACCTTAACAGAATTTCTTTGTTCCAAAATTTTATAAACCCTTAACCATATGTATTACCCAAAGCTTTTGGTCTTTTTACCCTTGTAATTCTGAGAATTTAAAATAGAGGGAGAAATAGGGGAGTGGAAGGAGTACGAAAAAACAGATAAGGGGAATGTTGAAAAGGGTACAAACTGAGAAAGAAATAGAATTTGAAAAAATATGGGAGAAAAAGAAATGAGCAAGAGAAGCAAAGAAGCTTCCTAAAAAAAAAGAGAAGAAGAATTTCAAGAGGGTATTTGAAAATGAAAATAAAAGAAAAAGGGATTTACTAAAAAAAAGAAAAAAATTGTATGTGGGAAGAAGTTATCTAACTTTTTGGATACTTACTGAAGCAGAAAAAGAATAAAAAAATGAAGAAGAATATGTGAGAGATAAGCTGAATTATATTAATCTCTGAATTATGCCACTTTCCACCTCTTAACCTAGCCTTTAATAGACCTTTGAGCTGTTTAATAACTGATTTTTAAGTGTGTTTGTGTAGTTAGCAATAATCTGCATATTAGTGTAACAATCCATCCAAAAAATACCAAGAAAAAGAGAATGAGAGACAAGCAGTGAAGCTGACGGATACACAGTGATTGAACCATGATGGTCCCCACCATGTGAGCTATTCAGCATGCCTTGGATCCGTATAAGTCCTGCAGTGAAAGGGAAGTGGGGCCCACACTTAATGGAGTGCAACAGCAGGGTGGACAAGGCAGCAGAGAAGCAGAACCTTGACCTCGAGCAGATTTGAAGCAACCTTAAGCAGTTCAAAAGACTGCTGTAGCAACCACTTGAGCAGATCTCAAGCACATTAATGCTGCAACAAGAGCAGCTCTTGAGAACATTAGAAATATGCAGTATGCACTTTAGCGGTTCCTGACTTCCAGAAATAACTTGTCGAGCAATTGAGGACTACTGCCTTTTATCCACTCGAGCACTTCAGAGAACCTGTCGAGCATATAACACCTTCAGAAATAACCTGTCGAGCAGTTGAGGACTGCTGCCTTCTATCCACTCGAGCAGATATGGCTTCAGACCTTAAACCTGTCGAGAATCCTTCAGAAAGAGCCCTAGCCACTCGAGAACCATGCAGGAGCACCCTATCCACTTGAGATTATATACCTGAAGCTCCAACCTGTCGAAGCTCGGGTTCCAGCTGCTATTTACAGACTTCAAGGGCTTTTGTGAAACTTTCACAACACATGGGGCACATTTCCCAATGTGCTATACTTTTCCTAACTGTTAGGGGAAATACTTGGTTGCAAATATGTCACATCAGTAGAATCATAACTAATTTGATTCTCCTCTTCTCTGATTGGCCAAGAAAAAAAGTTACTTCATGGATTGTATATATAGGATGTAAAGTATGCAGAAAAGGGGCGAGGTAAGGGAACCAACCAGGATATTCTTGCCTTAGTTCATCTTTTAGGGTTAGGTCATCTTTTTTTCCTTCTTCTTTCCTTAGCTCAATAATATTGGGCTAAACTTTTGTAATATATAGGCTTGATTAAAGTTGTAAAAGGACTATATAAGAACATTATAAAGGGTTTGGAGGTTTGCAGAGACTACAGCCTCAAGGGCTAATCCATTGTAAGTACCTTTTAAGAAATGAAAAGCTGTTTTTATTGTTTCATTAAATCTATAAGTTCTCGTGTTTTGCATTTAGATCTTTATAGATTTTCTGCACCTATGGATTCATAAGCTTGTAGCCTTACAAACATAGTGCCTGCAGTGGTTTTCCTGTTCTGACTTTTTAACCCCTATGACTGGAGTATATCCATGGGATATCTTGTGGCCATTCAAGTGGACAAGATATAGCCCTTGGACTAGTCCATATCTCAGGGTTGAGTCGAAATCTTCTACCTTGCATTTGAGCTTGTAGCCAAATGAAGGACAACTGCAGTTCCAACTCTTGCCCTGCCTTGTCATATCTTTTTCAGTAAAAATCAATCCCTAGCTATTTACTTCCCACATTTTCTATTTATTTTATCAAACCATTTCCATCCTTCTCTAAACCCCCTTTCTTTTATTGCAATTTTTATTTGTAGTTTTATTTATGTTTTTAGTTAGTTGTGACAATCCCAAAAACACCTTCTCTTTATCTTGCTTTCCTGGTTTAGGTTTAGAGCTGCCAGATCTGTAGCAGATATGGAGTTCTACTATTATTTTTAGATCATTAATCCTTTTGGGACAAACTCTTACTTATCAAAACTTGCTACAATAACCCTGGATCTTGCAGGACTGTGGTTATTTTGGATTCTGTTCTATTTTATTTTTTTCCCTTTTGTTTTATTTTTACCCTCCTTCATTTCTGTCATATTTTGACCATTTTTTATAATAAAAAAAACACAACTAGACAAAAAGAATAAGTTTTTGGCACCGCTGTCGGGGATTTTAGATCTAAGTAGTAGATCTGAGTTTTTCTTTATACCTTTATTCAGATTTGTTTACTACATTTGTTATGTTTGAATAAATTACTGCTGTATTTTTGGGATCTGTGTAGATTTGAAGCAGTAGCAAAGAGGGGCAAATTAACCTGCAGCTGAAGTAGCTTCTGCCTTAGTTTGCATCTCTTTCTCCCTTGTTATAGTTTCATCTTTGCTTTCTATATTTCAGCAGTAGTATTTAGCATTTTTTTTAAAATTTGTTGTAAGTTGTCTGTTTACTTGTTGTGTGTGTTGTATGCTGAGAAGGTCACTCAATACTAAGTTAGAACCTTTGAATCCGGAAATAGAGAGAGTCCTTAGACCCAGGCAAACAACACATACCCATGTTGAACTTATAGAGCCATTTGCTAGACCCCTGAGGGATTACTATGCACCAGGGGCATATTCATCCCCCTTTTGCATTCAATTTCTCACAGCTGAGGGTAATTATGAGATTAAACCTCAGACCATCCAAATATTACCATCCTTTCATGGATTAAGTAAAGAGGACCCTTACAAGCACATTGATGAGTTTCTTTCCTTGTGCACTATATTTAAAATTGTTGGCCTGGGAGATGAAACCACTAAAATGAAGCTTTTTCCTTTTTCATTAAAGGATAAGGCTAGAAATTGGCTTAACATGCTCTCAGCAAATAACATAACACCTTGGAATGCCCTACAGTGTCAGTTGTTGGCTAAATTTTTCCCAATGAGCAAAAATAGTCAGTTGAGAAAGAATATCATTTCTTTTACTCAGTTCCCAACTGAAGATTTCTATGAAGCCTGGGAAAGATTTAAGGAATTGTTGAGGCACTGCCAACACCACCAAATTTCCAAATGATAGCTTGTTCAAAGCTTTTACCAGTGGATTGATTCTAAAAGTAGAGATATGGTGGATGCTTTATGTGGTGGCACTTATCTCAGCAAGATTAATGAAGAAGCTTGAGACTTGTTTGATATTATCAGTGAAAACTCAATGCAGCAAGACTCTGTCAAGAAATGATATTGAGCTTGCTGCTAGAGAGAACCCACTTCTAAAGGAAAATTGTATGAATTAAATGTGTACAGTAACCTAGAGAAGAAAGTGGACAGTTTGTCTTAGAAATTTGATAAAGTGCTGAGTGTGTTATAGCCCCAAATAGCTGCACAAGATGGAGAGGCATGTCTGATATGCCAATCACCCATCTGCTGTTCAATATCTTGATTTGGTAATGGAGCATGCTGATGCTGGTCAATCATTTGGGCAGCAGCCTGCTGGGTATCCTTAGAGGATCACCCTAATTTGAGGTGGAGACAGGATAATTTTTAGCAACCCCAACAACATCAGGCATTGCCCTACAGACCATCCCAATAGTACAATCAAGGCTATGTTCAGAGACAGCAATTCCCTCAGTCGGTTGCACAACCAAATCAGTTGACCTTACAACCACCACATACAAGAGCTCCCTCCTTTGAGGAGCAGGTTTTATCCTCTCTACAAAACCTCAGCTCCTGTCACAGACTGTGAGCTTCCACAGTCAGAGTATCAAAAAGATTGAAGACCAACTTGATCAAATTTCAAACACTCTGACAAAGAGAGAACAAGGTAGGCTTCCAAGCTAGACAATGACCAACCCCAAGGGATAATTTATGAACGGTAAAGCTTCCTCAAATCATGAGGAAGCTAAGGCCATCACCACCTTGAGGAGTGGCAAAGTGATATATAACCAAGTAGGCTGTGAGGCAAGGAAGATGCAGAAGAAGAAGACTCAATTCCTGTTGTTGAGCAACAGGAGGAAAATAATGGGGCTGCTGTTGAGCCCCAATAGTTAAAAAAAGTGAAAAGACCAAAAATAGTGATGTGATGTGGAAAATAATGGGGCTGCAGTACCTCTGTAGACACCCAAATTTGGCCCAAGGCCAGATCGAAACACTTTTTGAGAGAGGTACAATTCTGAGCTTTTGATTACATGTATGAAACCTTTAGGAACTCCCCTAGAACCCTTAAGAACCTTTCCAAACCCTTAGGAATCACCCTAGATCCCTTAGGAACCTGACCCGAACCTTTAGAAATCAATCCCGACCCTTAGAACCCGTTCTGAACCTAAACCTAACCTTATCAAGCAAATGGCTGAGGAGGGATGCACCGGAACCAGCTATGGCCCTCTACTATGATCTAATCTCATACCATTGAAAAGTAGAGGTCGTCATATTTCCAACAGTCAAAGAATCGCCCCAATCGGAGGTATACATCAAAAGATACGACAAATCGAGCTCGGAGGGCATAAGTGTAAATTCATGTGGGCCCCCCTAGGGATTTGGCGCAACTAATAGTTGCGCCAGTTATAATTTTGTTTGGTGCAACTATTAGTTGTGCCAGGCCAATTCTCCAGATTGTAAGCCTGGCGTAACTATTAGTTGCGCCAAAGTTAAAGGTGGGGCCCACCCTCACGAACCAACTTTTAGACACGATTTAAAACTATTTTATTGTACATTTACCTGGCCTAACTATTAGTTGCGCCAGACATATGAACAGTAACTTCTGGATTTTGCCTCAAAAATCATGATTGGGGTTTGACTTGTTGACCACTTTGACCTTTGGGGTGTGTTTTGCTAGTTCTGTTGCACCCATTCCCTACCTATTTGCAACCCTTCAAGTGGCTTAAGGCCTTACGCCATCATCCACCATTGAAAGACCTTCTCACACATCTCAAGGCTCCAAAAACTCTAGGAATCCTTAGATGTGAAATTACCTAATTGCTAAACCCATTTAGCTCCTAAGTGATCTCCTAATCCACCCATTTCCTATAAATAGGGACCCCCCCCTTGGTTTAAGGGTTGAGAAATTTGCTTAAGAGAGAGAGAGCTCAAAGTGAGAAGTTCTTCCTCCCTTTTGTGCACCATTTTTACTCAAATTCCAAAATCTCCCAACCTCATTTCAAACTTATTCTTACATCCAAAACCCTTAGCCTAGGTGTGTATGATCCCCTAGCCTCCCTTCCCTACCTCTTAGCTTCAAGCCTTAGGAGTCAGAACACCATTTTCCACCATACAAGGCCTTTAAAAGCTCATCAAAGCAAGCCACACAAGGCTATCCTACGATGCTACAAGGGCTTGAGGGCTCTGGCTCTCCCCTTTCTTCTCCTATCTCTTTCTAGCTCCCTCCATCCTCCCATTTGTGCCGTTCCGCCGCCGACTTTTCGGTAGGAACAGAGGGGCACAAATATGATTCTACCCCCTTTTGGGCAAGAGGAAGCTATTTTTCTTTCTTTTACTTTATTTTATTTTGGCCATAAGTAGAGACCACGTTAAGTGGATTGATCGGGTGCCTAACACTTTCCCGATTGATAACTGAAGCCCCTACCCAAGAGCCTTTGGTATAGACCGGATTCAGAGTCATATTTTTAGCACCTCGATACTCATAAAAATGAACTAGGTTTACCGAGACACCGAAAGCTCCGAGTGGTGACTCTATATTTTTTGCAAGCGAGCGCATCACCGCGATAGGATGGTCACAAATCCCACGGTTGCACAACCTCATCTGCCATTTTCGCAAGCTTTCAAAGGGTCTTCTCCTATTGATAAAGGGAATGCCAGAATGGAGGAGATAATGGACACATTCAAACAGGTGAAAATCAATTTGCCTTTGCTTGATGCCATCAGGCAGGTCTCAGCCTATGCTAAGTTTCTTAAGGACTTGTGCACTCAAAAGAGAAAAGTTATGATCCATTTGTCTAAGAAAATTTTTATAGTTGAAAAAGTAAAACCTATTTTGTCCATAGCTACACTAGTTAAGCTTCAAGACCCAGGGGTACCTACCATCCTCTGCATCATAGGTGACCACACCATAGGAAGAGCTCTGTTGCATTTGGGAGCCAGTGTCAACTTGCTTCCATACTCGGTGTATGAAAAGCTAAGTTTGAGGGAGCTAAAGCCCACACCCGTGGTCCTCCAATTGGCTAACAGGTCTGAGAGAAAACTTATGGGCATTGTGGAAGATGTGCTGGTGGGAGTAGATAAATTTTTCTACCAAGCTGATTTTTTGGTGTTAGACATGGAGCCTACCAAGTGCAGCACTCCAATACCTGTCATTTTGGGTAGGTCATTTCTAGCCACTACCAATGCTTGCATTCAATGTAGGTCTAGAGTGATGGAAGTCACTTTCGGAAACATAAAATTTAAGCTGAATGTGTACAAGGCTGCCAATCAGCCTCAATTTAACAATGAGGTCTGTTTTGCAGTAGATGTCAGAGATGAATTGGTGGAAGAGACCTTACCTAGACTGCTGGAATGGGATAAGGTGTTAGATGATTTTGAGGAAATGTGGACTAAGGTTGTTGAGAAGGAGGCCCCCGCTCTAGTTGCTGAAGAAATGAACACACTGGATTCTTCAGTAGGCCTAGTGCATCACTCTACATGGAGACCTACCTTACCGCCCTTCCCTCAACCTTCCAAGGCACCTTTGCTGCCTTCTGTGAAAAGTCCACCAGACCTGGAGCTAAAGCAGCTCCTAGATTCTTTGAAATATGTATTCTTGGGGTAAAATAAAAAACTTCTAGTAATATATCCTCCTCTCTCACTGAGGAGCAGGAGGAGAAATTACTTTCTGTACTCAAGAAGCATAAGAAAGTCATTGGATGGATAATTGCTGATTTGGGAGGAATTGATCCATCGGTTTGCATGCACAAAATTCACTTGGAAGAGGGTTCTAAACTCTCTAGGAAAATACAAAGAAAGCTGAACCCTCACATACATGAAGTAGTCATGAAAGAAATTGTCAAATTGATGGATGCTGGAGTCATTTACCCTATTTCTGATTCTGAGTGGGTATCACCCATCTAGGTGGTCCCCAAAAAATCTGGCATCACAGTAATATCAAATGAGTCTGGAGAGTTGATGCCAACCAGAGAGACCACTGGTTGGAGAGTTTGCATAGATTACAGGAAATTAAACTCTAAGACCAGGAAGAACCACTTTCCTTTACCTTTTATTGATCAGATTTTAGATAAGTTGGCAGGCAGAGCATATTACTGCTTTCTTGATGGATATTCTGGTTACAACCAGATACCAGTGTATCCTCAAGACCAAGAAAAGACTACGTTCACTTGTCCATTTGACACATTTGCCTATAGAAGGATGCCATTTGGACTGTGTAATGCTCCTGAAACTTTTCAAAGGTGCATGTATGCCATTTGTTCTGATATGATTGATAAGTTTTTGGAAATCTTCATAGATGACTTTTCAGTCTATGGGGAAGATTTTAGTCAATGCTTGCATCACCTCTGCCTTGTGCTTCAAAGGTGTGAAGAAACCAACTTGGTTTTGATCTGGAAAAAGAGTCACTTTATGGTCACCCAAGGAATTGTGCTTGGCCATGTGATATCCCAGAAGGGCATAGAGGTTGACAAGGCAAAGATTGACCTAATTTTATATCTGCCCCCACCAAAAGCCATCAAACAAGTCAGATCATTTTTAGGACATGCTGGTTTTTATAGAAGGTTCATTAAAGATTTCAGCAATATCTCCAACCCTTGTGCCACTTGCTTTGTCAAGAAGTGCCATTTGTGTTTGATGCTGAATGTGTGAGGGCATTTGAGATATTAAAAAATTATTTGGCCTCTGCCCCAGTGATCCAGGTCCTAGATTATACTCTATCCTTTGAATTGATGTGTGATGCATCTAATTTTGCTGTTGGAGCTGTTTTATGACAGAGAAGAGAGAAACTGCCCTATGTAGTTTACTATGTTAGTAAAACAGCCATAGAAGCTCAACTGAATTATACAATCACTGAGAAAGAGGTTATGGCTGAAGTGTTTGCTTTGGATAAATTTAGACCTTATTTAGTAGGGTCTAAAATTATAATTTTTACTGACACTCTACCCTGAAATACTTGCTGACAAAGAAAGAGGCAAAACCTAGGCTGATTCGATGGATCATACTCCTGCAGGAGTTTGATCTCGAGATCAAAGACAATAAAGGGGTAGAGAAGGTGATGGCTGATCACTTCTCGGATTGTGATTGATGAAAGTGTTGCTACACAACTTGAGGATTCATTCCCTGATGAGCAATTATTTGTCATCAAGTTAAGTTTTCCCTAGTTTGCAAATATTGTTAATTACCTTGCTATAGGAAGGATCCCTTCTCACTGGTCCAAGATGGACAAAGGCTTATTTTTTTCACAAGTCAAGCATTTTTTCTAGGAGGATCCTTACCTCTATAAATATTGTGCAGACCAGGTGATCAGAAAGTGTGTCCCTGACAGTGAAGTTCACAGTATTCTGACCATGTGTCATAAAAATGCCTGTGGGGGTCACTTTGGAGGGAAAAAGATAGCAACTAAGGTGCTGCAATGTAGTTTCTATTGGCCATCCTTGTTCAAGGATGCTTCTGAGCACTGCAAGGCCTATATGAGATGTCAAAGGAAGGAGGGCATATCAAAAAGGGATTCAATGCCATTGCAACCCATCCTTGTCGTTGAGCTATTTGATGTCTGGGGGATAGATTTTATGGGTCCTTTCCCTCCTTTAATGGGCTTTAATTTCATTCTTATGACTCTGGACTATATTTCCAAATGGGTAAAAGCTACTGCCACAAGGACAAATGATCACAGAGTTTTCATCAGGTTTATAAAATAAAATATCTTCTCTAGATTTGACACCCCTAGAGACATCATCAGTGATGGGGGGAGCCATTTATGTAACAGACACTTTGAGAGCTTGCTCAAAAAATATTTTGTTACTCATAGAATTGCTACTCCATACCACCCACAGACCAGTGGGCAGGTGAAGATTTCTAATTGAGAAATCAAGCATATTCTAGAGAAGACAGCCAGGATAGATAGGAAGAATTGGTCTCTGAAATTGACTGATGCATTATGGGCCTATAGGATAACCTATAAGGCCCCTATAGGGATGTTCTCATTCAGACTGGTTTATGGCAAAGCTTGTCATCTCCTAGTGGAGTTAGAGCACAGGGCCTATTGGGCCATAAAAAGTTTAAACATGGATCTAACTTCTACTGGTTTGAACAGGAAGCTGCAGCTATCTGAGCTGAAAGAACTTAGGCTGGATGCCTATTCAAATTCTAGAATTTACAAGGAGAAAGCCAAGGCCTTCTTTGACAAGAACCTTCTTAGGAAGGACTTTGCTGATGGAGCTAAGGTATGGCTTTTCACTTCTAAGCCGAAGTTTTTTCCAAGCAAGTTAAGATCCAGATGGGATGGACCATTTGCTGTCATTCATGCATTCCCATCTGGTGCTGTTGAGATCACGGACCCTACTTCTGGAAGGGTCATGACAGTCAATGGTTAGAGGTTCAAAATTTGTGTTGAGAATACTGTGGAGCCCTCCGAAACCATTCACTTTCAAGAACTTCCTACTGATGAATGATCTCCAGCTATGTATTATGTGTATCATAGCTGTTATTTGTGTTTTAAAATTCTATAAATATTGTCTTTGTTTTTGTGGTCTGCTTTCATGAATCTTGATGTGTGCAATGTTATGCTGTGCTGTTGTGTGTGGATGTATGTGTTTAACATTAGGAATTTTTATCTTTTATATATGAGAGTGTGCCTGTCAGCAAAAGTGTGAACTGAGCTATTTTTAGGTTTCTCGAGAGGATCAGGAGCCTTCAAGCATCCTTTCGAGACATTGCACCAAAAGTAAAAATCAGCCTCGACAAGCTTCTGTGCCTAAAATGCAACTGCTCGAGATATGCTTGAGTCAATGCTGGAGCCTCGATAGGCTCCAGTGCTTTAAAAGAATCTACTCGAGCCCATAGAATTCAGCTTCGATAGGCTCCAGAGCTTAAACGAACTGCTCGAGCATCTGCTCGAGCCACACATCTGAAGCCTCGACATGATACTAGGCTTAATTCCATCTGCTCAAGAAAAAGCAGTTTTAAAGCTTTATCCTATCGAAATGCAACTGAAGCTTCGACAGGTTCCTGCGCTCAATTACAACCACTTGAGATCTGCTCGAGATATCTTACCTGAAGCTCCAACCTGTCGAAGCTCGGTCTCCTGAGCCTATAAAACCTTTGTTAGGTTCATTCTCACATTTCATTCCTTCGTGATAAACACTCACCCCCTTTCATTATTTCAGATTTCTTCTTCCCACTCCATTGCATGCTATTCCACTTGTCCCATATTGCTAACACTTTGCTCAGCTACTCAAGCCACATAGTTCACACCAAAGATCTCTCGATTTGGACCACAGTGGATTGCCCTAGCAAACCCTAGTTTGGGTAATCTCTAACTTCTTTCTCAATCCATGTTGTTCACTGTGTACTTTTTATTAGATTGATACATCTTTGCTAAGGTTTAGTGGATTTTGAGTTTTAGGGAAACCTAGGGTTTGAGAGAAATCAGATAGAAGTTAGGGTTTCAAAATGGTTGACAATCCTGAATTTGAGGAAATCCTAACTACATTGCTCAGTCCTGCCTAAACCTAACCTTTTTCACCAACAAGAAAATCCCAGAGGATAGCCTCATCCTCAGCCCCTGAAGTTCCTGTGGCAAACCCTAAGAGAAAAGCTATTTCGGGTGACTCAGCAACCCCAAAGAAAAAATCCAAAGCTGCCACCCAAAATCCTAAAATTGTTAAATCTAAGAAGCAGAAAAAGGGTAAAGGTGCAGCCTCTGAAGTTGACCCATTCACTACCCCAAATGAATTTGTGGCTACCCTTAATCTGCTACCAGAAATAACCTTTGATAAGGCATTCTTCACCAAGGAAGACCTGGCTAAGGATGCCATAGAATTTTTGACCAAAGCCTCCCTAGATTTATTACTAAAGCCTTTGGATGAAATTGTTTACCCTAGATTGATGAGGCTATGGTACCAGAAATTAAAAATGAAGGAGTCTGGAGGTGGACCAAAGGGGGAGGATTCAACTATGGTAATTCTCATTGATGATTTTGAGGCAGTTGTGGACACAACTGACATAGCACAAGCATTGGGCATCCCAGCATTATATGACCCATCCTATAACTTTGGTGCCCCAATCAGTGCCTCCATGAAGGAGATTTCCCAATAACTAACTCAAGGGAAGAAGGCATCAGGGGATTTAGTAATGAGAAGTGATTTCAGCCCAAACTTGCTTTTTATGGACACCATTTTGAGAAAAAACATCTTTGTGGCTGGTCATCAGCAGGAAAGGAGGCACCCAATAGTGGATGCATTATTCTCCTTCTTCAAGGGGCACTTCTTTAATATTGCCAAGCTGATATTTGAAGGTATGGAGGACATACATGGAAAAGTGCAGAAGAAGAAAAATTTGTAAGGGCTACCATACAACAGGCTGATCATAGCCTTGCTTAAGAAGGGAGGGTATGTTTGGAAACTGGGGGAGCCCACTGATGAGTTACCACCAATTTTATTTGGAAAAAAGCAGTGGAGCATCAGCATGACATTGCTAAGCAAGAAGAAAAAGAAGGAGCCAGCAGCAACCATTCCTACAGAAACCTCTATAGCCACTGCTACAGCCACTCCAGTCACCTCTGCAGCAACCTCTGCAGCCTTGTCAGAGCAGCCACCTCCTACCCTCCATTCCATACCTACATCCGTACCTTCATCACTTCCTCCACCTTCTACCATCACTTCCATTTCAGTGTTAGCCCTAACTCTTCCTATAATTTTTCCTTTCAACATTCCTACACCTCCAATCTGGAAAACCTATAAAAAGAAGACCGACCATAGTACCTACCACAAAACCAATCCCATCCACTACCATACCCACTGACATACCAAGCCCAATACCAAACCTACCTTCCCCTTTTACTTATGATGACAGTGAGCCAATGGCTACTTCCATTGAACCACCTAACCCCATTGAGACCATTGACCCAATTCCCTCTCCTACCCAGTCCCCTTCATTTTCACCTAATCAAGACTAGTTCACAACAGAAGGGTACTCAGCCTTAATAGACTCTATTGTGGGGGATATTAGGGATGAGTACATCCCTCTACCTGAATCCTCACAATCCTACCAGTTTAACCATGCCCTTACCTCACTATTCTATCCAATCCCTCCCACCCAACCTATAACCCCAGCCAACCTGACCCTTTAACTCAAATCATTTTCCTACTAACCTCTCTCCAATCCTAAATTCATACCAGCATAGAAAACCAAACCTCCATCCAAACAAGCCTTCACTCCATTCAATCCACCCTTCAAAATTTTATCCCACCACCCCAACCACCCACACCTACCCCAGTCCCTACCCCTCCTCGATTCCAACATCCTTTTACATCTGTGGCAACAGTTGATGCTACCACCCAAACTGACTTTGACTCAGAAGAGCTGCCTATAGTCTCCCTTTCCACATCCTCAACCTTCACTCAAATTGAACCCACTGAGGGGGACCTGACCCTTGCCATACCATCCATTCCCTCCCCTTCCACCTACCTTACTCCTGGAACTGCTCTTGTATTCATATCTACTCATGACCCATCTAACTGGGCCATTGTACCAGCTAACCCAATCATATTACCTCCAACACCCACCCTCACTGCTCACATGGATTCCAACCCATCTCTTGTAAAGGATGTGTGTTAGCTGGTTGCCTTTGTCAGAAATAGTGTCCTGCAGAGATGTGAGAATCAACTATAACTGATGAAGACAACAAATTGGAGAAGTTTGGAAGTAGTCATACTTGAGCATTAGAAGGAGCTAAGGGCCATGCAAGAAAGGTTGGACAATGGTGTAATTGTGTATCAACTATATGAGAGGATGGCCAACCAATATGAAAGGCTGTATGAATCTTTATTAGCCACACTTATGTCCCTGGGTGTTAAAGATAGACAGCCTCCAATAGAAGCTAAGGGAGTGAAAAATCAAGAGCCTACACTTCAGAAGAGTAGTACCAAACCAAGGAAACCAGCAGCTTTAAGAATAAAAGTTGGTGGTGCCAAGGCTGACAGTGTGAAAAAAGGGAAAGGAACAGTAGCTGAGCACATAGATGTGGATTCAGATTCAGACCCTATATAGATTCTTTCTATTTTAGGAAGTTGTTGTTTTAAGATTTTTTCTGTGATGTTTTGCTTTGTTTTCTAGTTAGCATGATGTAATCAGTATCTATTTTGTATAATATTTTGTAATGAAATCTACGTTTGTGTGAATAAATTTCAGTTTATTCTTCTTTTCCATATCCTGCTGCCCTAAATACAAGTCTGTTGAAACATTGGGGACAATGTTTATCTTAGGTTTGGGGGTATGGCAAGGTAGACCAATGAAACAATTAAATTTAGTGCAGCAGTATAGTTAGATTGAAATAAATAAAGTAAATTCCCAACTAACCAATTGTGAAAAAGGAAATTAAAACTGTTGGCAGAAATTTTAAAACTGAAATCCTTTGAAAATTTAACACTTCCATGAAGTTGACAGTAAGAAATTTTTTCACAATCATTACTTAGTAAACCAAAGAGGAGAGAAAAAGGTAAGGATATACCCCATGCATTCAATTGAAATCTATACCCAGTGAGATTTGAGCCTATAAATTTTTTTTTTAAGAGTGTCTTTGGCAAAGTTTTTTTTTTCTGCTCTAAGGAATGACTGATTCAATACCTTTTCACTAGAAGTTAGGCATCCCAAATTGAAATTGTTTGACAGCACTCATGATAGTAAGAAGATGATCTAAGGCCTTCATTTAGACCTACCCATTAAACTGCCCTTTGTTCACACTGTTTGAGCCTTGAAATCCATTTTTCATCAACCAACACCAGAGTACTTGAACTTACACCTCATGACCTGATTTAGCCTTACCCTCACTATGAGATTTCAAAAGGTAAAAGAGAAGATGTTGAAGATAGTTGAGTGGGGTTCAACATTGGGTGAAAGGAGAAAAGAAGAAATCCATAAGAAGTAGTGTGACAGTTGCATATATGTGGCATTTCATAAAAAAATAAATAAAAAAATAAAAAAAATAAAAAGAGAGAACGAGAAGTTAAAAGAAGAACTTCATCTAAAGAATGGAAAAGAAGAGAAGAAGCTGACCACTTCAAATATGAAAAACATGAAGAAGATGAAGCAGTGTTGTGATGAAGAAGGTGAAGTCATGAATCACCTCCTACCTCTTAGCTGATTTTTCAGTTTTTGAACCCTTTTTACCCATTCTATTCTTTTTAAACCTCAACCATAAGCCACATTACAACCCATCTAAAAGACCTTAGTGATCCAAGGTGAAGTGAGCTATCATGTGTAGATAAAGGGATGGCTAATCTATGGTGAAGAGAATATGAAGATGTCAGGAATTAGCAACAATGTCTATGCTCATGCTTGTAGGCCTATTTGAGGATTGTAACTGATCTTGAGCTGCAGAAAATGTGAACACCCTTGAATTCATTTGTTGAGAGATAACCCTGGTAAGGATTAGGTCTTAAAATTAACTTCATTGGGCAATATTTAAACCTGATTTTTGAATCAATGGTGAGCTTAGTACTGATTTTCACACACTACACTCTTGATGTAAGCTGATTGGTGGTGATGGAAAGACATATTGACTTAAGTGTTAAAATGTTTGCATTTCTATTTTAAACCCCTATATATTTGAAAGATTAAGGTCTGAAATGAAGCTTTATGTGTTGATATCTGACTTGCCACCATTTGCACTATACTTAACTATTTTATTGTGAAGTTTGTGGGTATCTTCACTGAAAACCCTCAGGAGACTTAACTCCTCTACTAGGGATCACCTAGCAGTTTAAAAGGCTTGATGTATAAGCTAAATGGATTCGTGCTCTCTACGAAAGTGACATTTAAATTTTTTAGAATAACTGCTTAATTTTTCCCTTTGTGCGAGGACTAGAAAATATTAGGTTTAGGGGTGTGTTAATCTCTGAATTATGCCACTTTCCACCTCCTAACCTAGCCTTTAATAGACCTTTGAGTTGTTTAATAACTAATTTTTAAGTGTGTTTGTGTAGTTAGCAATAATCTACATATTAGTGTAGCAATCCATCCAAAAATGCCAAGAAGAAGAGAATGAGAGACAAGCAGTGAAGCTGATGGAAAGATAGTGATTGAACCATGGTGGTCCCCACCATGTGAGCTATTCAGTATGCTCTGGATCCCTAGAAGTTTTGTAGTGAAAGAGAAGTAGGGCCCACACTTAATGGAGTGCAACAGCAGGGTGGACAAAGTAGTAGAGAAGCAGAACCTTGACCTCGAGTAGATTTGAAACAACCTCGAGCAGTTCAGAAGATTGCTATAGCAACCACTCGAGCAATCTCGAGCAGATCTCAAGCACATCAATGCTGCAGCAAGAGCAACTCTTGAGCACATTAGAAACCTGTAGTATGCACTTGAGTGGTTCCTAGCCTTTAGAAATAACCTGTCGAGCAGTTGAGGACTGCTACCTTTTATCCACTCGAGCACTTCAGAGTACCTATCGAGCATACAACACCTTCAGAAATAACTTTTCGAGTAGTTGAGGACTGCTGCCTTCTATCCACTCGAGCAGATATGGCTTCAGACCTTCAACTTGTCGATAATCCTTCAGAAAGAGCCCCAGCCACTCAAGAACCATGCAGGAGCACCCTATCCACTCAGAAAGATCTGCTCGAGATTATATACCTGAAGCTCCAACCTGTCGAAGCTTGGGTTCCAGCTGCTATTTACAGAGTTCAAGGGCATTTGTGGAACTTCCACAACACATGGGATACATTTTCTAATGTGCTATACCTTTCCTAACTGTTAGGAGAAATACTTGACTACAAATGTGTCACATCAATAGAATCATAACTAATTTGATTCTCCTTTTCTCTGATTGGCCAAGAAAAAAAAGTTACTTTATGGATTGTATATATAGGATATAAAGTATGTAGAAAAGGGGCAAGGCAAAGGAACCAGCCAGGATATTCTTGCCTCAATTCATCTTTTAGAGTTAGGTCATCTGTTTTTTTTTTTCTTCTTTCCTTAGCTCAACAATGTTGGGCTAAATCTTTGTAATAGATAGAGTTGATTTAAGCTGTAAAAGGACTGTGTAAGAACATTGTAAAGGGTCTGGAGGTTTGTAGAGACTGCAGCCTAGAGGGCTAATCCATTTTAATTACCTTTTAAGAAATGAAAAATTATTTTTACTATTTTATTAAATAAGTAAGTTCTTGTATTTTACATTTAGATCTTTATAGATTTTCTGTATCTATGGATGCATGAGCTTGTAGCCCTGCAAATATAGTGGCTGCAGTGGTTTTCCTGTTTTGACTTTTTAACCCCTATGACTTGAGTATATCTATGAGATATCCTGTGACCATTCAAGTGGACAAGATATAGCCCTAGGACTAGTCCATATCTCATGGTTGAGTCGAATTCTTCTACCTTGCATTTGAGCTTGTAGCCAAATGAAGGATAGCTACAGATCCAACTCTTGCTCTGCCTTGCCATATCTTTTTCAGTAAAAATAATCCCCTAGCTATTTACGTACCACATTTTCTATTTATTTTATCAAACCATTTCCATCCTTCCCCAAACCCTTTCTTTTATTGCAGTTTTTATTTGTAGTTTTATTTTTGTTTTTAGTTAGCTGTAACAACCCCCAAAATATCCTTTCTTTACCTTACTTTCTTGGTTTAGGTTTAGAGCTGCCAGATTTGTAGCAGATCTGGAGGTCTACTATTGTTTTAGATCATTAATCCCTTTGAGACAAACTCTTACTTATCAAAACTTGCTACAACAGCCCTGGATCTTGCAGGATTGTGGTTGTTTTGGATTGTGTTCTATTGTATTTTTTTTCCCTTTTATTTTTTTTTACCCTCCTTCATTTCTGTCATATTTTGACAATTTTTTATAATAAAAAGAACACAGCCAAACAAAAACAACAAATTCTTAGAACTTTTTGAATCCTTTTACCTTTCTTTGGAACCTTTTAACCCAAAGCCCCATTACAAGCCGAATAAAGACCTTTTTGATTTATGATTTATAATAAATATAAGCCTAGTAGAGATGTGTATAAAAAATACTTTAGAGAATCAGGAAGGCATTGGAAATAGAATTGATTATTTGTTCCATGAGATTTTTCCTTTTTTCATATCTCCTTGAAATTATTTTTGATATATCATTGTGCAAAACCAACAAATTTTGACATTCTTTTTGAGAGTATGCCAATAGTGTCAATTTGAATGAAACTGTCTTCTAAATCTACAGTTAAAAAATTTTTATAATGAATGGGTTCTTTCATTGGTGTGCACATACTCAACGCTTTATATGAATTGAAATTGCTGAGTTTCTCATCAAGGATAATTGCTAGGATGGGACGTAATTTTTGGATGGATTCTTATTTTTGAAAATCATAACAACCATGTGTTGATTGATTGATGTACTAAAAAGTAGTTTAGAGTTTTTAAAGTTTGTTTTCTTTGTTTTGAAAACTTTAAAAATATTTTAAAGTTTGTAGGTAACTTCACTGGAAATCTTCAAGAGACACAACTCCTCCACTAGGGATTACCCAGGGATTTAAAGGCTTGTTGCATTTGCTAAGTGCCATCGTACTCCCTACGAATGTGGCATTTAAATTTTTAGATTAGTTTATCTTTTCGTATTTGCTAGGTACTAGCAAAACTTAAGTTTGGAGTTGTGATCTGATGAGTAGTGAAATATGATGATATTTCACCGCTAAAGACCTATATTTAGCCATCCGATGAAAGCTATCTAATGGGATTTGTGAAGTTTTATGAGTTTCAGGTAAAATTGGTCATTGGATGCACTAAGGAGCATAAAAGAATGCAAAGTCAACAAACACCGAAACACTGAAGCAAAGGACATCCTGGGCCTGAACTTTCGTTATGTCGATCAATCGACCCCCTAAGGTCGATGCATTGACATAAGAAAGAAGATTTGAATTTAAAATTCAAAGTTAAATCTGGTCGATTGATCAACCACTTAAGTCGATCAATCGACAATGTTCAAAATTCAAATTTTGAACCAGAAAGATATTTAAGAAAAAATCTGAGGATTTGGGGGATCTTCCCTTGTTGCATTTTGCTTTTGCCTTGAGTTTTTTAGGGCATTTAGTCCTGGTGGTTCCAGTTTTTGTTATTCAAATTTTTTAGCTTAAAGATTTAGACTAGTTTTAATTTATGCACATTCGAAGACAGATTGTACCAGATTGGATTAAAGCCTTTTATGAATTTTGTTAAAGCTCTGCACGATATTTTAATGTTTATGTCAATTTACTTTTTAATCATGTTGTTCAATTTCATCATGTGTGGCTAGTTTTATTAAGGATGGGGGTCTAATGAATCCCATCCGATGTATTTATTCATAATAATATAAATATGTGATGAAGATGTTAGATCATTTTGTGGACTCTGTTGTTGCTATTTGTATGGATATCATCTCCCCGCTATCTAAGATATGGGAGCTAATCATATCCCGTGATCTCAGATTTGCAATGATGATTTTATTCTAATATCTGTTATCTCAGAGTAAATTCTACCACTATCTGAGGTGTGTGTTAATCATATACTCATGGGATGTTAATCATACATCTCCTTGATCTCAGATCTATAGTATGAAATTTACTTAGAGATTTGATTCTGAGTGCTATCTAAGGTGTGAGTGTTAATCATGCACTCATGGGATGTTAATCATAAATCTCCTTGATCTCAGATCTGTACTTTAGAACTCATGGGTGTTCAGGTCCTGTGCTTGCACATAAACATCTTTTGTGAATCTAATATCTTAATAATAGATTTGTATTGCATGAATGATAGACCTACGATGGAAAGATTTAGTATCCCAATCCTTATCCTTTATTATTTGTTTCAATTCTAAGTTTTTGTTAGTATTTATCTCATCATTAGAAACTCTCAGACTCGTTAAATTAGCAAATACTGTGATAGATCTGTGGTGATTCTTTTGATTAGTTGCTATTTCCATTTAAAAATTTTCTGACCAATGCTCGACTGATTCATGCACTTGTGAGTACAACTTAATTTTCATAACAAGTTTTTGACGCCGCTATCGAGGACTGGGTGTAGAAAATTCATAATTTTTAGGAAATAGGAAATTAATTTTTAGAATTTCTGTAGGTTTGAATCAGTATTTTTGTTAGTTTTGAAAAAAAAATATTTAAAAAAAAAAATTGAAAAATATTAAGGTCGATCGATCGAGCCAAACACTCGATCAATTGACTCCAAAAAAAAATCTGCACTCTTCCTTGTTCCTCTCTCCTGCATAATTCAAAATTTTGGAATTTTAAAATTTTAAAATTTGAATTTCTAAATTCGAATTAAAAAAAAAAATTTCAAATTTCAAATTTTAATTTAAAATTCTCGATCGATCGACCTAAACCATTGATCAATCGAAGACTGTTCTCGATCGATCGATCTAAACCCTCGATTAATTGAACTTAGAAAAAAAAGCTCGTGTGGAGTACTTGTGTCTTTGTATGCACATGAGGTCCTCTAGAGAGGACTCTTTAGAACCTTTCAATTCTGAGATCGAGCGAACTTGTCGTTCGAATAGAAAACAGATGAGAGCAGGACGAGAAGCCCAAATTGAAATATTAATTCAATTCGAGATGAATGCAAATAATTGTGAAGAACACCCACCTAAAAATGAGGAAGAACCAACTCTGAGAGAGTTGTTTACTCCAATAACTACAAACACCCCTTCTTACATCACATACCCTGCCACACCTGGCGGTAGATTTGAGATCCGTACATATGTGATTCAAATCTTTCCAATTTTTCATGGCATGGAAAGAGAAGACCCATACCAACACATCAAAGACTTCATTGAAGTCTGTTCTTTAATATATCAGAACTTCAGTGAGGAATTTGTGAGATTGCATCTGTTCTGTTTCCTTTCTCTATAAAGGATAAGGCCAAAGCTTGGTTAAATTCATTACCAGTTAGATCTATAACCACCTGGGATCAGATGGTTAAAAAATTTTTGTCAAAGTTTTTTCCCATAGCCAAGACTAATGTCTTAAGGCACAAAATCACTGATTTTGCACAAGAAGATGATGAGAGATTTTATGAAGCTTAAGATAGGTTCATGGATATCTTATTGAAGTGTCCACATCATGGATTCTCAAAATGGAGATTGGTCCAATGTTTTTACAATGGACTAGATCAGGCCAATCGACATCTAATTGAATCAATGAACAGTGGAAGATTCCTTGGACTTAGGGAAAATGAATCCTATTAATTCTTAGAAAAGTTGGTTGAAGATTCCCAGCAATGGGACTTCTCGAAAAATCGAGATCAATCAAACAAGAATCGAGACCAAGTAGAAAACTCAACAAAGAAAGGAGGATTATATGTGATAAAAGAAACCCCTGATCTCATGACAAAGATAGATTTCCTCACTCAACAAGTTGAGAAATTGAAGCTGAAGAAGAACGTGAGTGTTGTGAATGTACAACTAGACCCATGTTCATATTGTGCAAGTCCAATGCACACATCTGATGGTTGCCCTTCAATACAGAATTACTTAGAAGACCCTTGTGATCAATTGAACGTATTGAACACCTATGGCCGAATTCAAGGAAATGTCTTCAATGAAAACAACTCGAATAGTTGGAAATATCATCAAAATTTTTCATGGAAGCAAGAAAATCAAAAACCTCAAGCTAGAGGACAAGGGATGAATTTTTATCCAAATTAAAATTTCAACCAAGGACCACAACAATAGTTTGGTCAAGGGCAATTTCAATAGCAGAACTATAGAGGTGGGAACCAATTCCACCAAAATCAAAGTCAAAATGGGCAACCCAGGCAATCTAACCAGAATTTTCAATTCTCTCAACCATTGTTGGGATATCAAAACCAACCCGCACAGCAACTTGTGAGTCAACCTGGTTTTGCATAAAATTTCCCACCGCATGGATTCAATAATCAACAAGAAAACGTTGCGCAATGTCATCCTCAGAACTAATATCCTCAGAGTGAGGATATGTGGAAGTTCATCCAATCCAATACTTCTTTGATATCTAGGATAGAAACTCAAATTGGTCAATTGGTAATACTCTTATGTGAAAGAGAAAATGGATCATTTCCTAGTCAGCCAATTTCAAATTCGAGAGGATAGATGGTCGTCGAGCATGCCTCGACCTCATCACAGGAAGAAAGTTAACAATAAATTAAAGTAATCACAACATTGAGATTTGGAAAGCAGATTGATAATAAAGTGGAAATGTCGAAGGAAGATGAGAAGTCCGAACTTGAGGAGAAAGTTGAGATGAATGACAAAGCTGAAGAAGAGGTGGAACAAAAGAACAAGAGAGAAAACAATTTTGTTCCTAAAGCCCCATATCCTCAAAGGCTAATGGGACCAAAGAAAAATCACGATCAGGAAGGGATCATTGAAATGTTCAAGCAGTTAAAAAAAAATATCCCCTTCTTAGATGCCGTTCAACAAGTACCGGCATACGCGAAATTTTTGAAGGACTTGGTCATGATCGAAAGGAAGACTAATGTCCCAAAAGAAGCTTTCTTAGCAGAGCATGTAAGTTCAGTACTACAAGCGAGACTTCCAATTAAATATAAGGACCCTGAGTGTCCTACAATTTCAATCTTTATAGGGGAAAACCGTATTGATCAAACACTTTTAGACCTTGGAGCAAGTGTTAATTTGTTGCCATACTATGTTTACAAGAAATTTGAGCTGGGCAAACTGAAGCCCACAACAATGATCCTTTAGCTTGCCGATAGGCCAATCAAAATTCCCAGAGGAATAATAGAGGATGTTCTTATCAAGGTGTATACTTTCTACTTTTCAGTTGACTTTGTAGTCTTGGACACCGAACCCATTTCCAAACTGAAAAATAATGTTTCGATAATCCCAGGAAGACTTTTCCTAGCAACATCAAATGCATTAATTAATTATCGAAATGGGATAATGAATCTATCATTCGGGAACATGACCGTGGAATTGAATATCTTCCACATTGTGAGACAACTTGTTAAAGATGAGGAACATGCATAAGTATGCATGGTTGATAGTATTGTGGAGAATGCATTCTTTGCTTCGGAATATGAGGACCCTCTAGAGGCCTGCCTAGACCATTTCGGTAAAGACTTCAATGTGGATCACGTGATCCACAAAGTTAATAAGAAGCTAGATTCTACACCACTCTTGGGAGACAATAAATGACAACTGAAAGATGAGGCCAAGGAGAAAGAAAGTAAAGAAGCATCAAGAGAAGAGGAGAAATCAAAGTTGGAACTGAAATCTCTCCATGCCGATATGAAATATGCATACTTGGGGAAAGATGAAACTGATCCGATGATTATTTCAGTAAAATTGAATGAGGATCAAGAGGAACAACTCATTGAAGTACTCCAAGACCATAAAAGTATAATCGGATGGTCTATTAAGGACATTAAGGGTATCAGACCGACGGTGTGCATGCACCGAATTCATTTGGAAGAAAGCGCTAAACCCTCTAGAGAACTGCAATATAGATTGAATCTAATAATGTAAGACATTGGAAAGGAGGTTATTAAATTGATAGATGTCGGGATTATATACCCTATTTCTAATAGCAAATAGGTTAGCTTGACACAAGTGCTTCTAAAAAAGTCTGAAGTAACTGTGGTGAAGAATGAAGAGAATGAACTAATACCAACAAAAGTTAAAACTGGTTGGAGAGTGTGCATCGACTATAGAAAGTTGAATTCAATGACAAGGAAGGATCACTTCCCTCTCTCATATATTGATTAAATACTCGAGAGACTGGCAAGACATCAATACTACTGTTTCCTCGATGGCTATTTTGGATACAATAAGATAATCATAGCACCAGAAGATCAGGAGAAAATAACGTTACATGTCTATTTGGAACATTCTCCTACCAGCGAATGCCATTTGGGCTTTGTAACGCTCCAGCTACCTTTCAAAGATGTATGCTGAGTATATTTTCAGACATGGTGGAGAGATTTTAGGAAGTCTTCATGGATGACTTCTCAATTTATGGGGATAGTTTTAATAATTGCTTGCAAAATCTATCTCTAGTTCTTGCGAGATGTCAGAAAAAGAATCTTGTTTTGAATTGGGAGAAGTGCCATTTCATGGTACAAAGTGGCATAGTCCTTGGACACATTATATCATAAAAAAACATTGAGGTTGACAAGGCAAAAGTAGATTTGATTTCAAACCTTCCACTACCCAGAATAGTCAGGGAGATTAGGTCCTTCCTTGGGCATGCTTATTTTTACCGACGATTTATCAAGGATTTCAATTAGATTGCAAAGCCTCTATGCAACTTTCTTTGCAAAGACGTCCAATTCCTTTTTGATGAGAAATGCCTGGAAGCTTTCGAGGTGATCAAAGGTGAACTTGTTCAAGCTCTAATAATCCAATCTCTGGATTGGAATTTACCATTTGATATAATGTGTGACACATTTGATTATGCAGTAGGAGCAATATTGGGATAAAGGGTGGAGAGAATTCCGCACGTAATTTTCTATGCAAGTCGCACGCTAAATGATGCACAGTTAAATTATTCCACCACGGAGAAAGAACTCCTAGTTGTAGTCTTTGCTCTAGATTAATTTTGATCTTATTTGTTGAGATCAAAGGTTGTGGTGTTTACAGATCATGCGGCTCTTCGCTATCTCTTTGCGAAGAAGGATGCAAAAGCTCATTTGATAAGCTGGATTTTACTCTTACAAGAGTTTGATATGGAAATCAAAGATAAGAAGGGATCTAAAAATGTGTTGGCTGACCACTTATCTTAAATTATTGTTGAAAAATCTGATGATCTGGTCCCGATTTTAGAAATTTTTTTCGATGAGAAATTATTTGCCATCGAACATTCACCATGGTATGCGGATCTGGTCAACTATTTGGTGACGGATCAAGCACCACAGCACTAGAGTAAGAATGAGAAAGCTGTTTTTCTAGCATGAGCAAAATACAATTTTCGAGGATCCGTACTTGTTTAAATATTTTGCAAATCAAATCATCAGAAGGTGCATCCCAGAATTTGAGCAGTCAAAAATTATTTTATTCTATCATGAGTTGTCCTGTGGAGGACATTTCAGCTCAAGAAAAACTGCTACAAAGATCCTCCAGTGTGAATTCTATTGGCCGACAATTTTCAAATATTTTCACCATCACTGTATGTCATGTAGTAATTGTCAAATGTTAGGCAACATTTCTAAGAGAAATATGATACCTTTAAACCCAATTCTTGAAGTTGAGGTATTTGATGTATGGGGAATAGATTTTATGGGCCCATTCCCGAATTCTTTTGGGAATCTATACATCCTCGTCGCAGTAGACTATGTCTCAAAATGGGTTGAGACAATGGCCTATAAGATAAACGACCACAAGGTGGTTGTTAAATTTCTCAAGGATTAGGTATTTCTAAGATTTGGTGCTCCACGCACTATCATTAGCAATGGTGGAAAACACTTTTGCAATAAAGTTTTCGCTCAACTAATGAAAAAGTATTGTATCACACACAAAGTGGCTACACTTTATCATCCTTAAACAAGTGGACAAGTTGAAGTGTCTAATCGAGAGTTTAAACGCATTTTAGAGAAAACGATTAAGCAAAACCGAAAAGATTGGTCGTTAAAACTAAACGACGCTTTATGGGCTTATTGAACAGTGTACAAAGCTCCCATTAGAATGTCCCCTATAGGATTGGTAAATGTCGTCACCTACTTGTTGAGCTAGAACATTGATCTTATTGGGCTATCAAGTCACTGAACTTCGATTTGCAAAAGGCTGGTGAGAAGTGAAGCTTAAAGATTGTTGAGTTGGAAGAAGTAAGAGCCGATGCATATGACTGTACAAAATCTTACAAGGACCACATGAAGCATGCCCATGATCAGTCCATCTTAAGAAAATCATTTATTGTGGACCAAAATGTGTTGTCGTATAACTCAAGGCTTCATTTTTTCTCGGGAAAGCTTAAAACTCGATGGAACGGTCCATTTCAGGTCAATCGAATATTATTAAATGGAGCAATTAAAATCTGTAACCCTCGAAATGACAGTAAATTTCGAGTCAATGGGCAACGGGTGAAACCGCTTTTAGAAAATATCATTGAGGATTTTGATGAAGTTGTGTTAAGTAATCCCGATCATTCGAGATGAAATTGAAAAGTTTGGAATGTCGGGCTAGCGACACTAAATTTAGCTCTTCTTGGGAGGCAACCCAAGTCTGCAAAACATTCATAAAACTTAAAAGAAAAAAATGGTCGATCAATTGAGCTTTTACCATCGATTGATCGACAATGAGACGATTGTTGATCAATCGGGGTTACCCTTGATCAATTGATAATCGATTGCATGACATTTATTATCACAACTTTTATGCGGTTGTGTCTTTACTGTCGATCAATCGATGTTTTCACTCAATTTATCGAGTTTATGTGTCGCACATTTTCGAAGGTGACTTAATTGTCACATCTTTTCAAGCGGTTGACATGCATTATCATCGATCAATCGACCTATATGGTCGATTAATTGACTTTATAGGAAATCTTTTAACCTTTCCAACATTTATGGTCACAACTTTCCAATGTCTCGGGAAGTGACTACATGTCAGGGTCGATTGATTGACATCTTTGCTCGATGCATCGACCTTATTCAAGAAACGTGTCTGTCTCTATGGCGCGTCTTTTTAATGTCAGGGTCGATTAATCAACTCTATATGCCTCGATTTATCGAGGCGAAGCAATGCGACCGAAGTGCAGAACCTCCATGCTTATTTAAGGACCGAACGCCCTTTCTATGCTTCATTCGCTCCTACATTCCTAATCTTCTCCAAAGTTCTTTGACTTTCTTTTGACATTCTCTGCGATGGCATCATCTTCTTCTGCACGATTCCCTACTCGACCACAAGGGATATTTCGAGAAAGACCAAAGGTCATTTTGCAAGCAAAGAAATTTCGTCAGAGTATGTCTTCGACATGCCTACATTCCAAGCAATGCCTGAGTGTGCAGTCTCACTCGCATACATAGTAGCTCTCAACCTCCATTTCTTAATGGCTTCACTATCAATCAACGTGTCAGAGCGTGTGGTTCGCTTGTTCTATTTGAACATGAATTGTATAAACACTTTGATTGAAGATAACATTGATGCCCATTTTACCATCTCCATCGATTGTTGGGTAAGGAGAATTTATTCAGATACGATCGCGAATGTTTTTAACATTCCTCCAGTGCGTACACAAAATCACCAACTTGGGGAAGAGCTCGATGTTGACCAAAGACCGATGATTGATGATATGTGCAATGGCATATATGAATAAGGAAATGCTACAAAATGATCGGCTCTTCCGCGCGACATGTTATTTTGAAACATCGTCGTCTGCTTGAATCTCTGTCCCAGAGGTCATGTGTCAGAACGAACTGGACCTCAGGTGAAGGCTCTGTATGGTGGTTATAGAAATTTATGGCTCAATGTGCCATGGTTTTTACGTGATTCGTTGTGGTGATGCCACGATAAAATTTTCAATCTGCCTCCTGGTGATGCCGCACTTATTTACTTCCCCCATTTGGTGATGAAACTCTTACATCATTTAGGTTTTCCTTTTTATCTTGATGATAATATTGGGGACCTTTAGTTTAATCATTATGGGCCGACGCAGTGGAATAGAAGTATGCATCTTTTGAGAAATCCTCGTGGAGCCGACAATGTAGATGCTCAACCTCCTCCTGCCCAGCCTGCACGCTAGCACGTCGTGTGCGCCAAGAAGAACCTGCTGCCGAGCCCGAACAAGCCGGCAATGAGGGAGTATCCCTCGAAGTCATGCAAGCTCAGATCAACTCCTTGATCGATGAGCAACAACGGTAGAATAATCAAAATCTTCATAGCCACTACGATCGGTCCTTCATGCATCAACTGGGACAACGATTGTGGCCCGATGGCTATGATGAGATGAGGGCTCATGCACGGCAGGCAGAAGAAGAAGATGATTAGAATTAGGATTTATTTTCACATTGTTTGTTTTAGTTTTAGAATGTTTAATTTTTAAGTTTGTGTAGAATTAGGAACTTTTTAATGTAATAGAATAAAAGAAAAATCAATGAAAATTTTCAATTTTTGAGCAATATTCTATACAAAATTTCCAACAGTCGATTAATCGAGCCAATATCTCGATTAATTGACAATCAGCAAAAAGAAAAAAAAATTTAAAATATATATATGTATATATATATATATATATATATATAAAGCCTCTCTGTTCAGATAGATGCTCGATTAATCGACTTACACTGTCGATTAATCGAGAGACTATAAAGTCAACAGAGTCAATATTATCGATTTGTAGAGTCGATTGATCGAGCAAACTTTGACGATCAATCAACTGTGTAGTTTTCGTAAAAAATATATAAATAGAAAAAAAAAGAAAAAAAAAACCCAAAATCCATCCTAAATCTTTAGAATTTAGAAGTTTACTATTTTAGGACTCTTGTGTAGGACTCTTTTAGATAGTTTCAAACTCTATTCCTATTTATTTCAAACACCCTCTTATCATCATAAAGCAATTTTCTCCACCCTCTTCAAGAATCAATGGCCGGAAGAAACCATCGAACTCTTGCAGCCATACAAAGGATGGAAGAGACCGCTAGAAAGAGGGAGCGACGTTACAAATCATCGGTATCGTTGGATTTCAGGAATGTAGAGATGGTGGACTTGGATCCTATGTTTACTCCGCTATGGGAAGAGCCAACGAGGAAAAAGACCAATCGTTCCAACCATTTCAAGCAAATCATACCAGATGATGTCATGATGATTAATTTGGATCCACCTTCCCCACGCTCTAAATCATCATCGCACACCCCTTCATCATCATTAACAAAACCACTCCCACCGCCCCCTTCTCCTTCACCAACCCCACGCCGCAATCCATTAGCGGCGTTCATTTCGAGATCAATCCTGCAAGTGATCATCGACATGATTCCTTCAAAAATTTGGGCCCAATTGCACCCGACTCCTATAAATCAAGATCGGCCCACAAGTAGCATCGTCGACCCATCTACTCCACCTCCCCCTGATGTGACTCCAGATTCTTCGAATCCTGGCCGTATCACCGAAGCGATGTGGAATTTCGCTTTTCTAAAATCAAAGCCAGGGCCGAGGAATGATGTTGATGATTAAAGAAGAAGTTGAAATATTATTAGTATGTTTTAGGATTTATTTTATGATTTTTGTTGGTCTTTGCATAATTTCTATTTTTAATTAGATTTAGGACTTAATTCTTTCTGTTTTTCAATAAGTGTAAGTAACACAATTTAATTTATAAATTTTTCTTTGTTTCAATGATGCTTTTTACCTCCTCTTTGTCTTTTGATCTATACATAGTTTGATGCAGGTTTGGGGGTACCCTTCAATTTTTGGCACAATGAGGACACTGCACAGATTAGGTTTAGGGGTGGTAAATGCGTTATTTTTGTAAAAAAAAAAAAAAGAAAAAAATTTCGAATTTAGTCGATCAATCGAGCTATGTGTCTCCATTGATCGACTGAGCACTTTGAAGTGCATTTTGAATTTTTCAAAGATTTTTCTAATTGATTTGTGGAATTTTGAATTGATAAATTATGCATTCTCACATTAAGAATATTAAGTGCCATATTTGATCATTGCTATTAGGAGAGAAAAATTTAATATAGGGATTAACATGTAAATTTAAACCCACCTCTAGAAGTCATGATGTTTAATTCAGTTCGGAAATCTAAAAATCAAGAAATTTATTTAAAATTGTGAACTGAAGGATCTTAGTGGAGATTAAACCCGATGAGCTTTAGAGCCAATTTCACGTCTTTGATGAGTGCTTACATAAATTGGAGTTATCTTTGAATACAACTTATCTTTGCATAATCTCATACGTTTCACTTTGACTTGTGATTTTGCATGACATTATAATTCATATTATTGTGTTAGAACGTATTGTATGTCTGCTCAAGATAAATAGGGAAGGTTACCATCTTTTGAGGACATGACTAAAGGCCATCTTCGGCTTGTTTGTGCCTAAAATACCCTACCCGTCTTATCTATGAGAAATTAGGAATGAGGATGAAAATGAAAGAAAAGAGAGTGAGTGAAAGATATCGACTGATGATATTTGATAAGAGTATATGGCAAAAAAAAAGAAAAGAGGGAGAAAAAGAGAAAAAAATTTGAAAAATAAAGAAGACTATAAGGTGTTCCAAGAAAATGAAAATTCAAAAGAGGAGATAAGCGTGAGAAAAGAAAGTAAAGAAAAATAGAGAATCATTGAAAAATAAATAAAAATAAATAAGGGGAGAAAAGTTAAGTCTGTTTCTAATTTCTCAAAAATTTTGAATCTTGATTTCCCTTTCTTTCTTACCTTTACCTGAGCCCCATTATAACCCTATAAAAGACCTTCAGGATCCAATCTTGTGTTGGTAACTGTCATGTAGAGAGTGAATACACAATACCTATGGTGCTTGATATGACATGCATAAAAATACAAGTATCTTTCTATGAGATTTCTTTTTTTTATTCATTGTTTACATCGTGTTTCTCCTGTCATGTGAGACCTTTTTTTCGCTTTGTATTGATCTCTCACAGCTGTGTGAAAATATACCCATCATCAGAGAATTTTTATTTTAAGAGTACACCTATTATAAGGTTAGAATCAAAACATAAATCTATGAGGTTCACAAATAAGATAAATTTTAAGATGGATAGAATTCGGCATGATGATCACACTTAACACATCTAAGGATGGGTGATAAATTTATCTGTAAATCGAAGCATTGGGCTGACTTAACTAATTATCAATGAGAATGACATGGCATGCGTATTTAATAACGAGAAATTACATGATGAAGACAATTAACAAATTCCATGAGAATCAATTTTAGAAAATGTCTTGAAGTTTGTGGGTAACTTCATTGGAAACCCTCAGGAGACAAAACTCCTCCACTAGGGATCACCTAGTGGTTCAAAGGCTTGTTGCATACGCTAAATGCAATCATTCTCTCTATGAAAGTGACATTTATTGATTACTTTAGGATGATAGTTTAATTACCAATTTACTTATTTTCTCCTTTGCTCGAGGACTAGCAAAATGTAGGTTTGAGGGTGTGATGAGTAGTAAAATATGATGATATTTCACCCCTAAAGACCTACATTTATCCATCTGATGAAAGCTATCTAATGGGATTTGTGAAGTTTTATGAGTTTCAGGTAAAATTGGTCATTGGATGTACTAAGGAGCATAAAAGAATGTAAAGTTAACAAACACTAGAACACTGAAGCAAAGGACATGCTGGGCCCAAACTTTTGTTATGTCGATCAATCGACCCCACTAAGGTCGATGCATCGACATAAGAAAGAAGATTTGAATTCTGGTCGATTGATCGACCACTTAAGTTGATAAATTGACCAAGTTCAAAATTCAAATTCCGAATCAGAAATATATTTAAGAAAAAATCTGAGGATTCGGGGGATCTTCCCTTGTTGCATTTTGCTTTTGCTTTGAGTTTTCTAGGGCATTCAGTCTCGGTGGTTCCAGTTTTTGTTATTCAAATTTTCTAGCTTAAAAATTTAGACTAGTTTTAATTTCTACACTTTCGAAGACGGATTGTACCATATTGGATTAAAGCCTTTTATGAATTTTGTTAAAGCTCTGCACGGTATTTTAATATTTATGTCAATTTACTTTTTAATCATATTGTTCAATTCTATCATGTGTGGCTAGTTTTATTAAGGATGAGGGACTAATGAATCCCATCCGATGTATTTATTCATAATAATATAAATGTGTGATGAAGATGTTAGATCATTTTGTGGACTCTGTTGTTACTATTTGTATGGATATCATCTCCTCGCCATCTAAGATATGGGAGCTAATCATTTCCTGTGATCTCAAATTTATAATGGTGATTTTATTCTACCACTACCTGAGGTGTGAGTGTTAATCATACACTCATGAGATGCTAATCATACATCTCCTTGATCTCAGATTTGTAGTATAAAATTTACTCAGAGATTTGATTCTGAGTGCTATCTGAGGTTAAGTGTTAATCATACACTCATGGGATGTTAATCATACATCTCCTTGATCTCAGATCTTCACTTTGGAACTCATGGGTGTTCAGGTCCCGTGCTTGCACATAGACATCTTTTGTGAATCTAATATCTTAATCATAGATATGTATTGTATGACTGATAAGCCTATGGTGGGAGGATTTAGTATCCCAATCCTTATCCTTTATTATTTGTTTAAATTCCAACTTTTTGTTAGTATTTATCTCATCATTTAAAATTCTCAGACTCGTTAAATTAGTAAATACTGTGATAGATCTGTGGTGATTCTTTTGGTTAGTTGCTATTTTTGTTTTTAAGTTTTCTGATCAATCCTCGTGGGAACAATCTCGTACTTTGCACCTACTATCTATAAACTGATTTGTGCACTTGCGAGTACAATATAATTTTCACAACATGATCAGCCACATAATATATCATTTTTTACTCTTAACTTAGTAATGCTAGACCCCAGTTTGCTACTAACGATATGATGATGTGCAAATATTAGAACAATAAGAAGGATAGAGCAAAGTCTTAATCTTTGTCAAAATTAACTCAAAAAGTAGTAAGAAAGAAGATCGCATGTGAATGCAATCCAAATCGTAGCAAAGTCAGTAGCCAGTGGACTAAAAGAAAGCTTACGATTCAAATCGTAATCTCGAGAGAGCGAAAACAAAGAAGAAAAGAAGAAATCATATCTACGATTCTACAAGAGAAGCTCTGAACTGGATGGAATGTGCTGATAGGAATCATACTGAAGATAAAAAAAATTGTACTTACGAATTTATTTATAAAGCTCGTGTGCTGTTGTTAAAGATCACGTGAAGAAGAATTGCACCGCCATGCACAAAACAGAAAGAACTCTTGAATTAAACGTTTTGCAATCTACAAATCTGAGAAGATTGGTGAAAGATATTTCGAAGATCTCTGCTTCTTAAATAAAAGAAAGTGTCCTGCGTGCATCTACTATTGAAAGCAAGAAAGATTAAGATTACAAAGTTTAGTTTTATTAGGAAACTTTTTTTTAGTAGTTTACTTTTATTAAGATTTGAATAATATAAACTGACCCCTTAGGAAGCTACAAATAAAAGGGCTCGATACCTTGAATAAGCTATCCAATGAATTCTCAGCATCAATTGACGACTGAGGTTGGGATTATGAAAGATCACCCTTAGAGTAGTTTTAGAGTAGAGAATCTGTAGTTTCTCAAGAGTAATTGACGCCTGCAATTGGGAGATGAAAGATCAATTTTATTGCTTTCTAGTTTAGACTTATTTTATTACATTTTTCTGCTTTGTTATCATCTGATAGTTCTTGATTTTAATTGACGACTAAGATTGAGAATTTGAAAGATTAGTGTAATGTTATTTTCTTTTCCATCTTCAATTTTCTAGTTTTTGATTGACGCCCAAATTCTGGAAGGTTGCTTATTAGTATAGATCTATATTGAAAGAATTTCAGATTTGATTAACGCCAAAACTCTGAGAGACTTAGATATAGTGTAACGGTATTTTAATTTTCATTGATATCTGAGAACTGAAGGAGATTGATTGACGACCAGGATCTGGAAGTTGGAGGATTTAGATTTAATTTTCTGCACTTTAGTTTAATTCAAATCATTCATTTTTTTTTATAGGAAAATAAAAGGTTTCTAGAGTTTCGACCTTCCTAGTGGGAATGATCCTATAGTAGTGCTACAATTTTTGTTGTGCATTTTCAATAAGTTAAGACAGAGCATACTTATAGAGTTGTCAAGTAACAACCGTCGAGGTCAATTCATCCCTGAAACTTCAAAGAAAAATTCCAATATATCTATGGAGGATCTTACTCAGGTCTTAGATAACTACATGGCTAAGAGAGAACGCCCCGAATATTCGTTCGAGTTTGACAAATTTTGTCATGATATTGAATTTACTGTACCTAACGGCATTAAGTCCCCAAAGTTCAACATTTATAATGGTACGGGGAGTCCAAACCATCATTTGGCATTACTTTGTAATGACTATTGACCTATATGTGATAACCAATGGCTCCTAATGCATTACTTTCAAAGATCATTGGAAGGAGAAGCCCTTGATTGGTTCGCCAATTTACCGCTTCACAAGATCGACAATTTCGACGATCTAGCTAGTCAATTTTTAGATCAATACAAACATCTGGTTCATGAGACCATCAACCTCAGTGACTTGACGACTACAAACCAAGAGGCTGAGGAAGACTTTGCAGTCTTTGTTGGTCGTTGGAGAAGGTTTGCAGCTCAAAATGGGAGCCAAATGAAAGAAAAGGATGTAATCGATATCATCATTGATAATGTCTAGAGCCTCTTTGGAGTGCACTTATTTTAAGTGATTGCCCAGACTTTGCTACTATTCATTTATGTGTCTCGCGTATACAATGACACATTAAGAATGGAAACTTCTCATTCTCTATGGCAGCATCAGTGGGAGCCTCCTCTAACGACTCTAAAACAAAGAGTAGAAAGAAAGCATACGGCTTAGAGCAGGTTAGTGCGGTCACTAACCAAGGGAAAAACTCCGGAAACAGAGGGTTCCAACAGAGATATCAGAATCAGAACCAATACCCGAACCAATACCAACCCTCAAACCGAAACTAATATCCCAAGCAAAACACTTACCCTAACCAATACCAAAACTAGAATCAAAACGCAACCCAAAATCAAACAAACCCCCTGAATTACAACAACGTTCCAACACCATAAAACCTTAACCAACCACTCAGAACCAGAAATGGTTATCAACCCAAACGAGAACATTACCCACCTCTACCCGATGCTATCCTCAATATCTTCCAAATCCTTAGCAACCAAAACCTTCTTAGGTTTCCACCTGAAAGACCACGCCCCTGGCCAACAAATCTAGACTATAATAAGTTTTGCTCATTCCACCGATACGTAGGACACACCTTAGAAGAATGCTGGGTTTTAAATGACGTGATCTATGACATGAATGATCATAACCAAATCAATTGGTAAGGTCACCAAACCAATAATCTAAATAATACCTAACCTCTGCCAAACTTAGGAATCATTAACAACCCTATGCCCAACCATACTAACAAAAATCATGCTCCCATTTCCCACATAATCACCGTGACCCTCCCTAGTCGACTAAATGCTCACCCATCCACCCTAATTACCCGAATTGACCCTTCGAATTCTCCCATCAACCTAATCAAACCTCAAAGATCATCGGTCAACCAACCTCCCAACCCACCACCACATCCAACATTCACCCAACGACAAACCCAATCTTTTAGAGCTAGGATTCCCAACTTACACAAACATCCTTTAGGACCTGCAACTCCCCCAAAACCTAAACCAACTCCATCACCCCTTTCCCCTTCTGATTTTAAAACTGAGAAGTTTGATCCTCATGTTTTGCCCAAGGATGGTAGCCCAACTAGGCACATTGTTGATACAGAGGTCGAGAGAGATACGAAACTTGAACCAAATATTGGTATCGACCATGAAACTAAGGAATCGAGTAAGGTTGAGACCTTGATTTCTACTTTTTTGGAGGAGGATTACACGCAGTATCTTTCTCCATGGAATGGCGTGACCCCAGTCCACGTCCCCTCCCATTTTACACCATTCATTTAAAATGTTTCAGGGAATCAACCAGGGCAAGCTACAGCATGGCCAAAACGTCAGCAGTCCACATTTCCAATCTTCAAGTTAGGGATGAACCATTCGCCCCCACCTTTTCCCCGCCTCTCGAAGGATTCTCCATCCTTTAGAGGGAAGGAAGGTGTACGTGTTCAACAACTAGAAAGGACAGTAAGGGATAGAGAGGATCATCCGATCCCTCCACCGAATGTCATTCCTCCACCTCAAAGCTTGACATCGCAACCACCTCCAGCAGTTGTAAATAGGGTTCAAAGAGTAAATTTTAAAATCAAGAAAAGAGTATGTCCTTCTACAGTACCTTGAAAAGCTCCCAGCTCAAATCTCAATTCTTGAGCTGATCAAAAAGTCCCTAGAGCACTATCGTTTGTTAATGAAAGTGCTTGTTTAGACTCAAATAACAAAAGACAAGACTCCTAGAGGGCAACATGAGATCACATCGGTCATGGTTCAACTCTCGACTCTCACATTCACGGATGCTGACATGCTGAAAGAGGCCCTGCGCGAAAGCGCTGCTCCCATATACCTGACGGTAGTGATCAAAGGGTTCTCAGTCCCCGAAGCATTAGTCGATACAGGAGCTGGTCTAAATATTTGTCTATTGACGACACTTAAGACCCTCGAGTACATGGGCATGACATACAACCATCATCATTGTCTTTGATAGCTTATGATGGCACTCGGCAGTTTATCAAAGGAACCATTAAACTGCAAGTTCGTCTCTGACCAATAGCTATAGACACCATGTTCCATGTGTCCGACTCATCTAATACTTACAACCTAATCCTAGGGAGGAAGTGGTTGGAATCAATGAAGGTCGTAGCATCAACGTACCATCAGTGTGTCAAATTCCCCCATGAATATGCTATAATCAGGAAATATGTAGATGCTCCATTTGAAAGCATAGAAACCGACTATGCTGCAATTATTCCCATGACCAATGATTCAATATTGACCACCAGCTACATTCAAAAAATTAGTACTCCATCAAACATCTTGATAGCATAAGTCAACCACCTGTGGTCATTCCCCATACATCAACAAAAGCTAACAAAGAGGGTGACCGATCTTGAACTATCACAGGCGTACGATGCACTACCAGCCACGATAAGAGGTTGGTGATAGAACTTTTTCTAAACTTTGTCTTATCCTCTTGCAAGTGCACAATGGGATTCTAGCATGTGTATAGGTATCGATCCTCAGGGAAGGCTGTACTCCTAAAACACTTCTATTTGTCATGAAAGAATAAAAGATGTTTTTTGACTAAAACTAATGTGCAAGGATTGAAATAAAACTATGCTAATGAATAAGCTTAGGTTTCCTATCGTAGATTTCGTGGTCCTACTTAATTATAACTTCATTCTCTGAATTCCATGTGATTATCTTAAGGCGACAATGACAACATAAGAAAAATAAAATATTAGTTTAAGACACAACGACAACATAAACCTTTCTAGCATGAATATCGATAATACAACTAACTAAGGCAACAACGATGAGATAGTGGGGTGATGGAAGTCTAATAATCTCAATCCTAGGGCAAAAATGAAAGAAAAATGAAAGAACTCATAGAAATCGTAAAAACCTTTCAAAACTCTTAGACAATTTTTAAAACTCACACTACAAAAATTAAGGTGTTTTAGCGGCACTTGCTGTAAAGGAAATTTTTTGTAGCAGAAGTTTTTGGTAGTGACAGGACTAATAGCAGCAATTTTTTGTTAAAAAAACTGCCGCTAATTGTCTTATTATTTGTAGTGGCATATTTATTAACCAATCACAATTCCGAATTCAGAAAAGTAAGAAACTCTTAATTATTCATACTAATCTTTGATATCAGGTTCCTAAACTTTAAAAGAATTAGCTACTCATTACTCTATTGAATTGAAAAATAATTACAGAAGACATAATTAAAATTACTGAAATTAAATCTAAACTATCTCTAATCTCTGGTCTCCCTGATCTTAGTTGTCAGTTAAAATCGAGAATTCCTTCGATGATTTAAAGACTAAAATAAAAACTACACTACTTTGATCTTCCGATTTCTCAATCTTAGTTGTCAGCTATGATTGAAAACTCCTTTGATGGTTTATTCTAGATGCAAGCTCTCTTATTTATAGATCCATAAGAAGCTGGTTACAACAAATTAGGACTCTATTCTAAATACACTACCTACTATAGTCTTTTCCTAAAACTAAACTACCTAATACATATCCTTCTTCATTTAGAATTCTCTTCTAGAATCATGGAAATCTTTCTTCCTTGTTTTCAGCAGTAGTAGATCTCACAGGACTTCCTTGAATTGTGGAGTGCATGGGCTCTTCTCTGAATTATGATTATGCATGATTTTGCACTCCCTCGTAAGCTGTCAGGATGAAATCGTATAGCTTTACTAATGAAATCATGAATATGATTCTATTTTGTGCAGTGTATTCTTCATACGATTCATTCTTGATTGCTCGTAATCCTTCCTCGTTCTTTCGCAGTTTCCTCAACTTCTCTCGTATTGCTTTGAAAGCTATCATGGGGAGATTGTAAGGGTTACAATTTTTCTTTGTTCGCTCGTAGGACTGAGGTTTCAACTACGATTCTGATCCTTATGCTTTTGAAGTTCCATTTTGGCACAATTATTTCTTTTCTTCCTCTTTTGTCTGTTGATCTAATTATCCACTATCAAGAAGTTGTTAATAATCAACTATGGACTAACATCACGCAAATTAGGTTATCAAGATGGTAACATATGTGAGTCATCACACCTCCAAACTTGAGTTTTGCTAGTCCCTAGGAAACAATGGGAAAGATATATATTTCTTCTAAATAAATGAATGCCACTTTCATAGGGAGCATGACTGCACTTAGCATATGCAACAAGCCTTTAAACACCTAGGTGGTCCCTAGTGGAGGAGTTGTGTCTCCTGAAGGTTTCTAGTGAACATACCTACAAACTTCATATCTTTTTGAAATTTTCAAAACTTTTTCTTTTCAAAATATAAAATACTATAGCTATTCACTACATGGATGCAAATCTTTTTCAAAAATATGATTCTATTTATAAGTTGCATCCCATCCTACCAGTTATCCTTCATCAAATTCTCAATAGTCTCAACTCATGCAAAGTGTATAGTGTGTGTGTACCAGTTATAGACATCTCATTTTCGTCCTCTCAGAATATATAAACCTGTTCGGTCAACCTCTATCCTTGCCCATGACTTTTGGAAAGGGACCAACCCTCCCTAAGAGTTTGAAACCCTAAAAACCCCCTAACTTCGGGAATTACACACCACAACAACAGTGTATAGTTAAGTCCTAGGCTGAAACCTCAGCTTACAGACTTGGATCCGATTTTGCCCGGTAGGTTCCCGAATTATGCGCATGAATCCATGCGCATAATTCGATTGCACGTAGGGCTCTCTACCCGTAATCAGTCCAAAAAGGACTGGGGCACACCTCACCGGCAGAAGTCCCGGGTTGCGCACTTGATACCATGCATGTAATTTGATTATATGTGGCCCTGGTTGTGCATAATTGGTGTAGAGTTTGACTAGGATTAACACTCCCTGATTATGCGCATGACACCATGCGCATAATTCGATTATGCCCATGGCTTTATGCGCGTAATTAGTTTCAGGCAGATTGGAACTAAGACACCCGGCTGAGCTAGTCTGTGATCGAATTCCAGTGAATTACACGCATGGGACCATGCGTGCAATTCAATTACACACAGGAGTTCATGTGCATAATTGCCTAATTGTGCACATGCCCCCATGCGGGTAATTATCCGTATACCTATAAATAGGCCTCTACCCCAGAGCCAAACTCACCAATTTCTTTAACGAATTTCTTCACTCAAGCTTCTTCATTTTAGAAAATTCAAAGTTCTCTCTGAGGTTTCCAAAGAAAGGGGTTGAGCTACACTGGGTAGTTAAGCTGGTGGTACTGGCCCACCACCCTTGACTCTCGAAGGAATATTTGAAGGAGTAGTCACTTAGCCTTAGTTCCAACCCCTAGGAAGCCCCTGCCTCAAACTCTAGTGCCCTTAAAGACTTACACACTCTTGCATACCCCTTTTCCAACTATAGCCATCCTAATTTGTCCAAGGGAGCTTATGCAGGGTACTCGGGAACAGGGTCGGTCCTCCCAAGCATAGCGGGCCCTAAATCCTTTTCTTAGATTTGGTCACAATTAGGATTAGAAGACCAAACTAGTTAGACTGTAGGCAACCCATAGCTGCTGAAGTTGGCAGATTGATGTTTAGTAGAAGATTCCAACCCACACTCCGAGAAGCGTGATCAGTGACGTGTTATATCGTCGATCAACATCTGTAACTAGCGATCGCATCAACCCTGATATACTCTATTTAGAATTTGTCTTTCTTTACTTCTCTGATTTTAAATATCTTCCTATTATTATTTTATAGTCTTTCTCCCATCACAAAGAGGGTCCACTTGGATTGAATTGGACCACTTATTTCGGGATCCAAAAGGGACCTAGAAAAAGTGTGTACCAACAGACTGATGATCACGATGAGACTTTTACTGCTAGGTGTTGGTCTATTTTAAGAGTTGTTAATTATTTTATAAGAAAATGTGAGGTAAAAATATGGTGTCAAAAATAAATCAAAAGGTGGAGTAAAATGGATGAAAACAATAATAAAAAAACACACAATCCTGCAAGAACCAGGGCCTGTTGTAGCAAGTTTTACGAAGTAAGAGTTTGTCCTACGGAGAGTGATGATCTGAAACCTCAAGGGTTATATAGTAACTCCAGACCTAGCTACAGGTCTGACAACTCTAAACCTACACTAGAAAGCAAGGTAAAGAGAGGGTGTTCAGGTGTCACAACTACAATAAAACTAAAAATAGAAATAAACTACCGCTAAAGAAAGGGGAAAAGAAGGATGATGATGGAATGACAAAATAAAGTAAAAATGATGAGAAATTGACAGCGAAGGTTAAATCAGTAATGCAACTCAGTGTTAGAATAAGATCTGCAGCAGTCCTTCAGATGGCTACAAGCACATCTGCTAGGTAGAAGAATCTAACCTAACCCAGAGGTAAGGACTGATTATAGGGTTATATGCTATCCCCTACAATGGTCACAACATATCCCAGGGATTTCATCCAATCAATGGATTAAATCAGAACATGAACACCATTGCAGAAACTATGTTTGCAAGGCTACAAGCTAATGCATTCATAAGAGCAAACAGTCCTGGAAACTCAAGTGGAAACCATAAGAAATCTCTGGCTGAATGAGGACTTAGATTTAGCTGGTCATTGTTACAAAAAGGCTTGCAATTACCCAGCTCATAAGTCTGCAATCCCTATAAAAAAACTCAGATCTAAACACTGATGATGGTGATGCAAAATAGAGGAGAGTTTGGCTCTGCAACAATCTCTCACTTGGCTATAAGCTCAAGTGCAGAGAAAAATAGTCCATCTCAGCCCTGTGATCTAGACCAGCCCTTAGGCTATACCCTGCCCACTTGAATGGCCACAGGTTATCCCAGAGGTTATCCAAATCACTGAGGTTGAAGATAGAATAGTGAAACTACTATTGCCACCATGGTTGCAGGGCTACAAGCTCAAGCAACCATGGGAGCATTAAATCTTTATTGCTCTATGTGAGAAAACATAGAAAAATAAATATGAAATGAAGCTTTAAAACTGACATTTCATTGAATAAAAAGAACTTCCAATGATTTCCCTCAAGGCAATAGTATGTGAAAATCCCAAAACTACTCTCAATGCTTATACAAAATCGATTATAAAATTGAAATAAACCTAGCTGCTAACCAAAGCTTTAGCCCATCATTGCTGCTGTGCTAAGGAAGAAGAAAAGAAAATGGAAAAGGGAAACTAAATCCTATCCCTAGCCCTATAAAAAGACTAAAGTGATCCAACTATTCTGGATGTTTTACAAGAAAGATTATAGCTCTATTTATACAATCCAAACAACCATTTGTTGCTTTAACCAATCCGGAATAAGATGCTTAGAGCTACTGTCGTGGCTCATTTGTGGCCAAGTAGTTGCATTGGGATGTGTGAGATAGCTAAGTACATTGGGATGTGTACCCTAGAAGGTATGAAATCTTAAAAATATCCTTGAAAGTTCAAATACAGCTGTTGGAACCGTGCCTCGTGAGGATGATTCTTCAGAACCTTCATCTTGCTAAGATCTCGCGAGGATCTCACTAGGTTCAAAATGCAGGCTTTTAAGTTGCTTGCTAGGTTCATGTGAACCACGCGAGTGGATAAATGTAGCTAGTGAGGATTATCGTCAGGATGACATGCACTTCTCATGTGGCTGGTTCGGTCTTTGAAGTGTGCGAAATCTTTACGACGCAAATCTTCTCAAGTTTTGATCCTCGTGAGGATTGCGCGAGGTGCTTTTCTGAAACTTTTCTATAGTGCACCGAGCGAGATCTGCGCGAGCTTTTTATTCACTGCAAGCTTGAGCTTCGCGGGAACTGTGCGAGTGAATTTTTAGAGAAAATTCAATTGCGCGAGGGCTCCTCTATGCTTGTCCGCTGCTGTGTAGAGCCTGCTGTAGTAGTCCCCTCTGCTTGGGGCAAACTTCTTTTCATTTGATAGACTTCTAGGGCCCACTTAGGCAATCCAAATGATCACTATGGTGTGTACCACCATGGTGTACTTTATGGTCTTCAAATGACTCCAAGATTTGACTTTTAATCCTCTCTTCTTGGCCTCCAAAGTGTGGACTATTGCACTAAGCTCCAGTTTTATTCTTAACTATAAAACATGCTCAAAAGAAAATTATTAGATGGCTCCAAGGTGTAGTAAAGGCTAGGTTAGGAGGTGAAAAATGACATTTTTCAGTGACTAACACACTCCCAAACCTAATCTTTGCTAGTCCTCGAGCAAAGGAAAAATTAAAACAATTATTCAAAATAGTAAATGCCACTTTCGTAGGGAGCACGGATGCATTTAGCATATGCATCAAGCTTTTTAAACCCCTAGGTGATCCCTAGTGGAGGAGGGAAGTCTCCTGAGGGTTTTTAGTGAAGGTACCCACAAACTTCACCATTTAAACAGTTAAGTAGAGTGCAGTCTATGACAAAATAGAATTCAATGAATAAAGCTTCATTCCACACCCATTCTTTTAAAATCAGAGGGAATTATAGCAGTAATGCAGCTAATTAAAACTCAAAATCAACATGTCTTTGCATCACCACCAATCAATTTATATCAGGAATACAATGTGCGCAAACCAGTACTAAGCTTGCCTTAAATTCAAAAATCAGGTTGGATACTATCCCACTGAATTTAAATTTCAGACCCAACTCTCACCAGGGCTGTCTCTCAACAATGGATATCAATGTGCTCACATTCTCATCTACTCAAGATCAGTGACAGACCTCAAATAGGTCTGCAAGCATGAGCATAGACATTGCTTCTAATTCTTGACATCCTCAAATCCTTTTTCACTAAAGATTAGACACTTCCTCATCTCCACATGAAAATTCATTTTACTTTGGATCAACAAGGTCTTTTTGATGGGTTATAATGTGGCTTATGGGTGAGATTTACAAGGAATAGGAGGGGTAGAATGGATTCAAAACTGAGAAATCAACAAGGGTGGGAGTGATTCATGACTTCACAACCTTCATTTCAGCACAACTTCATCTTCTTTTATGTTTTTCAGAGTCAAAGTGGCTAGCTCCTCTTCTTTTCAATTTTCAAATGAAGTGACTTCTCTTTCTTTTTCTCTCTTTTTTTTTTATGAAATGCCACACATAACTACTGCTACATTGCTTTTTGTATGTTGCTTCTTTTCTCCTTCCACCAAATGTTGAACCTAGCCTACCCATCTTCAACTTCTTCTCCTTTACCTCTTGAAATATCAGAGTGAGGGTAAGGTTGAATCAGGTCAATGAGGTTTAGGTGCAAGTACTTTGGTATTTGTTGAAGAAAAAATAGATTTAAAGGCCCAAAGAGTGTATTCACAAGGGTAGTTTAATAGGTTGGACATTTAGGCTCAAACTATTCAAATGAAGGCCTCAGATCATCTCCTTAGTGTCATGAGTGCTGTCAATCAATTTGAACTTGGGGGTGCCTAACTTCCAGTAAAAAGAGATTGATTCGATCAGTCCTTAGAGCAGAAAAAATTGCCACAAACACTCTTCAAAAGAAATGATAGGCCCAAATATCACTAGTTATGGTCCTCAAATTAACTCACAGGGTGTACTTCTACCTTTTTCTCTCCTCTTAGGTTCACTAAGTAGTAACTGATTTTATTTTATTATTATTATTTTTTCTGATGTTAGCTTCATGGTGGTGCTAAATTTTTAAAATTTTTAGTTTTAAAAAAGTCTGCAAATTTTTTAAATTTCCTCATTTTCACTTGGTTAGGTGGGAATTGACTTTATTAATCTCAAATTTCCTCACATTGTTGCATTAGAATTAACTATTCTATTGACTGGTCTACCCTGCCATACCCCAAAACCTAAGATAAACAGTGTCCTCACTATTTCAAGAAATAAGTAGAGGGGCAACAGGGTCTAACAGAAAAAACACACTAACTACAACATAAAATTAAGAGAAAACTAAACTAAAAGATTACAAAAAATTAGACTAAGAAAAAGAAAAAGAGAATTTATATAAAAAAGACAACTAAAAAAACAAAGTAACTGCACACATTCCTAAAAATAATAACTATATAAAATAGAAATTACACTAAAAACAATAGGTATATACAAAACATTAGCTATACTAAACACCTAAAAGATTAAAATCCTAAACACAACTACCTAAAAATGATGAGTATGAATCAAAATTGATGGCAAAGAATTTTCAACATTAATGACACACATTGTAAAGCAGGATTCATACAAAATTAGATCACACAACACTATATTTACACATCAGTCCAGATGGGTGTTCATGAATGACAAAAATTTTGGTTACCCCATCTGGATCTCAGCTGAAATGGAAGGAACTGTAATAAAAAAAATGAAAGGCCATACCTTTGCATTTGCATCAAACCTAAATTCCTCCAGCTCAGTAGGTGCAGTTGCATGAGACGTGTAGGGAGTAGCTCCAACCCCATATCAGGTGGACAGTCCAAACTTCACAAATTTCAAAACACACCTTAGCCCAAGTCAGTAGTGTGGGCAAGGTCTCATCCACGATCTCACCAATTACTGCAATTGTGTAAATAGTCCTCATTTCCTCCATCATACCTTCTCCTTGTGGAAAGGAGAAGGACCTTAAAAAGCATGAGGAAATGGCAGATGAGGTACTGCTGGTCCTCATTTGCTGACCTATCATTCACACAACATATATATATATATATATATATATATATATTTTTTTTTTTTTTGTTCTATATATATATATTTTATATTTTTACTGTCATTTTGGAAATTTTTATTTTTATCTGGGGTTAAACAACAACCTCTATTTATTCAGCTTCTCGCCGAATGCACAACCTTTTGGTATCAACAATATCTTGGTTAGCCACCTCCTTCCCATTCCTCGAGGCATTGATGGCTCTAGTTTCTTCATGACTTGAAGAGACTTCACCAATCAAGTGTGCCCCTCTGGGACCAAACCTGTTTTGCTTTGGATCCAGCCTCTTCCCTTTTCATCAGAGCATTGGAGATATGATCAAGCTGGTCCTTAATTTTTTTGATGCTCTGTGAGTGAGAATCCACAATTTGTGTTACGGAGCTGAGGTTTTGCAATGAAGTCAAAACCTGCTCCTCAAAGGAGGGGGCTCTAGGATGGGGTGGGGGCAATGCTAAATGACTTGGCCAGGGGGGCTAATGTGGGAAATGTTCTCTTTGGGAATAACCTTGAAGATTCTGCTGCTGGTTGGACATGTAGGGCAGTGCCTGCTGCTGCTAGGTTTGAGGCAAATCAACCTGTCTCCACCTCAAATTTGGGTGGTTCCTCCAAGGGTACCCAGCAGGCTGCTGTCCAAATGATTGGAGAACATTGGCTTGCTCATTTACTAACTCTGGAAATGGACCAGCAAAGGGACAGTGAAGATGTGAGTGTGTGGGGGACTGGCAAATCAGACATACCTCCCCAACATGTGCAGCCATGTGGGGTTGCACCACACTCAGCAATTTATCAATTTTAAGGACAAGCTGTCGACCTTCCTCTCTAGGTTACTGTGTGTAGTTAACTCATACACTTTTCCCTTGGAAATGGGTTCATTTGTACCCCTAGCAGCTGGCATAATGTCATTGCTTGACAAAGACTCCTGCTGCATGGAGTTTTCACTTATCACATCAAATAGGTCCCATGCTTCTACATCAGTCTTGCTGAGGTAAGAGCCACCACTAGATGCATCAATCATTGCTTTACTTTTTGCATCAATCCCCTAGTAGAAGCTTTATATAAGCTGCCACCAAGGGATCTGGTGGTGTGGACACTGCCTCAACAACTCTTTAAATCTTTCCCAAACTTTGTGAAATGTTTCAGTTGGGAGTTGAACAAAAGAGATTATGCTCTTCCTCAACTGACTAGTTTTATCAATTGAGAAAAATTTAGCCAAGAACTGGCATTGGAGATCATTCCAAGATTGTATGCTATTGGCTGGGAGTGTGGAGAGCCAAGTTCTGGCTTTATCCTTTAAGGAAAAAGGAAAAAGCCCCAGTTTGGTGGTTTCCTCTCCCAGACGAGCAATATTAAAAGTAGTGCATAAGGCAAGGAACAACTCTATGTACTAGTATGGATCCTCTCTGCTTAGCCCATGAAAGCTCGACAACATTTGGATGGTTGAAGCATTGATCTCATAGCTACCCACAACATTAGGGAGTTGAATACAAGAGGGGGATGAGTATGCCCTTGGTGCATAATACTCTCTAAGGGGTTTTGGTTGCTCACCCATCTCAGCTATTACTAAAATTTCAGCAGGTGTGTGTGTTGCTGGCCTAGGACTCAAGACTCTCTCAATCTCAGGATTTAAAGATTCTAGCTCGGGATTGAGAGACCTTCTTCCCAGCATACAACACACACACACAGCAAAAACAAGGACCTCACAATAGATAGAATAAAAATACTAAAGACTAAATACAGCTGCTGAAATTTAAAACTGCAGAAATGAAAAGACAACAGGAGAGAGATGTAAACTGATGCAAAATTGCTTCAGCTGCAGCTGATCTATCCCTTATGTTACTGCTCCAGAGCTGCAAAAATAAAAAACTTTAGCAAAAATTTATTTAAACACAAAATAGGAAATAAATCTACTATAGAAAATGAGGAAAAACTGTAAAATAAAGGAAAAGATTACGGCAGGAATTTATTCAGACACTACACATGCAACAATAGGAAAATAAATGCAAACAAAAGGGATTACAATTGTACTTTATTCAACCTACGTAAGACACCAAAAAGACCTAAAAGCCGAAAATAAATAAGGAAAATACAAAAAAAAATCACAGGAAAAATACAGCTGTAGTTTATTTAAACACTACAACTATAAATAATAAAAACTAAACTCAGTTTACTATACTTAGATCAAAACTCCCCGGTAGTGACACCAAAAACTTGTTGGTCTATTATTGAGCACTGAAATATACCACTTTCTATCCTTTAACCTGACCTATGATGGACCTTTGAGCATGCTAATAATGTCTTTTAAGTGTGTTTTTATAGATAACAACCAAATAAGAGCTTATTGTTGCAATCCATGCTTTTGAAGCCAAGAAGAAGGAATTTTGTGTTTAGTAGTGGAGCTGATGGATTTATTGAAAAGGCACCATGGTGGTTCACACCATTGGGGTTTTTTAGCATGCTTTGGGGACCTTTGAAGACCTGCTGAGAGAGAGTGGTGAAGCCCAAGTTTTATGGACTGCTGCTGCAATGAATTGAGCAAACCGACATTTCAGCAATTTATATATTCAGCAGTGCAGCAGTTCAAGTGGCACTTGTGCAGCTTTGGTTAAAGCAATCTTCAAAGCATAAGAGCAGCTGATACCATTAAAGATGTGAGCACTTTAGTGCTGATGCACCAAACCATAAAATTACAAAGCCAGCATGCATAGCTGCCTTAAAGAACTCGGACAGTTGGCTGAAGTGTCACTCCTGCACTCAATAGTTTTTGTGCTGCAAACCATGACCTTCAAGCAGTTTTATTGTTGGAAAATGAGCCACATTAGTAGCACAACTGCTGTATTTGAAGGACTAGAGAAGATGTCAAAGATGGAATGTGGATTGTAGAGCTGTTATGTGCTGAAAATAGACTCCACGAGGGGTGTTTTGAACCCCACGAGCTGGTATCAAGCTATAGTGCTGAAAAAAGGCTAAAATTGAACCTATCGCAACCTATCGAATGGATGTTTGAATCTGTCGTAACCTATCAAATGGTTGTTTGAACCTGTCGCAACCTATCGAATGGTTGTTTGAACCTGTCGAGAACTTGTCGAGAGGTTTTGATGCTGAAAATGATCCTATCGAGCATCCTGTTGAATGGTTGAATGAACCTGTCGAGATCCTATCGAGTGCACACCTGAAGCCCATCCAACCAATAGAATAGATGCCTGAACCTTTCGTGATTAAAGTTCTGAAGCTCCAACCTATCTAATAGAGGCCTAAACCTATCGAGATCGAAGTTCTGAAGCTCCAACCTATCAAGGCACGGGTTCCAGCCATCTATTTCATACTTTAGGGACATTTTGGGGATTCCAATGCTTCTAGGGCACACATCCCAATGTGCCACACATCTTAAGGATTTATCTCAAGTTCCATTAGCAAGCATCAGTGGTCGGCAGGGGCATTTTTGAGAGCTGCAAAGACACATCAGCTGGGCACAAAATTTTGCACATGGGTGTGAACTAATTGTTGGCGGAAAACAAATTAGCTTCAGCTGGGCATAAACAAAATCATATCCCTATCTCTTCTCTGATTGGTTGAAAATCTTAAATAGGGATTAAGCTTAAACTGAAATCCTCTCTTCTGATTGGCTGCAATTGAAGGCACATGGATCGATGCATGTGTATAAATACTCATCTATTCTGCAGTTTTTCTTCAGCAAGGAAAGTAGGAACAAAGGAATAGCCTGAGTTCTCCTTAGCTTATTTAGGTTTAGTTTAGGTTTTTATTTTCTTTTTTCTCTTCCCCCTTCTCTCTCTAATCCAACATGTTGGATTAGATCTAGATAGTAGCTCAGATCTGGTTTGTAATTATAATTTTGGCATGAAGAAATGTGGATCGATGCACAGACTACAGATATGGGAACAAGTTTATTGTAAGTGGTTTTGTTTGAAGTAATAAATTATCAATTTTAAAGCTTAGTTAGATCTAAAGATCTTGTGGTCCCATTAGGTGATTGATCAGATCTGTGTAGAGGAGTTTGTTAATCAGCTCACCCACTTAACTGGTAGACCTCTTGGATACCACCCGATCTCCCTGGGTTTGACATGCCTGTGATTCCTTGAGTCTGTAACCTTAGAATTGTAGCATCTGTAGTGGTTTTAATTATTCTGATTGATGGTTTGGCTTTGGAGGAGATCCCTAGGATGGTCTGTGACCATTAAAGTGGACAGATCATAACCTTAAGATGAGTCCAAGCTCGGGCTCCAATTGGATTCGTCTGCTGCAATCCATGGATTCGATAAAGTCTATAGGATGGTCTGTGACCATTAAAGTGGAAAGATCATAGCCTTAAGACCAGGTGGATCCTGCGATTTGGAGTGGAGTTTATACCCTGTAGCTGTGCTTATAGCCAGTTAAGGGATGGTTGCATATCCTCAGATCTTGATCTGTTTTATAATAAAAAACCAGGTCCTGGCTGCCTATTTCTCACCATTTGATCTTTATTTATCCATCCATCTTCCTACATCTTTTAGTTTAGTTTCATTTCAGTTTTGTAGAATTAGACCTAGTGACACAGAAAAACTCTCTTTCGTTTCCCTGTTTTCATAGAATTGCCAGATCTATAGCCAGATCTGGAGGTCTACTATACTTCTTCTAGGTTTAGATCACTACTCCCTGTGGGACAAACTCTTACTTATTAAAACTTGCTATCAAGGACCATGTATCTTGCAGGTTTAGGATATTTTCGATGTGCTGAATTCATTCTCTGTTTTATTTTGATTTTATTTTGTTTTTACCATTACACAATAAATCAGCACACTGAAATTCCCCAACATCTATTTTAAGTGTTGCTGATTATTTTATAAGAAAATGTGAGGCAAAAATATGGTATAAAAAATAAATCAAAAGGTGAAGTAAAATGGATGAAAACAACAACAAAAAAAAAACACACAGTCCTGCAAGATCCTGGGCCTGTTGTAGCAAGTTTTATGAAGTAAGAATTTGTCTCATGGAGAGTGATGATCTGAAACCTCAAGGGTTGTATAGTAACTCCAGACCTAGATACAAGTCTGACAACTCTAAACCTACATTAGAAAGTAAGGTAAAGAGACGGTGTTTAGGTGTCACAACTACAATAAAACTAAAAATAGAAATAAACTACAATTAAAGAAAAGAGAAAAGAAGGATGATGATGGAGTGAGAAAATAAAGTAAAAATGATGAGAAATAGACAACTAAGGTTAAATCAGCAATGTAACTCAATGTTAAATAGGATCTGCAGCAGTCCTTCAGATGGGTACAAGCACATCTGCTAGGTAGAAAAATCTAACCTAACCCAAAGGTAAGGACTGATCATAGGGTTATATGCTATCCACTACCATGGTCACAACATATCCTAGGGATTTCATCCAATCAATGGATTAAATAAGAATATGAATACCATTGTAGACACTATATTTGCAAGGCTATAAGCTCCTGCATTCATAGGAGCAAACAGTCCTGAAAACTCTAGTGGAAACCACAAGAAATCCCAGGCTGAATGATGACTTAGATTCAGCTGGTCATTACTACAAAAAGGCCTGCAATGATGCAACTCACAAGTCTATAATCTCTACAAAAAAAATTAGATCTAAACACTGATGGCGGTGATGCAAAAAAGAGGAGAGTTTGGCTCTACAACAATCTCTCACTTGGCTACAAGCTTAAGTGCAGAGAAAAATAATCCATCTCAGCCTTGTGTTCTAGACCAGCCCTTGGACTATACCCTGCCTACTTGAATGGCCACAGGCTATCCCAGAGGTTATCCGGATCATTGAGGTTGAAGATAGAATAGTGAAACTACTGCTGCCACCATGGTTGCATGGCTACAAGCTCAAGCAACCGTGGGAGCATTAAATCTTTACTGCTCCATGTGAGAAAACATAGAAAAATAAAGATGAAATGGAGCTTTAAAATTGACAATTTATTGAATAAAAGGAACTTCCAATGATTGCCCTCAAGGCAACAGTCTATGCAAATCCCTAAACTACTCTCAATGCTTATACAAAATTGTTAAGTAGTGAAAAATGCCAGTTTTCACCTCTTAACCTAACCTTTGATGGACTTGTGAGCACACTAATAAACACCTGTTGAGTCTGTTTTGTAGATAGCAATAAAAGATAGGAAAAATGTAGGAAATCACTCAAGAATGCCACATAAGGAAGTTTATCTCTCAGCACAGTACAGACACAACAATAGCACACCAGAGGGCTGCACACCATTAGGCCCTTGGGGCACGTGGCAACAGTAGGGCAAGGCGAAGGAAGTGAAAATAGGCTGAAAACATTTTATCGATAGGCTATCTGAAGACTTCGATAGGAGCTGAGACCAAAAAATGGAGGAATTCGTGCAGTTGGAAAGGTTTCAATAGGATCTGAAGGCAAGGAAAGGATGGATTCATGTGGATTGAGGAGTTCGATAGGATCCAAAAACCTATTGAACAGCTGAAAGAAAGGAAGAAACTATCCTATCGAAGCCTGCCTGAGGTGTAAGGGGAACCTATCGAATGATTTCCTGAACCTATCGAGAGGGAGACGCTAGAACGGAACCTACCGAAGGGTGATTGATCCTTTCATTAGGAGTGAGAGCAATCCTATCAGAATGATGGCATGCAGAGCTAAACCTATCGAAATGATACTCCAACTTGTCGAAAAGCTTCCCTAACTTGTCGAATGCTCTAGGCAAAGGGCTGAGAATGCTGAAGCTTTAAAAGAAGGCTCATCCTATCGGAACCTATCGAAGATATCCGAGAACCTAGCACAAGGACCAAAAAGCTTCATTTGAACTTGTCGAAAGCTTCCTCAATCTGTCAAAATCGTGTGAAGAACTTCCCAAAAAATAGGCTGTTCACATGCTGCAACTTGGTGACCTACTGCATGCAAACTGAGGCACATTGGTGATCAACACGACGATCCAAAAGATGCCCTAGGAAACCCTAACCAACCCACGTGCTCTGACAGAACTCTAACAAACTTTGAGGACCTTTTAGAAGGGAGTATTAGTGGAAAAAACAAGAGATAAAGCTATATATTGAGATCCCCAATTGCAATTGGGGAGGATCGAGATTTGGATCAAATTTTGGAGATCAGAGCTTGCAACGAAATTCCATTTTCCCTCTTTTAGCCCAACTATGGTTGGCTAATTCCCTAGGAGTAGCGAGGAGAGAGGTTAGATCTGTAATTGGGTAAGGTTGAGAGTGTTATTGTGGGTTAATTGCTGCACTGACTACAGATCTGAGAGCATTTTATTATAGAGCGAGTTTTATTACAATGTAAATGTTATTTTTATTGATTTAATTAGATCTATAGTTCCTTTGGTGCTCGATCGAATTTTTGTAGAGGAGTCTATTGATCAGCTCACCCACTTAACTGGTAGACCTCTTGGATACCATCTGATCTCCCTAGATCTAATATCCCTGTAATTTCTTGTGTCTGTGACCTAGAAATTATAGCATCTGTAGTAGTTTTCATGCTCTGGTTGAAACCTTTGGTTTGGAGGAATTCCCTAGGATGATCTGTGACCATTAAAGTGGACAGATCATAGCCTTAAGAGCAGGCCAATCTCTGGTTTCAATTGGATTCTTCTACCATAAACCTTTGGATCGGATGAAGTCTATAGGATGGTTTGTGACCATTGAAGTGGACAGACCATAGCCTTAAGATTAGTTAAATCCTTTGGTTTAGAGTGGAGCCTTCTACCCTGCAGCTGTGATTGTAGCCAGCTGAGGGATTTGTGTGCTCTGAACCCCTGTAACATGACCAGCTCAACTTGATTGCACTGAGACCAATCTCCAAGCTGCTCTTCTCTATTTTCTATTTTTAAACCCTTCCACTTGCAAGATCTAGATCTCTGGACTCGATCTCAGTTAGTTTGCATTTCAAGTGTAGTTTAGTTCAAGTGACAACCCTTTAACCTCTCCCCTTTCTTTTGGCTGACTTAGCATTTGTTAGGGTGTCAGATCTCTTACAGATCTGAAGATTTACTATATTTTGAACTCACCTCCCTGTGGACATTCCCTTACTTACTCTTTTAAAACTTGCTATGAAAGGACCCTGTATCTTGCAGGTCTAGGATATTTTAGATGTACTAAATCCATCCTCTATTTTACTATGATTTTATTTTGCTTTCATCATTACATAATAAATCAGCACACTGAAATTCCCCAACAAGTTTTTGGCGCCTCTGCCAGGGAGGTGTTTTTGAAATTGGTAGATCTAAGTTTGATTTAGTTTAGATCATAGATCTATGATAGTTTGTTTGATTTTTCACTAACTATGTTTATAAGTCTTGTTGTTTTAGTTCTGTTTATATTTCATTAGATCTGAAGTTGCTGCGAAAGAGGAGCATTGTACTGGAGGCTGCTCTTGAGTTTGCGTCCCTCTACTCCCCTTTATTTGTCAGATCTGTTAATTTTTATATTAAGTAGTATTTTTTTTTTGTTCTTGCTTTTTGTGTTTGAAAATTTGCTCCATATTAGATCTTGAGTGGTGTATGTTTGGGAGAAGAACTCTCCAACCTCAGATTGTCCCTTTAAATTCAAAGGTTGAAAGGCTTCTCAGATCTAGACAAACTCCACTCCCATCTGTTGCAGTTGAATTTCTCGAAATGGGTGAGCAACAACAGCCTAGAACTCTCAAGGAGTTTAATGCACCAGGGGTTTACAATTCCCCCTTCTGCATTCAGTTCCCAGCTGCTCAAGGAAATTATGAAATAAAGTCTTCCATAATCCAGATGCTACCCTCATTTCATGGCCTGACCAAAGAGGATCCTTATAAGCACATTAATGAATTCTCAGGACTCTGCACTACTTTCAACATCATAGGTTTGGGGGAGGAGGCAACCAGGATGAGACTCCTTCCTTTTTCATTGAAGGATAGAGCCAGGACTTGGTTGTTAATGCTTCCACCCAACAACATTCAGTCCTGGAGTGACCTTCAATGTCAGTTTTTGGCCAAATTCTTTCCCATGTCTAAAACAAGCCAGTTGAGGAAGGGCATCATCTCATTTGCCCAAGACCCAACTGAGGATTTTCACCAAGCTTGGGAGAGATTCAAGGAACTCCTAAAGAAATGCCCCCACCATCAAATCCCTAAATGGCAATTGGTTTAAAGTTTTTATCAAGGGATTGATTCGAAAAGTAGAGACATGGTAGATGCTTCTTGTGGTGGCACCTACCTCCATAAAACAGTTGAGAAGGCCTAAGAGTTGTTTGATATCATTAGTGAGAACTCCATGCAGAGGGAGACCTTGTCTAGGGACTTAGATCCTCCTAGATTGGTGAAAGAGAATACCACCAGAGGAAAGATGTTTGAGGTACATATGCAAAGTGATTTGGAGAGGAAAGTGGACAGTCTGACACTGAAATTTGATAAGCTCATGGGAGCAATGCAGTCAACCATGGCTGCTAGGGTGGAGGAGGCATGTGCTATATGCCAGTCTCCTACCCACCCCATTGAAGAATGCCCATCAACTGTCCAGTTTTTAGATTTTGTTATGGAGCATGTGGCTGCCACTCTGTCCTATGGGCATCAGCCTGCTACTGGGTACCAATGGAGGAACCACCCCAACTTGAGGTGGAGACAAGATCCCTACACAAACCAGCAGTAGCAGCCACCGCAGCTCATGCCCTACAAAAATGCTCAACCCTACCACCAAAGTTATGTTCCCCAGCCTCATTACTAGTAGCCCATGACCCAGCCTGTGCAGCAACCTGCACCCCCTCCAGTTGTGAGATCACTTTCTTTCGAGGAACAAGTTCTGGCCTCATTACAGAATTTGGGTCCTCTATCTCAAACTGTGCACTCTCACAGCCAAAGTATAAAAAAGATAGAAGACCATCTTGGTCAGCTGTCTAATGCTTTGATTAAGAGAGAGGAATGAAGGCTACCTAGCCAACCACTGGATAACCCAAGGAGATAGTTTGTAGTAGGTGAAGTTTCCTCCACCCATGAGAAAGCTAAATCTGTAACTACATTGAGGAGTGGACGGCTGGTAGATAATCAAGTGGGCTGTGAGCTTGTCAGAGATTTGGAAAAACAAAAAGAAGTGGTTTTCGAAAGGACACAACAAGAGCCACCAATGGTGGACAACCAGGAACAACCCAGTTTGAATAAGAAAGAGAATGAGGATTCTCAAGAAAATAAAAAATTAAAAAGATAGATGATCAGTTGGCTAAGGCTGCAAATGAGGGAGTAGTCCCACATTTGCCATTTCCCAAGGCATTGCAAGCACCTTCCTTGTTCGACAAAGGGCAAGGTAAAATAGAGGAAATGATGAAAACTTTTAAGCAAGTGAAGATCAACTTGCCTTTACTTGATGCAATCAAACAAATTCCAGCCTATGCCAAGTTCTTGAAAGACCTGTGCACTCATAAAAGATAGTCTAGGATACATTTATCTAAGAAGGTCTTTTCAGCAGAAAAGGTAAAGCAGATATTAACTATAGCCACTCCAACCAAACTCTAAGACCCTGGAGTCCCCACTATCCCCTGCATCATTGGGGATCATACCATTGAAAAGGTTTTGTTAGATTTGGAAGCTAGTGTGAACTTGCTTTCATAATCAGTATATGAGAAGCTGGGATTAGGAGAGTTGAAGCCCACACATGTGGTCTTACAACTAATTGATAGATTTGAAAGGAAGCCTGTGGGGATCATTGAGGATGTTTTGGTTGGGGTTGACAAATTCTTTTACCCTGCTGATTTTCTGGTGCTGGACATGGGACCAAGCAAGTGTGTTACTTCCATACCTATAATATTAGGAAGGCCCTTTTTGGCCACAGTTAATGCTTGTATACAATGTAGGTTAGGAGTCATGGAAGCATCCTTTGGGAACATGAAGGTCAAATTGAACGTGTACAACACAGCCAATCAATCCCATCTTGATGAGGACTGTTTTTCCATCGATGTGATAGATGAGGTTGTGTAAGAAAAATTGGATATGCTGCTGCATGGTAATGAGTGGTTTGATGTTTTTGACGAAGTATAGAAGGAAACGGAGGAAGAGAAGGCCTCCACCTCTGAGATTGAACGTGTGAAAATTATATCCTCTGAAGCAAAGCCAGCACAACATCACCCATGGAGGCCTACTTTGTTACCTCTTCCACCAACCTCTAAGGCACCCCTATTGCCTTCCCTCATTAGTCCCCCAAATGTGGAGTGAAAACAGCTCCCAAAATCTTTGAAATATGCCTCTTTAGGAGACAATAACAAATTGCCAATGATACTTTCTTCTTCCCTCACCCTTGAGCAGGAAAAAGAACTACTTTGTGTGCTAAAAAGGCATAAGAGGGCAATAGGATCAACCATTGCAGACTTAGGGGAGATCAATCCTGCTGTGTGCATGCATAAAATCCATCTTGAGGAAGGTTCTAAACCTTCTAGAGAGATGCAAAGGAAACTCAACCCACACGTGCAAGAAGTGGTGATGAAGGAGGTAGTCAAACTCCTCGATGCTGGGATAATTTACCCTATCTCGGATTCTCAATGGGTGGCACCTACCCAGGTAGTACCCAAGAAATCCGAGATCACAATAATGGAAGTAGACTCAGGTGAGCTAATTCCAACCAGACAGACCACTGGTTGGAGGGTATGCATAGATTATCAAAAGCTCAATGAGAAAACTAGCAAGGATCACTTCTCATTGCCCTTCATAGATCAGATCTTGGACAAGTTGGCAGGCAAGGCCTATTACTATTTTCTTGATGGATATTCAGGGTACAATCAGATCCTTGTCTACCCCTAAGACTAAGAAAAAACCACATTCACGTGCCCATTTGGAACCTTTGCATACAGAAGGATGCCATTTGGGTTGTGTAATGCACCTGCCACTTTCCAAAGATGTATGTATTCCATCTTCTCTGACATGATTGACAAGTTTTTTGAGATCTTTATGGACGATTTCTCCATTTATGGAGATGATTTTAGCCAATCCCTACACCATCTAAGCTTTGTGCTGCAAAGGTGTGAGGAGACCAACCTAGTTCTGAGTTGGGAAAAGAGTCACTTCATGGTGACTCAAGGCATTGTCTTAGGACATGTTGTCTCCCACAGAGGAATAGAGGTTGATCAGGCTAAGATTGACTTAATTGCACATTTACCACCTCCCAAAACTGTCAAACAAGTCAGGTCATTCTTGGGCCATGCTGGTTTCTATAGGAGGTTCATCAACGACTTCAGCAAAATTTCCAAGCCTCTTTGCCACCTGTTGTTCCAGGAGGTTCCCTTTGAGTTCAATGATGCATGCCTAGCTACTTTTGAACTGTTAAAGACCTGTTTGACTACAACTCCGATCTTACAAGCCCCTGATTTTTCTCTGCCATTTGAGCTGATGTGTGATGCATCAGACATCACCATTGGTGCAGTTTTGGGCCAAAGAAGAGACAAGGCACCATGTGTGGTAGCGGATGCTAGTAAATCAATGGTTGATGCTTAATTGAATTACACCACGATTGAGAAGGAGCTGTTAGCCATTGTACTTGCTTTGGAAAAATTTAGGTCTTATGTGCTGGGATAAAAAATCACTGTGTTTACTGACCACTCAGCCTTGAAATGCCTCTTGACCAAGAAGGAAGCAAAAGCAAGACTAATAAGATGGATTCTTCTTTTGCAGGAATTCAACTTGGAGATTAAAGATAAGAAGGGAGTTGAGAATGTGGTTGCTGACCATCTGTCACGGATCCCAGAGGCTGAAATAGAAAGCTTGCCTATCAATGACTCTTTCTCAGATGAGCAACTTTTTACTGTACAGATAAGTATGCCCTGGTTTGCCAATATAGTAAACTACCTTGCTGTGGGAAGGATCCCTTCACATTAGAATAAGAATGATAGAAGTTTGTTCTTCTCACAGATTCGATATTACATGTGGGAGGATCCTTACCTCTTTAAGCATTGTGCAGATCAGGTGATAAGACGTAGTGTACCTGAAACTGAGTTTAAAAACATTCTATTCATGTGTCATGAACAGGCTTGTGGGGGCCACTTCAGTGGTAACAAGACTGCAGCGAAGGTGCTTCAAAGTGGTTTCTATTGGCCTACTCTGTTCAAAGATGCCTAGCAGCATTGTAAAGCTTGTCCTCGATGCCATCAAATGGGAAACATTACAAAGAGAAACTCCATGCCTTTGCAACCTATACTTGTTGTCGAATTGTTTTACATTTGGGGAATCGATTTTATGGGACCTTTCCCACCCTCCTATGGATATAATTTCATCCTTGTAGCTGTAGACTACATGTCCAAATGGGTAGAGGCCATAGCTACAAGAACAAATGACCACAAAGTTGTCATTAAATTTTTAAAAGACAACATCTTCTCGAGGTTTGGCATCCCCAAAGCTATTATTAGTGATGGGGGGAGCCACTTATGTAATAAACCTTTTGATAAGCTAATGGAAAAATACTCTGTGACTCACAGAGTAGCCACTCCCTACCACCCACAAACCAGTGGGCAAGTAGAGATTTCTAATAGGGAAATCAAACACATTCTAGAGAAGACTGTGAGAACTGACAGGAGGGACTGGTCCATAAAATTGACAGATGCCTTATGGGCTTATAGGACTACCTATAAAACCCCCATAGGTATGTCCCCATTCAGACTAGTTTATGACAAGACATGTCACTTGCCTATTGAGTTAGAACACAAAGCATACTGGGCTATTAGAGCAATAAATTTTGACTTACACTCTACTGGTATACACAGGAAACTCCAGTTATCTGAGCTGGATGAATTGTGATTAGAAGCATATGCAAATGCCCGAATTTACAAGGAGAAGACCAAAGCCTTCCATGACAGACACTTGCTACGGAAAGAATTCAAGACAAATGACACGGTATGGATGTTCAACTCTAGATTGAAATTCTTTCTAGGAAAGCTGCAGTCCAGATGGGATGGGCCTTTCATAGTTGTACATGTTTCTCCATCTGGGGCTGTAGAAATCATGGACCCTAGAGATGGTAGGACCATGAAAGTCAATGGTCAAAGGCTAAAAATTTGTGTTGAAAAAATTCTTGAGCCTGAGGAGACCATTGATCTTCAGGACCCTCCAGTTTAATACCTGATTTCATTGTGTATCATATGTATCATGTCTTTTTGTCTTGATAGTTTGTTCATGTACAATAAAATTGCCATGCTAGAGGTAGGTTGCATCTTGATAGTGCTTGTAGTTCAGGGATCATAAGAGTATATTTATAAGGTCAATAAATCAAATGATAGCATAGCAGTAGGAGTTTACTGGGTGCCGAGACTGAGCACTGCATTGAAATGCAAAAGTTATTGGGCTTCTGGGACCTTTCGATAGGCTACTTGCACCTTTCATGAGGTCAGTCGATGATTTCGATAGGTTATTTTATGTTTTCGATAGGCACTGATACTGGTCGATAGATAAAATCAACTCTTCGATAGGATCAAGAGGGACAGATAGAAGGTTTTGATAGGTTCTGGATACCTATCTGGAACCTATCGAAATGATGGATCACCCACCATATACCTATCGAAAGGATGATTCCACCTATCGGAATCCCATCGAATCATTCCATTTGAAAGCTTTATTCGCTATGATTTCGATAGGATGCCTTAACCTATCAGAATCACTCATCTCATCCTATCGAAATCGTCTTTCATTCTCTATAACCTTTCGTTAGGACAGTCTCTTCCATTCGACACCTATTGAAAACCCTAGCTCCCTCTTCCTCATTTGCCCTTCTTACTATCAGAGCACGTGCTCATCCTTATCCACAAATTGGTATCTCAGCATTCATTGCACATACTTCCTTGACTTAATTACCACTCCTAAAAATAGCCCATCATGCAGTCCGCACACTATTTCCCACACAGCAACAACTGCTCCATTTATTCCCACTTTCATTTTCAGCCTAGAAGAATGCAAAAATTTATTGTACCGATTCATATTCCAATGCCCATGCACCTTAAATATCAGCCTCGTCCAGCCCTTCCACATCCATCTCCCCTTGACCTGTGCAATCCTTCCATCCCACACTCATGGTCGACGACAAACCTCAAGACTTGCCGACCAAGTTCTACCCAGTCTAGCCACCACCGCCACCACCGGTTGAGCCTGATCCTCTCCAATTTCTCTGGGATGAATACGAAGAGGTACAGAGAATCTTGGCCAAGGAGGAAAGGAAAAAGAGCAAGAGAGAGAAGAAGAGACAAAAGATCGAGCCTCCGGCATCCCCACCTCCATCCTCCCCCACTACCCCACCCCCTGCCCCCTGATCCATAATTGTTGTTTTTCATTTTCCTTTTCTTCCTCCCATCCTGGCTTACAGTTCCTCTTCCACCGTAAGCAGGATGAGGATATCCCTGTGCCAGGGGGACGACGAATTTTAAGTGACCACAGATTTGTAGTGTGTTATTTTCAATAAAATATCTTTTTAATGTTATCTGTGCTTGTATACTTTCCATTTCTGTTTCTCTTTCTTTTCTAATATTATGTCTTACCTGTTTCCTTACTACCCTGCTCCCAATAGTGAGGACACTATTTAGTTTAGGTTTGGGGTATGGCAGGTATGCCAATGAAATGAGTTAATGCTAGTGCAGCTAGGCTAAAAAGGAGTGTTTGGAATTAGAGTAAATTCTCACTTGATTTTTTTTCTTTTGAAAACAATGAAATTAAAACTGAAATGAGCTGTAGTTTTAACATTTTTCATGAAGTAAATGTCAAGAATTTTCAAAAATTGATGTTTAGTGAACTTGAAATGAGAGAAGATTGTGAAGATACACCCTAGAAAATTTGATGGAAGGCCATATCCAGTGAGATTTGGGACTGAGAATTCTTCTTTGAAGAGTGTCTTGGCAAATTCTTCTGCTCTAAGGACTGATTGGACTTAATCCTGCTCACTAGAAGTTAGGCAAATTCAAGTTGAAACAGCTTGACAGCACTCATGACATGGAGGACATGAAGTAAGGCCATCCCTTGGACAGTTTGAGCCTAAAATGTCCTACCTTTGAACTGCCCTTGATACACATCACTTGAGCCTTAAAAGTCCCAGTGTTCTTTAATAAAAAAAATCAAAAAATTTAAACCCAAAATGTCAGTGACCTGATACAGCCTGATCCACACTCTGAGATTTTAGAAGGCAGAGCTGGTTTGATGGTTGGTTGAAAAAGAAGAAAGCACATTTGGTGGTATTGTGGCATTCTAGTCCATAAAAAGGAAAAAATGGAGAAAATATAAAAAAAAAGTAGACAAAAAAAACAAAAAAAAATAGAGCAAAAGGATGAGAAAGAGAAGTCACTTCATTTGAAAATCTACGAGAAGATAAGAAGCTGATCACTTGAAGTCTAAAAATTCAAAAAGAAAGTGAAGAGGTGTTGAAATGAAGAAGGTATTGTCTAGACCACCTCCTTACCTTTACTAATTTCTCAATTTGAATCCCTTTTACCCTTTCATTCTTTTACAAACCTCATCCCTAAGCCACATTACAACCCAATAAAAAGACCTTACTGTTCTAAAATGAATTGAGCTGTCATGTGGAGATAAGGATTTGTTTAATCTATGGTGTAAAGAGCTAGAAAATTTTAGGAATTAGAGCAATGCCTATGCTCATGCTTGCAGTCCTATTTGAGGGCTGCAACTGCTCTTGAGCTGTGTGAAATTCTACACCCTTCATTTTTTTTTGTTATGAGTGAACAGCCCTGGTGAGACTTGGGTCTGAAATCCAATTTGTTGGGGGTAATATTAGAGCAGAATTCTGGAATTGATGGTAGCCATGCATTAATTTTTAGGAGAAATGCCTTGACATGAACTGAGTGATGGTGAAGGATTACAGTAGACTTTCAAGTTTTGAACTGATGCTTTTTCTGTTGAAATTCCTTTAATGAATTGAATGGACATGGTGTGAATTTATTTTATTTACTTAAACTCTGTTTTAGCAGGATGCACTACTATTAACTAACTTTATTAGAGAAGTTTGTGGGTACCTTCACTGAAAACCCTCAGGAGACTTCACTCCTCCACTAGGGATCACCTAGGGGTTTAAAAGGCTTGATGCATATGCTAAATGCATCTGTGATCCCTACGAAAGTGGCATTTTAAATTTTCTTTATGTCTCCTTTGCTCAGGGACTAGCAAAGCTTAGGTTTGGGGGTGTGTTAAGTAGTGAAAATGCCAGTTTTCACCCCTTAACCTGACCTTTGATGGACTTGTGAGCATAGTAATAAACACCTGTTGAGTCTGTTTTGTAGATAGCAATAAAAGATAGGAAAAATGCAGGAAACTACTCAAGAATGCCACACAAGGAAGTTTATCTCTCAGCTCAGTACAAACCCAGCAATAGCACATTAGAGGGCTGCACACCATTGGGACCTTAGGGCATGTGGCAACAGCAGGGCAAGGAGAAGGAAGTGAAAACAGGCTGAAAACATCTTATCGAGAGGCTATCTGAAGACTTCGATAGGAGCTGAGAGCAAAAAATAGAGGAATTCGTAAAGTTGGAAAGGTTTCAATAGGATCTGAAGGTAGAGAAAGGATGGATTCGTGTGGATTGGGGAGTTTGATAGGATCCAAGAACCTATCGAGCAGCTAAAAGAAAGGAAGAAACCATCCTATCGAAGCGTGCCTGAGGTGTAAGGGGAACCTATCGAATGGTTTCCTGAACCTATCGAGATAGAGACGCTGGAATAGAACCTATCGAAGGGTGCTTGAGCCTTTCGATAGGAGTGAGAGCAATCCTATCGGAATGATGGCATGTAGAGCTAAACCTATCGAAATGGTCCTCCAACCTGTCGAAAAGCTTCCCTAACCTGTCGAATGCTCCAGGCAAAGGGCTGAGAATGCTGAAGCTTTAAGAGAAGGCTCATCCTATTGGAACCTATCGAAGAGATCTGAGAACCTAACGAAAGGACCAAAAAGCTCCATTTAAACCTGTCGAAAGCTTTCCCAACCTGTTGAAATCGTGTGAAGAACTTCTCAAAAAATAGGCTATTCACACGCTGCAACTTGGTGACCTATTGCACACAAATCGAGGCACATTGGTGACTGGCACGATGATCCAAAAGATGCCCTAGGAAACCCTAACCAACCCACGTGCTCTGACAGAGCTGTAACAAACTCTGAGGACCTTCTAGAAGGGAGTATTGGCGGAAAAAATAAGAGAGAAAGCTATATATTGAGATCCCAAATTGCAATTGGGGGGATCGAGATTTGGATCAAATTCTAGAGATTAGAGCTTGCAGCGAAATTCTATTTTTCCTCTTTTAGCCCAACTATGGTTGGCTAATTCCCTTGGAGCACTGAGGAGAGAGGTTAGATCTGTAATTGGGTAAGGTTGAGAGTGTTATTGTGGGTTAATTGCTCCACAGACTACAGATCTAAGAGCATTTCATTGTAGAGTGAGTTTTATTGCAATGTAAATGTTGTTTTTATTGATTTAATTAGATCTATAGTTCCTTTGGTTTAATTTGGTGCTCGATCGGATTTGTGTAGAGGAGTTTGTTAATCAGCTCACCCACTTAACTGGTAGACCTCTTGGATACCATCTAAGCTCCCTAGATATGATATCCCTGCAATTTCTTATGTCTGTGACTTAGAAACTGCAACATCTGTAGTGGTTTTCATGCTCTTTTTGAAACCTTTGGTTTGGAGGAATTCCCTAGGATGATCTGTGACCATTAAAGTGGACAGATCATAGCCTTAAGAGCAGTCCAATCTCTGGTTTCATTTGGATTCTTCTACCATAAACCTTTGGATCGGATGAAGTCTATAGGATGGTTTATGACCATTAGTGGACAGACCATAGCCTTAAGATTAGTTAAATCCTTTGGTTCAGAGTGGAGACTTCTACCCTGCCGCTGTGCTTGTAGCCAGCTGAGGGATTTGTGTGCTCTGAGCCCCTGTAACATGACCAGCTCAACCTGATTGCAGTGAGACCAATCTCCAAGCTACTGTTCTCCATTTTTTATTTTTAAACCCTTCCACTTGCAAGATCTAGATCTCTAGACTCGATCTCAGTTAGTTTGCATTTCAAGTGTAGTTTAGTTCAAGTGACAACCCTTTTAACCTCTCACCTTTCTTTTGGCTGAGTTAGCGTTAATTAGCGTGTCAGATCTCTTACAGATATGGAGATTTACCATATTTTGAACTCACCTCCCCGTGGACATTCCCTTACTCGTTTAAAACTTGCTACAAAAGGACCCTGTATCTTACAGGTCAAGGATATTTTAGATGTGCTGAATCCATCCTCTGTTTTACTCTGATTTTATTTTGCTCTCATTATTACACAATAAATCAGCACACTAAAATTCTCCAACAAAACCTGATTACAAAATTGAAATAAACCTAGCTGCTAACCAAAGCTTTAACCCAACATTGTTGCTGTGCTAGGGAAGAAGAAAAGAAAATGGAAAAGGGAAACTAAATCCTAACCCTAACCCTAGAAAAAGACTAAAGTGATCTAGCTACTCTAGATGTTTTACAAGAAAGATTATAACTCTATTTATACAATCCAAACAGCCATTTGTTGCTTTAGCCAATCAAGAATAAGATGCTTGGAGTTGCTGTTGTGTCTCATCTGTGGCCAAGTAGTTGCATTGGGATGTGTGGGACAACTAAGCACATTGGGATGTGTGCCCTAGAAAGTGTGAAATCCCAAAACTATCCTTGAAAGTTTGAATACAGCTGCTGGAACAATGCTTCGCGAGGATGATTCTTCAGAACCTTCATCTCGCTAAGATCTCGCGAGGATCTTGTTAGGTTCAAAATGCTGGCTTTTAAGCTGCTCGCTAGGTTCATGTGAACCACGTGAGTGGATAAATGTAGCTCGCGAGGATTATCGTCAGGATGACATGCGCTTCTCGTGTGGCTAGTTCCGACTCTAAAGTGCGCGAGGTCTGCGCGAGATCTACGTGATGCAAATCTTCTGAAGTTTTAATCCTCTCGAGGACTGTGCAAGGTGCTTTTGTGAAGCTTTTCTACAGTGCACTGAGCGAGATCTGTGTGAGCTTTTTATCTACTACAGGCTTGTGCTTTTCGAGAGGATTTTTAGAGCAAATTCAACTGTGCGAGGATTCCTCTGTGCTTGTCTGCTGCTATGCAGAGTCTGCTGTAGCAGTCTCCTCTGCTTGGGGCAAGCTTCCTTTCATCTGATGGACTTCTAGGGCCCACTAAGGTGTGTACCACCATGGTGTACTTTATGGTCTTCAAACAACTCCAAGATTTGGCTTTTAATCCTCTCTTCTTGGCCTTCAAAGTATGGACTGTTACACTAAGCTACAGTTTTATTCTTAACTACAAAACATGCTCAAAAGACAATTATTAGATGGCTCCAAGGTATAGTAAAGGATAGGTTAGGAGGTGAAAAATGACATTTTTCAGTGACTAACGCTAGGTTTGCCCCAGTTTGTTTAGTTTGATTTCATTTTTTGCTTTATTCTATCACTTTTTTTACACACACCCACACGTGTTTAAGCATACGAGAGCCATTAAGAGCATATAAGCACTCTTCAAAGAGTGGAAATGTCAGGAATACGTAGGATAAGCCTTACCAATAGCAATGACCCACCCTTATGGGGCCTCCATGATAATCCCGTATACAATAGTGGACCATCCTACGGCTTCCTCCAAAGTACCCCAAGATTAACATGGCGGGCGAAGATGAGTGAATACCGCATACGCCTTTGAGCATCAGCAACAACGATGACAAAAGAGAAAGCGGCATCAGGCAAAATTACACCGCCAAATAGATTATAGGTATCAATTTTCACACATTGTCCAAAGGAGGCAAAGAAGCCTAGGAGTTACTTCAGAGTCTGGCTACCATATACAAGCCACCATGGAATAACAAGATCAAGAAGATCAAGAGTGACAACAAGAGCAGAGGTCACCACCTACTCCAAGCACCGTGTCGCCTTATAAATCTCCACCAAGGCAAACTACTCACCTTTTTTTAGTAATAATCGGCAAGGAAGAACTCACCCTCAAGATATAAAGAACGATGCCAGTATAAAATTGGTGGACCTTACTCGGTTCTAGACGATTACATGGCCAAGAGAGAACATCCCAGACTTTCATTCGGATTTGACAAGTTTTGGCGAGACCTCGAGTTTAACATACTAGCAGGCTTTAATCCTCCTAAATTTAGCAAATACAACGACACGGTAAATCTGAATCATCACTTGACATTGTTTTGAAATGATTGTCGACCTATACATGACAATCAACCTCATCGACTACTTCCAGAGGTCACTAGAAGGAGAAGCTCTTGACTGGTTCGGCGGTTTGCCACTTCACATAATCGACACATTCGATGACTTAGCTAGTCAATTCCTTGACCAATATAAGCATCTAATCCAAGAAATGATTAGTCTCAGTGACCTAATGACTACAAAATAAGAGCCTAACAAAGATTTCGCAGACTTCGTGGGAGATTGGAGAAGGCTTATAGCCCGTACCAGAAGGCAGATGAAAGAAAAGGATGCGATCGACATCATTATTGACGACGTTAGAGAGCCTCTTCGAAGTGCCCTCATTATAAGTGATTACCAAGACTTTGCGACCCTCCATCTGCGTGCCTCCCTCATACATCGTCATATCAAGAGTGGAGATCTTTCCCTCTCGATAATAGCATCCAAGGGCACCTCTTCCAGCAACTATAAAGCGAAGAATAATAATAATAAGGCCTCAGGCCTTGAGCAGGTCAACGCAGTTGCCAACCAAAGGCAAAACTCCAGAAATGGGAACTTTCAACCAAGATATTCTAACCAAAATGGCCAAACCCAATACCCGAACCAAGCTCAATATTAGAACCCGAACAGATATCCTAACCAAAACCAATACCAAAATCGCATCCAATACCCGAACCAAAACAACTACCCTAACCATTATCAAAACCAAAACTAGAACGCAACTCAAAACCAAACAAACCCTCCCAACTACAACAACATATCTCCTCCACAAATTATTAACCAACAAACCAAACCCCGCTATCAACCGAAGCGCGAGCATTACCCGCCATTACCTGACTCTATCCCCAATATCTTTCATCTTCTTAGTAACCATAATTGTATTAGATTCCCACCAGAGAGGCCACGTCCCTGACCAGCGCACTTAGACTACAGTAAGTTCTGCGCCTTCCACCGATTCGCAAGACACAACTTGGAGGACTGCAGGGTCTTACAAGACGTGATCTACAAATGAATAATTAGAATCTAATCGACTAAGAATCCCTCCAAAATAACAACCAGATTCTGTAGAACCTTGGAATTATCAATAACCCCATGCCTTACCATAATCAGGGACCAGTATCCCACATCATGATCGTGGATCTTCCTAGCCGACTGACAACTCTATGAGTATGTTTTGTCTTAACCTATTGAAAGCGCACAACATAAATTATAGCACTAGTATAGGATCATTCCCATGAGGAAGGTCGAAAATCTAGAAAACTTTTATTTGCTTTGAAAAATAAAGAATGGTTTAATTAAACTAAAGTGCAAAAAAATGAATCTAAATCCTCCAACTTTTAGATCCTGGTCGTCAATCAGTCTCCTTCAGTTCTTAGATATCTATGAAAATTAAAATACCATTACACTATATCTAAGCCTCTTAGAGTTTGGGAATCAATCAAATCTGAAATTCTTTCAATATAGACCTATACTAATTTGTAACCTTCCAGAATTTGGGCGTCAATCAAAAACTAGAAAAATTGAAGATGGAAAAGAAAATACCATTACACTAATCTTTCAAATTCTCAATCTTATTCATCAATTAAAATCAAGAACTATTAGATGTTTATAAAGCAGAAAAGTGCAATAAAAATAATCTAAACTAGAAAGCAATAAAATTGAACTTTTATCTCCCAATCGTAGGCATCAATTGCTCTTGAGAAACTATGGATACTCTACTCTAAAACTACTCTAAGGGTGATCTTCCATAATCCCAACCTCAGTTGTCAATTGATGCTGAGAATTCCTTGGATAGCTTATTCTGGTACCAAGCCCTCTTATTTATAACTTCATAAGGGGTCGGTTTACATTATTCGAGTCCTAGTAAAAGTAAACTACTAAAAACAAAAGTTCCCTAATAAAACTAAACTTTCTAATCCTAATCTTCCTTGCTTTCAATAGTAGATGCGCACAGGTCTTTTTCCTTTATTTTAGCAGCAGAGATCTTCAGGATTCTTCTTCACCAATCTTCTCTAATCGGTAGGGTGCAAGACTTCTAGATTCGCTCTCTCTCGATTACGATTTGAATCGTAAGCTTTCTTTCAGTCCCCTGGCTGGCGACTTTGCTACGATTTGGATTGCATTCACGTGCAATCTTCTTTGTACTGCTTTTAGAGTTCATTTTCACAACGATTATCACTTTTACTCTTTTCTACTTACTGTTCTAAATATCTACACATTATCATTTCATTAGTAGTAAAATGGGGTAACATCACTAAGTTAAGGGTGATAAAATGGTAAATTTTGTGATTGATCACAGACTTACAGCTCACCCCTCAACTCTGATTACTCGTATTAACCCCATCAACATTTCAACCAACTCAATCGAACCTTAGAGCCTCTAAACATTCGACCACACCTATCTACTTTGATCACATGAATTGAACCACCGAACTCTTTGCCATAGCCAAACTTCACCCGGATACGAGTCCAATCGTTCAGGGCTAGGAGACCTAACCTCCTTAGACACCACCAGAACCCTTAACTGCCCTAAACCTGGAACTAATTCCACTACCACTCCCCCTATCCGATTCTGAACCTGAAGCAGAAGAGAGGTGGGAGATTTGTCCCAACTCGCTCTAGGTCAAGAATCCGAGACAAGGACTGAGTACCAACAACATAAGAACCAAGTAACGAAGAGACATTAATTTCTACCTTTCTAGAAGAAGACTACACGCAATACCTCCCTCCATGGAACAACATGACCCCGGTTCGAATCCCTTCCTCCAACTTCACCCTGTTTGTGAAAGTGTTTCAGAAAATCAATCAAGACAAGTCACGACATGGCTCAAGGACCAACAACATGCCTGCCCGGTGCTTTAATTAGGAACAAATTATACACCACCGTCATTCCCCCGAGAAAGAGAAAATACAAGCACTCAACCACCAGAGAGGATAGCAAGAGATAGGGAGACAAATCTTCCTCCCCAGCCTCACATAATACTTCCACCTCAAGTATCGACACCTCAACCGCCTCAACCATTCATGAATAAGGTACACAGGACTGGTAAGGACCCTAGAATTCAGCCAAGAATATGATCTCCTACTACATCTCAAGAAATTTTTGGCTAAGATCTCGATACTTGAGCTCATTAAGAAGTCCCCGGAGCATTATCGTCCATTGATGAAGGCGCTAGTGGAAACTCACATAGCTAAAGACACCACTCTGGACAAGCTACATGCGATTACTTCGGTCATGGCACAGCCTCCAGCGCTCACATTTACGGATGTCGATATGCCAAAGGAATCACTATGTAGAAGCTCGACTCCTACATATTTAACGGTGATAATCAGAGGATTTTCGGTATCCCATGATTAGTCACATAATATACCATTTTACTACCCTTAACTTAGTGATGCTAGGACTTTGCTTGCTACTAATAAGTTACTGAGGTGCAGATATTAAAGAAAAACAATAAAAGAGAATAAAAGTAAGAATATTCATCAAAATGAACTCATAAAGCAATAAAAAGATGATTGAAACACAAGATGAATCATTGCCGATTGAAAAGATGAAAAATCATGCTTTACGATTTGGCGGAACAGAGTACTGGAAGAATAGAATCGTAATTTACGATTCTATAAGAGAAATCCGTTCAAAAGAATGCGATACAAGAGAAGCGATGAATCGTAAGCAAATGAAGAATCATTCAGTAGGAAGATGTCTTAGAAAATCGTGATTTACAATTTTCCAGAAAAAGTTTCATAAAAGAAGAAAATTGTGATTTACGATTTTCCAGAGAAGACACCTTCTGAAGTTGCTGATCATGTGAGAAAGAATACCACCATACACAAAATTAGAAGATCTCTTAAAGAAGAAGTCTAGTGAATCACGAATCTGATCGATTGACGAAGAAGACTCTTAAGGGACTCTACTGCTGAAATAAAGGAGAAGATCCAGAAGTACATCAACGATAGAAAGCAAGGAAAGATAAAAATTAGAAGTAGAATTATATTAGGATAGCTTTGTTTTAGTAATTTCTTTTAATAGAATTAGATGTTTTATAAACCGACTCTTATGATCTATAAATAAGAGGCTCGGCACATAGGAATAACCATCGAAGGATTCTCAGCATCAATTGATGACTGAGGTTGGGTTTTCTTTCGATCAGCTTGGAGTAGATTTTTATTGCTTTGTAGATTAGATATCCAAGGTTTTTCAAGAGCAATTGATGACTGCAATTGGGAGCTGAAGATTAGTGTAGATATCTGTAGTTTCTCAAGAGTAATTGATGACTGCGACTGAGGGGTGAAAGATATAATGTTATTGCTTTCTAGTTTAGATTTATTTTATTACAATTTCTTGCTTTGTAAACATCTTGAAATTTTAATTTGAATTGACGACTCAGGTTGAAGTTTGTAGATTAGTATAATAGTTTTACTTTTCCATCTTCAGTTTTCTAGAATTTTATTGACACCCAAGTTTTAGGAGATTGTTGATTAGATTAAATCTGTGTTGATAGGATTTTAGTATTGATTGAAGATCAATGCTAGGAAACTTGATATATAGTGTAATGGTACTATTTAATTTCATAAATATCCAATAGCCGAAGATTCTGATTGACGACCATAATCTGAAGGAGGATTTAGGATTTATTTTCTTCAATTTAGATTAAGAAACAATTCTTTTATTCATATTTCTCCAATCGATTAGGAACTTAAAAGATAAATATAAGTTTTCAGCAAATTAAATTAATATAGATAAACCTGTCCTTGTGGGAACGATCCTATACTAGCTCTATAATTTCCATTGTGTGCTTGTAATAGGTTAAGACTTAATTAGATACACATATAAGTAGCAATCACTCCACGCTTGAGTTGATATAGGAGCTAGATTGAACATCTGCCCATTGACGACGCTCATGACCCTCGAATATACAGAATAGGATATACGACCTTCATCGTTATCCCTTATAGCCTAAGATGGAATGCGGCGATTCGTCAAGGGAACCATCAGGCTCCAAGTCCGTCTCGGGCCAGTGACTAAGGACGTCACATTCCACATTCCATACTCTTCCAGTACCTATAATTTGATCCTAGGAAGGAAGTGGCTGGAATCCATGAAAGCTATAGCATCAACTTATTATCAGTTCATCAAGTTCCCCTATTAGGACACTATAATCAAGTATACGTAGATACTCCTTTTGAAAATATGGATACTGATTACGCTGCAAACATCCCAACTGCACACGATTCAGTACTATCTACTAGCTGAATCAGAAAAACAAAAATTCTGGACAGTACATCTATAGCATAAGTCAACCATCAGTGGTCTCCTCCAGCACAACAGCGAAAGTTAACAAGGAGGATAATTGATCCTAATCTCACACGCATGTATGACATAAACCCAATCGCGATGAAAGGATGGAATCTCATGTATTAGTTGGGGTGCATCCCACACACATGACTCAACAAAAATAAACATGGACGGATAGGGCCCGTAGTCTTGAAGAAGGTTCGTAAACTCACTGGTGTAGGTTATCATCCAAACGACAAAGAATCAAACACCCCGGCAACATCACCTAAGTGGTCACTATATGATCATTTTGTGTATGGAACTATGGAGAAGGCCAATGTGTTGAAGAGAGAAGAATCCTTCACCAATCCCCAAATAACAGAGATTGAACAAATGGTCGAAGCCTTGGTTGATCTAATAGATCTAAATCAGAATGACGATATAGACAAACCACTCGAAGGAGTTGCCCTATTGTTCGAAACTGAGGAATCTTTTGATGCAGATAGGCAGAGATACCGAGAACCTGAGCCACTCATAGAAGACTGGGAGTCAACGGACAAAGAAGATTTCCACATTGCTACCATAGAATCGAAGAAGAGTTGACACTCAATGCCTCTCAATCACCAGGGTCGCCACCACTTCAAATCTTCTAGAGATCCTTGGAAGACGAATGACATCTGCCACTGAGCGACGACGAAGATTACTAGCTAGATTTCGCCACTCTCGAGTTAGAAGAACTAGGCGAAGACTTGTAGAGATTGTTTGAAGAAGAGGTCCAATCTCAACACGAAGATTCTAAACTCTGAAGACGACACAGATCCCGGACAGATATGTACAAGTTGGGAGTGCCCATGGGGATACCCTTGCATCGCTCAACTGTACCAGCCTCATTGTACCGTATACACTTTCATACTGAGATATCATGAATCCCAAGATGAGGAACCTACAATCATAGAAGACGGTCAATCGTATCCACCTGAAGAAGGAGAGCCAGAAAACCTCTAGATGCTCTTCGAAGACCAAGCAATCCTCATAATAGAAGAGGTTGAATCGTCGACCGTACTGCTGCGTTCATTGCTAATTTAAAAATTACGTCGGACGAAGGGTACAAAAAAATGCCAAATTCCGAGAGGATCCACACCATTCGACAACTTGCATGGATTGCTCCAGCCGTCACTCTCCCTGAACTAAGGGGACCATCCCTATCGATTCCTTCTCAGGAAGTCGACCCTGTATCCTACTTATTATCAAAAATCAAAAAATAGAAAACCCCAAAACACTTAAAAATTAAAAAATAAAAAACCTAAAAAATTATAAAAAATTATAAAAAGAGAGGGAGCCCTTCATCCCAGACTCATCTACCAACTGACAAAGAGAATTTTCTCTTAAGGCTATAAGTAATGGTTACTCTGATGAAATCAATGAAGAAATAACTGATATACTTAGGCCAAGTTGCACCACTACTTTCGACACCACGGGGCCACCCCTTGATCTCGCTCAACGCTACCCTACTACTTCCTCCTCTCAAAGGCGTAAGGCATCCCATCGAAGGAGTAAACTGATAATCATACCCGATGAGATACTCTATGATTTAGAAAGGAGGATGAATAGCTTCGATCCGCACCTTACCAAGGATGTCGCAGTCATCAAATGTTTGATGAAGGGCTACATCTCGTAAAACTAACCCCCCAATGTGATGATCTTGCACTCTATGAACTTACTAATGATGAAGGAGAAGAGCAGATAATTGAGGAGACGTAGGACTTCCAACGGGTCATTAAACGCTTCGCCGAACAAAATCAGGCTACCGCTGAACCTACAGAAGAAATCAACTTCGGCACTGAGGAGAAGCCTAAGAAGCTACTAATCAGCACCACACTTAACCCTAAAGAACAACAGCTGATAATTCAAGTCCTACAAGAGCACCTCACTTCCTTCTCATGGTTCTATGAAGACATGCCTTTTATGGACCTGAGTCTAGTAGAACATCGTTTGGTCTTAGAACCCGATGCTAAACCTGTCAAGCAGAAGCTAAGGAGAATGCACCCTCAAACTGCGCTACAAATCAAAGAAGAGGTCGACAAGCTACACAAAGCTAAATTTATTAAAGTCGTCCTTTACCCTAAGTGGGTTGTGAACACAGTTCCAGTTGCTAAGAAAGATGGTAGGGTACAAGTATGCATTGACTTTCAAAACCTTAACCAGACATACCCAAAGGATGACTTCCTGCTGCCTCATATTGACACTCTGGTTGATAACACTGTGGGACACGAGATGCTATCATTCATGGGTGATTTCTCAAGATATAATCAGATCAAATTAGTAGAATCTGACCAAGAGAAGACTTCATTCACCAAGCCATGGGAAACTTACTGCTACATTGTCATGCCATTCGGCATGAAAAATGCAGGTGTTACGTATCAACGCACCATGATGGCTATATTTCATGATATGATGCACAAGTGTGTAGAAGTCTACATCAATGATATATTAGTGAAGTCTCAATCTCAGGCAGGCAATGCTGAAGCACTCCGACTTGTGCTGGAACGGTCTGAAAAATATCAGCAAAAGATGAATTCGAAGAAATGCATATTTGGAGTAACCTCTAGAAAACTATTAGGGTTCATAGTCAGCAAGCGGGGAATTGAAATCGACCCAGTGAAAGTCAATGCCATTCTCGAAATGCCACCTCCTAGCAATATCAAAGAACTATGAGGCCTGATAGGAAGGCTACACTTTATTAGGAGATTCATCTCCCAACACTTAGAGCGATGTGATCCTTTCTACAGACTACTAAAAGGAGGAGTCGAGTACATATGGGATGACCAGCGTCAAGGAGAAAGCAATCTACTACCTCAGTAGGACGATGGTTGAATATGAGCAGAATTACACCGCAATGGAGAAGACTTGCCTAACACTGGTATTGGCTTCAAAAAAACTATGATGTTACTTTGGGGCTGACAAAATAATGATATTAGCCCGCATGGACCCCCTGAAGTACATATTGGAAAAGCCCGCTACATCTGAAAATATTGTTCGGTGGCACATGCTACTGTAAGAGTTTGACATCCCCTGTGCCACACAAAAGTCAATCAAAGGACATACAATCACTGATTACCTTGCTAATCTTCCACTCTCGAGCAGTGAGCCAGTACGTACCGACTTTCCTGATGAAGACTTGCTCTCAATTCGAGAGGAAGAACCTGGTAAAACCTCATGGACGTTATATTTCGACGAGGCTCTCAATAAAAAAGGAAGGGCATTGGGATAGTCTTAATAAGCCCAGAAGGAGTCATCATACCTATATCCTTTGAACTCAACTTCCTAGTTACCAAAAACTTTACTGAATATGAGGCATTTACGCAGGACTCCGAGCAGTGTTACAGTTGGGAGTCAAACAGTTAAAGACTATCGATGACTCTAAACTTGTGATATGATAAGTAATCGGAGAATGGAAGACTGATGACATACTTATAAACCACTCAATTCTTGGTAAAGAAGTTCGAAAGGATGTCCTTTACCCACATTCCAAGACTAGAAAATGAGCTAGCAGATTCTCTGGCCACATTAGCCTCAATCATACATATACCAGTCGGACAGAGCACCAAGTCCATCATCGAGAAGTTGACTATGCCTATGCACGAGGTAGCCTGAAAACTTAACCAAGAACTGCCGATTCTCTCAAAGACCATGAAGCATGAAGAAGCATCAACAACAAAAAGTCCCACAAAGAAAGCGGCTACCGTTGTTACCTTCAGATTCTAGCAATCACCGACTGGCAATGGATAACCATGGTACTTTGATATCTGGAACTTTATGAAATATTAATATATCTCTCCTTACGCAACAAAGATTGAACGAAAGACTATAAGAAATTGATTAACCAAATTCTACATCCTGGGAGAGGTACTTTACAAAGAGGCTTTCACTAAAGGAGTCTTACTACAATGTGTCACAGAAGCCTAAGGATAATATATCATCCATGAAGCACACGCCAGTGCCTGTGGTGCTCACGCTGAAAGCCAAAGACTCTCAAAGAAGATCATACGATAAGGCTACTACTGGCCCACAATGATAAGGGATTGGCACGTCTATGTGTAATGCTGTAAGCAGTGTCAAGAACACGACCGCGGTCATCAAAGCTCCATCTGTTGCACTAAATCCCATGGTCTCACCATGTCCATTCATGATGTGGGCTTTTGACATAATCGGGCTTTTCATAGACACAGTTGGAAATACTCATAAACATGCCTTCATTCCTACTGCAACTGAATACTACACCAAATGGCCGGAAGCTGAGTCATATGCCAAAATCACTGCTTCAATGCTAGTAAAGTTTATTATTCAAAATAACATCACAAGGTTTGGAGTTCCTAGAATGTTCGTCACTAATAATGGACCACAATTCATCGCCGAAAAGATGAAGAGACTGTGCAAGAAATATGGCATTGACCTACAACACTCATCACCCTTCTATCCTCAAGGGAATGGATAAGCTGAGGCCACAAACAAAACCCTGATCCAAATACTAAAATGAACATTGGAAATGAGCATTGGAGCCGACTGGCCCGATCATTTACCAAAAATACTCTGGGCCTATAGGACTTCTATTCCCATGACTACTGGCTAAACTCCTTACCTTCTCACACACGGGATGGAAGCAGTCCTATTGTATGAAATACAAGTGCCATCTCTATGCGTATAGCTTGATGACTAGCTATCCATAGATGAAAGGAGAGTTTCTCTGTTAAACCAGCTAGAACAACTTGATGAGATGCGTCTAAGGGCAGCCAATCATGCACAAGTGTATCAAAGGAGAGTGGTCAGAGCTTACGATAAGAAGGTCCTCAAGTAGACTTTCGAAATTAGATAGTTAGTCTTGAAGAAAATCATGCCTTCCGAGCATGCTCACCCTAAGGGAAAACTGAAGCCGAATTGGGAAGGTCCATATGTTTTAGAAGCCATATATCTAGGAAACACATAAATTGGTAAACTAAGATGGGGAAGAACTTCCTAGCCTTGGAATACTACGTATCTAAGGAAATACTACTCTTATGATAGTAGTTATCATGTCCCGTAGCTAGACATACATATCACTCACCATCTCGTTAGTCATCATAAGTCATTCATTGGTCATACGTAATTATTCTTTGAAAACATCCTTTATAATTCTCTGACCCATCACCCACTTTCTTACTTGGGCAATTTGATCAAAAGGATCAGTGGAATACAAGACTTCTTTTAAAGCGTAGGAAACACAGGATTCTCACCCCTATCCCGCCATTGGAGTAGATGTTAGAGATTAGAAAATAAAGATAATAAGCTCAATCAAAACTAACTATTCGTGCATTAGCAAGCCGCTTAAATATATATATATATATATATATATATATATATATATGCTTCAGAAAGAGACAAAGAGAGATCAAAAAGAGAGAAAAGAAGCATAATCGAGCAAGAGCATGCGACGAATGAACAAGTCAAAGAACCCAGGGAAGCATAAGTGAAATTGTGAGGACATTCCTGCTGGTACACGCTTTTTCTAGGATCCTTTCGGGTCTCGAAATAAGTGGCCCAATTCAGTCCCGAGTGGACTTTGTTTGCAATAGGGGAAGACTATATAAAAGGGAATATTTAAATATAGAAAAATAAAAGAAAAAAAATGAATTTTAAATTGAGGGTACCTGGGTTGATGTGATCACTAGTTACAGAAATTTATTGACGTTGTAACACATCACTGATCACGCTTTGCGAGACACGGGTTGACTCCTTTATTGAATGTCGGCCTGCCAACTTCAGCAGCCGTGGGTGGTTGCCCAAGATCTAACTAGTTTGGTCTTCTGCTCCTAATGAGTCTATCTAAAAAAGGGGGGTTGTGGCCCGCTATGCTAAGGAGGATCAGCCCCGTTCCCAGGTACCCTCTGTAAGAGCCCTTGGGCAAATTGGCTAGGCTAGGGGCAATTTTATAAATACTGAGAAAGGTTAGGGACCTAATCGGCTCTAGGCTAAGAATTTTTGGCAGGGATTTTCTAAGGGATGACTCTAAGGCTAAGGAGAGCTTACTCCTTCAGTACTCCTTTAAGGGCCAAGGCTAGTGGCCTAGTTCCACCAACTTGACTACCCTGAGATTTCTAGAGAAGAGTTTGCACCCAGAGTGCAGCTCAACTCCTTTATTTAAAAACCTTAGAGAGAACCCCAAATTTTAAAAAGGAACAAGCTTGAGAGAAGAGAATTGGCATAGAGAATTGGTGAGTTTGGGCGTGGAGTGGGGTTCTTTTTATAGGTATATGGATAAATACGTGCATAAAGGCATGTGTGCAATTAACCAATTACGTGCATGAAGCATTTCATGGAATTGAATTCCGCTCAAGGTTTTAGGCGCGTAAATCCCTGGAAGTCAGTCACCGACTGGGGAATGACTGGCTGATTGGCTCAGTCGGTGTCCTAGTCCCAACATGACTGAAGCCAATTATGCACATAGATCCATGCACACAAATGGGGAGTTCGAGCGGTCACGAGAATCAGAGTTCCAGTTCAACTTTGGACTGATTGCGCACTTACGTTGACACGCTCAATCGAATTGCGCGCAGTGTGTCATGCGCATAATTCAAATCCTAGGGTGGTGTACGAGAAGTGAGGCCTGGTCCAATTGGGACCAATTGCGCGCATGCAGTGCTGTGTGTAATCAAATTGTGCGTCTGTGTTTAGGTGTGTAATTCGGGGTCCTCCTGGACCGGGTCGGGTCCGAGTAAATGGGTTGAGATTTAAACCTAGAACTCCCCCATACGCTATTTGCATGGTGTATGAGTCTCGGATGGGGTTTTAAGGGATTCCAAGACTTTTGGAGAGGATCGGTTCCTTTTTGGAAGTCATGGGCAAGGTTAAAAGTTGATCAAACCGGCTTGTATACCCCAAGAAGGCGAAAATGAGATGTCTATATATGCCCCTCTTCGGCGTGTTCTTGTGAAGCAAAAATGTGTCAAAGAAGTAGACACCCTCCTTTCAGGGTGCCTTCTCTATTCTTTGAGAGATCAAAAGTGTGAAACGAGGGGCTAACATGAAGTCTTGGCTTTCTTATCTGTCGGCGCAAGCTAAAAAAAATATTCACAGGCCTGTTGGTAATAGTCGAGAGGTGTATCCCATCCGCGGGTGCATATCGCATCCCGTCGCATATCGCGACCTGCTGCATATTGCAATCAAATGGGGGAATTGACATAAATGAGGTACCGATGGTGTCATACAAATATCAAGTAACAAGGTAGTGTGACCATATAGTGTGATGTAATATGATGGCGAAGGCTTTAGCAAACCATGTAAGACCGGGCACATCGTTGCTCACACCAACGACACGACAGGGGTCCCATTCCAATGGACATTTGTGATTTCTTAAAGTTGAGTATACTCAGTGTTCAGTTTCCCAGGGGAAAGAAAGGATTTGGGTGAAAGTTTGATAGATAGGTGCTTTAAAAGTTTGGGTTCTAACTTAAGATCAATTTGATAAAAACTTTAGAAAATGTGGCTTTCGAGATGTCGCTGAGCAGATCCATTGGTACGAGATTTGGGGACCCGATCTTTGTTTGGTTGTCAACACAATGCTCGATATGCCTGATACACCTTCTAATATTCTCGTGGATACTGATGATTGTCTCTTATGGGAGGACTACAGTGTTTCACGAATTTGAAAATGTTTGACTTAATATTAGAATAATATTTATTTACAAGGAATATCGAGTGAAGAGGGGTGATACTTACTTGATTTATCACCGATAGAAGGCCTTTGTGTTGCTTGCGATGGGACATGATGATTGTGCGATAGTACATTTGGGAGATTTGAGTTGGCTTTTCGTGATGGGACCGTGGTTGAATCTCCCCACTGATTGTGTCCTGTGGTGGATTGCGATGGGACTTAATGGTTTTACGGTGGGATGTTTTATGTTAGTTTGGCGACAGGATTATGCCGCGGCGGGACTTGCCTTCAGTATTAACGACGTGGTAGGACTTTCGATGTCGTTATGGGACAACAGGCTTGGTTAGTTTGGTTGTGAGCATTTTATCGCGATGGGATGCATTATCATGTATGCTTATGGGTGTGTGATGGGACATTGGCAGACTCCATTCTGGTTGGTATGCAAGGTCATGCGATGGGACAAGGACATCTAGAGGAAGACAATTGTCGAGAGGGTTCTACTTATTTTGGGAACATGCGAAATCACACAACCACCCACATCATCCACGTTAGTTGACTTTGTCAGCTCTTGGGCTACTACATTTGTTTAAATTTTTTCACATGAACTCAAAGCCTTTTTACTGGTGTTTATGCATTGTCTCTTTGGTGTCAGGGACGAGTTCCCACATTGTTCCCTTGGAAAGAATCTTCGTCCGTTGGGTATCATCACTGTTGTCTTTAAAGTCAGGTCCATCCAATGTCGAGAATTAGTCGCCTTTATGTCTGGTCTCCTACTTAACAAAAGAGTGGAATCTGTGAATTATTCTAATTTCCTCATCAAGAATAAGTTGGCATTTCTCTTGATGGCAACAAATAGATGGATCCATTTCGTTCTCCATTGCATTTCCTACGTCAACTTTAGCCTTAGAAGAGCCAGGTGGTCAGCACTTAAAAAGTGTAATCAATCTTAACCTATTGCAAGCGCACAACAGAAATTGTAGCACTAGTATAATATCGTTCCCACAAGGAAGGTCGAAAATTTGAATGCTTCTATTTCCCTTTAAATAATAATGAATGGTTGTTTAAACTACAGTGCAGAAAAATAAATCTAAATCCTCCTACTTTCAGATCCTGGTCCTCAATTAGTCTCCTTCAGTTCTCGGATGTCTACAAAATTAAAATACCGTTACACTATATCTAAGCCTTCCAGAGTTTGGGCATAAATAAAAAACTAGAAAACCTTCAATATAGATTTATACTAATCTACAATCTTCAAGAAATTTGGGCGTCAATCAAATACTAGAAAACTGAAGATGGAAAATAAAAACCGTTCACTAATCTGCAAATTCTCAATGTTAGGCATCAATTAAAATAAAAAACTTTTAGATGTTTAAAAAACAGTAAAAGAAAGCAATAAATCTAAACTAGGAAGCAAATAAAAAGATCTTTCATCTCTCAGTCACAAGCATCAATTGCTCCTGAGAAACTACGGACACTCTTCTTTAATCTTTCAGTTCCTGATCATTGTCGTTAATTTCTCTCGAGAAACCTTGGATATCTAAACTACTCTAAACTAAACTACGCTATGTTGATCTTCAGGAAACTCAACCTTAGTCGTCAATTGATGCTGAGAATTCATTTGATAAGTTTTTCTCTATTCCGAGCCCTCTTATTTATAGATCATAAGGGGTTAGTTACACTATTCGAGTTCCAATAAAAGTAAACTACTAAAACTAAAGATTCCTAAAATAATAAAACTTCTCATCCCAATCTTCCTTACTTAAGATTGTAGATGCGCGTAGGACTCCTCTCCTTGATTTCAACAGCAGAGATCTTCAGAATTTCTTTTGCCAATATTCTACGATCCGTGAGGTAGTAGACTTCTAATTTAAGAGATCTTCTAATCCTGTTCATGGCTACACGTGATCAACAACAACGAGCTTTAATTTGTACAATCATAAATACGATTATATTTCATCTTCTTCTTGTACTATTCTTTAGATGTACGAATGATCGTGTCTTTCCTTACGTGCCAAACTAATCTTGAGCATCTTTTCTATAGAATTGTAATTTATAATTCCTTCTTTTTCTTCTTTTGGTTATGTTCGCTCTGGGTTACAATTTCTCTTATGACTAGTTCTTAAAATATGATTGATCATATTTTCGTGAGATCGTGATTCTTACTACTTTTTGAGTTCATTTTGGCAAAGATTAATATTTTGATACTTTTCTGCTGTTTGTTCTAAATATTTACACATTAGCATATCATTAATAGCAAACTAAGGTCTAGCATAACTAAGTTAAGGGTGTGATAAAATGATAAATTATGTGACTTATCACACTGCCAAACTTAAGTTTTGCTAGTCCCTAGCAAATAAGGAAAGATAAACTATGCTAAAAATTTAAATGCCACTTTCGTATGGAGCACGATTGTATTTAGCAGATGCAACAAGCCTTTAAACCCATAGACGATCCCTAGTGGAGGAGTTATAGTCTCCTAAAGGTTTTCAATGAAGTTATCTACAAACTTCAAAATATTTTAGGATTTTTCAAAAAAAAAAAAGTTTAAAAAAGAATTAACAAAATTTTTAAAATTCGAACTTACTGTTGGTACACTAATCAGTCAAACCTCACATGGTTGTTGTAATTGTCAAAAATAAGATTTCGGCAGCCATGACTTCCCATCCTAGCAGTTATCCTTGATTAGAAACTCAACAATTTGGATTCAAATTAAGTGTGGAGTCGTGTGCATCAATGAAGAATCCATTCATTATAGATTTTTTTAAATTGCATATTTAGAAAATATTTTTATCCAAATTCTAACAGTTGGCATACTCTTAGAAAGATATCAAATTTTTTGGGTTCTCTCAATATGATATATATGATGAAAAATTCAAAGGATAAATGACAAAAAGATAAATCTCATGGATCAGATAATCAATTCTATTTCTTACGCATCCTGATTTTTCATAGAATTTATTATACACATCTCTACTAGGCTCATGCTGTTGTAAATCATAAATTAGAAAGGACTCTGTTCAGCTTATAATGGGGCTTTGTGTTAAAAGGTTCTAAAGAAAGGTAAAAGGATTCAAAAGTTCTGAGAACTCAGCTTATCTCTCACCTGCTCTTCTTCTTACTTGTGACAATCCAGATTTCCTTACCAGAAAACTCGTGCTGTCAGATCCCACACGAAATCTGAGTTATAGTCATACTATAGTATCGAAGTGCATAAATCACTTCTTGACAACTCAATCTTTCCTCACATTAAACAATAGGAAGGATAGTGCCATCCGTAAATGGTAAGCTTATAAAAGTGTAGATGCAAATTGTGCAAAGCGGAAACAGAGCTATAACCATCAGCATAAAGGCATCATTAATCCAAAAAGAAAGATCGCCATCATCTCACATATACACCAAATATACCTCCACCGGTGGAGGCCGACCTTCACCTAAATAGTGGAACAAAGTTATACAATCTTATTCAGTTAACAAGTACTGTACCATATAACAAAATCCTAAAATATCCAAGTTCTCAACCCAAAACCGCTAAGGAAAGAATCCTTCTGGCTGTTCTTTCTCATCCTTGGGGTTGTAATTCGGGTCTTCCTCCTGCTTCGGATCCCTCACAGTATCAGCTCCTGCAACTGTGACGTATAGTCAGGAAATGAGCTATAGTCTAAGCTCAATAGGGTACAACAGTGCTAAATTACCTCTTTAACATTCTCATTCATGAATCTTGATGCATAAATAAAGCGATTTTAAAGAAATCAAGACATTTAACTATAGTGTCAAAAATAGTTTATATCATGAATGCAATTAATCATGGTTAAAGTAATGCATATCGAATCAAGCAAAATGTAACAAGAAACTTTGGAATAATTCAAGGAAACGAAGCATGAGAACTTATAACAAGAATTCAAAGCATGTCAAGATGTCAAGCCCCTGAGCTACATTAACAGGGTCACTTGAACCGAGATAGGTCAAGCCCCTGAGCTACGTTAATAGGGTCACTTGAACCGAAACGTCAAGCCCCTGAGCTAAGTTAACATGGTCACTTGAACCGAGACCATCAAGCCCCTGAGCTACGTTAACAGGTTCACTTGATCAGAGACATAACAAAGATACGAGATGGAAGCATGTACACAAAGCAGGTAACAACGATACAATTCAAATTTAGAAGCTTGGAACTTATTGGATTAAATAGAATAACATAACAAGATGCTGAGTATCAAAAGCATGCAAATCATGTATGGAAATCCAATTTATAATCTTCAATGCATGCCAAGATTTTATGTTTAGCAATTCTAGGAAATATCAAGTATTTACAATTTGCATCAATGACATGAATTCAAGAAAACAAGCAATCGGGCAAGATGTTCTTCACTACCTTAGGGTCGAAATCTTGGGAATCAAAAGGCACAAATCGAAGCAAATTCCTTCACAATTGTTCCTCGTAATTATCCTAGATAGTACATGGTACATAATCTAAGTATTAACCAACCATACAAGGCCTAAGCAAGGACATAGACAAAACTTAAAAGCCACAAAAACCCAACTCACAAAATAGGGGTACCTCGCTGCGGCGAGCTACAGGGTCGCTGCGGTGAGGTTCTTAGGTGCCACATGACTTAAGGCCTTCTTGCCGCGGCGAGAAATTCCAGAGCCGAAATGGCCTGAATTTCAAGGTAGCACTCGCCGAGGCGAGCCTGTTGAACTCGCCATACTTTTGTTCTTTTCTTCTAAAATCAAAACTCTGCTTTTTCTAACACCATTGCTAGTCCAACATAGATTTAACCTAAATTTTCTTGTTAGAAAACAATCTCATGACTTTCTATCCTAATTTGGTCACGCATTCAACTTCTGAAAGATCATGATCAAGGAATTAGGCAACAAGGCTCTCACGCTTCAGATCTTCGGAAGTTTCATTGCATGTGGCCTAGATACGAGTAAACATACCCTAATTCTAAGAAATTGAGGCTCATAGGATGATGCGAAGAGATTCACCTTAGCAAATTCTTCGCGTGCGAAGTCTCCAGTCTTAGGTGAGGAGATGTCTCGTGGTTTAAGTGCTCCACCGTCCGATTTTCTTGATCGTAGGAGTTTGAAGCTCAGAGGATTGTTGCGATGATCGGGTTAGCGATGATTTCTATATCACTGTCGTCGGGTTTCGTTGGACGGTTTAGAGAGATTGACTGGTTTGGAGGCTTCTCAAAGTGGAAAACAAAAGGGAAGACAAGGACCCAACTTTCTCTCCACTCTAAGACTCCAATTTTGACTCCAATGCAGTTTATGAGTGGGAGTTAGGCTTTATACTTTGGGTGTCTAATCCAGTGTGGAACCAGTTCACACAGCTTGTTGTGTGGGTCTATCATAAGGCCACAACTATTGGATCTTAACCCCTCTTGGGCTGATAACTAACGGGTCTGTCCCAAGGTTTTCATTAATGGGTCTTAATCATTGGGCTGATTAACTATCGAGTCTTGATTACATGGGTTGTTAACTAATGGGTTTTGATTCTATGTATTGATAGTACATCTCTTTTAGTGTACTGGTCCTTAAGACACAATAAAAAATTAAAGCACTCCAGGGTGCTCACAAGGGTCTGGTCAAGACCCATGCAACCTAATACGTGTACATAGTGATATTGGTACACTAGCATCGCCGTGGTCTACTCAATTATGATTTGAAATGTCAATCATACATGGGCACGGGGCATGAGCACGTACCGCCAGTGTGTTTGGGTTTGAGAATTGCAAGGTGTTACATCCTCCCCCCCTTAAATAAATTTTCTTCCTCAAAAATTGATGACTGTGTTAGGGATTGTTATTCACTGAAAAGTATCACTTTTCACCTCTTAACCTAGCCTTTGATGAACCTTGAAGCCCACTAATAAACATGTGTTAAGTATGTTTTGCAGTTGGTAATAAAATATGCAGCTTAATGCAAATTCCTTGCTTTTTGGCCCAAAAGAGAGAGGGAGAATACAAGCAAAGATGATAGCTGAGCCAAAGCCTGATGGAAGACCTTGGTAGTGCTCACCATGGTGACTCACTGTTGCTGATCGTCATTGACCAATCTAGCAGATGAATGAAGATTAGCTGAGAAGGGAGGAGACTGTGACAACAAGTGCAATGCACCAGAGTAGCAAAAGATGGACTTCATAGAGTTGAGGAGCTTCCTCGCGAAGCTAAAGATGCAGTGGAAGAGGCCCTCATAGAGATAAGGCGCGTAATCAAGAGGCGAGTTGTAAAGCCATCGCAAAGATCTCGTGGCTTAAAACTCTCAGAATTTGCCCTCACGAAGCTCTCGCGGAGATCGAGCTCCAAAGCAGCTGCGCGCAGAACACTGCGAGCTCATATGCATAAAGAACCAAAAGTCACCTCACGGAGTTCTCACATGGCCCTAGATGAGAGAGATTCCTAGAATTCCTCTCACACAGATCTCGAGCACCTTGGAGCCTTACAAGTTACTACGCGAGCGCAGGAGCTCACCTGCGCGAGTACTTAGCGAGAAAGAGCTTCTGAAGCTACTGCGCGAGAAATCCTGGCACTCTAGATTATCTTCGCGACAACACTGTGATGGGAAGCAACAGTGCAATTCACTAAAAGTTCAACTACGCGAATGAGCCCTTCCCATCAGCCAAAGCCAACTCCGTGAAGGCAAAGTTACTACGCGAATGAGCTAAAAGCAACTCCCAGCCCTGCGAAGCATGAGCTCTCAACTTCTCAATTTTATTCAAGGACCTTTTGGGAATTTCCCAAGGCTAGGGCACACTTCTCGAGGCACGGATTTTGAGGCACATGTCTCAAGGCATTTAAGAGTTATAACAGTGCCACATCGACTGAAGAAATTAGGGTTAATCTCTTAAGGGCCAAGGCCATTTTCAGAGAGTATATAAGCTATACTTAGAGTTTATTATTAGCGTCTTTCCTTCATCTTCTGTCAGCTGAGAGCTCTAGCAGGCTAGGGTTAGGGTTTGATCACCTCTATTTTTTTATTTTTTTCTTCTCTCTTAGCTCAACATTTGTTGGCTAATCTCCTCGTAAGCAGCTAGGTTTAGTTTTGTTTCAGTTTTGTAATAGATTTTTGTATACATTGGGATCTTAGACGAGCAGTTGTGTATGGGCTGCAGCCAGGAGACAGTTCATTATAAGTTTTGTTGTTATTAATGAACTGCTGTTTTAATGCTTAATCTAATCTATCGATCTTATGGTTTCTTTAGATGTCTATAGGATCCATGTATTTGGGACTAACCTATTTAGTTTATAATAGGTCTTTTATTTACCATCTGATTTCCCTTGGTTTGATAGACACATGGAAAACAATGCTGGATCAGTAGTGAGATCCAGGGAGCTCGGAGGCCTGCAGACCATGGTGGTTGCAGCTGTTTTCATGTTCTTTCTCAGGCCTCTATGGGATGGACAGACCAATGGGATACCCTCTAACTATTCAAGTGGATAGAGTATAGCCCTAAAGTTGTGTCCATTCACATGTTTGAGAAGGATTCTTCTCCCCTGCACATGAGCTTCTAGAGCCTTGTGAGGAGGCTTGTACAGTAGCTGGCTCCCCTCTGTTCTACCTAATCGATATCAGATGTTAGATCTGATCTCTTATAGTAATTATCGCTTGAGGCTGAGTCATTGCAGGCTATTTGTAGTAATGACAAGCTGAGCAAAAGGCCTTATTCAACCTGTTGCATGGTCCTTTTTGCGGGCACTAGTGAGCAGTATGCCTTAGCAAGGAAATTAGGATCTTATGGGTTGGAATACCTATGGATGTTAGCCAGGTATGTGTGCATATCTAGGGAGCTTGTAGCACTGGCATTACATAGTGCTGTAGTAGTATTCATGGCTAGAGCTGATCTAGTGGTTGTGGAAATGATTAGTCCACTCTTCTGGATTAGACTAGCAAATTTCTGGTTTAACTAATGGGATTTGATAGACTCTATCGGAAACCCTATGACCATTATAGTGGACAGAATATAGCCCTAAGAGCACCCTAAATGGTATGGGTTAAACTAGGAGCTTATACCTTGTTGAGGCTTTTAATAGCGTCTTAGCAAGGAGCACTACAGAGACAGACTAAATCTGAGTTACATTACTGTATCATTAACTCTAGCTTAACCTGCTTACTTCTCAGAATTATTATATTTTATTTTGACACACACTATCACCATCTTCTTCTCAACCCTTTCTTTAGGGTAGGCCTGCACTTTATTTTCCCTTTTTGTGTAAATTTAGTGTAGTCATGACATCTAACTCCCTTCTCTTAGAGTTTTTAGATCTGTAGTCAGATCTAGAGGCCTAATATCAGTGCCCAATATGGGCTCTTGATCATTTTCTCTGTGGGATAAACTCTTACTTATCAAAACTTGCTACAATATACCCTGAATCTTGCAGGTCTAAGATTACTTTGGTTGTGCTGAATCCATTCTTTTATATTACTTTGTTTTCAATTGATTTTCACCACACAATAACATAAGCACACTTTCACACCAAGTAAAACAAAAGTAACAAGTTTTTAGCGCCGCTGTCAGGAAATTTTGATCTTTTTAGTAGACCTGAGTTGTACTGTAATTTAGACTAACAAATTCTTTGTAGCTGTGTTTAATCTAGAATAAAAGTACTAATGCTTCTTTGTGAAATTTTGCAAAAATGGATAGTAGAAGCAGGGAAAAGCTAGAGCTGCAAGTAGATAGTAGCTAGCTCTGTTTGTACTTTCTTTCCCCTAAATCTCATGCCATTTATGTTGAATCCCCTGTTATCTTGTTTAGTATAAATTTGTGTAGCTATTATTTTTGTTGTGTGAAATTCTTTTTGTGTGCCTGTAAGCATTTCATTACTAATTGGTGAGTGTATGCTTCGGAGAAGGTTCTTAAACCCTGACTTGGAACCCCCAAATCTAGAGGTGGAAAGGATCCTTAGACCTAGACACACCACACTGAGCCCTGTTGTTGAGACTGAAGCAGACACCATGGCTGAGAGGCAAAGGACATTAAAAGAATACAATGCACTTGGGGAGTATACCTCTCCCTTCTGCATTCAGTTTTCCTCTGTTGAGGGGAGCTATGAAATTAAATCCTCCACCATCAGTATGTTGCCTTCATTTCATGGGCTGAGTAAAAAAGATTCCTACAAGCATATTAATCAGTTTTTAGCACTTTGCACTACCTTCAATATTGCTGGCTTGGGGCTTGAGGGCACTAAATTGAGGCTTTTTCTTTTTTTACTAAAGGACAAAGCTAGCACATGGCTATCAAAGCTCCCTGCCAATAACATACAGTCATGGAGTGACCTTCAAACCAAGTTCGTGGTAAAAATTTTCCCTATGAATAAAACAAGCCAGATAAAAACAAAAATTCTGTCATTCACTCAGTCCTCAACTGAGAACTTTAATGAAGCTTGGAAAAGATTCCAGGAGATGTTAAAACAATGCTCCCACCACCAAATCCCAATGTGGCAGCTTGTCCAAGTATTTTATCAAAGAATTAATGCCAAGAATAGGGATATGGTGGATGCTTCCTGTGGTGGTAGCTACCTCCACAAGACAGTTGAGGAAGCTTGAGAGCTGTTTGACATAATAGGAGAAAATTCCATGCACTAGGAATCTCTGTCACTCAATGACAGCCATATTCCAGCTAAAATGGTGAAAGAGGTCACCCCTAGAGGTGGAATATATGAAGTAAATGTGCAAGGTGATTTGGAGAGAAAGGTGGACAACCTGAGCTTGAAGTTTGACAAATTGATGAATGTGATGCAGCCCCGGATGGTTGCACAGGTGGAGGAGGCATGTCTGATATGCCAATCTCCCACACATTCTATTCATGATTGTCCATCTGCCAATCAATTTCTAAAATTTATTTTGGAGCAAGCCAATGTTGCACCTTTGGGTAGTAGCCTGTTGGGTATTCTTGGAGGAACCACCCAAATTTGAGGTGGAGACAAGACTCATATCCTCAACCCCAGCAGCAGCAAATGGTAGCTCCTTACAGACCCCAGTACCAGTTTAATCAAGGTTACCCATCAAGGCAAAATTTCCTATTACCTGCCCCACAGTCTAACCAGTTAGCTCTACCCCCACAACAGCCCAGATCCTCTTCATTTGAAGAGCAGATAATGGCTTCAATGCAAAATCTGGGGAGCCTGGTTCAGACTGTCAATTCTCATGGACAGAGCACTAAAAATATTGAGGACCAGCTTGGTCAGATCGGTAATGCTCTGAACATGAGAGAAGAAGAAAAATTGCTCAGTCAGCCCCTAGCCAATTCAAAAGGACAGCTCTTGCTTAGAGAAATACCCTTCACCCGTGAGGATGTCAATGTCATAACTACCCTTAGGAGTGGTAGGGTGGTTGACAATTTAGTGGGCAGTGAACAGGAGGAGGTCACATAAAATGAAACTAAAAAAGAACGGATTGTTAGTGTCAAGGAGCCGAGGCTTGTGTCCCCTGTTGTGAATCAGCAAGGACAAAATAATGGGGCTGATATTAAGCCCCAACATAAATAAATAAATGAAGATAAAAGAAAAAGAAAATAATATGACCATGATGGCAGTAGGCACGCAGCAGTGGCACCAGTAGTGCCACAGCTACCATTTCCTCAAGCTCTAGCTGGCCCACCCCCTCTTGATAAAGGGAATGCGCAGATGGAGGAAATGCTGGAGACTGTCAACTAGGTTCGGATTGACTTGCCCCTACTTGATGCCATAAAGCAAGTCCCCGCCTATGCTAAAATTTTAAAGGACCTCTGCACTTAAAAGAGGAAAGCTAGGGTGCAATTGTCTAAAAGAGTTTTTGCTGCTGAACATGTTGAGTCATTTATGTCCATCGCCACACCTGAAAAATTATAAGACCCAGGGGTACCTACTATCCCCTGCATAATCGGAAACCACACCATTGGAAAAGCCCTCTTGGATTTAGGAGCCAGTGTGAACTTACTTCCTTATTCTGTATATGAGAAATTAGGTTTGGGGGAGCTCAAACCTACATCAGTTGTGCTCCAATTGGTCTGAGAGGAGGCCTGTAGGTGTGGTAGAGGATGTATTGGTAGGGGTGGACAAATTTTATTATCCAACTGATTTTCTTGTTTTGGACATGGACCCTTGCAAAAGCAAAACCCCAATTCCTATTATCCTTGGCAGACCATTCTTGGCTACTGCAAATGCTTGCATACAATGTAGGTCAGGGGTAATGGAGGTTACTTTTGGAAATATGAAGGCCCATTTAAATATGTACCATGCTGCTACAATGCCTTATTGACATTGAGGACTGCTGTGTAGTAGATGTACTAGATGGCCTGATAGAAGAAGAATTATCCAATCTGTTGGATTGGGATAATCTGATTGAATGCATGGAAAGTGTTTGGAGTCTGTTTGAGAAGGAGGCCCCAATTCCCATGACAGAAGACAACACCAACATTGAGTCTTCTATGGACCTAGTTTAGCACATGTTGCTGCTCCTTCCTCAAGCCACTAAGGGACCTTTGTTGCCTTTGATTGAATGTCCCCCTGAGCTGGAGCTGAAGCAGCTCTCAGCCACATTAAAATATGTCTTCTTGGGGCAAGATAACAAGCTTCCCGTGATCATCTCCTCCTCTCTCACTAGTGAGCAGGAGGATGAATTACTGAATGTCCTTATGAAGCATAAAGAAGCAATTGGGTGGACAATAGCTGACCTTGGAGGTATTGATGCCTCAATTTGCATGCACAGAATTCACTTGGACAAGGGCACAAATCCCTCAAGAGAGATGCAAAGGAAATTAAATCCTCATATGCAGGGGGTAGTCCTAAAGGAGATAGTAAAACTATTGGATGCAGGGGTGATTTACCCCATTTCAGATTATGAATGGGTGTCACCTATTTAGGAGGTACCTAAAAAGTCAGGCATCACAGTTGTTACTTCTAATTCTGGGGAGCTGATGCCTGCCAGAGAGACCACTAGTTGGAGAGTGTGCATTGATTATAGAAAGCTCAATTCCAAAATCAGGAAAGACCACTTCCCCCTCCCTTTTATTGACCAAATCCTAGACAAGTTGGCTGGGAAGGCATACTATTATTTTCTTGACGGATACTCAGGGTATAACCAAATCCCTGTGGATCCTCAAGACCAAGAGAAAACTACTTTCACATGTCCCTTTGACACCTTTGCTTACAGAAGGATGCCTTTTTGACTGTGCAATGCCCCAGCCACTTTTCAGAGTTGCATGTATGTAATTTTTTCTGATATGATTGACAAATTCCTAGAAATCTTCATGGATGATTTCTCTGTGTTTGGGGATAGCTTTAGCCAGTGTCTAGTCCACCTTGAAAAAGTTTTGCACAGATGTGAGGAGACCCACTTGGTCCTAATCTGGGAAAAGAGTCACTTCATGGTGACCCAAGGTATTGTACTAGGCCATGTGGTCTCCCACAAAGGAATTGAGGTGGATAAGCTAAAATAGACTTGATTTCACATCTTCCCCCACCCAGGACTGTCAAGCAAATTAGATCATTTCTTGGACATGCTGGATTTTATAGGAGGTTCATCAAGGACTTCAGCAAGATTGCCAAACCATTGTGCCACCTGCTTTGCCAGGATGTGCCGTTCATATTTTCTACTGAATGCCTTAAGGCTTTTGAGGCTTTGAAGAAGTGCCTCACCATTGCTCTTATAATTCAGGCCCCAGATTACTCACTCCCCTTTGAGTTGATGTGTGATGCATCAGACTTGGCCATAGGTGATGTCTTAGGACAGCGAAAAGACAAGCTGCCTGTAGTGATCTATTATGCCAGTAGAACACTAGCTGAAGCTCAGTTGAACTACAATACAACTGAGAAGGAGCTACTTACAGTCGTGTTTGCTGTGGATAAATTTAGACCCTACTTGTTGGGATATAAAATTGTAGTTTTTACAGAACACTCGACCCTAAAATACCTATTGGCTAAGAAGGATGCAAAGCCCAGGTTGATCAGATGGATTCTCCTCTTACAGGAGTTTAATCTTGAGATAAAAGACAATAAGAGAGTTGAGAATGTGGTGGCTGACCACCTCTCTAGGATTATTTTGGAAGAATGTGCAGCAAGACCAGTTAATGAGTTGTTCCCCGATGAGCAGCTTTTTGCTGTGCAGTCTTGTGTGCCCTGGTTTGCACACATTGTCAATTTTCTTGCTGTTGGTAGGATCCCTCCACACTGGTCTAAAGTGGACAAAGACCTGTTCTTTCAGGTTAAATAATTTATGTGGGAGGATTCATACCTTTACAAGCATTGTGCAGACCAGGTCATTAGGAGATGTGTGCCTGATAATGATTTCCATGATATTCTTTCAATGTGCCATGAGCAAGCCTGTGGAGGTCATTTCAGTGGTAAAAAGACTGTAGTAAAAATGCTTCAATGTTGTTTGTATTGGCCTTCTTTGTTCAGAGATGCAAAATTGCATTGCAAGGCCTGTGAGAGATGTCAAAGGATGGGAGGCATTTCGAAGAGAGACTCCATGCCATTGCATCCCATCCTAGTTGTAGAACTTTTTAACATCTGAGTATTAATTTTATGGGCCCCTTTCCTTCATCTATGGGATTTAATTTTATACTTGTAGCAGTGGACTATGTGTCCAAATGGGTAGAAGCCATTGCCACAAAGACCAATGACCACACAGTTGTCCTTAAATTCTTGAAGGATAATATCTTCTCACGATTTGGTATCCCCAGAGCTATTATCAGTGATGGGGGGAGCCACTTCTATAACAAACCTTTCGAAAACCTGCTCAAAAGGTATTCAGTTACACACAGAATTGCAACTCCCTACCACCCACAGACCAGTGGGCAAGTTGAAATTTCCAATAGGGAGATTAAGCATATTTTGGAGAAAACTGTGAGGCCTGATAGAAAGGATTGGGCACCAAAGCTGAATGATGCTTTGTGGGATTATAGGATTGCCTATAAGACTCCTATTGGCATGTCCCCATTTAGGCTGGTGTATGGCAAGGCCTGCCACCTGCCTATGGAGTTAGAGCATTGAGCCTATTGGGCTATCAAAGCAATAAATGTAGATCTAACTTCTACTGGTTCTCACAGGAAGTTGCAAATGGTAGAACTTGATGAGATGAGGCTAGAAGCCTATGCCAGTGCCAGAATGTAAAAGGAGAGATCAAAAGCATTCTTTGATAAGAAGTTGTTAAGGAAGGACTTCATTGCTGGCATCAAGGTTTGGCTTTTTAACTCCAAACTTAAATTCTTTCAAGGGAAGCTGAAATCCAGATGGGATGGACCTTATACTGTCATCAAAGCCTCCCTAAATGGTGTTGTGGAGATCTTGGACCCAAAGTCAGGGCAGATTATGAGAGTAAATGGGCAGAGGCTCAAGATTTGTGTAGAACAACCAGTGGAGCTTCCTCAGCCCATTCACCTACATGAAGCTCCCACTGATCAGTGATCCACAGCCTTGTATTATATGTGCCATATCTATTTTGTGTGTTTGTTCTGTTCTGTTCTGTGTGCTTGTTTATTTTCAAATGCTATATAGGTTTTATTCTTAATATTATTCATTTCCGTCAGTAACATAGGAGATGAATATTGAGCAAAGTACTAGCACTGCAGCTGTTTAGACTCTGTTTGCATCAAAGTGTTTTATCATTTAGAATTTTTGCTATGCATGTACTAGTATTAGGGAGGCTATTCTCATTTCAAAAAGGAATATATGTGACGGCGAGTAGATGCTGATGGCAACCGAGTGGGTGCATGACATTGTGCAAGTACAAACTTGAGCACAAATGGTGCAAAGAGGTCGAGTGTTGGTCTCAATCGCGGGGTTAAATGTCCTCATTTTCATAATCGCGGGCCATGTCAGAACTTGCTCGCGGAGTCAGGAGGACGCGCAAAGCAGTTTTCCACATATTCTAGTGTGCGACACCTTGAAACTCCAAGAGTTTGTTCTTCTTGGAGATCACCAGCTAAGTTGCACAAGAAATGTACAACTACTTCGCGTGCTCAGTCCCAACGTATACTCCGCGAAGTACCTCCGCGAGCCACACAGTGTTGATTCTGTACTCGTGGAGCTATGATTCTTCTACGCGCTTTTCCTTCTCATAAATGTACAGTTATACTGCGCAAGAATATTGGTCTGCGAATACAAGTATGGAGCTGCGCAAAATACGGGATTACCTTAATTACCAAGGCTAAAATTAGACCATCATTTAGTGTGAGCTCTCTTTCCCCATAATCAGTTGTGCGATTTATCATTCCCAGAATAATCACAATTTATTTCCATACTTGGAAAGAGACAAAAAGTTAATACGGTCATCCATATTCCACCATCCAAGTACCTGAAATACAAAGATAGTTTGCCCTCTTCCCATCCTTTCTCCTCTAACCTTAGTAGTCCCTCTTTACTCACAACCATGGTGGATGACAAACCCACCGAGTTCCCAAACAAATTCTATCCTATGTGGTTGGACCCCCCACCGCCTAAGGAGCCGGTCCCATTACAATTTCTTTGGGATGAGTGCGAAGAAGCCCAGAGGATCCTGGCCAAGGAGAAGAAGAAAAAGGAGAGGAGAGCGAAGAAGAAGCAACAAACTGAACCACCTGCATCTCCCCCACCATCTTTTGAAACCTCCCCCCCCTCCTGCTCAACACCCATCTCCATGATCCTCGTCTTCCCCCTCCTCCCAGCTTATAGTTCCTCTTCCACAGCAGGTTGAGGATATCCCTGAACCAGGAGGAAGAACCATTTTGTCTCGCAGGAAGTTTTGCGTAGATTGTTCGTAGGCTTATAATTTTCTATCTTGGACAGTTTGAGCTTAAACAGGCTAAATCCTTCAACTGCACTTGAGCACACACCTGTTGAGCCTTAACTTTTCTGCAAAATACACCCAAGTACTTATACCTGAACCTATGGACCTGATTCAAACCTACCCTCACTCTGAGAATTTAGAAGGTAAAGGAGGAGCTGAAGATGGACAAGATAGGGTCAACATTGGGTGAATGGAGAAGAGATACCTAAAGTAGAGTAGTGTAGCAGCTGAGGGAAGAGGTGGCAAGTCACAAAAACAAAAACAAAAATAGAAAGAAAAATACAAGAAAAGAAAGAAAAACAATAATGAAGATGAGTGAGAGAGGAATCAAGAGGATAAGTTCATTGGAAAAATCAGAATGAAGAGGAGAAATTGGCAACTCCAAGGCTGAAAAAGTTGAAAGAAAATGAAAGGTACTAAACTACAAAGGGGTGAAGTCATGAATCACCTCCTTCACCTACTGATTTCTCAAATTTTGAACCCCTTTTTAACCTTACATTCTTTATAACCCACTTTATAAGCCACATCACAAACCAGTTAAAAGACCTTGTGATCCAAAGTGAATGAGCTGTCATGTTGAGACAAGGACTTGTCCAATCTATGAAGAGGATATGCCAATGATGCCAGGACTTAAGTGCTTTACCTATGCTCATGCTTACAGACCCATTTAGAGGCTATAACTGCTCATGCTTACAGACCCTCAAGGTCCCTTGTGAGAGTATGCCCTGGTGAGCAGTGGGTCTGATGTTGAATGTATTGGGCATAGCCTACAACCTCATTTTTAAATTAATGATGAGCTCAGTGCTGACATACATGTATTGGCCCCCTTATTGTGAGCTAATTGGAAATGTTGTGCACTCAGGTAGAGTTTGTGATGATTAAATGTCTGTGCTTTTCATATCCAAATTCCTCACATTTTTATTTGAATCAATGGTGAATTGATGCTCTGTTTCTTGACAGCTGACCTGATAATATTGCACCTTTGTTAATTGTTTCATTGAGAAGTTTGTGGGTATCTTCACTGAAAACTCTAAAGAGACTTCACTCCTCTACTAGGGATCACCTAGGGGTTTAAAAGGCTTGGTACATATGCTAAATGTATCCGTGCTCTCTACGAAAGTGGCTTTTCTATTTCTTAGAATAGTTATTTTAATTTTCCCTTTGCTAAGGGACTAGCAAAGATTAGGTTTGGGGGTCTATTATTCACTGAAAAGTACCATTTTTTACCTCTTAACCTAGCCTTTGATTCACCCTTTCAATTTGTTCGTCGGTTTGGGGGTGAAATGCCAAGCTTTTCTAATTTGGAACCCATCCCTTCTTGGAATCTCTCTCGAGGATATGCCATGTAATCTAACTATCTCCTTCAGATACAATTCTGCTAGTTTCCTGGCTGTACAGTGTGTACTGTACAACAAAAAGTGCGCTGGCTTGGTTAATCGGTCAACAACTACCCAAATTGCATTATGTCCCTTCTAAGTTCTCCCATTTTCACTCGGGGATTGGTAGTTATTGCAATAGACTAGAAGGGTGTCTATGGTCGACTTTAACCTGTTGAAAAACCAAGCATTTTGCTACGTGCTCTGTGATGTCTCTTTTCACTTCCACCAAAAATTCTTTTTAAGCTCATGATACATCTTGGTGCTCCCCAGGTGAATAACGTATATGGATTTGTGGGCTTCGTCTAATATCTCATGTCGCAAGTTGACATCGGTTGGCACACATAATCGGTCTCTGAATAACAAGGATCCATCATCCTTAATAGAAAACTCTGGCTGATTTCCACTAATTGCTTCTTGCTTGATAGCCATAATTTTTTTATCGATCATTTGGAGTTCTTTGATCCTTTCAAAGAGTGTTGATCTTATATGATATTAGCTATCAGAGCTCTAAAATTTTTCACCTCCAATGTAGTGTAACATGAGGATATGTCCTCAAGTAGACGCCAACTGTGTATCCTGGCCACGAGATGTGATAGCTGAGCAGATGGTTTTCGGCTTAATGCATCAGCTACCACGTTTGTCTTTCCTGGATGGTACTGGATGGAATAATCATAATCTTTCAGGAATTTCATCCATCTCCTCTGCCTCAGATTTAGGTCCTTTTGGTTAAATAAGTATTTGAGGTTCTTGTGGTCGGTGAATATCTCAAATGTTTCACCATAGAGGTAATGCCTCCAGATCTTAAAGGCAAAAATGACCGCTTCTAGTTCCAAGTCGTGTGTAGGGTAGTTCTTGTGGTGTTTCAGCTGCTTTGAACCATATGCAACAACCTTCTCATGTTGATTTAACACACAACCTAACCCACTGTACATTGGTGAACACTGTTGTAGAGACCCAAATTTGGCCCAAGGCCCGCTCGACACATACTTCCAGAAGAGTGCACCCCGAGCTTCTGAAAGAATTTCTCAAACCCTTAGGAATCATTCTAAAACCTTTAGAACTCTTTCCAAACCCTTAGGAATCAACCCTAACCTTCCCAGACTCATTAAAACCTTTCCAGTCTTGAACCCTCTTGAATAGTGGTTGGAAAGAGGAGTGCCAAAATTTATACAAACCTCTTCTAAAGTTTCATAATATATCATTGGAAATAAGATGTTCCCAGCTTTCCAACGAGCTAAGAATCGTCTCAATCGGAGTTATATATCAAAAGTTATAGCAATTTAAAGATCAGGCAGTAATGAAGGAATTTGCCTAGCGTGTATATTTTTTGACTGAATTTTGCCTAGTGTGTATAATATACACACTAGGCCAAATTTGGCAGATTTTGGCCTAGCAAGTCTACTACATACGCTAGGCAAAATTGGCCTCCTTCCTCCAGAATAGAGCTCCAGAATGGGCTCTGAACTTTTCAGGATTAGTGTACATAAGCTTAGCGTGTATAGTATACACGCTAGGCTTAGCTACAGTGATTTTTAGGATTTTTGTCCAAATTTGAATTTAGGGTTTGACTTGTTGACCACCCCATCCATTGGGGTTAGTTTTGTTAGGACTATTGCACCCCCACTAGCCTTCTTTTTCACCCTTTTCTCATTTAGAAGTCTACCCTATCATCTACCATTAAAACTCAATACCCACCTATCTAAGATCTTGAGAAACTCAAAAACCTTAGATCTAGGATTACCTAATTGCTAACCAAATTAGGACTTTAACCCCTTAGTAATCCTCCCTTTCTCTATAATAGAGAGCCCCCCCTTTCCCAAGAGAGAAACCTTTAGTGATCCCTTTCCTCCCTTTTTAAGTATTAAAACCCCACAAATTCCAAAACCTAGGTTCGTCCATTAACCTCTTTTTTTTATCATAAATCTCTTAGATCTTGTAAGAACAAGGCCTTAGCCTCCCTCTCCTACCTCCTAGCCACCTAGTCTTGGAGTTCAAGACCCATCTCTCAACCATTAAAGCTAGCAGAAGCTAAACAAACGCAGCCACGCGAAGGTCCACATCGGTGTTACAAGGGCCCGAGAGCTTCGGCTCTCCCCTCTATTCCTCTACCTTTTTTGCTTTTCCTCTATCCTAGAATTGGGCCGTTACGCTGTCCAAATTTTTGCAAGCTAGAAGGGCTCAATAGGATATGTGTGCCTTCAGGCAAGTGGAAGTGTCGCTCATTTTATTTCTTTTATATATATATATATATATATATATTATATAAACCAGCCACACATAGACCCGGCCATAATAGAGACCGCTTACGAGCGGGTCAATCGGGTGCCTAACACCTTCTTGATTGACAATCAAAGCCCCTACCCAAGAACCTTTGGCGTGGATCGATAAATCAGTCATATTTGGCACTTTGGAGCTTTCAATATTGATTTGGGTTTCTCGAGACACCAAAAACTCTGGGTGGCGACACTATATTTTTTCATAAGAGCGCATCGCCGTAACGGATCTTATAAAAATCCACGATTGCACAGATGGCGACTCAGCTGGGGATTTTATTCTAGAGCTTCAACTTGAAGTTGGCCCCTTTTGCTTGTGTTTCTCTCCATTTTTACTAACATTTTTCTCTTCTTTATTTGCATACTTACCCCTACGTTTCTGTCATTTTTTTTATATACTTACCCCTACGATTCGGTCATTTACGCGCCTTAGCCAATTGGCAGGCCTACTTGAGCACCTTTTTACTTACCCCTATAATTTTGTCATTTACCGCCTTAACCGATTGGTGGCCGGACATCCTTAAATATTTACTTTTTGTCATTTAAATGCCTTAGCCATTTGGCGGGCCTACTTGCACATTTACGTTTCTTATCATCATATACTATTAGTGGACACCGACCCGTAGAGGCAGCATGGGTTTCTCACCGCCCGCTTTTGAACTTAATTAAACTCCCTTAAAATTTAACTTTAAAACTGAACCAACAAGGGACTTAATTCATTTTTATCATGGGTAGATTTTAAAAGGGGGGAATAGGCAGCTATACAAATGTCCCAGTTCTTAGTAAGGCAGCAGCCCCTAGTGGTGATGATCCTAAAACGTATCACCCCATTCAGTATCTGAGAAGGCACTTGCGCTGGAGGTATATCGAGTGGGTAACCAAGCTTAAGAAAAAGCCCTAAAACCCTTGGGGACCGCGCTAGTGGAGTTATACCAGACTTGTATTCCTAGGTACGGTGGGGAGGGACCCAAAATAATAAGGAAAAATAGTCCCCGGAAGCACTGCTTCCAAAAATAAAAAAAAACAGACCAATTTAGGGCTTACTGTTACTATAAAAAAAATACAATATATAATTTTTTGCCTAGAGCAAAAAAAACTCCAGAAACTGCCTAGCGTACCTAATAGATACACTAAGCTAAAAATCTCAGAACTTTAGCCTAGCATATGTATTACATCTGCTAAGCCAAATCTCCTTATTTTTAGCCTAGCGTATGTAATACATACGATAGACCATTTCTGAGTATGGCAGCCCGAATCTGAGGCTCTTTCAACCATTCCCGAGCACCCTGCTTAGCAAGTTTTCATTCTCCCGAGTGTTCCCCCAACTTTCAACACCCAAAATGCCCTCGTCGGTCAAAAGGGATCACCTCTTATTGACTCCTATGAGGGATCGGGTCGCCACGCGGATTTTCGTGCCTTCACATAGATCAAAGGATTCCATTTGATTCTTCTGAAGTGCATTGGAGTCCCGCTGTGGGAAACATCGGTGGCGTGAACTCCATCCGAAAAGGGAATTCCCTAGGGCCCTAGATAAAACATCATTTTAATCAAGGGAGGTAATTTTCTTTTTGTCTTTTTAAAGGTCAAAAAACCAAAAAAAGAAAAATCAAATAAAAAAAGAGATCGTGTGGATCCGGCACAACTACATCGTCTTACCCTCCATCATCCTGTAAGGGAAGGAGGAAGAAAATTTTTGGTCCTCACCTGAGGAACCTGTATCCAACCCGCCAACAAACCATGTCATGGGCAATTGATCCGGCTTATGCTGATTCTGACTAATCCCCACCATCTTCCCCATATCATTCCCACATGGAGATGATACCCCTCTCCAATCCTTCAACCCAATCACCATTCGATGTCATCAGACCCTACGTTGCACACATATTTCCCCCCACCACCACTCAAAAATCACCCCACTTCCCCTCCACACCCATTCCAAATCTCCCCACTTTTCCATTCACCCAACACACATCCACTTTTTCATCCACAACCAATCCCTCACCCAATTTTCTTCCATCCACCTCTAATCCCACACCCAATTTTCCCCCATCAACTCAAGCTTTGCCCCATTACACCACATCCACTCAACACATACCCACCACATTTCCCCCATCTACCTAGGTCATGCCCATTTTTTCCCACACCTCCACATCCAATCCAATGCCCAACCTCCCCCCACCTAATCCATATACGCCTAATTTCCCCCCATCATTCACCCAAAATACACCAATTTTTCCTTCCACTCAAGACATGCCTACTTTTCCATTTCCCAACACACCCAATTTGCCCACATCTACCCAGGTCATGCCCAATTTCCCTCACCCTTTTACCCCAAGTTATGCCCATTTATGCCCATGCATTCACCCCATGAAATGAACCACCCACATCCATTCCCATAACCAATCCAATGACCATGATGGAGGATATGGTCAAAACCAACACCTCTTGAAAGGCTTTCCAAAACCTTCCTCATCCATCTCATATATCCAACCCTCAACATACTCTCCAAAACCTCCATGTCTCATTCCCCCAAAATGCCAACCCCAATCAACCTCTCATAATTCACACCCATCAAAGCCCAACACCCTATACGCAGGCCCATTAAGGCCCAACACCCTATACCCAAGCCCATTAAGGCCCAATACCCCAGGCCCAAGCCCATCAAGGCCTAATAGCCTAGGCCCAAGCCCATCAAAGCCTAAAACCCCATGCCCAGGCCCATTATCCCCAGGTCTAAGCCCATCAAGGCCCAATAACCTCAGGCCCAAGCCCATCAAGGCCCAATACCCCAAGCTCAAGCCCATCAAGGCCCAATACCCCAAGCTCAAGCCCATTAAGGCCCAATGGTCTATACCCAAGCCCATCAAGGCTCAAAATCCCAGGCCCAAGCCCATCAAGGCCCAATGGTCTTCCCAAGCCCATCAAGGCTCAAACCCGGGAACCCCATTTGCAAACCCTCCATCATTCGCCCAATATCCCACATTCATCTATACCCAACAGGCCCCCATTTCCTCTCAGATAATACACCCATCTCATCCAATCCCTCAAGCTGGCATGGGCCCTATTTTTTCACATGTCTCACTCCCAACCTGTTATAGGGATCTATCTGATACCATCAACCATCCCCAATTTACCCATCCTCTCATCCCCCAACCCAATCAATAAAATTCTTATCAAGCCCAGTTGCCTCATCAGGCACCCGCCCAAAATCCACAACTCACTCATCCCCTTACCCCACAAACTCATCATCAAAGATTCTCCCACATACAGTGGTCCCACCAAGCACCCCCTCAACCCCTCCCAAATCTCCCATTCACTCATCAAAATCCTCACCAACCCCAATGGCCTTATCAAGCACCTACCCAATCTATTCAGAAACAGCAGGATAACCTCATCCTTCCTCCACCCTATATTGATCAACAATACAAGGAAGATGAGGTTAGAAATAGTGGGGCCTCTGCGGGGCATTTGCCAACTTTAATCCCCCACCACCCACACTTATCAATCCCTAGGCCGTCCAAAATGAAGGGAGGCAGCCTCTTAAGGGGACAACCCCAGCCCCACCATACAGAGAATCCGAGCTGCTGAAAGAACAAATGGATATAATCTAGAAGCAGCTGATGAAGTTAGGGGGAACCGAGATTCATGCCACAGACTTCTCAGATCTGTGCCTTTTTGCTGAGGTGTCACTGCCACCCAAATTTAAAGTGCCCACATTTGATAAATATAACGACATGGGTAATCCAATTGCTCATCTAAAATCATATTATAGAGATATGTGCCAGTATGGAGGGGATGAGCGTCTACTCATAAAACTGTTTAGAAGAGCCTCACATGTCCGACTCTAAGGTGGTTCACATCTCTCAAACCATCTATGCTAAAAATATGGAAAGATTTGACCCACTTATTTCAAGAATAGTATGTCTACCACATAGACATTGCACCCGATAGTCAGATCTAACTCGATTAAAGCAGAAGTCTAACAAAACATTCAGTGACTACCTAGGGAGATGGAGAGCTTTGGCAGCCCAAGTTAGGAATAGAATACCTGATAATGAGCAAATTGAGCTAATTTTGAAAAACACCTTACCGGTCATCTCAGATTTCTTGGTATACCAACAGCAGTCTAGCTTTGCTCACTTAGTAAGGAATGCCAATCATTGTGAGGACGCAAAAGGGAGAGGTGACTGAATAAAAATGCAGCCAGTGGGGTTCAGAAATTTGCCAAACAGAGGAATGAAAGAAGAAGAGGGGCTGAAATCCAAGCAATAATGTCTGCATAGCCCAACACCAGGATGGTACTTTTTTGATTCGTGGTAGCACAGCTAGCACCAACACCAACAAATCAGGCTCTGAGCCAGAACAATGTCCCCTGGGGGCAGCAGACCCCCGAGTAGAGAAGGGCTCGATATAACCGAATATTCACTCCCTTGTGGCAATCCCTAAATGCCCTTTTGCCTTTCCTGGTCGAAAAGGGTCACCATACTCCATCCACGACCTCCGTTGAATCCACCCCTAGAGGTTACGATCCCAACACACATTAGAATTACCACCAGGAACTTGGACACCCAACTAATCTATGTTATCCTTTAAAGCATGCGATATAAGACCTCATTGAGGCAAGAAAACTCATTCCCCCGACACCTCCCCAAGCTAATCAGCACACTAATATCATCCAAGCACTGTTGCCACTACACCCGCAGGGAGGAATGGGCCCAAGGGCCACAATTAACATGTTGCACGAAGGGATGAAAGAATTCGATCCCTCCGAATCCATCACTAAAAGAGGGAATTTTATGCCACCTGGGCAATAGGGTCATAAGAATGAGATCATAGGGGTGATCGAGTCATTAAACTTAGCCGATTATTTTCCAAACCTTACACCGCAAGCAACACCTCTAGATTTGAGGTTGTATTTCCCTACACTCGTGCCTGTTTACCATGTGGAGCCCAATTTTTACTCACCCCAAGTATATCAGCCATTCCCAATAACCGATCACTATGTATCACCCAATCCATCACCAGCACCAATCCAATACAGTTGGCCCAATTTTGCTCCACCCTCAATCAATCCATCACCAGTAACACTCCATTACAATGGGCCCAATTTTTCCATACCCCCACCAATTTACCCATCTCCAACACCAGTCAACCAGATCTGGACCAGTTTTATCACACCATCAATATTGGCATCTCCGATACCCTCACCCACCCCATTTCAAATCCCCGAACCTACCTATGATCCCCACCAAATCTCGCTCAATTATCATCAAAAAGACATTAATGTGTGCAGCAACATAGAAGGGGCGATCTATTTTGTTACTCGATTAGGGAGAATTTCCAAACAACCTGAGGTGTCAGTACCAACTCGACTGGAGGAGAAAAAGGAACCAGTAGTAGTACACCCCTTCGAAAAGATGAGCACAGAGCACATATTGGAAACACAGTTAAAGAGAATGACAACCCACATTATCGTTTGGGACCTGTTAATGACATCCCTACTTCACTTCCAAGCTTTAATGGGAGCACTGAAAGATGCACATCTGTCCACCCAAGTGATCCCAGATGAAGTGGGACAGATAATTGGGCAGGTGTTAGCTCCCAACGCCATCTCTTTTTCAGATGTTGATTTTTCGAATGAGGGGAATAATCATTCCAAACCCCTCAACATCATGGTAGAAATGGGAGACTTAGTAATCCCATTGGTGCTGATTGACAATGGATCAACATTAAATGTCTGCCCTCTGAGAACTGTAACCAAGATAGGGGTGGATCCCTCCACATTTAGGTCAGCGAGAACAAGCGTAAGAGGTTTCGACAACACAAGGAGGGAAATAATTGGCGAAGTCGATCTTGAGCTCACCATCAGACCAATGTCCTTCTCCATCCCCTTCCAAGTTATAGATATCAAATCCTCCTTCAATCTGCTGCTGGGGCGGCCGTGACTACATGAAATAGGAGCAATACCCTCAACCTTACACCAAAAATTTTGATTCATATCAGAGCAAAAGAACGTCACCATTTTGGGCGAGGGACAGGAGGAAGGAGAAAAGGTCACACACAATATCAAGAATCTTAAGGTGCTGGATGTGTCACATACAGCGGAAGACACCAATCTCCATAGCTTTCAGTATGATGTCTCCATAGTAGCGCCAGAGGTCACCACCAAAACCGGTGGTGGAATGACGGCGGCAGTTGCCATGCGCTAAAAATGGGGCTACCAAAAAGACAAAGGATTGAGACCTTGCTTACAAGGCAGGAGAGATCCAATCAGAGCCATAGGCGGGGAACAGATCAGATTTAGGTTAGGTTATAAGTCCATCGAGGAAGAAGTTCAGGAAGCAAAGGAGAAGGCCCAAACCATATCCGCTGCCAAAGCTCGAGGATTAGACCTGGGAGACAAACCCCATCCACGGCTCACATCCAGAGTACATTCGTGAGCATCAAGGTCATAAAAATTGATCAGAATGGGGCAACACAGCTAACCCTGCAGCCAACAGCCCCGATCCACCCAACCAATCCCCAAATCATCCCTCCCAATTTTGAAGTAGACCTAGCCTCACTATCCCTTTTTGAGGAGTTTCCTATACCTATACAGTCCCCCCCTGTGGTAAACCACCACAAAATCATGCTGATGTTTGAGGGCAGGTTCCACGACAAGCCCAGGATAAATATGATGGTGGCTGACTCCCAAAATCCATATCAATCAGCCTCCTCCATCCGAGCAGGTAAAGGGGCGGCACCGCAGGTAAGGAATTGGGCATCAATGCCCCTAACTCTGGAAGCATTGAGTGGCCGTAAATATGACATCGACTTCCCAAAATAAAATAACCTATAAAAAGTGAGGTGAGCCTTTGGCAGGCAACACCATGTGTATATAGAGACTGGCCTTGCCAAGGGCCCATCTCCAAAGAAAATAAAAATCATAAAAAAAGAGAAAAAATGTAAAATCCAAAAATATTGTCTTTCAAAATTCCAGAGAAAACTAAAGGAAATGATGCCTTAATAGAAAAACCCATCCCACGTGAAATCGAACCCTTTCCTGTAGAAATACAAGAAGAGGTAGGAGTCACGAGTCTGGATGAGGAGATCCCTACTGAGGAGCTTCCCAATGAGCTCCTTAAACGGTACGCTGATTTTGAGCATGGCCTTACACTAATTATCGAAGAAATAGAAGACGTCAACCTAGGGACCGAGGAGATTCCTAGAATCACCAAGATCGAAACATCACTATCTCCCAAGGAAAGAAAAAGCATGATTGATTTCCTTTGGTCATACCAAGACATATTCGCATGGTCATATGAGGAAATGCTTGGTTTGGATACCGATTTGGTCGAGCATGAGCTGCCACTATATCTGGATATTAAGTCGGTCAAACAGAAGTTGAGCCGTCTGTCACGGGGTGGCACTTCTGTAACCTCAATCCCGTGCGGCACCTAACGCACGCTTCGCTAGGTCAGCCTACTTCTGATACCAACTGTCGTGGGATGTCCTTCGACGTGCTTTTAACTCGCGCGATGCTTCGCTACCGCGTGCAACAAAGCCAACCCATCTACACATCAGCTCTGATACCACCCACCTAGAGGACGAGAACTCCCCCAACGTGGTTGCCTCTGTTTCACGGCCTACCACCCAACTTATCATGCCCCTTACGACATGCCATCTGCACCGCTGCGCTTAACTTGGTCTGCTCAAGCTTCACCCTGTGCACCGCACTAGTACCTCGCTTCGCAACAGTCTTGGCATGTAGCTCCCCATGCCACCATGTCTTTCTCACATACCGAACCAAGCCCACAGCCTTGTGCCTCGCACTCGCGTGCTCAACTGAGTCTCACGCAGCCTGCCTTCATGTGTGTTCTGAGTTATTAGCACAGTTTATCCTTGGCCCATGTGCTGTCGTGCTCAACTGAGTCCCACACAGCGTTGGTATTCTCACGAGGTTGCCCAGCCATATGCACCGCGACGCGTAGTCCAGAGCCATACTTCAACCTCCCTTGGGTTCCACACGGCATCTCTGCATCGACATCCTAGGCCCACCCTTTAGGCCTAGGAGACACTTGTGCCCCCTCTGGCAACGCAAGGCCCTGTGTGTGGGGAAATAGCTCTCTAGCTCACTTCCCCTATATAAGGGTAAAACAGTCATTTAGCCAGAATGGCAGGAGAACCTCAAACCCCTTGGTTTGACATACTGCAATGCCTCTTGCATCACTAGCCCACATTGGCTATGTCGCGTCTGTGTCACGATCGTGTCGCCCCCACGTCCTATCCTCATGCGACCGTGTTGCGTCCTCGCAGCGTGACCACGTTGTTAGGCCCACTTGGCCCCATGTCGCGTGCCCTCCTGGCACCACATGTCGTGCCCCAAGCACCATTCTGCAAGCTCGAGTATTGGCCCTGTCACATCCTCCACCACTCCATAAATGTCAATGTCCTCGTTGACGCATTATCGCAGTGAACTGACCCCGCCAACTCCTCCCAGCCTGTTAGCATCACATATCTAGTTCTTAGGTCCGCACCTTCTCACTAGCTCCCCACTGTCACCCCGGTCGGGTCAACTTGGTTCTGCTGTCACAAGGCCCTCACCTGTTAACTAGCTCAGGGATGTCTTGTGTCCTCTTGACACCACATCGGGTGCCTTTGCACCAATGTTCATGGATGTCGCGTGCCCTCTTGACACCACATCACGTGCCTCCGCACCAATTTGCTCAATAGCATCATCGCTTCTGGATCAAACTTGGCTCTGATACCAAAATGTCACGGGGTCGCACTTCTGCAACCTCAGTCTTGTGCAGCACCTAATGCACGCTTTGCTAGGTCAGCCTACTTCTGATACCAACTGTCGTGGGATGTCCTTCGATGCGCTTTTAACCCGTGCGGTGCTTCGCTACGGCGTGCAACGAAGCCAACCTATCTACACATAAGCTCTGATACCATTCGCCTAGAGGACGGGAACTCCCCCAACGTGGTTGCCTCTATTTCACAGCCTACCACCCAACTTATCGTGCCCCTTACGACATGCCTTCAGCACTGCTGCGCTTAACTTGATCTGCTCAAGCTTCACCCTGTGCACCGCACTAGTACCTCGCTTCGCAACAGTCTTGGCATGCAGCTCCCCATGCCACCATGTCTTGCTCACATACCGAACCAAGCCCACAGCCTTATGCCTCGCGCTTGCATGCTCAACTGAGTCCCACGTAGCCTGCCTTCATATGCGTTTCGAGTTGCTAGCACCATTTATCCTTGGCCCACGTGCAGTCTTGCTCAATTGAGTCCCACACAGTGTTGGTGTTCTCACGAAGTTGCCCAGCCGTATGCACCGCGACGCCTAGTCCGGAGCCATACTTCAACCTCCCTTGGGTTCCACACGGCATCGCTGCGTCGATGTCCTAGACCTACCCTTTCAGGCCTAGGAGACACTTGTGCCCCCTCTGGCAACGTAAGGCCCCGTGTGCAGGGGAATAGCTCTCTAGCTCACTTCCCCTATATAAGGGTAAAACAGTCATTTAGTCAGAATGGCAGGAGAACCTCAAATCCCTTGGTTTGACATACAACAATGCCTCTTGCATCGCTAGCCCACCTTGGCTATGTCGCGTCCGTGTCGCCCCCGCGTCCTACCCTCATGCGACCGTGTTGCGTCCTCGCAGTGCGACCACGTCGCCAGGCCAACTTGGCCCCATGTCGCGTGCCCTCCTGACACCACATGTCGTGCCCCAAGCACCATTCTGTAAGCTCGAGTATTGGCCCCGTCACATCCTCCACCACTCCATTAATGTCAACATCCTCATTGACGCATTATCGCAGTGAACTAACCTCGCCAACTCCTCCCAGCCTGTTAGCATCACATATCTAGTTCTTAGGTCCGCACCTTCCCACTAGCTCCCCACTGTCACCCTGGTCAGGTCAACTTGGTTCTGTTGTCACAAGGCCCTCACCTGTTAACTAGCTCAAGGATGTCGCATGCCCTCTTGACACCACATCGCGTGCCTCTGCACCAATGTTCATGGATGTCGCGTGCCCTCTTGATACCACATCGCGTGCCTCCACACCAATTTGCTCAATAGCATCATTGCTTCTGGATCAAACTTGGCTCTGATACCAAAATGTCACGAGGTCGCACTTTTGCAACCTCTCCGGCGACACCTTAACGACGCTTGCTAGGTCAGCCTACCGATACCAATCGCTATGGACGTCCTTCGACGCTGCTTTTTAACCTTCATGCTTTTGCTATAGCGTGCAACGAAGCCAACCTATCTACACATCAGCTCTGATACCACCCACCTAGAGGATGAGTACTCCCCCAACACGGTTGCCTCTATTTCACGGCCTACCACCCAACTTATCGTGCCCCTTACGACACTCCATCTGCACTGCTGCGCTTAACTTGGTCTGCTCAAGCTTCACCCTGTGCATCGACTTCAGAAACCTAAATAGGGCAAGCCTAAAGGATGACTTCCCATTGCCACACATTGACATCTTGGTCGATAACATTATGAGGTGTGGGATGCTCTCATTCATGGATGGATTCTTTGGATATAATAAAATCAAGATGTTAGAAGCGGACCGAGAGAAAACGACATTCATTACTCTATGGGGAACTTTCTGCTACCAAGTCATGCCTTTTGGATTGAAAAATATTAGGGCAACATATCAGAGAGTGATGACAGCACTCTTTCATGACATGATACACTGAGAAATTAAGGTATACGTCGACAACAAGATCGCCAAGTCACTAGAGAGAGGTGATCATCTAATAAACCTCCAAAAGTTGTTTGAGAGGCTAAGAAAATATAGGTTCCACCTAAACCCTCAAAAATGCGCATTTGGTTCCATGCCAGGATAACTACTAGGCTTCATTTTTAGCAGAAGAGGCATCGAGGTTGACCCGATCAAGGTAAAATCTATCATCGAAATGCCACCGCCATCTACCGAGAAAGAAGCTAGAGATTTCTTGGGCAGAATATAGTATATCAGTTGGTTCATTGCATAGTTAACTCCTATCTACATACTGATCTTCAAGTTACTGAGGAAAGATTCGCCTATTGAATGGAATGACGACTGTTAAGCAGCATTCGATAAGATCAAGAGTTACCTTCTCAACCCGCCAGTGTTGGTACCACCCGAACCAGGGAGACCACTTTTAATGTACTTCTCCTCAATATAAGTTTTGATGGGATGCATCCTAGGGCAGCATGATGAGACAGGAATGAGAGAGCAGGCCATTTACTACCTAAGCAAGAAATTCACTGATTATGAGACACTATTCTCATCTGGAGAAAGCATGTCTGGCTCTCGTATGGGCAACACAAAGGCTCCATCATTACTTGCTATCCCAAGCCATTCTCCTGTTGGCACGAATGGATTGGTTGAAGTACTTGTTTGAGAAGCTGACCCTCACTGGGCGAACAGCACGCTGGCAGCTTCTCTTATCAAAATTTGACATTATGTATGTCACTCAGAGTCGATCAAGGGGCAAGCACTCGCCGATCATCTTGCCGAGAACCCCTTACCTGATTACGAGCCTTTAAGGATCGAATTTTTGGATGAGGACATCTTATTCATGACAGAGGATGATACAATAAGGATAGAAGATTCCTGGGTAATGCACTTCAATGGGGCAGCAAATGCCGAAGGCCAGGGAGTTGGCGCTACTCTAATCTCACCAAAAGGTTCTCATATACTAGTCTCCATCAAGCTCAATTTACCTTGCACCAACAATATGGCTGAATATAAAGCCTGCACGGCAGGCATACAAGCAACTTTGGACCTGAGTGTAACTCATCTCAGGGTGTTTGGTGACTTATAGTTGATCATATGCTTGACAAATGGAGACTAGAAGATAAAGGATGAGAAGTTGATCCCATACCATGAGCATCTCAAGGATCTGATAGCATGCTTCAATGATGTTATTTTCTCCTATGTACCACGAGCAAGAAATCGCTTTGTCGATGTGCTAGCAATGCTGGCATCAATGATAGAAATCCCCTACGGTGTTGAGAAGAAGCCAATCATGATCGAGCAGAGAAGTGAGCCAGCCTTTTGCCTACAGATTGAGGAACTCGAAAAGTTGGATGATGAGCTACCATGGTTCTCAAAATCAAGAATTTCCTCGAAGCACGAGCTTTCCCTGAGGGGACGACCAAGAAAGACAGGTGGACCATCCAACATTTATTAACGAACTACGTCATTTGTGGTGAATGACTCTACAAGCGATCATATAACAACATCTTGCTCAGATGCCTAACTGAAAGCGAGGCAACCAACATCATGAAGGAGATCCATGAAGGAATATGCAGTGTCCACGTCAACGACCATATGCTCGCTAAAAAGAATCTATGGCAAGGGTACTTTTGAACCACCATGGAATCTGATTATTGCAAGCACATTCAGAGGTGCCACAAATGTCAAGAATACTCCACTATGATGCATGCTCCAGCCATAAATCTATACAGCATGACCACTCCATGGCCATTTGCCACTTGGAGCCTTGACATTGTCAGAAAGGTTATGGAATCTGATTATTGCAAGCACGTTCAGAGGTGCTACAAATGTCCATAATACTCCACTCTGATACATGCTCCAGCCATAGATCTATACAACATGACCACTCCATGGCCATTTGCCACTTGGAGCCTCGACATTGTTAGAAAGGTTAATCTGAAAGTTTCAAACGGACATTAGTTCATCCTCGTCACCATTGAATACTTCACCAAATGGGTAGAGGCAACATCATATACGAACATCACGGCCAGTCATGTCGAGAAGTTTATCAAGAATAATATCGTTTGCCGATTCGATGTACCCAAGGACATCATCAAGGATAACCGCACCAACTTTGCGAATAAGCGCATTAAAGCCTTATGCGAGCAGTATAAGATCAAACATCATTGCTCATCACCATATCGACCGCAAACCAATGGTGCTGTAGAAGCTGCTAACAGGACAGTCATCCGCATCCTTGAGAAGACGGTCGTCACATACCATGACTGGAGTGAAATTTTACCATTTGTACTATGGGTCTACCGAACATCGATCCATACCACTACAGGGGCACCATCGTTCTCCCTTGTGTATGGAATTGAGGCCATCCTACCGGTCGAAGTTGAAGTGCCTTCACTCTGTATCCTCATCGAATCTGGTCTACCAGAAGCTAAAAAAGAGAGGTCTCGTTTTGAACAACTGAACCTGCTAGATGAGAAAAGGCTCCTAGCTTGTGTCACACCCAGGTCTATCAGAGAAGGATCACATGTGCTTACAATAAGCGTGTTTGCGTCCGAGAATTGAAGGTGGGTGACACTATACTCAAGAAGATCTTCCCTTCTCTCCACGCCGACCCAAGAGGGAAATTCAAGCCCAACTGGGAAGGACCCTTCGTCATCTGAGAAGTGCTCCTTGGATACGCGCTCTGCCTCGCCACCATGGACGAAGATCACTTTCCTAAGCCAATCAATAGTGGGTACATGAGACAATTCTACTCTTAATCTCCATGGCAAGGTAAGTAGTGATAAGACAAATACGTGCCTGCTTAAAGATCCTTTAAAAAGAGGCCATCATTTCGAAAGCCAAATAACCTAAAAAGTGTCCCCTAGTAATCATACCTTTTGCTACACCCTTTTAGCCATTGGCCATTCTTTCATACCCCCTCCGAGAAAAAGTATGTATATACGTAAAAAAAGAAAAGAGAAAAAGAGTTACGCACAAAACCTAAAAAAAAAAAATTGGAAAAGAAAAACCCCCAAAAAAGAGATTGTCTGAAAAGAAAGGGAACAAAAAAAGTAGAAGAGGAAAAAAAAATTACGGGGCATGTACAGTAAAAATCCCCAAAGGAAGAAGTGTATTATGGTAGCTGAAACCTAATCAAGGACATCTTTAAACCTAGAATACTTTCAAAATTCTTAACGTATCCATATCCTAACCCCTAGCCATAATACACCCCTGGAAAGCCATCTTTAGGGCCCGCGAGCAGTCATAGTATCCATTGAGTCAGCGTGAGCCAAGCTGAGAGACAACAAAGAATTCCATCCAGCCGACTATGACGAAATCTACATCTATGTCGTGGCTTTGTTTGAAAGGGAAAAGAAAATATATAAGCTCAAAGTAAAATGGATGTGGTGAAAACCCGAAAGGGCACTACAGGTAAAAACAACAAGCTTGTGCGGACTCAGTGAAAACCTGAAATGGAACCAGGGGTAAAAATGCATACCCACGGTCATAGTGGAAATCCGAAAGGGTGCTACGGATAAAAAAGAGGCCAACAATGGGCACGGTAAAAAACCTGTCTTGGTTGTTGTGAGTAAAAAAGGTTGAAAAAGAAAAATAGAAGAGAAAAGAAAAATCTTTTAGCTAATCCTTCGGTTACATTTTTGAAGTATCTGGTCGCCAATTGGACCGCTCATGTTTGCTCAAATCAGGTCTTGATCAGGTATATCTTCAGATTGCACTGTCAAACGTAAGGAGAAAAGGTTGATTTGATCCAAAGGGATGAATGTTCTAACCTTGGTAAAATTTCTAGCCCCCACTCAGGTCCGACCGCATGAACGGGTTCGACTATGCTCAAAATGGGACCCGTCGCCTCTCCCTCACATTTAAGCCATCAAACAAAAAAAAAGAAGAAAAAACAATAAAAACAAGAAATCCAGAAATATATATATATATATATATATATATATATATATATACTCCTTCCATGTACATATTTATAGCATCGTACTTCCATCTCAAAAATAAAGAAAAAGAATAAAAAATCTCTAAAAATAAAAATCCAAAATATATAAATCTTGAAAATTGAAAATGTGTAGGTAAATGTTTGCTTCTCCTTCTGTTAATTAGGATGCATATTGTTACCTATATAAACAAAAAAGGGACTGGCATTTTCTTAAGAAATATGCAGTAACATCAACTAGCCCAAAAGCCTCAAGGCAGGCAACCTCTCGGCAACGAACAGATCAAATGAAGCATCTCACCACTCACGTCGGTCTATAAAAAAAATAATGGAAAAAGGAATCATTTGAAAGAGAAAAAAAGATATTTGTGTCTTCGTATTCACAACTACGCACATGCATGCTTCAATTTGGTAAAATGTCAATATTTTACCTGCAATGCTGTTGTGCTAACTTAATGTCCTAAGTCTAAGGTTTGCCTTGGATCTTTTGGATCCTACTTTAAAGTAGGAGCAACAGTGTCAATTCTGATCAAGCGGTCAATATTTTGATCAAGTTGATTCCACTGCTAAATCTTCGAGTTAAGTGCTCCATCTTTGGATTCATATAAACTTTAGTGTCTTAAGCTTCAGATTCCTCAGAAAAAGGTCAATCGTTGGTTGAAACCAAACTGTTGAAAATGAAACTACACATTGATCAACTATATGCAAATATGCATGCAGAAGGGTTCATTTCTCTTATTTTTCTGTAGGCTTAAAACCTGCATTGGTGCGGTTTTCCTTAGATAGGCGCCATGCGACTAGGTATCCATAGGATGGTCGTTTGTTCCTGTAAATTATATCCGGGCGGGATCTGGGTTAGGACTTCCATCGCCTTTATTTCTTACCATCCCTAATGGGTGTATATTTATGTATAGTTAAATGATTTGTAAGATCATTATTGTCAGAGGCCAGGATTGGGTGTCTCCTTTGATAAGCACCCAATTTTGGCCGGATCTGTTCAGTATTATTTGAAGTTAGGCACTCTAGGTCATGTTGATCCAGGACACATTTTCAAAAATGGCACACACTCCCAAAAAGCATTATGACATCAATATTCACTTTGCTCAGGTAGTTGTGCTAAAGTAACCATGGGATCGATGGGTTCGCCCGAAAATCTCGATCCATGCTTCACGCAGGAGCACCCGTGGCTGATCGAATGGGGTAATCAATGCCTCATGCGATTGGACACAAACTGTGGATCTTTGTGTCTTTGCTTTACGCCCATCTTGAAGTATAGGTCGATCACCCTCCCACTCGCGGGATTGTTTTATTCAAGATGAAACTTGAACATCGAACATCATCAATCATTTCACCATCCCGGTTATGCCCAGTAATGTCGCTAAGCACTTGGGGACTGATAGCCTTGAGGAAGAGAAGTTTTCCCTAAATGTTGGGGCTTCCGCTACTCTCGAGTGACACACGTTTTCCCTGATGTTGGGCTTACGTCACTCTCCATGTTTCTTTCTATTTTGATGTTTGAGGTTCGTTTTGAGTAAAGCGGACCCGATAGCATTGCCTTGGGCCTCTTTGGATGTCTCTTTTTCTTTGGCATTCGATCATTAGTGATCGGATACCAAAGAGGGGCATCTTTAGACACCCAAATTTGGCCCAAGGCCCGCTCGACACATACTTTGAGAAGGGCACACTCCCGAGCATTTGAAAGTATTTCCCAAACCCTTAGGAAACATCTTAAAACCTTTAGAACCCTTCTCAAACCCTAACCTTCCAAGACCCATTAAAACCTTTCCTGGACCAGTGTTGAACCCTCCTGAATAGTGGTTGGAAAGAGGATTGCCAAAATTTACACAAACCTCTTCTGGAGCTGAGTCATATACCACTGGAAATAATATGCTCCCAGCTTTCCAATGAGCTAAGAATTTCTTCAATCGGAGTTATCAAAAGTTATGGAAATTCAAAGATCGGGCAGCAGTGTAAGAATTTGCTTAGCGTGTATAATATACATGCTAGGCCATTTTTTGACTGAATTTTGCCTAGCGTGTATAATATACACCCTAGGCCAAATTTGGTAGATTTTGGCCTAGCGTGTCTAATACATACGCTAGGCAAAATTGGCCTTCTTCCTCCAGAATAGAGATCCAGAACGGGCTCTGAACTTCTCAGGATTACTGTACATAAGCTTAGCGTGTATAATATACAGGCTAGGCTTAGCTACAGTGATTTTTAGGATTTTTGTCCAAATTCGAATTTGCAGTTTGACTTATTGACCACCCCATCCACTAGGGTTAGTTTTGTTGGGACTGTTGCACCCCCACTAGCCTTCTTTTTCACCCTTTTGCCATTTAAAAGTCTACCCTATCATCTACCATTGAAACCCAATTCCCACCTATCTAAGACCTTGAAAAATCTAAAAACCTTAGATCTAGGATTACCTAATTGCTAACTGAATTAGGACTTTAACCCCTCACTAATCGTCCTTTTCTCTATAAATAGAGCCCCCCCCTTGGATTAAAGGCTTGAAAATATTTTCCAAGAGAGAGAAACCTTTAGTGATCCCTTTCCTCCCTTTTAAAGCATTAAAACCCCACAAATTCCATAACCTAGGTTCATCCATTAACCTCTTTTTTTCATCATAAATCTCGTAGATCTTGTAGGAACAAGGTCTTAGCCTCCCTCTCCTACCTCCTAGCCACCTAGTCTTGGAGTTCACGACCCATTTCTCAACCATTAAAGCTATCGAAAGCTCATCAAACGTAGTCACGCAAAGGTCCACATCAGTGCTACAAGGGCCCGAGAGCTTCGACTCTCCCCTCTATTCATCTACCTTCTTTGCTTTTCCTCTATCCTAGAATTGAGCCGTTGCGTTGCCCAAATTTTGGCCAGCCGGAAGGGCTCAATAAGATCGGTGTCCTTTCGAGAAAGGGAAAGTGCCACTCATTTTGTTTATTTTATATATATAAATATAAATATATATATATATATATATATATATATATATACTAAACCAGCCACACATAGACCCTGCCATAGTAGAGACCGCTTACGAGCGGGTCAATCGGGTGCCTAACACCTTCCCGATTGATAACCGAAGCCCCTACCTAAGAACCTCTGGTGTGGATTCGTAAATCAAATCCATATTTGGCACTTTGGTACTTTCAATATTGATTTGGGTTTCCTGGGACACCAAAAGCATCGGGTGGCGACTATATATTTTTTTCATAAGAGCGCATCGTCACAACGGATTTGATAAAAATCTACGGTTGCACAACTGTCAATCCCCCATTGCCTGATGTTGTCTTGCTCACCTTACAACTATTAAAGGGTTAAAACATCTAAATAAGAGGGCAAAGTACAGAGGGCTCAAGGTAAGCAAGCAGTCCTACAGAACCAGGGCTGTTGCAGTAAGTTTTAATAGGTAAGTCAGGGTAGGTCCACAGGGAAATGTGTTTTGAAATAAGGTAAATCTCTAGATCTATGACAAATCTGGCACTCTATCCTAATTTAGACTAAATCAAAACAGGAAAGAGGAGAGGTTTCTAAGATTTGTCACTTTACTAAGTACTACAAAATTCAAATGAAAAATGATCCAGAACTGATTAAACTCAAATTCAAGGGAATGGAAAAGATTAAAATCAAAAAGTGGAGAGCAGCAGCTAGGGATTTTGGTCTTTACTGAAAATCAATTGGATCAAAGGCAATGCATAGGAAAGATTTGCTACAATCCTTTATCTGGCTATAAGATGCAAGGTATAAGAATCTAATCTCAATCATAGAATTGATGCAATCCTAAGGTTATGATCTGTCCACTTGAATGCTCATAGATCATCCCAGAGATTGTTCCAATTTAAGGATCTTGATTGGAACAGGTAAACTATTGCAGATGTTGTGGGTGCCAGGCTACAAGTTCAAGCATCCACAGAAATATCTAATCCAGAGAAATCAAATGCAAAAAAGTAAAATTTAGATCAGAATCATCTTTAAAAATCACAATTATACTATAATAATACAACTTATAATCCTAATGTGCTCAGATCTGCAATCTGTGCAACATACAATCCCTTACAAAGCCTCTGAAACTCTCAATTTACAGCTCTCAACCTCACCCTAGCTACTGAAGAGGTTTAGCCAACCATGACTGGCTAAGGAGAGAATGCGGGAAGAAGGAAGAGAAAGGAAATTTTTTGGAGGGAAATGGAATTTCTAATTGGCTCTGGTTCTCTTAATTTTTGGATCTCTTTTTAGTGTAATTCCTCTTCTATTTATACTCTTTCCTCGGATCTGCTTTAGCCAATCAACGCTCAATAGAATAATTTAGTTATTCTTAACTGATAATGTGGCTAATTTCTCTTCTAGAAGCTCTTCTCTCATTGGTCTAAAACTGGCAAGTACATGTGATGAAGTTAGAGTTCCCATTTGTGTACCAAAAATACCCCCAAGGGTTACTGACATGCCTTGAAATGTGTGCATGAAGCACTGAAGGTAGCAAAAAATAGAGGCTGGAACTGAGAGGTTCCCAATTCGAGGGTCGAGAGGTTCAGGGAACCTCTCGACAAGTTCTGAATCCTCTTTGTATTCACATCGACAGGTTGCAAGTGGAGCTCAAGATGTTGACTGACTTCTCGACAGGTTGGCTTTAGCTCATTGACAGGATTGAAAGCACAAATCTACCTGCAGTCCTGACTGCATTTATCCTCTCGACAAGTTATAAAGCATCCTGTCGAGTAGTTATACAGTTCCATTTAAGTGCTCGAAAGGTTCTCTATTGCTTCTCGACAGGTTGCTCTCAACCTCACACCAATGGCTGCGGCTTCAGGTAAGGTGTCGACAGGTTGCCTTGCGCTACTCGATAGGTTTAGGGGAACCTCTCGAGATGTAGCTGAGACTTCTCGACTTCCCCGACACCTCCAGGTATCCTCTCGATAGGATCTTCTATTTCACGTCCAACCTCTTAATAGGATCTATCATCCTCTCAGACTCTTCACTCTTTTATCTCAGGTCCTCTCGACAACTTGGCTTCTTTACCTTCTAACTCCTCGACAGGTTGGAGTACACTCTCTGATCCTCTCGATGGGTTCATGGAACCTCTCGACAACTTGAGTTTTCTCTCTAGAACCTCTCAAGCTATTCTGCTTTGTGCTTCCACAGCTGGCACACATCTTTGTGTTTTGTCTTCCATTTGTCCGACACTCGGCTCCTCTCCAGGAGTTCCATCTTCATTGAATGCAACTGGTCCCACATGTGCCCATATGGACACATGTGATTTCCATGGAGCTCTGAGGCTCTATGGACTACTTGATTGGCTGGCCTTTGGGCTGTATGAGCACATGTTTGAGCAGCAGATTACTTCTTTAGCTTTTTTTAGATGGATGTCTGTACTAAGACTGCAATTTGTTGCTTATCTATAAAATACACTCAAAACACATTATTAGTCAACTCAAAGGTCTATCAAAGGTCAGGTTAGGAGGTGAAAAATAGTATTTTTCACTGCTTAACACACCCTCAAACCTAAGCTTTGCTAGTCCCTGAGCAAAGGAGAAATTAAAAATAATTATTGAAAATGAAAAATGTCACTTCTGTAGGGAGCACAAATGCCTTTAGCATATGCATCAAGCCTTTTAAACCCCTAGGTGATCCCTAGTGGAGGAGTGAAGTCTCCTGAGGGTTTTCAGTGAAGGTACCCACAAACTTCTCCAATGAATAAGTTAATATCAATACAACATGTTAAAACAAAATTCATTTCACACCTTTCTCATTCAATTTTCTAGAGGATTCTCAAGAGTAAAGCAGTAATTTAAATCTGAAATTATGCTGTAATTCCTTCATTATCAATCAGCTCATGTCTAGGAATTATATGTGAACATTAGTGCAAAGTTTACCATCAATTTGAGAATTTTGTTTTGATAATGCCCTCAACAAACCTAATTTCAGACCCAAAGCTCGCCAGGGCTGTCACTCAAAATAGAATAGAAGGATGTATCATTTCACACAGCTCAAGAGTAGTTACAGCCCTCAAATAGGACTGCAAGCATTAGCATAGACATTGCTCTAATTTCTTAAATCCTCTAACTCTTTTCACCATAGATTACACAAATCTTCATCTCCACATGACATCTCAATCCATTTAAGATCAGTAAGGTCTTTTTATTGGATTGTAATGTGGCTTATGGGTGAGGTTTATAAAGAATGAAAGGGTAGAATGTGATTCAAATTGAGAAATCAGTAAGGTAGGGAGGTGATGTACACACCTTCTTCATTTCAGCACAATTCCATCTACTTCTTGAAGTTTCTTATTTGAAGTGATCAATTTCTAATCTTCATTTCAATGTACTAAATGAAGTGACTTCTCTTTTATTTTTGTATTTTCTATTTTTCTTTTCTTTTTGTATGCTTTTCCTTTGTATTTTTCCCAGTATTTTTGTTTTTTTATGGGCTAGAATGTCACAACTGCTATCAACTGTTTTTCCTTCTCTTTCAACCAAATATCAAACCAGCTCTACCTTCTTCATCTCTTTCACCTTCACCTTCTGAAATCTCAGGATGGGGTTAGGCTATATTAGGTCACTGATGTTTTAGGTTCATTTTATTTGGTGTTTATCAAAGAAAAACTTAGATTTTTAAAGCTCAAATGGTGTGTATCAAGGGCAGTTTAAAGGTGGGAAATCTTAGGCTCAAACTATTCAAAGGATGACCTTACTTCATGTCCTCAATGTCATGAATGTTGTCTAGCTATTTCAACTTAGATTTGCCAAACTTCTAGTGAGCAAAACTAGATCCAATCAATCCTTAGAGCAGAAAAATTGCCAAAACACTCCTCAAAGAAATTTTATTCAGGCCCAAATCTCACTGGGTATGGTCTTCCATCAAATTTCTGGGAAATATCCTCACAGTTTTCTCTCTTTTCAAATTCACTAAGCATAAATTTTTAAAAATTCCTGACATTTGTTTCATGACAATGTTAGAGCTACAACAATATTCAGCTTTAAAAAGTTTTTAAGTTCCTCTTTTTCAAAAATCAGGTGGGACTTCACTTTATTTTCACAAATTTTATTTAACATAGCTGCATTAACATTAACTATCCATTGGCACAACCTGCCATACCCCCAAACCTATTAGGAGCAGTGTCCTCACTGCTTTGGAAGTACATCAACAAGACACAACAAGGAAATATAAGGATAAGAGCAAAAGAAATATAAACAACAAAGCTAAATACAAAGGAAAGCAAGAGACAGTGGAATTTATAAAATAAAAATATTATTGTAGACAAATAATTACAAAGTATCAACAGAAGCAGTAGAATCTAAACATAAATATATACAGTACAAACAGAAATAAACAAATTACAAATAAAGCCTAACTACAGGCTAAGGACTACAAGTAAATCCTAAAAACCATCTATTCCTAATCAGAATCTGAATCAGAGCTAGATATTGTCATTGGCTCCCATCCTTTATGTGCAGCAAGTTTGTCATACTCCTCCTTGAGATTCTGTTTCTTCTTCAGCTTCTTAGTGCTGGTAGCACCTTCTTTAGTTCTTTTTGTAGCTGGCTTCTGAGGTCTTGAACTGCCTTAGGACATGGTGGGCTCCCTGATGGAAAGTGCTTTGGATCCTGAGGGACCCAGGGCAGAGTAGAGGGAGAGGGTCTCTACCAGTCTGGCAAGCATGTCAGATTTGGTCCTATAGGACATGTACATGTCAAGGGAGTTGAGGACCATCATCCATAACTTTCATTTCTTGGTGTCATAAGGGACAATGGCTTTGGTGTCATAAGGGACAATGGCTCAATGGTGAGGGTCATCCATGGAGGAAGGGGCAATGGGCAGCTCAGGAGGTGGTGATGATGGTACAATGAGGGTAAGTGGGAGGTCCTCCTCTACAGCCAGAGACTCAGGTGGGCTGGAGGGGTAGGAGAAACGTAAAAAGGGTAGGTCTACCTTTATGGGGTCAGTTTGGGTTGAGGAATCTCGGGTGGAAGGTGTGGGGAGTGGTACTTCCACCTCAGCGGTGGAAACCACTGCTAAAGGAGATTGAGGTGGAGTGGGTAAAGGAGTAGGTGTAGGAGAGGGGATTGGAAGAGAATTGCTGGTTGAGGTAGATGGGATGAGGGTGGACTGAATGGCCTAAAGGCAAGTGGCCATGGTAGCTTGGTTAGCTGTGTTGGTTTGGAGCTGGGCTAGGATGGTGGTGAGAAGGGAGAGGATTTGGGTGGAGGCTTTAGGTAGAATATGGGCTTGGGTAATAGTGGGAATAGGGATAATGGGTTGGAAGGGAGATGTGGAAGCATGCTGGAAAGGTGGGGTGGCAGCAGGCTGTGAATGGGTAGGCTGTGGAGAGGTGGGTTGTGGAGAATCAGGTAATGGGGAGGATTCATGCCCAATATTATCCATAATTGACTTTATCAGGGATGAATACCCCTCAATGGTTAAATGGTCATGGCCCTAGGTGTGTGGAGGTGAGATGGAAAAGGTGGGGTCAATGTCAAAGAGTATGGATGGTGGAGAAGTGGTAAATGGATCAAGTGATGTAGATGGTGCAGGGCTCCAGGGTTCATTAGCTGGGATGGATGGGCTGGCTGGAGGGGCTGTAGTTGTCTTCTCAGGTAGGTGGGTGTGATAGGTGATGAAGGTAAGGTAAGGATGGGTGTTGAGGTAAGAGGAGCTGACAGAGGTGTAAATGTGGTGATGGTGGAAAGGGTGGCTGAGCTACTGGGAGGTATGGAGACTGAAATGGAAGGTAGGGGAGCTGAGATGGATGGTAGAGGAGCTGAGATGGATGGTAGAGGAGCTGAGATGGAATGGAGGTGCTAGCAATGTCAGGGGTGACAACAGGTAAAGGCACAACAGTGGAGGGGATGAGTATTGGTGCAAGGGTCACAAGTGGAGATTCTGAGCTAAGACCAACAGAGGTGGGTAGAGGCTCAGATCTCTTTGAAGTAGAGGTGCCAGTTGCAACAGCTGAATTGGCTGCTTGTGGGGCTTCCCTCTTAGGACTCTCAGCTGACTTGTTCTTGTTCTTCCCAATAAGGGTCCTGCTACTAGACCAGGCCCTCTTCCCAAACACCTTTGGAGTCACCTTCTCCACAGGCTCATCCTTCTGAAACACAAATTTTCCTCTTTTTAACAAAGCAGTGATGAGCCTGCTATAGGGCAACCCTGGCAAGGCCTGTGCTCTCCTGATTATGTCATTCACATCAACCATTGCCTCAAATACTAGCTACGAGGCATTCATGAACTGGCCCTTGGAGAAAAAATACAGGGCATCCACTATGGGGGGTTCTCCTCTCTTGCTGAAGGCCACTGACATAGATGTTTTTCCTTAGAATTGAATCAATGAAGAGCATGGTAGGGTGTAAATCTCTCCTCATCAATGACTCCCCAGAACCCACAATGCCTTGAGTCAGGTGTCTAGCCATAGCTCTAAAGGACACACTCTCAGGTTCTGCTAGAACATAGGCTGTATCAAAGACAGATGGGACCCCTAATGCCAACCCTATATCACTGTAGTCTACAATAATCTCCCAGTTATCAATTAAAATCACAAGGCAAGGGTCAGTTGATCCTGGCTTGGTTTTCTTCTTGATGTTTTGATACCTCAATTTGACCAGCCTAGGGTAGCATTTTTCTTGTAATGGGGTCATCAATGGTGTCAAGCCAGCCTTCACCAAATAATCCAATGTACACTTCCCTTCCTTAGAAACATAGGGGAGGTCAAAAGTTGTCTCTGGAATCAGGCCTAAAGCATCCACAAACTCATTGGGAGTAGATAAGTTCACTGAGACTTTAAGTTCAGCCTTAGGGTTAGGCTTAGGGATTCCAGGCACTGGAGTAGGTTCTGCCTCAGGGGCCTCCTCAACAAAATCTTCACTTATTTTGGCCTTCTTGGATTTCATAGCTTCCTGAGGTTTGCCAAGTTTCTCATCTTAATCCATGACAAGCTTTCTTTTAGCAGGTGGGTTCTCCTTGGGCTGTGTGGTAAGCCTACTAGATTTCCTAGTGGTTGTGGTGGTGGATTTGGAAGGGGCTTTGAAAAGGTTAGCAAGGGTATCCTCTTGGTCAGCCATTGGGCAAGCAATTTACTCAAAATTAGCTCTTAACAATTCACAGTGGCCTCCTATTGCCTAATCAAATTACCACACCAATTGAAAAGAAAGTGCAAAGCTTTGAAAATCACAGAGAGGAGCTGGAGAAGAATTTACCCACAGAAACCCTAGGGTTTCTCAGAACTCGATGTGCACGGCACTAAACCAGCTCAAACAAGGTGCAAAGTGTAGCCCTTGTGAAATTAAAACACTTGGAACAACGTCAAGGTGCTTGGGATTTGAGCCAAAGAGATGGAGAAGGAAGAAGAAGGCTAGAAATCGGCAAGGGAGAGAGCAGGGTATGCACACAGAAGCTATCGAATGAATGGTCTGACCCCTCGATAGGTTTAAAACAACTAAAACTGTGTTTCGACAGGATTGGGGAGAAGGTGTTGACAGGTTGCATCAACCTGTTGAAGAGTAAAAAACATTTGGACTTGGGGATTTCTCAGGTTGAAGGTGCTGAGAGGTTGGTTGAGCCTCTCGAGAGGTACAAGGGCGTCAGATTTTCTAAGTCGAGAGGTATTGACATCCTCTCGACAAGTTTAAAATTCTCAAACTTCAACCTCTCGACAAGTATCAGAACCCGTTGAGGACACAACCTACACCTTCAAAACCTGTCGAGTTTCTCTCTCAACATCTCGACAAGTTCACAGATCCTGTCGAAAATCATTTGTACACCTTCAGAACCTGTCGAGATGCAAACTAGGAGCCTTCAGAACCTGTCAAAATGTACTCTATACCTCTCGATAGGTTGTTTTTTAGTTTAAACAGATTTCTAATCAGCTCCTAGTCCATTTGTCACACAAATTTATCAATTCTACTAAGCTCCCATTCATTTCTCCTGCCTTGGAGCCATTTCTGACTCAACTAGATCTGATTCCTTATTCCAAATAAAGAACCAAACACACATGGCAACATATATACAATGCCAAACAGTAATGAAAACAGAAACAACAATACAACTGACAAACACAAACAGATATGGTACATAGTCTACATTGTTGAAAATCAATTACACTTGGGAGGTTCTTGAAGGCGAATGGTCAACGCAGACTCTACTATATTTTCAACAAAGACCTTGAGCCTTTGACCATTAACTTTCATGATCCTACCATCTTTTGGATCCTTGATTTCAACAGCTCCAGATGGGGATACATGCTCTAGCATGTAAGGTCCCTCCCATCTAGATCTCAACTTACCTGGGAAAATTTTCAATTTAGAATTGAATAACCATACCTTGTTGCCAGCTGTGAACTCCTTCCTCAGCAAATGCTTATCATATAAAGCCTTGGTTTTCTCCTTATAGATCTTTGCATTGGAGTAGGCCTCCAATTTCAACTCTTCCAGCTCTGACAGCTGGAGTTTCCTATGCATGCCAGTAGAAGTTAGATCAATATTCAATGCTTTAACAACCCAATAAGCCTTGTGCTCAAGCTCTACTGGTAAATGGCATGCCTTGCCATACACCAGCCTGAAGGGAGACATCCCTATTGGGGTCTTATAGGTAGTCCTATAAGCCCAAAGAGCATCAGGTAACTTTAAGAACCAGTCCTTCTTATCTACTCTTATGATTTTCTCCAAAATGTGTTTAATCTCTCTGTTAGAAATTTCCACCTGCCCACTGGTTTGTGGGTGGTATGGGGTGGCAACTCTGTGTGTCACAAAGTTCTTTCTAAGCAAGTTCTCAAACTGTCTATTATAGAAATGGCTCCCCTATCACTAATGATAGCTCTGGGGGTGCCAAACCCGGAGAAAATATTATCCTTCAAGAAGTTGAGGACAACCTTGTGATCATTGGTTCCTGTGACTATGGCCTCAACCCATTTGGACACATAGTCCACAACCACAAGAATATAATTGTATCCATAGGAAGGAGGGAAAGGACCCATGAAGTTAATCCCCTAGATGTCAAAGAGTTCTATCACAAGTATAGGCTGTAAAGGCATGGAATTTCTTTTGGAGATACTTCCTATCTTTTGGCATCTTTCATAAGCTGTACAATATTTCCATGCATCCTTGAAGAGAGTGGGCCAATAAAATCCACTTTGGAGCACCTTGGCAGTAGTCTTATTCTCACTGAAATGGCCTCCACAAGCCAGTTCATGACACATAGTTAGTATGTTGTGGAATTCATCATCAGGGACACATCTCCTCACCACTTGGTCTGTACAATGCTTAAACAGGTATGGATCCTCCCACATGTAATGTCTGATCTATGAAAAGAACAGCTCATTATCCATTTTGTTCTAATGTGGGGGGATCTTACCCACTGCCAAGTAGTTCACAATGTTTGCAAACCAAGGTGTAGAGGTGCTAAGAGTAAAGAACTGTTCATCAGGGAAATAATCATTGATAGGCAACCTATCAAACTCCTCAGCTAGGATCCTGGATAAGTGGTCTGCAACCACATTTTCAACCATTTTTTTGTCCTTAATCTCAAGATCAAACTCCTGTAATAGGAGGATCTATCTGATTAATTTTTTCTTGACATCCTTTTTTGACAAAAGATACTTCAGGGCTGAGTGGTCTGTGAAGACCACTATCCTAGATCTCAACACATAAGACCTGAATTTTTCTAAAGCATAGACAATTGCCAACAATTCCTTCTTAATTGTGGTATAATTTAACTGAGCATCAATCATGATTTTGGTTGCATAAGCAATCACACAAGGGGCCTTATCCTTCCTTTGTCCTAAGATTGTACCAATAGCAAAATCTGATGCATCACACATCAGCTCGAATGGCAAAGAAAAATTAGTTGCTTGAAGGATAGGTGCAGAGGTTAAATAGCCTTTCAAAAGCTCAAAAGCCATAAGACATTCATCATTAAATTCAAAGGGAACCTCTTGGCACAACAGGTGACAACGAGGTTTTGAGATCTTGCTAAAATCTTTGATGAATCTCCTATAGAACCCAGCATGCCTCAAGAAAGATCTGACTTGTTTAACAATTTTTAGTGGGGGAAAATGTGTAATCAGATTAATTTTAGCCTTGTCTACCTTAATGCCTCTGTGGGAAACCACATGGCCAAGGACAATGCCTTGATTGACCATAAAATGGCACTTTTCCCAACTCAAAACCAAGTTGGTTTCCTCACATCTCTGCAATACAAGGTTGAGATGGTGTAGACATTGGCTAAAACTGTTCCCACAAATAGAGAAATTATCCATGAATATCTCTAAAAATTGATCAATCATGTCAGAAAATATAGCATACATGCACCTTTGGAAAGTTGCAGGGGCATTACACAATCCAAATGGCATCCTTCTATAAGCAAAGGTGCCAAATGGGCATGTGAAAGTTGTCTTTTCTTGATCTTGTGGATAAACAAGGATTTGGTTATACCTCGAATATCCATCAAGAAAATAATAGAAAGCCTTGCCTGCTAACTTATCCAAAATCTGGTCATTGAAGGGCAGTCTTTTCTAGTTTTCAAATTGAGCTTCCGATAGTCTATACGCGCCCTCCAACTATGATTTTCCTAGTCGAAACAAGCTCACTAGAATCAGTTTTAATCACAGTAGTTTCAGGTTTCTTAGGGATCACCTGAGTAGGTGCCACCCATTCGAAATCTGAAATAGGGTAGATGACTCCAGCATCTAACAATTTGACCACTTCTTTCATTACCACTTCTGGCATGTGGGGGTTCAATTTTCTCTGCATTTCTCTAGAGGGTTTGGAACCCTCCTCCAAGTGGATTTTATGCATGCAAATAGCAGGGCTGATGCCCTCAAGGTCAGCAATAGTCTAGCCTATTACTCTTTTATGCTTCTTTAAAACACACAATAGTTCTTCCTCTTGCTCATCAGTGAGAGAGGAAGATATGATCACTAGCAACTTCTTGTTTGCCCCCAAAAAAGCATATTTCTAGGTCTTCGTAGTTGTTTCAACTCTACATCTGGTGGACATATGAGAGAAGGCAACATCGGTGCCTTTGATGGTGGTGGAAGAGGCAACACAACAGGTTTCCAAGGAGGATACCTTATTGCTGTCCCCATACAAGAAATTAAGGTTTTCACCTCTTGAACTATGGGTGTGGGGGCCTTCTCTTCCACAATATCACTCCACACATTCTTAAAAACATCACAAAGATCATCACCATACAACAGCTTCAGCAAAGTCTCTTCCACAAGATCATCAAAAATATCAATTAACAAGCAATCCTCACTATCCAAGTGAGGCTGGTTGGTTGCATTGTAAATATTCAATTTCACTTTCATGTTGACAAAATACACCTCCAGTACTCCTGATCTACACTGAATGCAAGCATTGGTAGTGGCAAAGAAAGGCCCGCCCAAAATCATAGGAATAGAGGTGGTGCACTTGCTTGGCTCCATGTCAAGCACCAAAAAATCTGCTGGGTAGAAAAACTTATTAGCCCTAACTAATACATCCTCTATCATTCCCACAAGCCTCCTTTCAGATCTGTCAGCTAGTTGTAGCACCACATGTGTGGGCTTTAATTCTCCTAAGCCTAACTTCTCATAAACTGAATATAGAAGTAGGTTTACACTAGCTCCCATATCTAATAAGGCCTTCTCAATGGTATGATCCTCAATGATGCATGAGATTGTGGGAACTCCAGGGTCTTGAAACTTGGTTGGGGTTGCAATGGATAATACTTGGTTCCTTTTCTCAGCACAAAAAACCTTCTTGGATAGGTGTATCCTAGACTATCTTTTGTGGGTGCATAATTCTTTCAAGAACTTTGCATAGGCTGGAACTTGCTTGATAGCATCAAGTAAAGTCAAGTTGATATTTACTTGTTTAAATGTTTCCATCATCTCCTCCACTTTAGCATTCCCCTTGTCAAAAGGAGAAGGTGCCTGAAGTGTATTGGGAAATGGCAAATGGGGAACTGCTCTCCCATTTGTTGCCATAGCAAGCTCATTAGATTTATCTTTATTTTTATTTTCAGTTTTCTGTTAGGGCACATCAACACCCTCCTTCTTTTTTATATGCTGCTCCTACTGCATATCATCATGGGCTGCACTTTTCTCATTAGGTTCAACACCAACTTGGTTATCAACCAGCCTTCCACTCCTCAAAGTGGTGACAAATTTGGCTTCTTCATGTGAAGAAGTCTCACCCACCATGTACTGACCTCTGGGGTTGTTCATTGGCTGACTAGGCAGCCTTCCCTCCTCTCTCTTAGTCAAAGTATTAGATAGCTGCCTAAGGTGGTCCTCTATCTTCTTTATACTTTGGCTATGGGAGTTAACCGTTTGTGACAAAGAGCCTAAATTTTATAGTGAAGCCAGAACTTGCTCTTCAAACGTGAGGGATCTAGAGGGTGCTGGGGCTAGTACACTTTGATGCATAGGTTGAGCCATTGGCTAGGCCATAGGCTGCTGGTATTGGGACCTTGGGAAATAATTCTACTGGTATGGCTGGGCATTCCTATAAGGCATGGATTGCTATTGTGGTTGCTAGTGCTGCTGGTTTGGGAAGGTATCTTGTCTCTACCTCAAGTTTGGGTGATTTCTCTAATGATAATCAACAGGAGGTTGTTGTCCAAAGGACTGAACAACATTCACATGTTCCATCACAAAGTCTAGAAATTGGGCAGCAGAGGGGCATTCCTCAAGGGAGTGAGTGGGAGACTGGCATATCACACATGCCTCTTCCACTTTGCAGCCATTGGAGACTGTATTACTCCCATGAGCTTATCAAACTTTTGAGTCAAGCTGTCCACTTTCCTTTCCAAATCATTATATCCACTCACCTCATACATTTTCCCTCTTGTAGTGGTCTCTCTCACCAATCTAGCAGGGGTCTTAAAGTCCCTTGACAAGATTTCCCTTTGCATGAAGTTTTCACTAATGATATCAAACAACTCCCAAGCCTCATCAGCTGTCTTGTGGAGGTATGTACCACCACATGAGGCATCAATCATATCCCTGCTCTTGGGATCAATTCCTTGATAGAAATTTTGAACAAGTTGCCATTCAGGAATTTTATGATGGGGACATTGCTTCAAAAGCTCCTTAAATCTCTCCCATGCTTGGTGAAAGTCTTCAGTTGGGGCTTGAGCAAATGAAATAATGCTCTTTCTCAACTGACTTATTTTAGACATGGGAAAAAACTTGGCCAAAAATTGACATTGAAGGTCATTCCAAGACTGAATACTATTGATTAGGAGCATTGACAACCAAGTTTTGGCTCTATCCTTTAATAAAAAAGGAAAGAGTCTCAACTTGGTTCCTTCCTCCCCCAAACCTGTAATGTTGAAAGTAGTGCACAGTCCTAGAAATTCATCAATGTGCTTGTATGGGTCTTCTTTGCTTAGGACATGGTATGAGGGTAACATCTGTATGATGGAAGGTTTAATCTCATAGTTCCCTTGGACAGCAGGGAATTAAATGCAGAAGGGGAAATTGTATACCTCTGGTGCATTGAATTCTTTCAATGTCCTAGGTTGCTCACTCATTGCAGAACTAACACTATTAATCACAGGTATGTGTATGGGTTGCTTAGGTCTAAGAAGTCTCTCAACTTTAAGATCTAAAGGAGCGATCTCAGGATTAAGAGATCTCCTACCAAGCATACACACAGCAGAAACACAAGTACAACACAAAATATAGCACATATTTCAGTAAAATAAATTCAAAAGCACACAACTAATGCTACAAATTTACAAATTTACAGATCTAAAAATGTAAAGGAGTTAGGAAATGCAAACTTTAGCACAACCTGCTTCTCCAGCGGCGCCAAAAACTTGTTGTCTTGCTTACCTTACAACTATTAAAGGGTTAAAACATCTAAATAAGAGGGCAAAGTACAGGTATGGGCTCAAGGTAAGCAAGCAGTCCTGTTGTAGCAAGTTTTAATAGGTAAGTCAAGGTAGGTCCACAGGAAAATGTGTTTTGAAATAAGGTAAATCTCCAGATCTATGACAGATCTGGCACTCTATCCTAATTTAGACTAAATCAAAACAGGAAAGAGGAGAGGTTTCTAAGATTTTTCACTTTAATAAGTACTATAAAATTCAAATGCAAAATAATCCAGAGTTGATCAAACTCAGATTTAAGGGAATGGAAAAGATTAAAATAAAAAAGTGGAGAGCAGCAGCTAGGGATTTTGGTCTTTACTGAAAATCAATTGGATCAAAGGTAATACATAGGACAGATTTGCTACAATCCTTCATCTGGCTACAAGCTCAGATGCAAGGTATAAGAATCTAATCTCAATCAAAGAATTGAAGCAATCCTAAGGTTATGATCTATCCACTTGAATCGTCACAGATCATCCAAGAGATTGTTCCAATTCAAGGATCTTGATTGGAATAGGTAAACTATTGCAGATGTTGTGGGTGCCAGGCTACAAGCTCAAGCATCCACAGAAATATCTAATCCAAGGAAATCAAATATGAAAAAGTGAAATTTAGATCAGAATCACCTTTAAAAACTACAATTACACTATAATAATATAACTTACAATCCTATTGTACTCAGATCTGCAATCTGTGCAGCATACAATCCCTCACAAAGCCTCTGAAACTCTCAATTTATAGCTCTCAACCTCACCCTAGCTACTGAAAGAAGTTTAGCCAACCATGATTGGCTAAGGAGAGAATGGGGGAAGAAGGAAGAGAGAGGGAATTTTTTGGAGGGAAATGGAATTTCGAATTGGCTATGGTTCTCTCAATTTCTGGATCCTATTTATACTCTTTCCTTAGATCTGTTTCACCCAATCAGAGGTCAAGAGAATAATTCAGTTATTCTTAGCTACTGATGTGGTTGATCTCTCTTCTAGAAGCTCTTCCCTCATTAGTCTGAAATTGGCAAGTATATGTGATGAAGTTAGAGTTCCCATTTGTGTACCAAAAATACCTCCAAGGGTTGCTGACGTGCCTTGAAATGTGTGCACAAAGCACTGAAGGTGGTAGAAATCAGAGGCTGAAACTGAGAGGTTCACAATTCAAGGGTTGAGAGGTTCAGGGAACCTCTCGATAGGTTCTGAATGCTCTCTGTGTTCACATAGATAGGTTACAAGTGGAGCTTGACATATTGACTGACTTCTCGACAGGTTGGCTTTAGCTCATCAACAGGATTGAAAGCACAAATCTACTTACTATCCTAACTGCATTTATCCTCTTGACAAGTTATAAAGCATCCTGTCGAGTAGTTATACAGTTCCATTTAAGTGCTCGACAGGTTCTTTGTTGCTTGGTTGCTCTCAACGTCGCGCCAATGGCTGCAGCTTCAGGTAAGGTGTTGGCAAGTTGCCTTGTGCTACTCGATAGGTTCAGGGGAACCTCTCGAGATGTAGCTGAGACTTCTCGACTTCCCCTGCACCTTCAGGTATCCTCTCGATAGGATCTTCCACTGCACCTCTAACCTCTCGATAGATCTGTCATCCTCTCGGACTCTTCACTCTTTTATCTCAGGACCTCTCAATAGCTTGGCTTCTTTACCTTCTAACTCCTGGACGGGTTGGAGTACACTCTCTGATCCTCTCGATGGGTTGATGGAAACTCTCGAAAACTTGAGTTTTCTCTCTAGAACCTCTCAAGCTATTCTACTTTGTGCTTCCACAGCTGGCACACATCTTTGTGTGCTATCTTCCATTTGTCCAACACTCAGCTCCTCTCCAGGAGTTCAACCTTCATTGAATGCAACTGGTCTTGCTCCCACATGTGATTGCCATGGAGCTCTGAGGCTTTGTGGACTGCTTGATTGGCTGGCCTTTTGGCTGCATGAGCACATGCTTGAGCATCAAATTGCTTCTTTGGATTTTTTTAGATGGATGTCTGTACTAAGACTGTAATTTATTGCTTATCTATAAAATACGCTCAAAATACATTATTAGTCAACTCAAAGGTCTATCAAAGGCCAAGTTAGGAGGTGAAAAATGGTATTTTTCACTATTTAACACCTAATGGTAGGGTGAGTACTGGTGCAGAGGTCAATCTTCTTTTCAACTCTTGAAAGCTTTGTTCACACGACTCGGTCCACTCACATTTAGCAGTTTTTTGAGTGAGACGTGTGAGTGGTTCAACAAGCTTTACAAACCCTTCAACTAACCTTCTATAGTATTTGGCTAACCCCAAAAAACTACGTATTTCTATTACGGTTCTTGTCTGCTCCTATTTGACTATAACTTTTATCTTAGTAGGGTCCACTTTTATACCGGCCTCTGAGATGATGTGCCCAAGGAAGCTTCCTTGTTCTAGCCAGAATTCAACCTTACTGAGCTTTGCATACAATTGGGAGTCTTGAAGTGTTTGAAGTGCTAGCCGTAGGTACTACTGATGTTCTTCTCTCGACCTTCAGTAAACAAGGATGTTATCAATGAAAACAACTACCCATTTATCCAGATAAGGTTTGAACACTTGGTTCATGAGGTCCATGAAAGACACGGGCACATTGGTTAGCCCAAATGGCATGATGAGAAACTCATAATGACCATACCTCATGCGAAAAGCTATTTTCGAAATGTCTTCATCTTTCACCTTCATTTGATGGTAACCCGACCTCAAGTCGATCTTGGAGAAGAATCTCGCTCCTTGTAATTGATCGAATATATTGTCGATTCTTGGAAGCGGGTAGCAGTTCTTTATCGTCAACTTGTTCAATTACCTATAGTAAATGTAAAGATTCATAGAACAATCCTTCTTTCTGACAAACAGCATAGGTGCTCCCCATGGAGACACACTCGGCCTAATAAACCCTTTATCTAAAAGCTCTTACAACTACTCCTTAAGCTCCTTCAATTCAGCTGGTGCCATACAGTACGGTGCCTTTGATACCGGTTCTGTGCCAGGAGCTAAGTCTACTGAAAATTCCACCTCTCTGTCTAGCGATAAACCCGGTAGTTCTTCAAGGAATACATTAGGGAAGTTACACACGATGGGAATATCAAAATTTTTAACTTCCTCTTCTTTTTGGCTTTGTAAAAATATAAGGTAACCCTGACAACTGCTATTCATTAACCGTTCGACTTGTATAGCTGATATAAAAGGTGCGATGGTTAATTGTAGGCCATAGAACTTAAACAGTCTTCTCTTTTCAGGGTGAAAGGTGATGATCTTCCTACAACAATCGACGCTGGCATGGTGTGTGAATAACCAATCCATGCCAAGTATTACATCAAATCCTTGCATATGTAGTAGGATCAGGTCAAATTCTGTTTCATGATCTTTGTAATCTTCTATGGCGACAATCACTGATCGATACACTGTCTGTGCTAACAACACTTCTAGTCGGTACTAATACAACCAAGATAAAATCTAGCAGTTTAGGAATGACTTTCAACTTTGTTGTGAATTGAGGTGTTACAAACGAGTGTGTGGATCCTAGATTTATTAACACTTGAGCCTCATAACAGTAATAATCTCTCTTCCTATATATGTGTACAGTACCTAGGTTTCATGCACAACATTCAATTAGATGCATAGATGCCCGTGTTATGACATTTAAAGATAAAATTCCAAAAATTATTTTCCTTTATGCACCTTATTCATCTAAAGTGCGAATAAATAAAATTGATTATTCGAAAGGAATTTATACCTTAAATCACCTCATTGTTGGCTTGGGCATCATGTGTCGACACTACATATGCTTGGCCTTGCATCGTAGGCCGTGCAGATCTCAAGGTTTGGGTTGTTGTAGTTGCACCTTCCTTCATTTTTCAAAATTTTCTGATCTAGTGCCCCATCTTCCCACATTTGAAACAAGCTCCTGTAGTCTTATGGCACTCCTCAATTTTTTGTGATTTACCGCACTTCGCACATACATTTACTGGTGTGGAGGAGGCAGTATGAGAAGTTGTGGTTTGCGCTCTTGGTACACCCGTGACTGTCAGGCTTGATGCATTGAAAGGCCTTGGAGGTAGAGGTGGCAATGCTACCAGATTAAATGACCTTAGCGACGCCTCAAGAATAGGTAACTACTGCAATGTCATTAGATTCCTCGACCTCTTGCTGGCCTGCTCTGACCTCACGGCTTGAGACTGTCTCTTTCTACTTCTTGCTTGTTCATCTCTCCTTTTCAACATGTTATCAACGCCTCTCTCTACGATGAGGGCTAATCTTACCACTCGCTCATATGTCTGAGTGGCTACTTTTATGTGTATCTAATTAAGTTTTAATCTATTGCGAGCACACAATAGAAATTGTAGAGCTAGTATAGGATTGTTCCCACGAAGACAAGTTTTTCTATATTAACTTAATTTTTTGAAAACTTATACTTATCTTTTAAGTTTCTAATCTACTAGAGAAATATGAATAAAAGAATTATTTCTTAATCTAATTCTTGCAGAAAATAAATCCTAATCCTTCTGCTTTAGATTATGGTCGTTAATCACAATCTTTAGCTATCGGATATTTATGAAATTAAACAGTACCATTATACTATATATCAAGTTTCCTAGCATTGGTCGTCAATCAATACTAAAATCCTATCAATAGAGATTTAATCTAATAAATAATCTCCTAAAACTTGAACGTCAATCAAATTCTAGAAAACTAAAGATGGAAAAGTAAAAACCGTTACACTAATCTCCAAACTTCAACCTGAGTCATCAATTCAAATTAAAATTTGAAGATATTTACAAAGCAGGAAATTACAATAAAATAAATTTAAACTAAAAAGTAATAAAATATGTATCTTTCACCCCTCAGCTATAGTCGTCAATTGCTTATGAGAAACTATAGATATCTACTCTAATCTTTAGCTCCCAATTGCAGTCGTCAATTGCTCTTGAGAAACTTTAGATATCTAATCTACAAAGCAATAAAAATCTATTCTAAGTTGATCAAAAGAAAACTTAACCTCAGTCGTCAATTGATGCTGAGAGTTCCTTCGATGGTTATTCCTATGTGCCAAACCTATTATTTATAGATCATAAAGGTCGATTTATAAAACTTCTAATTCTAATAAAAGAAATTACTAAAATAAAGCTATTCTAATATAACTCTACTTCTAACTTTATCTTTCCTTGCTTTCCATAGTTAATGTACTTCTGGAGCTTCTCCTTTATTTCAGTAGTAGAGTCCTTTGAGATTGTTCTTCGTCAATCTTCTTAGATCCGTGATTCGCTGGACTTCTTCTTTTAAGAGATCTTCTAATTTTTTGCATGGCGGTATTTTTTCTCACGTGATCAGCAACTTTGAAAGGTATCTTTTCTGGAAAATCGTAAATCATAATTTTCTATCCTTTATTGAAACTTCCTCTGGAAAATCGTAAATCATGATTTTCAAATACAGCTTCCTATTGAACGATTCTTTATTACGATTCATCGTTTCTCTTGTATCATACTTTACTCTTGAGCGGCTTTTCTTCAAAAAATCGTAAATTATGATTTTCTTTTCTTCTCAATACTTGGTTTCACAAAATCATAAAACACGATTTTTCATTTTTTCAGTAGGCGATGACTTGTCTTTTAGTTCAATCATCTTTTTAGTGCTTTATGAGTTCATTTTGACGAATATTATTGTTGTGGTTCTCTTTTGCTATTTTTCTTTAATATTTGCACATCAGTAACTTATTAGTAGCAAACTATGTCCTAACATCACTAAGTTAAGGGTAGTAAAATGGTATATTATGTGACTGATCACACCCTCAAACGTACGCTTTACAAGTCCCTAGCAAACAAGGAAACATAAAACATCTTATACTAAAAATTAAATTGCCACTTTCGTAGGGAGCATGAATCCATTTAGTAGATGCAACTAGCCTTTAAACTCGTAGGTGATCTCTAGTGGAGGAGTTGTAGTCTCCTGAAGGTTTTTAGTAAAGTTACCTACAAACTTCAATTCTTTTTAGATTTTTAAAAAAATATATTTTTTTTTAAAGAAAGAAAGGTTAAAAATCTAAATTAACTAAGTTGACTAAGTTGCTCATCACATAGTTATTATGATTTTCTAAAATTACCAATCTTCTATCCTTACTTTCCATTATAACAGTCATCCTTGATTAGAACTCCAATAATTTTAATTCATAATAAGTAGGAAGTGTATGCATAAGTGAACTGTTTATTCTTCATAAAATTTTCTAAACTGCAGATTTAAAAAATATTTTCATTCAAAAACTCACTATTGACATACTCTCAAATAGATATCGAAACTTTTGGGTTCTCACAATGTATTATTTTAAAAAAATTAAGTCAAAGATAAAAAATTATCAATCTCATAGAAAAGGATATTCTATTCTATCCATATGAATCCCTGTGCAATCCATAGTACCTATTATTCATATCTCTACTAGGCTTATGCTTTTGTAAATAGTAAATAAAAAAGGTCTTTTCTTCAGCTTGTAATAGGGCTTTGAGTTTCAGAAGGTGTCAAAGAAAGGTAGAAACGGATTCAAATTTTTTTTAAGAATTTAGCTCTTCTTTCTCTTATCTTTTCAACTTGTTTTTTTTTTACTTCAATAAATATCCATGAATTGGGTAACTTCTTCCCATTTTTTTTGTTTTTCTAAATCCTATTTCTTCAATTTCTCTGTAAAATCATATTTTACAATTTTTTCTTCTTTGAATCGTAATTTTTTTTTTCAAATTGTCCTTTTACGATTTTTCACTCATTTCCCATATTCTTCTTTTGATTTCTTCAACTGTACCCTTTTTAACATTCCCTTTATCTAATTTTTCTTTTTACTCCTTTCACTCAATCTTCTTCTCTTCTTTTACATTCTAAAATCTCAGAAAATATAAGAGTTAAAGGTTGAAAGCTTTGGCTAGTACATATGGTTAAGGGTTTATCAGATTTTTGGTACAAAGAAATTCAGTTTTGACTTCTAATATGGGTTCAAGGGATAAAATTTTCTAAGATTTTAGCTTTTTGGCTCTGTTTTAATAAAAGATGGTCTTTAATCATCTTTATGATTTACTAGCATAGATGCCTTATTGGTTTGATATTTCTATCAGAAAGTTCTAGACAAAAAAATTAGGTTATCATAGATATAGAATATTTTGATTCTAAATTCAGCATATGAGATTTCATATCAGTATAGAAGTTCAAAGAGATTTTTTGACTTGAATAAAAATGGTCTCTCTGAATAAAAGAGGAAATATGGCTCAAAATCTCACTGGTTTATAATTTTGAAACTATAGTCTAAAATTTTATAGTGCACATCAATCTATTGTTTCAAACATCCATTCTAATACAATGTTCAATGAGCTAAGTATGAATTGTACTGTTCTTTATTCTGATTATTGAACTCCTTCTATAATGGATTGTAAGTTTTTAAGATTTATAATTTTTTCTATCATAATTCCTATGTAAGGATCAACAACAAAAACAAAAATTTGAAAAAATTTATTTTACAAAAACAAAATAAATAAAACTACATGATTTACTACTATCCTAATTATACTACTATTATAAACTAAAAATGTGTATCCCCCCCAAATTTAATTCAGACAATGCCCTCATTGGCACAAAAACAGGGGATACTTAAAATTATTTGCCTAAAATTATTGATATCTCTGATTGCTTATCAGACGTAAATTTTTTTTTGCAAAAAATGTTTCCCCAAACATGAGGAAAGTACAACGATTTTATTTCTCAGAGACATTAATAACAAAAATGAAAGAAAAGTTAGTAACAATTACATAGTTAGTAGAAAAAAATGAAAGTTAGTAAAAAAGAAAATACTATATATTAACTAAATATTTACAATGAACAGGAAATAATTAAAAAAATTAAAAACTAATTTCATAAAAGAAAATAATCCTAGGAAAAATCTAGAAAGATCATACCTGTGAGGTTTATAATATTCTGTTTTATTTTTTTACTCACTTGGTGATGATAGGTATGATACAAGGATAGAAGTAGTAGAGTCATCTTCCGAGTCGGACCCTCAGCTGTAGAATAACCCTCTTGTTCTTCTTCTGAAGGTGGATCTCCATGTGTTTCAGGCTTTGCCTCAACTGTGGTTTCCTTCTCATCACTCATTTGGCAAGAGCTTCCTTCCTTACACTATTGCTCCTTATCAACCTTTTCTTTATTTTTCATATCCGCAGTCAACTTCTTGATCACAACAAATTTAAGGTGTATCTCCATTCTTATCTTTTCTGCTTTATCTTGTTCTTTTGTTATTGTGACCAAGCTATTCTTTATTAGAGCCTCAATGATCTGCTTTTGTTCAACATTGATTGAGCTTAGGGAATCTTGAGCTTCTTGAAGTTACAAAATTTTCCTTTCAGCTATGGTCAATAGATGATCCCTCTCACTCAGCTGTTGATGGAGTTTTTGCTGGTAGTCTTTAAGAGCTCTTTCCCTTATAGTTTCTGCATCGTCTGGTACTACCATTAAACTTCCAAATTGTTCAAGCATAGCTGTCATTTTATCTTCATATACCTTCCTTTCCTCTTCCCATGCTTGCTGATTTTTGCTCATTATTCTATTCTTTGCTTGCAGATGGGTAATATATGCTTGAAGGGTTGAAGTGGCATTCTGGACTCTCTTCTCTGTTTCTAATGCCCATTTTGCATGATGATCTTGCACAACTTTTCATCGCAAACCTTCCATTATTTTTGTGCACTCTTGAGATGTCAACGTAGTATCAAAGATTCTCTTCTTTAGTCTTTGAAAATCCTCCATCTGTTTCTTTACCACATTTGGTAGTGGTGCCAAATTTGGGGCATATATATTTAGTCATTGCTCTACTTCCCTCAATTTGGTCACTACATCTTGGAATGACAATAGAGTCAGTTCATGTGTAAGTTGCCATTACTCTACTGCCTTTCTAGCTCGGGGATTGATGTGGTAGTGATGGGAGGATCCACAGGGGGTACTTCTTCTCCATTTAATAATTCTGTGAAACCCCCTCTTGGTAACTCAGAGCTTGGTCTTGCTTCAACTGCTTGAACAATGAGAGTTTGCTCTATATTGGCTGCAATTGTAGGTTGAGCAACAGGCTCTACTGATACAGGGATATATCTAGAAGTAGCCATTCCAATAATTTGTTGGCCCATTGGTGAAGTAATTTTTTCTGTTAGTTTAATGTTTAGGCTCACAGGGTCTGCTTTAGTAACAGTGGAAGGGGGCATAACAAGCCCTACTGGTGAGTTCAAAGCAGGGTCATAGAGACTGGCTTGATCTGCAACTGGGACTCATGACTTGGTTATTCTCTCTGGTACTGGAGAGATAATCTCTTCTTTGCTCTCTCTCCTAAGGTTGAGTAGAAGTACTCACACCTTCTTCCATAACTACTTCTTCTGTGGCTACGATTTCTGCTGGCTGCTCTATGGCAGTCTCTTCTCGACCCCTATGATTTTACGGGATTTGTGGTCTAGAGGAAGTACTTTTAGTGCAAGAAGTGAGCGAGATTTTCTTTTTATTTTTGACAACTAAAATTCTCCAATAGGTTGAGACTATTAAGCCTTCCTCTATTCTCGATAAAGCTTTTTCCATGGGGTCTATACTATACCCCACATTCATTAGCAGATTTGAGATAAGGCCTCCAAATGGCAGGGTCAACTTCTTCGTCTGATATTTTTCTTTACTCAAATTTTCCCTCACAGTGGTGATTACTTCAAAAAGGTAAGAGGGAACATTCAACCAATAGCAATTCGCCATCAAGTACAATGCCTTGGAAAAAAGTGCCCTTCTCTTTGTTTCATGACCCGTGGGGTGAATAGTCTTATGAATTAGTATGTTGAAGAAGTGAAGTGATAAAATCCTTGCTTCCAAGTCCTTTCGAAGGAGAAAGGACCTATTGTTAAGTAGTGAAAAATACCATTTTTCACCTTTTAACCTGACCTTTGATAGACTTTGAGCTGACTAATAATGTGTCCTAAGTGCATTTTATAGATAAGCAACAAATTGCAAGCTTAATGCAGATATCCACTTAAAAGAGCCCAAGAAGCAAATTGGTGCTTAGCATATGACCTTACAGACCAAAGGCTAGCCAATCAAGCAATCCACGAGAGCCTCAAAAGTTCATGAGCTTGTTTTAAGCTTAACTGTGAAGGCTTGAGGCTGAGTGCAGTTGCAGAGAATGAAGGTTGAATCCGCCAAAAAGTTGATGGATGTTGAACAAATGAAGAACAACACACCCAAGATGTGTGCCAGCTGTGGAAGCACAAGGCATAACCTATCAAGAGGTTAAATCCAATTGTTGAGAGGTCTTAAGAGTAAGAAATGAAGCAGTCAAGAGGTTGAACGTGTGTATAAGAAGCTGTCGAGAGGTATTGAGTTGAAAAGATGAAGATCTCGAGAGGTTCTAGCACCTACCGAGAGGTTGGAAGTACATACATGGATCCTGTTGAGGGGATACTTTAAGGTACAGATGAAGTCGAGAAGTTTTTGATACTTATCGTGAGGTTCAACGGAATCTGTCGAGCAGTGCAAGATAACCCGTCGAAAACTTACCAGAAGTAACGCTCATTCTCGCGAGGATTGAGCCAACCTGTCGAGCACTTTACTGGAGAATGTATAACAAGTCAATAGGTTGATTATAACCTGTCGATAGGATGAATGAAAAACTGCATAGAAGGAGAAGAATGGCTTCCAATCCTATCGACTGGTGCAAGCTAAACCTCTTGAGGAATCTCCAAACCCTTCGAGAGCTGCTACAATTCTATCAAGAAGCATATAGAAGCTGTCGAAAGCTAATACAACTTGTCGATGTGAACATAAAGTAGATCTGAAACTTGTCGAGAGGTTCCCTGAACCTCTTGACACTCATTTTGGCAACTTCTCAATTTTCTTCCTTCAGTAACTGCCAATTCCAGCATCTTATGCACGAGTTCCAAAGCACATCAGCGACTCTTGGGGGTATTTTTAGTATTCAACTATGCATGATTGGAAACCCTAATGGTCTCGCATGCATTTGCTAATCGTGGACCAATGGGAGAAGAGCGTCTAGAAGAGAAATTGATCACATCTGCAGCCCAGAATAATAGAATTATTCTCTTGGGCTCTGATTGGCTGAAACAGATCTAAGACAGAGGAGGAAGGTATAAAAAGAGAAGACCAATCCAGAAACGAAGAGTTCTTTCCAGAGGGATTCCATAGATGAAAATAAGGGAAAACCAGAGCTGAGATTCATCCTTCCTTCTTCTTCCATTCTCTCTTTAGCCAATCATGAGTGGCTAAACTCTTTCGAGTAGTGAGGGTGAGGTTGATCTGTAACTTGGGGAACTTGAGAGCATTATTGTGGGTCAATTGTTGCACAGACTACAAATCTGAGAGCACTTCATTGTACTTCTTGTTTTCCTTCAATGAATTATTAATTTTATTTCCTAGTTAGATCTATAGATCATCTTGTTTCACTTTATTCTCGATCAGATTTGTGTAGATGGGACCAGCCCACCCACTTAACTGGTAGATCTCTTGAATACCATTTGATTTTCCTAGATCTGATACTCATGTGGGTGCTTGTGCCTGTGGCCTGGCATTCACAGCATTTGTAGTGATTATCATGTTCCGAGGGAGGTCTTAGAAAGGACGGACTCTATTGGATGGTCTGTGACCATTAAAGTGGACAGATCATCATTGCCTTAAGAGCAATCTAATTCTCTGGCTGAAATCAGATTCTTCTACCCTGCAGCTGTGCTTGTAGCTAGATGGGGGATTGTTGCGCATTGAACCCTTATAATACTGTCAAATCACCCAAGTAGCAATGAGACCAGATCCTGAGTTGCTCTTCTCCATTTTTCTATTTTATTTTCACCACATTTCCCTTCATTTGCTAGATCTGAACTCTTTGGTTAATTCCAATATATTTTTGCAATTAGTTTTTTTTTTTTATTGTAGTTTAGCTTAATGTGATAACCCTTCAAAACCTCTCCTCTTCCTTTTGTTGTTTTTATTTAGAGTAGTATAAGGTAGAGTGCCAGATTTGTCTTAGATCTGGAGATTTACTAAATTTTAGCACACATTTCCCTGTGGACATACCCTTACTTACCTATCAAAACTTGCTGCAACAACCCTTATTCTTGTAGGACTGACTGCTTACCTTAGTTCATCCTTGCTATAATTTGTGCAGTTAATCTGCTATTTTAATCATATAATAATTACAAGGTGGGCAGTACAACAAGTTTTTAGTATTGCTGTCAGGGATCTGTGTTTTTAAAAGTGGTAGATTTAAGTTTTCTCGATTTTAGATTTAGATTTTTCATTGACTGTTAAGTGTTTGATTAATTGCTACTTTAGTCTTTATTGTAGTTTCACTCTGCTTCAAATCTGGATCTGTGGAGATAAGAGGAGCATTGTACCAATTAGAGGAGCAATTGGAGGAGCTAAGAGGAGCATTCTCTGTGGACATACCCTTACTTACCTTTTAAAACTTGCTACAATATCCCTGGTTCTTGCAAGACTGGTTTCTCACCTTTATTCCATATATTTGTAATTTGTGCATTTTAATTGGCTATTTTAATCATATAATAATTGTAAGGTGGCAGCAGAATAAGTTTTTGGCACCGCTGTCAGGGAACTTGTGTTTTTAACTTGGTAGATCTAAGTGTTTCTCATTTTTAGAATTAGATTTTTAATTGCCTGTTTAGTGTTTGACTAATTGCTGTTGTAGATTTTTGTAGTTCATTTGTTTGTTTCAGATCTAAATCTATGGTGTTGAAAAGAGCATTATACCAATTGGAGGAGCAAGCTTTGCTTAAGTTTGCATTTCCTAACTCTGTTTATATTTCTAGATCTGTAGCTTTGTAGATTTGCAGCATTAGTTGTGTATTTTGTGATTGTTTTGATTGAATTTTGTGCTATAATTTTCTGTATTGAATTTTGTTTCTGTTGTGTGTATGCTTGGGAGGAAATCTCTTAATCCTGAGATTGCTCCCTTAGATCTTGAAGTTGAAAGACTTCTTACACCTAAGCAAACCATACACACACCTGTAGTTGATTCTAAAATTGCTGCAATGGGTGAGTAACCTAGGACCTGAAAGGAATTCAATGCACCAGGGGTTTACAATTCTCCCTTCTGCATTCAATACCCTGCTGTTCAAGGAAACTATGAGATCAAGTCTTCTATCATACAGATGTTACCCTCATACCATGGCCTGAGCAAAGAAGACCCATATAAGCATATTGATAAATTTTTGGGACTATGTACTACCTTCAATATTTTAGGTTTGGGGGAGGAAGCAACCAGGTTGAGACTCTTTCCTTTTTCACTAAAGGATAGAGTCAGAACTTAGTTGCCAATGCTCCCACCCAACAGTATTCAGTCCTGGAATGATCTAAAATGTCAGTTTTTGGCCAAATTTTTTCCCATGTCTAAAACAAGTCAGTTGAGGAAGAGCATTATCTCATTTGCTCAAGCCTCCACTGAAGATCTTCACCAAGCCTGGGAGAGATTTAAAGAACTCTTGAAGCAATGTCTCCATCATTAGATTCCTGAATGGCAACTTCTCCAAAGTGTCTATCAAGGAATTGATCATAAAAGTATAGATATGGTTGATGCTTCTTGTGGTTGTACATATCTCCACAAGATAGCAGATGAAGCTTGGGAGTTATTTGATATCATCAGTGAAAAATCCATGCAAAAGGAGACATGGGCAAGAGATGTTAAGACCCCTAGATTGGTGAGAGAAAATACTACCAGAGGGAAAATGTATGAGGTGAGTGGACATAATGATTTAGAGAGGAAAGTGGATAGCCTGACCCTAAAGTTTGATAAGCTCATGGGAGCAATGTAGTCTCCAATGGCTGCTAAAGTGGAGGAGGCATGTGTCATATGCCAGTCCCCCACTCACTCGAGGAATGTCCTTCAGCTGTCCATTTTCTAGATTTTGTGATGGAACATGTGAATGCTGCTCAGTCCTATGGACAACAGCCTACTGCTGGTTATCATTAGAGAAACCACCCCAACTTAAGGTGGAGGCAAGATAATTTTCAAAACCACCAGCAACAACAACCACTACAGTCCATGCCCTATATGAATGCCCAGCCATACCAGTAGAATTATTTTTCAAGGCCCCAATACCAACAACCTATGGCCCAACCAATGGTTTAGCCTGTGCATCAAAGTGCACTAGTCCTAGCACCCTCTAGGTCCCTCAAATTTGAAGAGCAAGTTCTCGCTTCACTGCAGAATTTGGGCCCTTTATCTCAAACTGTTAACTCCCACAGTCAAAGCATCAAGAAGATAGAGGACCACCTTGGTCAGCTATCTAATTTTTTGGCTAGGAGAGAAGAGGGGAGACTGCCCAATCAACCCATGAACAATCCAAAGGGGTAATATATGATTGATGAGACTTCTTCTCATGAGGAAGTCAAATCTGTCACCACCTTGAGGAGTGGGAAGCTGGTGGATAACCAAGTTGATAATGAGCCTGATGAGTCAAGTGCAGAAAATGAAGAAACAACCCATGAAAATATGCAGTAAGAGCAGCATATAAAAAATAAGGGGGGTGATGTGCCCCTATAGAAAATTAAAAATGAAAATAAAGAAAAAATTGATGAACTTGCTAAGGCTACAGATGGGAGGACAATTCCCCATTTGCCATTTCCTAATGCATTGAAAGCAGCTTCTCCTTTTGATAAGGGAAATGCTAAGGTTGAAGAAATGATGGAAACTTTCAAACAAGTAAATATCAACTTGACTTTACTTGATACCATCAAGCAAGTTCCAGCCTATGAAAAATTTTTGAAAGACTTGTGCACCCACAAAAGACAGTCTAGGATACACTTATCTAAGAAGGTCTTTTGTGCTGAGAAAGTGAACCAAGTGCTTCAAGACCCTGGAGTCCCTACAATTCCCTGCATCTTTTGGGACCACACAATTGAAAAAGCTTTACTAGACCTGGGAGCTAGTGTGAATTTGCTTCTATACTCAGTTTATGAGAAGCTGGGCCTCGGAGAGTTGAAGCCCACATATGTGGTCTTGCAACTAGCTGACAGGTCGGAGAGGAAACCAATGGGGATTGTAGAGGATGTGTTAGTTGGAGTTGATAAATTCTTTTACCCAATTGATTTTCAAGGGCTAGATATGGAACCAAGCAAGTGTGCTACCTCCATCCCCATGATCTTGGGCAGGCCATTTTTGGCCACTGCAAATGCATGTATACAATATAGATCGGGGGAAATAGAGGTAACTTTTGGCAATATGAAAGTCAAGTTAAATGTGCATGATGCAGCCCATCCACCTCATTTGAATAATGAGAATTGTTTTATAATTGATGTTTTTGATGAGCTTGTGAAAGAGGCTTTGCCTAAGCAACTGCATTGTAATGTTCTTTGTGATGATTTTGGTGATGTTTTTGAGAATGTGGTGGAGCCTGTATTGACCATTCGCTATCATGAACCTCCATGACATTATTGAGTTTCAACAAATGTATATTATGCATAATAATTTATGTCCTTGGTTATTTATTTTTTGCTGATTTTTGTTTTTGTTTTAGCTCTGTGTGGCAACATAAATTTTCCACGTGTGCTAGTACCTTAGGTAGGAAAATGAGTCAAAGCTGTGAAGCGAATAGAGTTGGAGTGTCAAATCATTTGGGGAATGAACTGGGAACTGAGTACATGCCTCTTTCAACTGAAATACAACCTGTCGATAGGTTCTATGAACATGTCGACAGGTTCTGAGAGTTCCTAGTTTGCACTTCAACAAGATCTAGAAGCTGTTGAAAAGTGTGAATTAATTCACGACAGGTTCTGATGGCTTTAGTTGAATTCTCGACAGGATTAGAATATTTATCGAGAGGTTTACGTGTTAGATTTAAAGTACCTATCGAGAGGGTTTGTGAACCTCTCGAAATGATCCTCTTTAAAACCTTGAACCTGTCCACAAGATGGAATGAACCTCTCGAAAAGCTGGCTTTTGTATTCTTGAACTCGTCGAGAGGATTGTGTGGACCTCTCGCGAGGATCTGTCACTTTGCACTTCTCGATAGGATGCATCAACCTGTCGACGACTTGCCCCAATCCTGTCGAAGCTCGTTCTCCATTATTTTTAACCTAACGACAACTCCACTTTTGCCATTCGACAACTTCTCTCCTAGTTTTGAGGCTTCTCTGGCGATTTTCCCATTTTTTCTTTTTCTCTCTCTACCTCACTGGTTGCTACTCTAAACACGTTGCCACTACTCTAACTGCTTTAATTTCTTCAGGGCTACATTTTGCACCTAGTCTGAGTTGATTTTGTGTTGTGCACAGCATGATCTGTGAAATCCTAGTCTTTTATTGGTAAGTTCTTCTGCTTTTCCTCATGACTTCCAAGCTTGGAATTTCAATTTTTAGTTCGTCTGGGTCATTTGAGCATTCAAGAGGTCTTTGTGGTGATTGCTATTGAATTAGTGGTGATTGATAACGTGTTGATTGAGTAATGGCTGATCAAGAGGACACCTTGGCTAATCTTTTCAAAGTGCCTTCTAAATCTGCCACCAAAGCCACTAGGAAGTCCAGTAGGAAAACCACAAAGCCTAAGGAAACCTCACCTGTAAAAAGGAAGCTTGTCATGGATGAAGCTGAGAAAATTGTTAAAACTAAGAAGGCCAAGAAATCTAAGAAGGCCCAAATCAGTGCAGACATTGTTGAGGAGGCCCCTGAGACACAACCTAACCTAGTGCTTGATATTCCTGAGGCTGAGCCTAACCTTGAATTAGAGCCTGAAGTCCCTTTGCTCAGAACCACTCCCAATGAATTTGTGGATGCCTTAGGCTTGATCCCTGAGATAATTGTTGACACCCCCTATTTCTCTAAGGTAGAGGAGTGTCAGGATACTTTGAATTATTTGGTGAAGGTAGGCCTGACACCCATGTTGAGCCCACTAAATGAATAATCTTACCCAAGACTGGTTAAGTTGTGGTATCAGAATCTCAGGAAATAAAGCAAGCCAGATTCAATTGAGCCCTGCCTTGTCATTTTGATTGATCATGACTCAAAGATCCATCTGAGGTTGCCAAAGAGTCGGATGATTAGAGTTGTACAGTTAGGATATTTGTGCATAATCTCTTGAAGCACACTTTCCTTTACATTATGCACATTTTGGGTGTTAATATAAGAATCTTGCTTTAGTGTATTTACTGTAATTTTCTTGTCCTCATTTGTGTATTTTGTTTACTACTAGTTCTTATTTTGCTTCTGTATTGATGTTCTTTGTTTAGCTGCAGTTTATTTGTTTTGCTTTCCTTGCTTTTCTGTTTATATTTTTCTCATGCTGCACATCCCTTTGTCTTTCAAGTAGTGAGGACACTTCTCCTCATAGGTTTGGGGGTGTGGCAAGGTTTGCCAATACAGTAGTTAATGGTAGTGCAGCAAGGTCTTAACAGAAATTGAGGAAATGAAATGATTTCCCACTTGATTTTTTTTTAAAAAGAGGAAATTAAAAACCTTTTAAGACTGGAACATGCTATAGTTCTAACACTTTCATGAAGAAAATGTCAAGAATTTTTAAAAATTGATGTTTAGTGAACCTGAAATGAGAGAAAACTGTGAGGATACACCCCAGAAATTTGATGAAAGACCATACCCAGAGAGATTTAGGGCTAAATTTTTTTTTCTTTGAAGAGTGTTTGAAAAAATTTTCTACTCTAAGGACTGATTGAATCTACCTTTGCTCACTAAAAGTTAGGCAAATCCAAGTTGAAATAGCTTGGCAGCACTCAAGACATTGAGGACATGAAGTAAGGCCATCCCTTGGATAGGTTGAGCTTAAAATTTTCCCACCATTGAACTGCCCTTGATACACACCATTTGAGCCTTAAAAATCCAAGCTTCCTTTGACAAAAAAAAATTAGAGTACTTGAACCCAAACCTTAGTGACCTGATTTAGCCTGACCCTCACTCTGAGATTTCATAAGGTAAAGGAGAATAAGTTGAACAAGGTGGAGCTGGTTCAACATTTGGCAGAAAAGAGAAGAAAATACATCAAAAGGCAGTTGTGTATCAGAAGTACAATTGTGGGAATCCAGCCCATAAAAAGAAAAATGTAGAAAAATACAAAAAAGCCCACAAAAAAGAAAAGAAAAACAGAAAAGCAAAACAAAAGAGTGAGAATGAGAAGTCATTTCATTGAAAATTGAAGAGAAGATTAGAAACTGGCCGCTTCAAATATGAAAATTCAAGAAGTAGATGGAGCTATGCTGAAATGAAGGTTGTGAAGTTGCAAATCACCTCCTTACCTTATTGATTTCTCAATTTTGAATTATATTCCACCCTTTTATTCTTTGAAAACTTCACCCATAAGCCACATTACAACCCAATAAAAAGTCCTTACTGATCTAAAATTGATTAAGCTGTTGTGACAGCCCGGATTTCGGCACCTCGAAACTCGTGCCATTAGCACGATCCTCTAGACCGTGCCCCATGGCTATGTACGGAACATTGGTATAACAAGCAATATAAAGATAAAATGGAACAATAACTATACGATGTGGAAGTAAAATACTATTCTAAGTATAAACTCAAAAGACAGTTCTAATTTCATGCCACTGCTTGAAAAGAGAACCAATTTGAACCATCGGTGGTAAACAGATCACCCCAGATGGTTCGCCAAAAAGAATATATCAATTAATTATATTGTTTATCAAAATAAAGGCTTGACATACCAAGCCGTACCAAGGAGCTCTCAAAACTACTCTCTCAAAGTACTCAGTGGAGTCTCCTAGAAGAAGTCCTCAGGAGGGGGCTCCAACTAGTCCCCAGGCACGTAATCCAAATCACTCAAATCCACATCTCCTGAACCCTTGGGCGCTGCTAGCACTGGACCTGCGACGTATAGTCTAAAGGATGAGCTACATCCTAGCTCAATAGGGAACAACACAATGAACATATAAGTCAAAATCTCACATATATTCCATAATATTCTAAGCATGATATATCTATGCATTTGCTGGAAAAATAGTTTAAAAGATGATAATTATGCCTTGAAGTTTATTGGTGGTTTGCATGTTTCATTTATTCTCAAATTGTTCATGAATTACACTGATTAGGCATAAAGTAAAACTTAAATCTTCAACTTAAGTAGTCCTCGAACAATATAACATCGAGCCTCGATGGAATACCCTCCATCGTCGTTTAAATAGACAGTTGTTATATGTATTCCCTGAGAATACTACCCAAGCCCCTTTCTCATAGGCGGCGGGGTTAAATCTCACTCAACATCCCTGGGATGTACTTACTATGTACAGATAAACCTCCGTATCGGTGTACGGATTGGCCGCCGTACCGGTCACGGATATCCTGTCGAGTCAGTCGTGGGTATCCCGCCACATCGATGGGGTATTCTATTCAAACCTTAAATAACAAAAATATCATGTGCTTTACATATAGTTATTCACCGTGTAAAAGTGCTACTTTATATCAGTTAGGCCTTATCAGTAGTTATCCAATCTTACTTACATTCCTGGGATGTCTAAATTACTTGCATCACACTGATGCCTTTATCACTTTCTCATCCCCTGGGGATGCCTCATTTTCATTAGCTTATTTGGTCTCAGTTACTCGCATCACACTGATGCCATTATCACTTTCTCATTATTGTCGATTTCAAGTGTGCTTTGCTTATTGGTTGGTGTTGAAAATTAATTAAAAACCAAAAACAGAATAGAACAGGGGATGAATCAGCACCACTCGGAAATCCTAGACCTGCAAGATACAGGGTCCTTTGTAGCAAGTTTTGATAAGTAAGAGTTTGTCCCACAGGGAAAGGTGATCTAAGGCTCCAAGGGAGCCGTCTCTAGTAGTCCCTCCAGATCTGTCTACAGATCTAGCAGTCCTAAAAGGAGGGGAGTTTGAGGTCACTTATTCTAAGTATTCTAATAACTAAATTACAGAAAGGATTGAGAGGATGGATGGAGTGTGGAAAATAATTATAAAAAGGGTGAGAAATATGTTTTTGAGCCAAGATCAGAGGAGTTCTTGTAACTCGATTTAGATCCGATGTTATAGAAATCTCCAGAGGCTACATTATCACCTCTCGAGGAGAAAGGATCCAACCCATCTCTCGCCATGACTCCACCCTTAGGGCTATAACCATCACTTGAATGGTCACGCATCATCCCATAGAGCCACTATCGAGGGATGGGTCGAACATAACAATTAAATCATTGCAGCACTATTTCATCCAAAGCTATCACCGAGAATCCATAGGGAACCTCAACCTCAAAGTTCCATATGTGGGCTAAGGTCGGAAAACCATGATAGCCCAGACACATGGAACCAGCAAGCGATTGAGTACAACCTTCGATCCAGCTGTCCATTGCTTGAGAGAGGCTACAATGGTCCAGTCACCAGCCTATAATCTCTATAACCATATCAGATCCGGCATCTGATGGCAGATCTATACAAATATGGGGGAGTCTGCTCTGTACAATCCCTCACCAGGCTTCTACAAGCTCAGGTGAAAAGAAGAAGGATCCATCTTGGATCGGTGGATCAGAATCACCCTAAGGCTATAATCTGTCCACATAAATGGTCACAGACTATCCCAGAAGTTATCCTCCTCACGGAGCCCAAAACAAAACAAGATTTTCGCTGCTACCACCATGTTCACCAGGCTACCAGCTCAAGCTCCCATGGGGATTTCAGATCTAGTAGGTCCTGTGGTGGGGCTAAGGCTGGAAAACCATGATAGCCCAGACACAAAGGTTTCTTGGATCTGAGTGGCCCTTAAAATCAGTCCTCCATTGCATAGGCAATGGAGGATCACAAGGCAGCAGCCTTGCACAGAGCATCTCACAAATTAACAGTAATCCCACAAAGTATAAATCCTATTAAAAAACTTCCATTAATCTAACTCAAATGCATATACAACGTCATAGCCAGCAATTGCTGGACTATGGAGAGAAGAAAAGAAAAAGAAAAAGAAAAACTACTTACTGCTAAAAAGAAAGAGAAAAGAAAAGCGATCTGAGATAGGTTCCGAGATTCCTAAACCTAAGCTAGGCCTAGGTATATATAGCAGTGGGGTGGCGGCGCATTAGGGTTAGGAAACCCTAATTTTAATGATGCCACGTGGCCTTCTACTGATCCTTGGATGCCTCGGGGCATGTGCACGGAGATTTGAGCATAGGAATGCGTGCCCTAATCATTGGAAGTCTTCAGAATGCCCACTGTTGAAGAGATGGAAGTTTGGGTTCAGAGCCTCGCTAGGTAGCTGTAGTTTCCCAGACTTCTCGTGTGGTGGCTCATTGCTCTGCGCTAGGATGATTTGACACTGTAGCTTTAGCCGTCGCGAGGTTGCCTTGGTTTGCTCTTCAGGCAGTCGCGCGGTAGAGAGTTGAGCTCTCGCTGGGTTGGAGTTCGTGAGGTTGAATAGAAAACACAGTCTCAAGCATCGCGAGGTTGCAATTCAAGCAGTCGCGCGAGAACTGCGCAAGCTCTTCTCTTTACTTGGACTTCGCAAGTTACCTCGCGAGGTTCTTTTGAGTTCTGAACTGCGCGAGGTTCTTTATCTCACTCAATCTTCGCGAGCTGGCCTTTGCCTTCGCCAGGATTCTTTCTTTCTTGAATGGCGCACGAACTGCACGAGGCGTTCTTCTTCTGAGAATTGTACCCCGCGATGACTGCGCGACAGCTGCGCGAGAAATCTTCTGAAGCTCTCTCTCCTCAGCTGTCTTAAGCGAACTTCGCGAGATTGAGAGAAGTCTGCTTTGAACTGTGCGACACTGAGTGCTTTATTCTACCCTTGAGCTTCACGAGAGCTGCTTGGAGTTGAGTTTCTGAAGCTCCCCAATCATTCATCTCAGGCGAGAGGTTGCTGCATGCTTGGGAAGCTCAAATTGATTCTGTGAGGCTTCAAGGTTCATTCTTACTGAGGGGCATCTGGTGCCAAAGCAGGCTCCATAACAGGATTCTTGGCCTTATTTCACTGCTAATTATTTCCTGATCAAAACACTTAAGACAAGTTTATTAGGTGGCTAAGGGTCTAATCAAAGGTTAAGTTAAGGGGTGAAAAGTGGTACTTTTCAGGTCTTAACACACCCCCAAACCTAATCTTTGCTAGTCCCTTAGCAAAGCTACATTAAATCTACTCTACAAATTAAATGCCACTTTCGTAGGGAGGACGGATACATTTAACATATGTACCAAGCCTTTTAAACCCCTAGGTGATCCCTAGTGGAGGAGTGAAGTCTCCTGAGGGTTTTCAGTGAAGACACCCACAAACTTCTCCAATGAAATAGTTAACTAAAGTGCAATGTCTTCCAATGAGCAGTTAAGGAATCAGATTTAGTCTACTCATGAATCAGCATAAAAGAAGTTTAATTCATTGGTTGCACAGGAACTTAGACAGCATAATTCGCATGTTAGCATAGCATTTCCAAATAATTTGTGATCACAGAAGACTGCACAAGTGCATGTCAGCACTGAGCTTATCCTTATGTCAAAAAATTAGGTTAAGGCCATACATAATACATTCAAGTTCAGACCTAAAAGAAAGCTTTTCAGGGCATACTCTCATCAAGGTTTGTTGAGGGGTTCAGTTTCTCACCGGCTCAAGAGCAGTTACATCCCCCAACTGGGTTTGTGAGCATGAGCATAGGCAGAGTTCTTAAGTGCTGGCATCATTGTCAATTTCTCACCATAAATTAGATAATTCCTTATCTTCACATGACAGCTCACTCAATCTTTGGATCACAAGGGCTTTTAACTGGGTTGAAATGTGGCTTATGGGGTATGGTTAAAAAGGATGGAAGGTTTGAAAAGGGGTTCAAAATTTGAGAACTCAGTGGGTGCAGGAGGTGGTTCATGACTTCACCTTCTTGAATTCAGCTCCCTTCATCTTCTTTGAGATTTTCAGATTTGAAGTGATCAGTTTCTCTTCTTGATTTTGATTTTCCAATGAAGGTTCCTCTTGACTTCTCTCTTATTCCTCTTCATTATTATTATTATTATTATTATTATTATTATTATTTTGTTTCTTTTTGCTGGAGTTTTCTTCTTTTATTTATTTATTTATTTTGTTTTTGCTTCTCAGAAATGCCACCATGTCCTCAGTTACCATTCTGCCAGAATAGATGCTTCTTCTCCATTCACCTAATGCTGACCATAGCTAGTCCATCTTCAACTCTTTCTCCTTTACCTTCTAAATTCTCAGAGTGAGGGTAGGTTGAATCAGGTTCATAGGTTCAGGTTCAAGTACTCAGGTGTATTTTGAAGAAATTTAGGATTTAAAGCTCACAAGGGCAGTTGCTTTATGATTGATCTTTTTAGGCTCAAACTGTCCAAGAGAAGGCCTTGATCCTTTCCTAGGTCTCATGAGTACTGTCAGTTGTTTCAACTTGGAGTTACCTAACTTCTAGTGAGCACAGGGACTCAGCCAGTCCTTAGAACTAGAAGAAATGCCTTAGTTACTCCTCAAAAGAAATATTTTGTAGGCCCAATTCTCACTGGTTATGGTCATCCTTTGAACTTTTAAGTATGTCCTCACCTTTTTCTCTCTCTACTGATTCACTAAGTGCAGATACACATGTGTTTCCTTGGTGAAATTATTATGGAAATGCGGAATATTAGAAGTCTATAGTGTTCAATGTTTGCATAAATTTTAAACTTCTTAATTTTATGATTCTTAAGTAGATGGAGGTCCATTTCCATATTGCTCAGATGGGTCTGCTGCACTTATGTTAACTGTTCCATTGGCAGGGTCTGCCTGCCATACCCCCAAACCTATGAGGAGCAGTGTCCTCACTGGTTCAAGGTCAATGTGGAGCAGAGTTATTGCAACATAACAGAAAAGAACAAGAAATAAAGTAACCAACAATAGAAAACAGATTAGTATAGCAGAAAAGAAAGATATTATTATGCTGAAAAGAAACGTACAAAAAGAAAAAGGGAAAGGGAGAAAGATTAAGGGTGCGGGGATTGAGAAGGAGGGGGGGTGGGTGGAGAAGGCGGGGGAGGGGGTGGAGTGGAGGGGGAGGGCTCAGTCTTGCATTTCTTCTTTTGCGACTGGAGCTTTTCCTCCTCCTCCTTGGCAATGGTTTGCAGAACCTCCTCGAATTCATCCCAGAGGGGTTGGAGGGGATCTGGCTCTTTGGGGGGTGGCGGGTCCAACCACATCGAGTAAAACTTGTTGGGCAGTGCATTTGGCTTGTCATCTGCCATGATGAGGAGTAGGGAAGGACCGCGAGAGTGAGATAGGATGCTGTGAAGATGAACATGGCCTTCCTGTGTATTTAAAGGCGAGGGATTGTGGAAGATGAACCAGTTGAGCAACTTCCAAGTCGCCGCCATTAAATGAGAGTGACTTGGGAAACGCCAAGTCCCAGCGGTCAATGTGGGAAATGACAAATGCATTAGGTTCGCACAGGTGGGTAAGTGAATCACGAGAGACCAGAATCACGCGATTATGGGAGCAGCTGAAGCGTGTGATATTCTCAAGAAGATCAAACTCATGACAACAAAGAATTGGGCCATGCAAATTGCGCGAGCCTTCCCAAATAAGAGCGTGGAACTCGCGAGGGTCAAATCAGCAATTCACAGAAGAAGAAGTCATACCGATCCTCCATAACCATTAGCAAGGACAACCAAATCAAACTCCACATATCTCCTAGAATTTCCTAAAATTTAAGGTAAAAACTAAAGTAATATAGTACAATATGGACAGAACTGTGGGCCAGGTAGATGTAGGGGTCCCCTAAAAATGAACAGTGCACATAGGATCTGCAGGTCGTTCAATGCAAGGCTTCAGCCTTTGACCATTCACTTTGAAGGTCCTCCCAGATTTGGGGTCCTGGACTTCCACAGCACCAGAGGGGGAAACATTTACGACAATATAGGGGCCATCCCATCTGGATTTTAATTTGCCAGGAAAGAATTTTAGTTTGGAGTTAAATAACCAAACCTTACCACCCGGTTCGAGGCTTTTCCTCAGCAAGCCTTTGTCGAAGAAGGCTTTAGCCCGTTCCTTGTAGATCCTGGCATTGGCATAAGCATCCATCCGCAGCTCATCCAATTCTGATTGTTGTAATGACCTGTGTTGACCAGCAGAAGTTAGATCCATGTTCAAGTTCTTAATGGCCCAATAGGCCCTGTGTTCTAACTCGACTGGGAGATGGCAGGCCTTGCCATAGACTAGTCTGAATGGGGACATTCCGATAGGGGTCTTATAGGCAGTCCTATAGGCCCACAGTGCATCATCCAGTTTCTCAGCCCAATCTTTCCGGTCAGTCCTAACTATTTTCTCAAGGATGTGCTTAATCTCCTTATTGAAAATTTCAACTTGCCCACTTGTTTGTGGGTGGTAGGGAGTAGCAATCCTATGGGTCACAGAATATCTCTTGAGCAAGCTCAAGAAAATTTACAAGTGGCTACCCCCATCACTAATAATAGCTCTAGGGGTTCCAAATCTTGAGAAAATGTTGTGCTTAACGAATTTGAGGACTACTTGGTTATCATTGGTTCTTGTGGCAATGGCTTCAATCCATTTGGAAACATAGTCCACTGCCACTAAGATGAATTGGTAACCATTAGAGGGGGAAAAGGGGCCAATGAAGTCGATTCCCCATATATCAAATAGTTCTACAACAAGGATGGGCTGTAATGGCATTGAATTCCTTTTAGACAGCCCTCCTAATTTCTGACATCTCACACATGCCTTGCAGTGTGTGTGTGCATCCTTGAATAAGGATGGCCAGTAAAAACCACACTACAGGACCTTGTCAGTAGTTTTTCTCCCACTAAAGTGGCATCCACAGGCATTTTCATGGCACATAGCCAGAATACTGGGGAAATCACTTTCGGGAACACATCGTCGGATGATCCGGCTAAGACAAAGATCTTGTATAGGCAAGGTTCCTCCCAGAAAAAATGCTTGACCCTTGAGAAGAACAGGTCTTTATCCATTTTGGTCCAGTGGGGAGGAGTCTTTCCTATAACCAGATAATTAACTATGTGTGCAAACCAAGGGACTACGGATTGGATGGTAAACAATTGCTCATCAGGGAAGGCATCATTTGTAGGGCCATCCAGGCATTCCTCCAAGATAATTCTGGACAAGTGGTCAGCCACCACATTCTCCACACCCTTTTTATCCTTGATATCGATGTCAAACTCCTATAATAGGAGTATCCATCTAATCAGCCTCGGCTTAGCATCTCTCTTGGACAGTAGGTACTTCAGTGCCGAATGGTCAGTGAAGATCATAGTTTTAGATCCTAATAGGTAGGCTCTAAATTTGTCAACAGCGTAAACCACTGCTAGAAGCTCTTTCTCAGTTGTGGTATAGTTCAGCTGAGCTTCAACAAGTAATTTGCTGCTATAAGCAATGACCACAGGCAATTTATCTTTTCTTTGGCCCAACACAGCACCTATTGCCAAGTCTGATGCATCACATATCAGCTCAAAAGGCAGGGTATAGTCCGGTGTTTGGAGTACAGGAGCAGAGGTGAGACAGATTTTTAATGTTTCAAAAGCCTTCAGACATTAAGCAGAAAAGTTGAAAGGGACATCCGGACAGAGTAGGTGGCATAATGGCTTGGCAATTTTGTTGAAGTCCTTAATGAACCTCCTGTAGAATCCTGCATGCCCAAGGAATGATCTGATTTGCTTGACTGTTTTTGGAGGGAGCAGATTGGCAATGAGGTCCACTTTAGCCTTGTCTACCTCAAGCCCTTCTTTAGAGACTACATGGCCCAGCACAATACCTTGTGTTACCATGAAGTGGCTCTTTTCCCAGCTTAAAACCAAATTGGTTTCCTCATATCTTTGCAGAACTAGGCTGAGGTGCTATAGACACTGGCCAAAGCTGTCTCCATAGACAGAAAAGTCATCCATAAAAATCTCCAAAAACTTGTCAATCATGTCAGAGTATATGGCATACATACACCTCTGAAAAGTGGCTGGTGCATTACAGAGTCCAAAAGGCATCCTTCTATAAGCGAAGGTGCCAAAGGGACAGGTGAAGGTGGTTTTTTCTTGGTCTTGAGGATGAACAGGGATTTGGTTGTACCCCGAGTATCCATCAAGAAAATAGTAAAAAGCTTTTCCAGCCAATTTGTCCAGGATTTGATTAATGAAGGGGAGAGGGAAATGGTCCTTTCTAGTTTTAAAGTTGAGCTTCCTATAATCAATGCACACTCTCCAGCCAGTGGTTGCCCTGGCTAGCCTCAACTCACCAGTTTCAGTCTCAATCACTGTTATGCCAGATTTCTTGGGCACCACTTGGATAGGTGCCACCCAATGAGAATCAGAGATGGGGTAAATCACCCCTGCATCTAGCAATTTAATGATTTCCTTGAGGACCACTTCTTGCATGTGAGGATTTAGCTTCCTCTGCATTTCCCTGGAGGGTAATGCTCCCTCCTCAAGATGGATCCTATGCATGCAAATTGATGCATCAATTCCTCCTAGATCGGCAATGGTCCAACCAATTGCCTTCTTGTGCTTCCTCAAAACTGTGAGTAATTCCTCTTCCTGCCCATTGGTAAGGGAAGAAGAGATAATTACAGGAAGCTTCTCACCTTTCTCAAGGAAAGCATATTTTAATGTTTCTGGAAGCTGCTTAAGTTCCAGATCAAGGGCCTGTTGGGTGGATGGCCAAATAGGTGCATTGGAGGTTGGAGGAAGAGGTAGCAGTGTAGGTCTCCAATCGAGTCTGCCGAGCCCAGGAGGCTCTGATATTGACATGTCTTTTGATCTCCTATCTGGGCTCTCTTCCTCCACCATGTCCCAAATGTCAACTAAATTCCTGACAATGTTGCCCCACTCCAGCAGAGTGGGCAATTCTTCTTCTACAATTTCCTCTAGTACATCCACTGCAAAGCTCTCCTCATTGTCGTCAGATTACATTCACTCAACTTTCATATGTTCAAAGGTTACCTCCATTATTCCAGACCTACATTCGATGCAAGCATTGGCGGTGCCAAGAAAGGCCCAAGATAACGGTATGGGGTTTGGGCTAGTCTTTTCATATCCAAAACTAAGAAGTCATCAAGGTAGAAAAACTTATCCACACCTACTAAGACATCCTCAACCATCCCCAGAGGTTTCCTCTCAGACCTGTCAGCCATCATCAGCACAATGGGGGTAGCCTTTAGCTCCCCCAAACCTAGTTGCAGATATACATTGTATGGCAACAGGTTAACACTGGCTCCAAGGTCTAAAAGGGCTTTTCCAATTGTATGATCGCCAATTACACAGGGAATAGTGGGTATACCTGGATCTTGCAACTTCTCAGGCATTGCTATGTTAAATGTAATTCATCAGACAAAAGATCTTCTTGGACACATGGCCTCTAGCCTTTCTCTTTTGGGTGCAGAGGTCTTTCAGGAACTTTGCATAGGCTGGGACTTGTTTAATTGCCTCAAGCAGGGGTAAATTAATTTTTACCTGCCTGAAAGTCTCCATCATTTCCTCCATCTGGGCATTCCCTTTTTCGAAAGGGACAGGACTATTCAGAGCCTGAGGAAATGGCAGCCGAGGTACTGCTGGTTCCTCAGTTGCGAGCCCATGATTAAACTTCTATTTTTTTCTTTTTTCATGTTTATCTTCCTACTGAGGCTCAACTACAGCCTCTTTATTTTTCTCCTGAAGCAAGGTGGCAGGCAGTTCTTGGCTTGGTGGCCCAACAACATCTCTTTCATGATCATGTGCATCATGTGTGGAAATTGCCTCAGCTGGTCTGTTACCCACCTGGTTATTTACCAGCCTGCCAGACCTTAGGGTAGTGACAGCATTGGTGTCCTCAAACTCTGAGGAAGCTTTTTTAATGAAAAACTGACCCTTGTGGTTAGCAATTGGCAGGCAGGACATTCTGCCTTCATCTCTCCTAGCCAAGGTTTTGGACATTTGGCTCAGTTGCTCTTTCATTTTCTGGAGACTCTGACCATGAGAATTCACAGTCTGAGCTAAGGAACCCAAGTTTTGCAATGAAGCCAAGACTTGGTTCTCGAAGGAAGTATTTCTTGGTTGAGAAGGAGGTAGAACCAACTGATTTTGCTGCTGATGGGGCTGCTGGTGGTGCTGGAAGGTAGACCTTAGGGCATGCCCTTGATTGAACTGCTGTTGTGACCTTTGTGGTAAAGCCAACATCTGCTAGGGCTGCATGTAGTTATCTTGCTTCCACCTCAGATTTGGGTGGTCTCTCCATTGGTAACAGATTTTCTTCTTTGGTATCCATATGGTACTTTTGTTGTAGCCCCCAGTTGTTCTTTGGCCATAAGGAGCAAAGACAACATGTTCCAACATTAATTCCTGAAATTGCCCTGCAGATGGACATTCCTCCACTGTGTGCTGTGGGGACTAGCATATGAGACATGCCTCCGCCACATGAGCAGCCCTTCGGGGTTGCATCATAGTCAACAATTTATCAAACTTCATAGAGAGGTTTGCCATCTGCAGTCGTAGGTCATCGTTCCCAGACACATCATAAATTTTTCCTTTGGATCCAGCAGCAGGCCCCACCTTTGACTCAGATTCCTGATTAGTTCTTGCCAGGGATGGCTTTTGAAAAGCATTCTCACTAATCACCTCAAACAATTCCCATGCCTCCTCAACAGTCTTGTGCATGTAGGATCCACCACAAGAGGCATCAACCATATCTCTGTTTTTCTCATCAATCCCATTGTAGAAGCTTTGTACAAGCTGCCACTCAGGGATCTTGTGGTGGGGGCATTGTTTGAGCATCTCTTTAAACCTATCCCAGGACTGGTTAAAATCTTCAGTTGGGGATTGAGAAAATGCAAGAATCTCTTTCCTCAACTGGCTAGTTTTGGTCTCAGGGAAGAACTTGGTTAGGAATCTGGTCTGCAGGCCTTTCCATGAAGCAATGCTGTTGTTGGGAAGAGTGGCCAACCAGGTACTGGCCCTATCATTCAGAGAGAAGGGAAAGAGTCTGAGCCTAGTACCCTCAGGTCCCAAACCAATGATATTAAAAGTGGTGCACAGGGCCAAGAACTGGTCAATATGCTTGTAAGGGTCTTCTTTGCTAAGCCCATGGAAAGCTGGCAGCATCTGGATGATTAAAGTTTTTATCTCATAATTCCCCTGAACATCAGTGAATTGAATGCTATAAGGGGAGTTGTAGTCATCCAGAGCATTCAACTCCTTGAGGGTTCTGGGGTGTTCTTCACCCATGGTTGCTGATGCAGATTTTCCTGGGGGCTCTTCTGTGGTGTGCCTGTCTCTTCTAAGTCTCCTCCCCCTTTCTATCTCAGGGTTTAGAGACTCTAAAGTAGGGCTGAGGGATCTCCTCCCTAGCATACAAGCACACCCACAACAAGGAAAGCTTCTTGCAGGCACATTGCAAACAAATTTATCTAACTATTTTACAGCTATCAAAGAATACATTTAAACTATCCTAGATACTACTGAAAAAATTGTTTAAAAAGGAAGATAGACAGAGATTTAGAGTCAGAGAGTTTACAAACAGAGGTAGCTATGCTCCAATTGCATTCCAACTATCCTTCACTGCTGTTGTCCAAATCTGCAAGAAAGATTCACAATTATGTCAGCAGTATCAATTATTCACATGTATAAAGAATACTAAAAATACAAAAACTAAGGGTCCACTATTAGATCATCTTTCCCCGGCAACGGCGCCAAAAACTTGTTGTCGATTTCAAGTGTGCTTTGCTTATTGGTTGGTGTTGAAAATTAATTAAAAACCAAAAATAGAATAGAACAGGGGATGAATCAGCACCACTCGGAAATCCTAGACCTGCAAGATACAGGGTCCTTTGTAGCAAGTTTTGATAAGCAAGAGTTTGTCCCACAGGGAAAGGTGATCTAAGGATCCAAGGGAGCCGTCTCTAGTAGTCCCTCCAGATCTTTCTACAGATCTGGCAGTCCTAAAAGGAGGGGAGTTTGAGGTCACTTATTCTAAGTATTCTAATAACTAAATTACAGAAAGGATTAAGAGGATGGATGGAGTGTGGAAAATAATTATAAAAAGGGTGAGAAATATGTTTTTGAGCCAAGATCAGAGGAGTTCTTGTAACTCAGATTTAGATCTGATGTTATAGAAATCCTGTCCAGAGGCTACATTATCACCTCTGAGGAGAAAGGATCCAACCCATCTCTACTGCCATGACTCCACCCTTAAGGCTATAACCTGTCCACTTGAATGGTCGCAGACTATCCCATAGGGGAGCCACTATCAAGGGATGGGTCAGAACATAACAATTAAATCATTGCAGGCACTATTTCATCCAGGCTACCAGCTCAGGAATCCATAGGGAACCTCAACCTCTAAAATTTCATATGTGGGGCTAAGGCTGGAAAACCATGATATCCCAGACACATGGAACCAGCAAGCGATTGAGTACAACCTTCGATCCAGCTGTCCATTGCTTGAGAGAGGCTATAATGGTCCAGTCACCAGCCTACAATCTCTATAACCAGATCAGATCCGACATCTGATGGCAGATCTATACAAATATGGGGGAGTCTGCCTCTGTACAATCCCTCACCAGCCTTCTACAAGCTCAGGTGAAAAGAAGAAGGATCCATCTTGGATCGGTGGATCAGAATCACCCTAAGGCTATAATCTGTCCACATAAATGGTCACAGACTATCCCAGAGGTTATCCTCCTCACGGAGCCCAAAACAAAACAAGATTTTCGCTGCTACCACCATATTCACTAGGCTACCAGCTCAAGCTCCCATGGGGATTTCAGATCTAGTAGGTCCTGTGGTGGGGCTAAGGCTGGAAAACCATGATAGCCCAGACACACAGGTTACTTGGATCTGAGTGGCCCTTAAAATCAGTCCTCCATTGCATAGGCAATGGAGGATCACAAGGCAGCAGCCTTGCACAGAGTATCTCACAAATTAACAGCAATCCCACAAAGTATAAATCCTATTACAAAACTTCCATTAATCTAACTCAAATACATATACAACGTCATAGCCAGCAATTGCTGGACTATGGAGAGAAGAAAAGAAAAAGAAAAAGAAAAAGAAAAACTACTTACTGCTAAAAGGAAAGAAAAGAAAAGCGATCTGAGATAGGTTCCGAGATACCTAAACCTAAGCTAGGCCTGGGTATATATAGCAGTGGGGTGGTGGCGCATTAGGGTTAGGAAACCCTAATTTTAACGATGACATGTGGCCTTCTACTGATCCTTGGATGCCTCGGGGCGTGTGCACGAAGATTTGAGCATGGGAATGCATGCCCTAATCATTGGAAGTCTCCAAAATGCCCTCTGCTGAAGAGATGGAAGTTTGGGTTCAGAGCCTCGCTAGGTAGCTGTAGTTTCCCAGACTTCTTGCGTGGTGGCTCATTGCTCTTCGCTAGGATGATTTGACACTGTAGCTTCAGCCGTCGTGAGGTTACCTTGGTTTGCTCTTCAAGCAGTCACGCAGTAGAGAGTTGAGCTCTCGCTAGGTTGGAGTTGCGTGGTTGAATAGAAAACACAGTCTCAAGCGTCGCGAGGTTGCAATTCAAGCAGTCGTGCGGTAGATTAGTCTTCGCTGGGCAGCTGCGCGAGAACTGCACAAGCTCTTCTCTTTACTTGGACTTCGCGAGTTACCTCACGAGGTTCTTTTGAGTTCTAAATTGTGCGAGGTTCTTTGTCTCACTCAATCTTTGCGAGCTAGGCTTTACCTTCGCCAGGATTATTTCTTTCTTAAATGGCACGCGAACTGCGTGAGGTGTTCTTCTTCTGAGAATTGTACTCATGACGATCGTATGGATACCGCACGAGAAATCTTCAAGCTCTCTCCTTAGTCCTTAAGCGAACTTCACGAGATTGAGAGAAGTTTGCTTTGAACTGCGCGACACTGAGCGCTGTGTTCTACCCTTGAGCTTCGCGAGAGCTGCGCGGAGTTGAGTTTTTGAAGCTCCCCAGTCATTCATCTGCGCGAGAGGTTGCCTGTACAGCCTTGGGAAGCTCACCTGATCTGCGCGAGGCTTCAAGGTTCATTCTTGCTGAGGGGCATCTGGTGCCAAAGTAGGCTCCATAATAGGATTCTTGGCCTTATTTCACTGTTGATTATTTCCCGATCAAAACACTTAAGACAAGTTTATTAGGTGGCTAAGGGTCTAATCAAAGGTTAAGTTAAGGGGTGAAAAGTGGTACTTTTCAGGTCTTAACACTCATCCCCTAGGGATGTCTCATTCTCATTTCCTTTCTTGATGTCACACACACATTACCCTTTTTACAAAGATTTACACTGTTAATACATTTTCAATTTGATTTGTATATCACTACATACATGTTCTTATGATTAAAGTAATGTTCAAGGTGTTCCCTACCTCAGGTCTCTGAAGGTCCAAGCATCAAGGTCCCACACGGCTCCTTATGCTTGTATTCACGTGTACCACCTATGGTACACCATAGCATATGCAACATATCAACAAAGATGCAATAGAGAAGGTCCAAGACCCTCCATGAACCCCAAGGTCCAATTAAGAAGTCAAGTGAAACTGCCAAAATCGATTAATCGATTCGCAGAAATCGATTAATCGAACCCTAAATCGATTAATCGATTCCCAAAATCGATTAATCGAAATCCAAAATTGATTAATCGATCCCAAATCGATTAATCGAAATCCCCAAAATGGTTAAATCGATTTTCAAATCGAGCTGTCAAAAATCCAAAATCGATTAGTCGATCCCAAATCGATTAATCAAAATTCAAAATCGATTAATCGATTTTTCAAATCGATTAGTCGATTTTCTCAACCCTTATCTCTCTAGCCATTGGAGGTACTCAGTCGATTAGTCGATTTCCAAATTGATTAATCGACTTTCAAAATCAATTAATCGATTAATCAAACTCGGGCATTCTTGCTTTTTCAACTTCTAGACCAAAATCGATTAATCGATTCTCAAAATTGATTAATCAATTTGGCCAGAACTCAGCCCTTTTTCGAGCTGATCTTCCAAATATTTTTTCTCTTTTTCTTTCTTTTCTATCCATTTAATTCTATGATTTTTAACTACACTTGACTAAATTTAACCATCAAACATCTATGCATTTTATTCTAATAATACTCACCTCAAATCAATCTCCTAAAGGATTGATAGGTTGGTTTAATGGCTAAGGTTCCGGCTCTTTCTTCAACGATCCTCCACGCGTTGAATCTGACATTAAATGCTTGAAATTCTTCCTTCAATCAAACCACAATAACTCCTAACCATTACACACCTTCGCTCTCTCTCTCTCTCTCTCTCTCTTCTTAACTCTCTTTCACCAACCAAACAAAAGAAAACTAGGTTATTAAAACCCTTATAACTTCTCTCAAGCTTCGGTGTTAAGCACATACACCAGAGATAGGTGTATGTGGCCCTAAACTCACACCATGCACTACACTTAGGTCACATTTATATCACATTAGTTCATCACTTCATGAGTCCACTGTTTGACCATCACTTGGTCAAATCTACGACCAGTTGGGCACAGATCCCGAGATCATTGTTTAACGCTCAAATTTTGGAGATATTACAGCTGTCATGTGGAGACAAGGATTTGTTTGATTTATGGTGAAAAGAGTTAGAAAATTTTAGAAATTGGAGCAATGCCTATGCTCATGCTTGCAGTCCTATTTGAGGGCTGTAATTGCTCTTAACCTGCGTGAATTGATACACCCTTCTAAGTCTATTGAGAGTGACAACCCTGGTAAGCTTTGGGTCTGAAATTAGGATTGATGGGGGCATTATCAAAATATGATTCTCAATTTGAGGGTAAGCTCTGCATTAATTTTTATACAAAATACCTTGACATGAGCTGATTGATTATGAAGGAATTATAGCAGAATTTTAGTTTTAAACTGTCATGTTTTTGCTGAGAATCCTCTAAAACTTAATGGACAAGGTGTGGAATGAATTTTATACTGCTTGAACTCTGTTTTAAAGATGATGCACTAATATTAACTGACTCATTAGAGAAGTTTGTGGGTAACTTCACTGTAAACCCTCAGAGACTTCACTCCTCCACTAGGGATCACCTAGGGGTTTAAAAGGGTTGATGCATATGCTAAATGCATCTTTGTTCCCTACAAAAGTGGCATTTTTTATTTTCAATAATTATTTTTATTTTCTCCTTTGCTTAGGGACTAGCAAAGCTTAGATTTGGGGGTATGCTAAGTAGTAAAAAATACAATTTTTCACCTCCTAACTTGACCTTTGATAGACTTTTGAGCTGACTAATAATGTGTTTTAAGTGCATTTTGTAGATAAGCAACAAATTGCAAGCTTAATGCAGATATCCACTTAAAAGAGCCCAAGAAGCAAATTGCTGCTCAACATGTGACCTTACAGACCAAAGGCCAGCCAATCAAGCAATCCACAAGAGCCTCAGAAGTTCATGAGCTTGTTTTAAGCTTAACTGGGAGGACTCTAGGCTAAGTGCAGTTGCAGAGAATGAAGGTTGAATCCGCCAAGAGGTTGCTGGATGTTGAACAAATGAAGAATAACACATCCAAGATGTGTGCCAGCTGTGGAAGCACAAGGCAGAACCTATCAAGAGGTTAAATCCAGCTATCGAGAGGTTATGAGAGCAAGAAATGAAGCAGTCGAGAGGTTGAACATGTGTATAAGAAGTTGTCGAGAGGTACTGAGTTGAAAAGATGAAGATCTCGAGAGGTTCCAACACCTACCAAGAGGTTGGAAGTACAGACATTGTCCCGTGGAAGTTTTCCTTATAACTCTATTGCCATTTGGATAAAGTCAGGGTGGGTATCTGATGGCATCCTCAAAATGTTGGCCTTTGGGTTATCCTGGGATACTTGTGATATTTCCAAGGGAGCATGCATTACCCTGGTGACCATTTCCTTTGTAATTTAAGTCGAAAGTCCATCGATACTAGGGGAGATGATTAGGGATGGTTTCTGGCTGCTTCTGGTCATATTTTTTTTAAATAGCCTCACCAATCTAGGATAGACTGGTGTGACTCCAGGTTCTAAGAAATAATGCAGCTCGACATCCTTAAAATACATGAGAGCTTCTCTACTCATTTCTAATTTTTCTAAAGACTCATTGTCTATCGCAATTTTGGCTCCCACAATATGGTGTTTCATTGAGGTAGGGGGCCAATCTGCTATCATAGTAGAAGATGCTGGCTTTGCCTTTATCTAATTTCAGGCCCTTTTTAGCGGCAGACAGAGAGTCAGTCTCATGTGTGTCTTTATAAGGTTCTCTGATAACTACCCCAGAAGATTTTGATTTCTTCTTGGGTTGGTCTGCTGCTTTTGATTTGGCTTTGAAGGCAGCAGACCATGCAATACGGTTAATAATTGGGGTGTTATCCGAACTATTACCTCCTTCTTCTTCTTTCACTTCCCCTTGTTGCTTGCTCGTCTTATTAGCCATGCCATCAATCTTTTCTTTTCCTGTAAGAGTTAAAAATATTATCAATTAACCATGAATTCCATGTATTGAATAAAAATTTATCGTAGAAACCCTTCCATTTGATCGTTAAAATCGCCACCTTACTTCTTGATGATTGAAACCCTAATTTGTAGATGTGAAATGAAATGCACGCAGGGTTCCAGAAATAAAATAGGGAAAGCAAAGGGTATATAGGAAAGTAAAACAATTGGGTTGAGTAGGAGAATGGTTAGGATGAAGAGCCTTTTGAAAAAGAGAGGGAAGGTAGGAGAAGAAAACTTGAGAAGTCGAAAATGGGGTTGACGTATCCTTTTTACGAATATGTAGGCCCTATTTTCAGTGACGACTTGCTGAACCAGTCGTCACTTGGGTTTTGACCTAGAATCGTTGGTTGATTCTAGTACGAACCATCGTATCAGTGAATCGCAATCACTATGCTTCACTGTTAGACCTAATGACGATCAATCGTAAATCCATACGATTGTTCGCTATAATGTACAGTAGGTATGATATTACGAATCATTGTCTTTCAACGATTTGGGTCATAGTATGAGACCTAGATTAAAAATAAAAAGATATAGTTTACATAATTTACAATTGATGTTATGGATGAGTTGGTAGCTTGACGATCCATGAGGTGTCTATATTTGATTTTGGGGAGCCAATGTCTCCCCCAGGAGCACTTGTCCTCTAGGATTATTGACCAGCTGCGTAGGCAATTGGCCACTCTCTTCTTACCACTTGGGTTGCTAACTGACTTATCTGGCTTTCCAGCTTCGTAATGGACTGGGTATGTGAATTGAGCACTTGAGAGAATTGAGCAAGCTGATGTCTCCCCTAGGAGCACTTGTCCTCTAGGATTATTGACCAGCTGCGTAGGCAATTGGCCACTCTCTCTTCTTACCACTTGGGTTGCTAACTGACTTATCTGGCTTTCCAGCTTCGTAATGGACTGGGTATGTGAATTGAGCACTTGAGAGAATTGAGCAAGCTAATGTAAATCCTTCGAGTGCTGATGTGACTGTTTCTACAAATCGCACAGGATTGAACAACTATAGCATCAGGTGTATTACTCTGTGGTCCAAATTGGGGTTGTGCAGCGGGCATTTGAGGTCTTTGGTGGAAAGCTTGAGTCTGGGGAAATCGAGGCTGCACAACTGATGATGCTAATTGTGCTTCGCCTGTGGAACCATAGTTAAATCCAAGGTGGTTCCTTCATGCTGGATTATGTGTTTTCATAATCTCCCTTCTGAAAAGTCATTAATTGTTCACTTCTACCACCTCTTGGTGGGATGGCGCAACTGAATTTTTAGTATGCGTCTAAGTCTGGTAATTAGAGTAGCTTGCCAAGGACCTATCCGGGGTGCTACGTTTGGCTTCCATTAATGTTGCGATTTATTGTTCAAGGGCTAAAACTTTCACCCTCATGTCATCCTCCTTCACTTTATCCTTGCCGATATCGTAAAGTTCACCCCTCGCAAGCGGGGTGTGGCGAGTGACATCTGGATCAGATCTAAGCAGAGCCTATTTCTGCTTTGAGTTATTGGCCAGTTTCTCAAATAAATCCTAGGACTGTTGGCCGTTCTGAGCCATAAAGGCTCCTTCACTTACGTTATCGACTATAGATTGGTTAGTCTCAGTCAACCCTTAGTAGAAGCTTTGCGCTATCAACTAATTTGGTACCTCGTGATGAGGACACTTCTGTAATAAATCCTTCATCCATTCCCAGTTCTCATGAAATAATTCTCTTGGATTTTGCCTGAAGTCTTGAAATGGCGAATTTGGTTAGTTTTATCAATTGGGAAGTACTCGCCTAAGAACTTGAACTGTAGTTCCTCCCATTTGGTAATACTTCTATAAGGTAATTAAATTAACCATGCTTTTGCCCTATCCTTGAGAGAGAATGGGAACAAATGTAGTTTTATGACCTCTTTGTTGGCAGTCGATAATTGCAGCATTGTGCAAAGCTCTATGAAGTCCCTCAGATGGTGGTAGGGATCTTCTCGATCAAGCCTATGAAAGGTCAGTATAGATTGAAGTGTGTTGAGCTTGATTTCATAATTTTGACCTACAGGCACCTCTGATATAACTATACAAGAAGGCTCGGTCAAAACTATTGGGTTGAAATTTGCTTGGATTGACAAATAGTCAGTCATAACTAAGGATTCTCTTGTGGCTGTACGGTGTGATGCTAAATTACGCAAGAGTGTCCTTTCAAAAAAGAAAAATTATATTTTTGTATTTTTAACTGTATTTAATTTTTATTCTAGAAGGCAGGGAGAGAGAGCAAATATAAGCCTCTAGCTTCTCTGATTAGGGGAAGTTGAAACTCTGATTCGTCACTCCGAATAAACCTGCAAAAGATTTAAGAAGTGATCAAAGAAATTAAAAATATAAAGAAATATAAAAAGAGAAAGATAAATACTTGTTTTCTCAAATTAATATAAATACGTTATCACGCGACAAGGTGCCAAAAACTTGACTAGCTACTTCTATGTGTATCTAATTAAGTCTTACCCTATTGCAAGTGCACAATGGAAATTATAGAGCTGGTATAGGATCGTTCCCACGAAGACAGGTTTTTCTATATTAACTTAATTTTCTGAAAACTTATACTTATCTTTAAAGTTCCTAATCTACTAGAGAAATATAATAAAAGAATTATTTCTTAATCTAATTGTTACAGAAAACAAATCCTAATCCTCCTTTGGATTATGGTTGTCAATCACAATCTTCAGCTATCGGATATTTATAAAATTAAACAGTACCATTACACTATATATCAAGTTTCCTAGCATTGGTCATCAATCAATACTAAAATCCTATCTATGTAGATTTAATCTAATCAACAATCTCCTAAAACTTGGGTGTTAATCAAATTCTAGAAAACTAAAGATGGAAAAGTAAAAACTATTACACTAATCTGTAAACTTCAACCTGAGTCATCAATTCAAATTAAAATTCGAAGATGTTTACAAAGTAGAAAATTCTAATAAAATAAATTTAAACTAGAAGGCAATAAAGTTTATATCTTTCACCCTTCAGCCGCAGTCGTCAATTACTTCTGAGAAACTATAGATATCTACTCTAATATTCAGCTCCCAATTATAGTTGTCAATTGCTCTTGAGAAACCTTGGATATCTAATCGACAAAGCAATAAAAATCTACTCTAAGTTGATCAGAAGAAAGCCCAACCTCAGTCATCAATTGATACTGAGAGTTCCTTCGATGGTTATTCCTATGGGCCGAGCCTCTTATTTATAGATCATAAGGGTCGATTTACAAAACTTCTAATTTTAATAAAAGAAATTACTAAAACAAACCTATCTTAATATAACTCTACTTCTAACTTTATCTTTCCTTGCTTTCCATAGTTAATGTACTTCTAGAGCTTCTCCTTTATTTCAGCAGTAGAGTCCTTTGAGATTCTTCTTCATCAATCTTCTCAGATCTGTGATTCACTGGACTTCTTCTTTTAAGAGATCTTCTAATTTTATGCACGGCGATGTTCGTTCTCACGCGATCAACAACTGCGGAAGGTATCTTTTCTGGAAATCGTAAATCACGATTTTATATCATTTATTGAAACTTCCTCTAGAAAATCGTACATCGCGATTTTCTAATACAACTTCCAATTGAACGATTCTTTATTACGATTCATCATTTCTCTTGTATCGTACTTTACTCTTGAGCGGCTTTTCTTCGCAAAATTGTAAATTATGATTTTCTATTTTTCTCAGTACTTTGTTTCGCAGAATCGTAAAATACGATTTTTCATCTTTTCAGTATGCGATGACTCGTCTTTTGGTTCAATCGTCTTTTTATTACTTTATGAGTTCATTTTGATGAATATTATTGCTTTGGTTCTCTTTTGATGTTTTTCTTTAATATCTGCACATAAGTAACTTATTAGTAGCAAACTAAGTTATAACATCACTAAGTTAAAGGTAGTAAAATGGTATATTATGTGACTGATCAAGGTCGTCGCCTCAAACAGAGATATCAACTCTTTAATGACCGGTTTTAGGCCATACTCAAACTTTTGTGTCTTCATCAATTTGGTAGCCACTAGCGCTGGTGCGAACCATGATAGATGAGTGAATTCAGTCTCATATTCTCGCACGCTCATTTTCCCTTGTACTAGGTTTGCAAATTGGATTTCTAATTGGCACCTCTCTAGTGTCGGGAAGTACTTCTCATAAAAAGCCTCAGTGAATTCGACCCATGTCCAAGGTGTCCCTGGCGCTCTAGTCCTTTCAACAAATTTCCACCAAGGGTCTACTTCACCTTCTAGTTGGAACGATGCCCAACTCACCTTCTCTTCCTCCGTACAATAGACTCTCTACAGCACCTTCTCAATTTGGTTTAACCATTTCTTAGCTTCCATCGGATCGGCTTGCCCATAAAAGCTTGGAGGCCTCAATCTCCGGAAGTCTTGGAAACCAGATGGCTGCCTTCGCTCAGCCAATATCGCCATGGTGTTAACCATGGTTTCGAGGAGCTGCTGGTTATTGTTGTCTCTGGGGACATTCCAATGTTGTTTCCCACTCTAGATGCATTGTTAGTGTTGTTTACTGGGATTGCGTTTGATCCCGAGGCTAATCCTTCACCATTTATGGTGTCTCTAATATTTACGATCCTTGGTCTTCCCCGCCGTGGAGGCATCTTGACCTGTCATGACCAAGCAAATGCTAAGTCAGATTTACCCTAATGCTAGAGTCTATAGAATGGCTGAACCTAATGTCATTTCTTCGATCCTAAGTCATAGCTCTGAATGCCTGTAAGACGTACATCCTACGGCTCTTACACCATCGATAACAATATGAATTTCCTTACCACAAAACCCGTGCCGTCAGATCCCACACGTGATCTGAGTTATAGTAATACTAAGATATCGAAGCTCATAAATCACTTCCTGATAGCTCGATCTTTCCTCACATTTAACCATAGGAAGGATCGGGGCCATCCGTAAATGGTAAGCTTACAAAAGTGCGGAAGAAAAGTGCGCAAAGCAGAAACAAAGCTATAACCATAAGCATAAAGGCAACATAAATCCAAAAAGAAAGATCACCATCATCTCACATATACACCAAATATACCTCCATCGGTGAAGGCCAACCTTCACCTAAACAGTAGAACAAAGTTACACAATCGTATTCAATTAACAAGTACTATATCGTATAACAAAATCCAAAAATATCCAAGCTCTCAACCCAAAACTACTAAGGAAAGAACCCTTCTGGCTGTTCTTCCTCGTCCTCGGGGTTGTAATCCGGGTCTTCCTCTTACTTTAGATCCCTCACAGTATCAGCTCCTACAGCTGTGACGTATAGTCGCGGAATGAGCTACAGTCAAAGCTCAATAGGGAACAATAGTGCTAAATTACCTATTTAGCATTCTCATTCATGAATCTTGATGCATAAATAAAGCAATTTTAAAGAAATCAAGACATTTAACTATAGTGTCAGAAATAGTTCATATCATGAATGCAATTAATCATGCTTAAAGTAATGCATATCGAATCAAACAAAATGTAACAAGAAACTTTGGAACAATTCAAGGAAATGAATCATGAGAATGCATAATAAGAATTCAAAGCATGTCAAGATGTCAAGCCCCTGAGCTACATTAACAGGGTCACTTCAACCGAGATGTCAAGCCCTGAGTTACGTTAACAGGGTAACTTGAACTGAGAAAGGTCAAGCCCCTGAGCTACGTTAACAGGATCACTTGGACCTAGAAATCAAGCCCTTGACCTACGCTAACATGGTCACTTCAACCGAAATATCAAGCCCCTAAGCTAAGTTAACATGGTTACTTGAACCGAGAGCATCATGCCCCTAAGCTACATTAACAGGGTCACTTATCCGAGCCATAACGGAGATACAAGATGCGAGCACGTACACAAAGTAGGTAACAACGATACAATTCAAATTTAGAAGCTTGAAACTTATTGGATCAAATAGAATAACATAACAAGATGTTGAGTATCAAAAGTATGCAAATCACGTATGAAAATCTAATTTATAATCTTCAAAACATGTCAAGATTTTACGTAGCAGTTGTAGGAAATATCAAGTATTTACTATTTGAATTAATGACATGAATTCAAGAAAACAAGTAATCGGGCAAGATAATCTTCCCTACTTTAGTGTCGGAATCTCACAAATCAAAAGGCAGGAATTGAAGCGAATTCCTTCACAATTGTTTCTCGTAATTGCCCTAGATAGTACATGGTACATAATCTATGTATTAATCAACCATACAAGGCCTAAGCAAGGACATACACACAGCTTAAATGGCACAAAAATCCAACTCACAAAATAGGGGTACCTCACTCAACAAGCTACAAGGTCGCCGCGGCAAGGTTCTTAGGTGCCACATGACTTAAGGCCTTCTCACCACGGCGAGAAATTCTAGAGCCAAAATGGCCTGAATTTCAAGGTAGCACTCACCACGGCGAGTGCTTCAGGTCCTTTCTCACTACAATGAGACTTAAGGTCGCCGCGACGGGCCTGCTGAACTCCCCATGATTTTGGTCTTTTCTTCCAAAATTGAAACTCTACTTTTTCTAACACCATTTCTAGTCCAACATGGATTTAACCTAAATTTTCTTGTTAGAAAGCAATCTCATGACTTTCTATCCTAATTTGGTCACACATGCAGCTTCCTAAAGATCGTGACCAAGGAATTCGATAACAAGGCCTCTCACGCTTCGAATCTTCGGAAGTTTCTTTGCATGCGGCCCGGATACGAGTAAACATACCCTAATTCTAAGAAATTGAGGTTCATAGGACAACGTGAAGAGATTCACCTTAGCGAATTCTTTCCATACGAAGTCTCCGATCTTCGGTGAGGAGATGTCTCGTGGTTTAAGTACTCCACCATCCGATTTTCTTGATCGTAAGAGTTTGATGCTCGGTAGATCATTATGACGATCGGGTTAGAGATGATTTTTATATCCCAGTCTTTGGGTTTCATCGGACGGTTCAAAGAGATCGATTGGTTTGGAGGCTTCTGAAAGTGGAAAATAAAAAGGAAGAAGAGGACCCAACTTTCTATTCACTCTAAGACTCCAATTTTGACTCCCATGCAGTTTATGCGTGGGAGTTAGGTTTTATACTTTGGGTTTCTAATCCAGTGGGGAACCAGTTCACACAACTTGGTGTGTGGGTCTATCATAAGGCCACAACTATTGGATATTAATCGCTCTTGGGCTGATAACTAACAGGTCTATCTCAAGGTTTTTATTAATGGGTCTTAATCATTGGGTTGATTAACTATTGGGTCTTGATCACATGGGTTGTTAATTAATGGGTTCTGATTCTGTGTATTGATAGTACTTCTCTATCAGTGTACTAGTCCTTAAGACACAATAAAAAACTAAGGCACTCCAGGGTGCTCAGAAGGGTCTGGTCAAGACCCACGCCACCTAATACGCGTACACAGTGATACTAGTACACCAACATCGCCGTGGTTTGCTCAATTACAATTTGAAGTGTCAATTGTACATGGGCACGGGGAATGAGCACGTACTGCCAGTGTCTTCAAGTTCGAGAATTGCAGGGTGTGACATTTCTTCTATTTTTTTTTACTTCAGTAAGTATCCAAAAAGTTGGATAACTTCTTCCCATATACATTTTTTTTTGTTCAGTAAATCCCTTTTTCTTTCAGTTTCATTTTCAGACTTCCTCTTGAATATTTTTTATTTGGAATCTTTTTGCTATTCTTTTTGCAAAATCGTAGGTTCAATTCTTTTTTTCTTTACTTTTTCATACTTTTCTCCCATATTTTTCTTTCAGAATTTTCTTTCTTTCTCAGTTGTACCCTTTTTTATCATTCCCTTTTTTGTTCTTGCGTAATCCTTCCACTCTCCTATTTTTTCCTTTGTTCTAAATTCTCATAATTACAAGGGTAAAAAGACCGAAAGCTTTGGGTAGTACATATGGTTAAGGGTTTATAAGATTTTTGGTACAAAGAAATTCGGTTTAGGCTCTAATATAAGAGGTAAATTAATTTTTGGGATTTTGGAATTTTGGCTCAAACGAATCAAAGGATAGCCCTAAATCATTTTCACAATTTACTAGCAAGAATGCCATATTGTTTTGATGCATATATTAAACAGTTCCTGAAAAATATTCAACATAATCATAGAATAATTGATTCAATTTAATAGCAATATGAGATTTCATTGGAACACAGTCAAGAAGTTCAACAAAATTAGAATTCGAATAAGCAGCAGTCTCTCTGAAAAAGAAAGGAAATAAGTTCAAATGCTCACTGGTTATATGATTTTTAAACTATAATCTAAATGTTGCAGTTTAAAGCAACATATAGTTTCAAGCATTCAATTTTGATATAGTGTATCGATGGACTAAACATGAATCGTAAATGCTTCTATTTTTTATGTTTGAACTTCGGCTAAGATGATGGTTATGCTTTTGGAATCGTAATTTTTTTCTAATCTTAACTCACATGTGATGGTTAACAGATAAAAAAAACAAAAGAACAAACTAATAAACCTAAAAATTTAAGAATAAATCTTAACATAAATTTCTTTTTTTTTTTTCTCAATCTACAAAATAAGCAAAATTAATATACACAGAGTGTGTACCGTCAAACTAAAATAGGAGAATGTCCTCATTATTCACAGAAACAGGGGATACTAAATTTTTTTATACCAAATGTGATGCGTGTACTGAGCATAAAATCTACAAAAATCATTCAAAAATCTCCCCCAAACTTAGGAGAAATTACATCCGACGTGATCGCACAGAAACGGTATCATAAAGAAAAATTAGAAATAATAAAAATAATAAACAAAAGAAATTTTTATATAAAGAATAAAATATTTATAGATATTGCATGGAAAGGAAAACTAATTACATAAAAGATGAAACCTAGGAAAAATCTAGACACGGACTGACACTGGTAGCGACAGTCCAAGGCGCTAAAGATTAATTCAATAAAGATTGGCCCTCGGGTAACCACCTTCAATCAGAGTCTCGCCTCTCCCCCAAACAGAACACTCCTCACTGCCTTCCGCACCATTAACCACACCCTTGGAAGATAAATGAAATGCAGTTTGATGAAGAGTTGAGGAGTGGAAAGTGAACACCTGACTATTCTCCAGCAGCCTATACTCCTCCCTGATACAGCTTTAATTTGTACTTAGCCTTAACCTATTGCAAGCGTACAATGGAAATTGTAGCACTAATATAGGATCGTTTCCACAGGGAGGGTCAATCTTTCTTTTTCCTTCTTTTGTGAAAACTTTTATTTGTCTTTTAATGGTTGAGAAATATGAATAAAAGAATGGTTTTTAAACTAATTGTGAGAAAAGTAAATCTAAATCCTCCTACTTCTAGATTATGGTCGTCAATCATAATCCTTCAGTTCTTGGATGCTTACAAAAGTAAAATACTATTATATTGTATCTCAGTCCTCTAGAATTTTGGCATCAATTAAAAACTAGATTTCCTCCAAACAGAATTATACTAATCAACAATCTTCCAGAAATTTGGGCGTCAATCAAACTCAAGAAAACTGAAGATGAAAAATTAAAACTGTTATACTAATATGCAAATTCAAGACTTTAGTCGTCTATTAAAATCAAGAATTCTTAGATGTTTATAAAGCATGAAAAGTGCATAAAATAAAACTAAACTAGAAAGCAAAGTATAACCATCCAAAGGGTTGATCTTTCAGACTCTTTGGTCTTGGTTGTTAGGCAAGACTTTCAGAAATTTGTGGATGATTTTACTTGATAAAAACTACTCTAAGGTGATCTTCCACAATTCCAATCTCAGTTGTCAATTGATGTTGAGAAATCCTTGGATAACTTTTTCTCCTAAGCCGAGCCCTCTTATTTATAGATCAAAAGGGGTCGGTTTACATTATTCGAATTCTACTAAAACAAAACTACTAAAAATAAAACCTTCTAATCCTATCGTCCTTGCTTTGGATGGTAGATGCCTGCAGGACTTTTCTCCTTATTTTCAGTAGCAGAGATCTTTAGGAGTCTTTCGCCAATCTTCTCAGATCCGTGGGTTGCCAGCCTTCTAATTTAAGAAATCTTCTAATTCTTTACATGGCGGTGCATATCTTCACATGAACAGCAGTAGCAGTAGCTTTAATTTTTATACAATCGTAATTACGATTTCTCTCTTCTTTTAGTACGATTTCTTCAACACGATCGTTTGCATCCTTGCTTTGTGTCCTCCAGTCTTGAGCGTCTTTTGAGGAATCGTAAAGAAGATTTCTCTTCTTTTCTTCTTCTTTCACTCTCTTAAGATTACGATTTCTCTTACGACCGATCACATTTCTTCTTTCTTTAAGCTTACAGGCTAGCGTTAAACACGGTTGAATCGTATCTGCACATGATCATGTTTCTTACTACTTTTTGAGTTCATTTTAGCAAAGTTAATACTTTGTCTCTATTCTGTAGTCTGTTCGGAATATCTTCACATTAACATCTCATTAGGAGCAAACTGGGGTCTAGCATCACTAAGTTAAGGGTGATAAAATGGTAAATTATGTGACTGATCACACCACCAAACTTAATCTTTGCTAGTCCCTAGCAAACAAGAAAAAATAAATTAATCTAAAACTAAAAATTTAAATGCCACTTTCGTAGAGAGCACAATTGCATTTACCAGATGCAACAAGCCTTTAAACCTCTAGGTGATGCCTAGTGGAGGAGTTATAGCCTCCTGAAGGTTTTAGTAAAGTTACCTACAAACTTTAAATATTTTTGGCATTTTTAAAAAGATTTAAAAAAAAAAAAAGGAAACAAAAAGATTTCTATACTAATTCTGTACACTACTTAGTTAATCATCACATGGTTGTTGTAATTTTCAAAAGTATGATTTCATCAACCCTTGCTCTCCATCTTAGCAGTTATCCTTGATCAAGACTCAACAATTTAAATTCATATTAGACCTGGAGTGTGTGCATATCAGTGAACAGTTTATTCATCATAGGTTTCTGTGAACTGTAGATTTAGAAAACATTTTCATCCAAACTCTCACTGTTGGCATACTCTAAAAAAGAAATCAAAATTTTTAGGTTCTCACAATATGATGTATATAATGAATACTTCAAAGGATAATTTACAAAAGAATGAATCTCATGAAAAGAGATAATCAATTCTATTCATATGCTTTCTTGTTTATCCATAGTATCTATTATACATATCTCTACGAGGCTCATGTTTTTATAAATTATGAATCAGAAAGGTTTTTATTCAGCATGTAATGAGGCTTTGGGTTAAGAGGTTTCAAAAGAATGGTAGAAAGGATTCAAAAGTTCTGAGAATTCAGTTCATCTCTCTCCTATCTTCTTCTCTTTTTTTTTTTCTTTTTTCAATAAGTATCCAAAAAGTTGGATAACTTCTTCCCATATATATTTTTTTTCTCAGTAACTCTTTTTTTCTTTCGATTTAGAAGCGTTTTTGCTTCTCTTTTTCAGATATCCTCTTGAATATTTTCTTCAGTTTTGGATGCTTTTTGCTTCTCTTTTTCATAGAGTCGTAGTTACTATTTTTCTTCTTTTTTCTCCCATATTATTTTCTTCAGAAAGTCTCTTTCTTTCAGATGTATCCCCTTTTGGCATGTCCCTTATTTATTATTGCATACTCCTTTCACTCCCTATTTCTCCCTTTTTGTTCTAAATTCTCAGAAAAATGAGGGTAAAAGATATAAAGTTTTGGGTAGTATATGCCGTTAAGGGTTTATAAATTTTTGGTACAAAGAAATTTGGTTTAGGTTTCTAATATGGGTTCAAGGGATAAATATTTCTTTGAGATTTTTGGCTCAAACAAATCAAAAGATAGCGTTTAATCATTTAAACGATTTACTAACAACAATGCCATATTGTTTTGATGCATAGAATAGACAGTTCTAGAAAAATAAGTCATTATAATCATAGAATATTTGATTCGAATTACAACAATATGAGATTTCATGCAGTCAAGAAGTTCAAGAAATTTTTTGAGTTTGAATAGGTACTAGTCTCTCTAAAAAAGAAATGAATTAAGTCCCAAAAGCTCATTGGTTATATGATTTCAAAACTATAATCTAAATATTACAGTTTAAATGAAGTATAGTTTGAAACATTCAATTTTGACACAATGTACAAGAGGGCTAAACATGAATTGTAACTACTCTATTTTTGATTGTTGAACTCCTACTACAATGGGTCATGCGGTTTATAGAATCATAATTTTCTATCGTAACTCACATGTGATGGTTGATGAGGCTTTTAATTATACTTAGCCTTAACCTATTGCAGGCGCAAAACAGAAATTGTAGCACTAGTATAGGATCATTCTCACAGGGAGGTTCCACTTTCTTTTTTTTTTTCTTTTTGAGAAAACTTTTATTTGTCTTTTAAAGGTTGAAAAATATAAATAAAAGAAAGGTTTTAAACTAATTATGAGAAAAGTATATCTAAATCCTTCTACTTTAAGATTATGGTTGTCAATCATAATCCTTCAGTTCTCCGATGCTTACAAAAGTAAAATACCGTTACACCGTATCTCAGTCCTCTAGAATTTGAGCATCAATCAAACACTAGAATTCTTCAACACAGATTTATACTAATCACCAATGTTTCATAAATTTGGGCGTCAATCAAACTCAAAAAAACTGAAGATGCAAAATAAAAACTTCTACACTAATTTGTAAATTCAAGACTTTAGTCGTCAATTAAAATCAAGAACTTTTAGATATTTACAAAGCAGTAAAATGTTTAAAATAAAACTAAATTAGAAAGCAAAGTAGAACCATCCAAAGGGTTGATCTTTCAGACTCTTCGGTTTTAGTTGTCGGGCAAGGCTTTCAGAAATCTGTGGATGATTTTACTTGATAAAAACTACTCTAAGGCAATCTTTCAGAATTCCAACCTCAGTTGTCAATTGATGCTAGGAATTCCTTGGATCTATAAACTACTCTCTAAACTAAGGTGATCATAAGAAAACCTAAGTTCAATCATCAATTGATTCTGAGAGTTCATTCGATAAGTTTTTCTCTAATGCCCAACCCTCTTATTTATAGATCATAAGGGGTCGGTTTACATTATTCAAATTCTAATAAAAGTAAATAACTAAAAATAAAGCTTCTTAATAAAACTAAACTTCTAATCCTAATCTTCCTTGCTCTGGATGGTAGATGTATGCAAGACTTGTTCCTATTTTACAGCAGCAAAAATCTTCAGGATTCTTTAATGCCAATCTTCTTAGACTCGTGGATTGCCAGATTTCTAATTCGATTGATCTTCTAATTCTATACATGGCGGTGCATATGTTCACGTGATCAACAACGATGAGCTTTGTTTCGTATAATCATTATTACGATTTCTCTCTACATTCAGTATGATTTCTTCAACACGATCAATTATATCTTTGCTTCGTGTCCTTCGATCTTGAGCGTCTTTTGAGGAATCGTAAAGATGATTTCTTCTTCTTTTCTTCTACTTTCACTCTCTCGAGATTACAATTTCTCTTACGATGGATCGTATTTCTTCTTTGTTCCAGCTTACAGACTAGCATTAAACACAGTTGAATCGTATCTGTGTATGATCATGTTTCTTACTACTTTTTTAGTTCATTTTGGTGAAGATTAACATTGTTACTCTATTATATTGTCTATTCTAAATATCTGCACATTAACTTCTCATTAATAGCAAACTGGGGTCTAGCATCACTAAGTTAAGGGTGATAAAACAATAAATTATGTGACTGATCACACCCCCAAACATAAGCTTTGCTAGTCCCTAGCAGACAAGGAAAAGTAAACTAATCTAAAACTAACAATTTAAATGCCACTTTCGTAGGGAGCACGATTGTATTTAGCAGATGCAACAAGCCTTTCAACCCCTAGGTGGTTCCTAGTGGAGGAGTCATAGTCTCCTGAAGGTTTTTAGTGAAGTTACCTACAAACTTCAAATATTTTTGGCTTTTTCAAAAAGATTTTTAAAACTAAAGGAAATAAAAGATTTCTAGACTAATTATGTACACTACCTAGTTAATCATCACATGGTTGTTGTAATTTTCACAAGTATGATTTCATCAGCCGTTGCTCTCCGTCCTAACAATTGTGCCTGATCAGAACTCAACAATTTCAATTCACATTAGGCCTGGAGTGTGTGCATATCAGCGAACAATTTATTCATCATAGGTTTCTCTAAACTATAGATTTAGAAAACATTTTCATCCAAACTCTCACTGGTGGCATACTCTCAAAAAGATATCAAAATTTTTGGGTTCTCACAATATGATGTATATAATGAATAATTCAAAGGATAAATGACGAAAGAATGAATCTTATGAAGAAAGATAATCAATTCTATTCATATGATTTCTTGTTTATCCATAATATCTATTATACTTATCTCTACTAAGCTCATGTTTTTGTAAATCATGAATCAGAAAGATCTTTATTAGGCTTGTAATGGGGCATTAGGTTAAGAGGGTTTCAAAGAAAGGTAGAAAGGATTCAAAAGTTCTGAGAATTCAACTCATCTCTCTCCTGTCTTCTTTTCTTTCTTTTCTACTTTAGTAAGTATCCAAAAAGTTGGATAACTTCTTCCCATATACTTTTTTTTCTCCAGTAAATCACTTTTTCTTGAATCGCTCTTTTTCAGATATCCTCTTAAAAATTTTCTTTCAGGTTGGAAGCGTTTTGCTTCTCTTTTTGTAGAATCGTATTTACAATTTTTCTTGTTTTCTCATATTTTCTTCTTTTTATTTCTTTAAGATGTAGCCTTTTCAGCATCTCCCCTATCTGTTGTTGCATACTCCTTCCACTCCCTATTTCCCCCTTTTGTTCTAAATTCTCAGAAAAATAAGGGTAAAAGATTGAAAGTTTTGGATGGTACATATGATTAAGGGTTTATAAATTCTTGGTAGAAAGAAATTAGATTTAGGCTTTTAATATGGGTTCGAGAGATAAATATTTTTCTACGATTTTGGCTTTTCGGTTCAAATGAATCAAAAGAGGGTCTTTAATCATTTTCCTGATTTACTAACAAGAATGCCATATTGTTTTGATGCATAGAATAAATAATTATAGAAAAACAAGTCATCATAATCATAGAATATTTTATTTGAATTACAACAATATGAAATTTCATACAGTCAAGAAGTTCAAGATAATTTTGAGTTCGAATAGGTAGCAGTCTCTCTCGAAAAGAAAGGAATTAAGTCCCAAAAGCTCACTGGTTATATGATTTTGAAACTATAATCTAAATATTATAGTTTAAATCAAAGTATTATTTCAAACATTCAATTTTGATATAGTGTACAAGAGGGATAAACATGAGTCGTAACTGCTCTATTTTTTATGGTTGAACTCCTACTACGATGGATCGTAAGGTTTATGGATTCAAAAATTTTCTATCATCACTCACATGTGATGGTTAAAAACTAATAATCAAAGTATGTTCAAAGAAAAAAAATAGAATTAAAACTATTCTAAAATAGGAAAAAATTTATTTATTTATTTTATATATGTTCAAACCAAACAAAATTACTATACACAAAGTGTGTATCCCCCCAAACTTGAATAGGACAATGTCCTCATGGTTCTCAAAATAGGGGATATTCAAAAAATTTGTAATAATTATAGCATACCTGGTGAGGTTCATGATGTTTTGGTTTATCTTACTCACTTGGTGATGAGGGGTATGGTACAAGTGCTAAAGATGGCGGTGCTGGTAAAGCTAGAAGTGAAGTGGAGAAGCTCAAGAATTCAGCCTCTGAGTCGGACACCACATCGGTAGAGGCTGTATTAGGTTCCTCTTCTGGAATGGGTTCCTCATAAAGCTCAGGCCTAACCTCCTTGTAGAGAGCATCAATACTCTCTTTCTCTGCTATCAATGCGATATACTTTTTAGTCAGAGCTTGCAGCTCCTCTTCAACCTTTTCTTTTTCTTTCAAATCATCCTTAACTTTGTAAATCACTCCATACTTCTCTTTATCTTCAACTCTTAGCTTTTGCCTTCAATCTGTCTGCTGTGATGATGTTATTATTAGTAATGGATTGTATATGTTTCTTTTGGTCATCACAGATCTGAATTAAATAGTTTTTATCCTCTTAAAGATTTAATAAATTTCCTTCTGCCAACATGAGCTGATGTGTCTTCTCATCCAGCTGGACATTGAGTGTATGTTGGTACTCAAGATGATCAAGTTCCCTCTCTTCAGGGTACAAGTAAAGATCTGACCCTTTCTATCAGGAGTGCTGTTACTTCTTCATATTTTTGTTATAACCCCAGATTTTTGGGAACCGTGCACATCACATACCATGCACGTGTATCACATATCATGCACGCGTATTTGTGATTCACAAGAAAACCAAAAACTACATATATACACTAGGTGTGTATATGTGAAACTTTCTATCTTTCACTATATAAGTGAAAGTGGGGAGGAGAGTTTGCTCCTACGTAACCTAAATTAGCAGTTAGAGAGAAGGAAAAATAGAGAGAGAGAGAAGAAGGTTTGCAAAAGAGGAGGAGAGATTCGTTGGTTTTAAGCAGTAGAGAACGTTGAAAATCTTTACGTTTAGACGAAGCTTGGATCAAACTATAGGAGATCTATCGAGTAAGGTATGGTTTTAGATGTTTACGTATGTTTTAAGTAGGGTATAAACATCTAGACGAATGATCCGTGACATTAATAAGCCTCTCATGAAGAAGGTAATAGTTCTCGAATAGATAAGAGAACTTACATCTTTTCGTGGCTCACTCGAGTGAGGACAGAAGGAATATTTTGAGCATATTCACATTTTGGACTCGCTCGAGCGAGACCCACAGTGAAGGAGAAGCTCACTCGAGCGAGGCATCGCATAGAGCTACAGGTAGCTCAAATTATAAACGCTCAAGCGATGAATAATAACCACTCGAGCGATGAATAGTGCTCGCTCGAGCGATGAATAACAACCGCTTGAGCGATGAATAGTACCCGCTTGAGCGATGAATTGTGATCGCTCGAGTGAGGTCAAGTGCTCGCTCGAGCGATGCTAAATGACCGTTCGCGCGAGGAATTACTCGGGTTGCTCTTTTCTTTTAGTGTAAATTATAAGAGCTGTGTTTACAAGGGTTCTAGAGACCATTCTAAGTAAATTCGTGACACATGCGATGTAGGTGCGACGTGAGTTGTTACGCGTAAACATCTACGAGAAAGGAGCGCGTTGGTTTTTGTTTGAGGTAGGGAATATCTTGAAACATGTACTTTAATTTGTCATGCCTTTAAACTATTTTAACATACATGTGAGAGATTAAATTATATGTTCACTGAGTTTCCCTATTGAGCTAGGATGTAGCTCACCCCTTAGACTATACGTCGCAGGTCCAGGACTAGCGGTAGTAGAGACTTTTGGAGACGTTGATCCAAGGGATTCAGATTACGTACCCACAGAAGAGTCAAGGCCTCCTCCTGAAGAATTCTTCTAGAAGACCGATTGCGTACTTTGAGAGTGAGTTGAGAGTATTAGGTACGGCTTGGTATGTCAAGCCTCTTTATTTTGAATGTAATTAAATACCTTTATTCTTTTGACAAATTGTCTGGGGTGAACAGTTATCACCGATGGTTTGGGTCAGTTCTTATGCCCATGAATTGGCATGGGACAAGAACTGTCTTTAGAGTTTCTTTTGTTTTAAATGCATGAGAATTTGTTTAGCGTAGATGTTTGTGCCTTACTTGTAGTGTTTGGCTTGTATATACCAATGCTCCATACAGAATCACAGGGCACAGCCTTGAAGGTCTTGCTGATGGCATGAGTTTTGGGGTGCCAAAATTTGGGCTATCACAATTGGTATCAAAGCCTTTCTTTTAAAAAAATTCTGACAATTATTCTTTTGTCAGAACATAGGGACTTCTACTAATGAAACCGTGGTTTCTCATGCAGACCATTATGTTTCCTAGAGGAAGAGGCCGACCCAGGGGTGGTCATGATAGGAATTTGTGCAGTAGAGCTGAGTTCATCTCGCCTACGAACAGAGTGCCATTGGGAAATAGGGAGGTTCTCGAGGACAGTAGCCAAGAAGAGAACCAAAATCAAGCAGAAAATCAGGATCAAGACTGACAAGATCGAGATCAGAGAGAACAAGATAGAGTAAGGGAAAGAAATGAAGAAAGAGAGGAGCGCCAGAGGATGATGCTACTATAGAAACCATGGCACAACAGGCAGCATCCTTGGCAGCTCATGCCACCCCAGAGCAACATCGGACACCTACGCCTCCTGTAGGGCTTACACTACCAGTAGCTTCAGCGTTTACCGTATTCAGGAGGATGAGACGTCCTAGCTTTTTAGGGTAGGTAGACACCATGGCAGCTGAAAATTGGCTGAGTGAAATGGAGAAGGTATTTAGTGTACTGACGTGCACAAAGGACGAGAGCGTCCGTTGGGCATCTTACATGCTAGATGGGGAGGCTGGGCCTTGGTGGAAATCTGTTTCGCGGACTAGGGCTCAAGAAACTCCAGATATGCCCTGGACATGGGATGAATTCGTTGATGAGTTCAACAAGCAGTACCTTCTAGAGGTTGTGAGGAATCAAATGGAGACCCAATTTTTATAATTAATGGAAGGAAAGATGACCGTAAGAGAGTACGGAGTAGAATTTATGTGACTGGCTCGTTTCGCTCCAGACTACATAATTTCGGATGTGATGAAAGCAAAGAGGTTCTAACAGGGTTTAAGGTCAGACATCCGAGGAGGAGTTGCACCATTTCAGCTAAAAACCTATGGAGAGGTCATGAGTAAGGCATTAGTGGTTGAAAAAGAAAACAATAACCGATACCGTCAAAGGGAACAACAGGGAAGAGGAAGCATAGATCAAGGCAGGACGGGGAGTTATGAACCGATGAATAAGAAGCCAAGGTTTGTAGCACTGAATCAGAGACAACCGTTACAGACAGGGTATGGGAGAGCCACACAACAAACCACTCATCAAAGATTCCCATTGCTGGCGTTAGGGAGACCGATGAGGTATGAGAGTCCTGCTATTTCTACTGGAGCCACAATTACACAAGGTTTTTCACGAGCTGCTTCTTCAACACCAAGAGAGACTTGTGCCAAGTGTGGCAAGTCCCACAAAACAGCGGATTGCAGGTAAGGAATGCGGGGCTGTTTTAAATGTGGCAAGATGGGCCACGTGATTAGAGATTGCCCTGAGGCAATTAAGGAGAAGAAGACCTCTGCTTCTATGCCACGACCTATTCAATCACGGAAACCAGTTGTTCAAGGGAGAGCTTATGCAGTCACCGCCCAAGAAGCAGGGAGTGCACATGACGTCATCCAAGGTGAGATTCCTTTTAAATAAAGAATTTCAATTTAATACAATTTTTAGATAGAGAAGGTGCATTCTTTAGAAAAGCATTTGGACTTATTTTTGTACATTAGAAAATTCTAAATAAAGTATGTGTTATATATGTATACGTATGTGTTATAGGTACATTATAAGTCTATGAAAAAGGATGCTATGTAGCACATGACGCACGAGTGTTGATAGACCCAGGGTCTACCCACTCCTTTATCACTCCTAGATTTGCAAAGAAAATAAAGATTATTCCGGAGATACTGAACTTTGTGTTATCAGTGTCTATCCCAACGGGAGAGTTAGTGGACACAGAGTTAGTCTGCCAATCAGTAGTAGTGAGCATTCGGGATGACGACGTCTATGAATTAGACACGCAATTAATATTGTTGGACATGAAAGGATTCGATGTGATCCTTGGCATGGATTGGCTGTCTCATCATTGTGCGACAGTGGATTGCAAGAACAAGGTTGTCATTTTCTAACTTAACACAAGGAGATCATTTCGATTTCGAGGAGAGAGATCGACACAGGTGCCACTCATCTCTGCAGTCAGAGCCGAACGCTTAATCAAAAAGGGGTGTAGTGGTTATTTGGCACTTCTGAAGGGAGATAAAGAAGAAAAGAATGTTATTTTCGAGATAGCAATAGTGCGAGAGTTCGAAGATGTATTTCCAAAAGAATTGCCAGGATTACCTCTAGAGAGAGAAGTGGAATTCGCTATCGACTTAGCACCAGGAACGGAGCCCATTTTAAAAGCACCATACAGGATGGCTCCTACTGAGTTGAAGGAGTTGAAAGAGCAGTTACAAGAGCTCATGGATAAAGGGTTTGTAAGACCAAGCGTGTCTCCATGGGGAGCACCGATTTTGTTTGTGAAAAAGAAAGATGGGTCGATGCGGTTGTGCATTGACTATCGGCAATTGAACAAACTCACTGTGAAGAATCGATACCCTTTGTCAAGAATAGATGACTTGTTCGATCAGTTGCAAGGGGTAAAGTACTTTTCCAAGATCAATCTGAGATCTGGATACCATCAGTTGAGAGTCAAGGCTGAGGACATTCAGAAAATGACATTCAGAACACAGTATGGACACTATAAATTTTTAGTGATGCTGTTCAGGTTGACAAACGCACTGGCGTCGTTTATGGATTTAATGAATCGAGTGTTTAAACCACACCTGGACTCCTACGTCGTCATGTTTGTTGACGACATCCTGATATACTCTAAATTGAAGACGGAGCATGAAGAACACTTACGAGTCACTCTGCAAACTTTGCGTGAACACCAATTATACGCCAAACTCAGCAAATGTGAATTTTGGTTAGAAGAGGTAAACTTTTTGGGACATGTCATCTCAAAGCATGGTGTCACTGTAGATCCCGCTAAGATCGAGGCAGTAGTGAACTGGTAGCAACCAAGGATCGTGATCGATGTCCAAAGTTTCCTTGGACTAGCAGGTTATTATCGACATTTCGTTGAGGGGTTTTCAAAGATATCGGGACCTCTTACGTGGCTTACAAGAAAGGATTCAAGATTTGAGTGGAGCGAAGCGTGCGAGAAGAGTTTTCAAGAACTCAAGAAGAGACTCACTTCAGCTCCAGTCTTAGCCATTCCTTCAGGCAGTGGAGGATTTGCGGTCTATAGTGATGCTTTGTATAATGGTTTGGGTTGCGTGCTCAACCAACACAAAAAGGTGATAGCTTACGGGTCAAGACAGTTGAAAGAACATGAGAAGAACTATCCGACGCATGATCTAAAACTAGCAGCAGTCATATTTGCATTGAAGATTTGGCGACACCATTTATACGGGGAAACTTTTAAAATCTTCACCGACCATAAGAGCCTCAGATACTTATTTATGCAGAAAGAACTCAACATGAGGCAGCGCAGATGGATGGAATTCCTCAAGGACTATGACTGTTCCATACAGAACCATCCAGGCAAGGCCAATGTGGTAGCCGATGTCTTGAGTCGGAAGAATTCTGTGCAGTTAACTAGTTTAATTTTGGGAAGGTACCGATGGAAGTTACTTGAAGATCTGACACTATATGGTGTGGACATCAAGTCATAAGTTACAGGAGCCTTTTTGGCCAACATATCAGTGAAATCGATGATATTCGAACACATGCACGAACTACAGATGGAAGACCCAGTACTAACCAAGATCTGTCAAGACGTAACGGAAGGCATCATATCAGAATTCTCAATCAGGGAGGATGGTTCCTTATTGTTCAAGGGTCGACTTTGTATTCTTAATAATGTCGATCTGCGATGAACCATTCTCAATGAGACTCACAAATCAAAGTACGCTATCCACCCCGGCAGCACAAAGATGTACCAAGATTTAAAAAGGAATTACTGGTGGAGAGGTCTGAAGCAAGATGTGGTAGAGTACGTCTCACGGTATTTGACGTGTCAGCAAGTGAAGATTGATCATAGACACCCTGCGGGGTTATTACAACCTCTGCCCATACCAGAGTGGAAATGGGAATCGATCTCTATGGATTTCATCGTTGGACTACCGCGCACGTCAAAGAGATATAATGCCATTTGGGTAATCATGGACCGACTGACCAAGTCAGCACACTTCCTACCTTACAACACGATGTACACAGCAGGAAAGCTCACAAAATTATATATGAAAGAGATAGTACGCCTACACGGAATCCCAAGTAGTATCATTTCTGATCGTGATCCACTATACACGTCAAAATTTTGGAAGAAATTTCAGGAAGGAATGGGAACCCGACAGGACTTCAGTTCAACTTTCCATCCGCAAATAGATGGGCAAACAGAGCGAGTAAATCAAGTAATAGAAGACATGCTCAGAGCGTGTATGTTAGAGCTGCAAGGATCATGGGATCAGCACCTACCGTTGATCGAGTTTACGTACAACAGTTTCCAGACGAGCATTGGAATGGCACCGTATGAAGCCTTGTATGAAAGGCGATGTAAATTGCCAATCAATTGGGAGGAAACTGGCAAAAAAATTTGTTTTGGGACCCAAGTTGCTTGAAGATAACGCCGCTATTGTCCGCATGATCAGAGAAAGACTAAAGGCGGCTCAAAGCAGACAGAAAAACTACACTGATATCAAGCAAATCAGTGTAAACAATAAGGTGGGTGAACACTGTTTGTGAAGGTGTCGCCTATGAAAGGCGTGATGAGATTTGGAAAGAGAGGAAAATTAACTCCCCGTTATCTCGGACCCTTCGAGATTCTGGGTCGGGTGGGCGAAGTCGCATATCGCATTGGATTACCACCAGTGTTTGATCGAGTACATAACATTTTCTACATTTCTATGCTCAAAAAGTATGTGGGTGACTCTTCCCACGTTCTACAAGGTCAACCATTGGAGATGCACGAGGATATGAGCATGATAGAAGAACCGGCAGATATATTGGATAGAAAGGAACAAGTGCTACGCACCAAAGTTATTCCCTTAGTGCTTGTCCGATGGAAGAATCATCCGGTCGAGGAAGCAACGTGGGAACATGAAGCGGATGCCAGAGAACAATATCCCAACTTGTTCGAAATTGCTAACTAATTAGTTCTATTCAAAATAACAAATATGTAATGGTTGGTAGTATAAAAGTCTCTATTTTTTTTTATGAATGATTGAATTTTATTGAAATTTTAGTATATTAACTCCAAATTATGATAGAACCAACTTTTCGTGTGGAAAAAAATTCCAAATACACCACATAGGAAACTAGTGGTGAGAACTATTGACAAAAAATGAGCAAAAGAGCACAGAAAAATGTTTCTGGGCTCGCTCGAGCGACCGCTTATGCTCGCTCGAGCGAGCCACATAAAATCATAAACTTGGCTCACTCGAGCGATGACTATTGCTTGCTCAAGCGAGACATTTTGACCGCTCGAGCAAGGATTTATAACCGCTCGAGCGAGGTCAGAGTATATATATGGGCAGATTACTGTTCTTTTATTTCATCTTCACGCGAAAGAATCTCGAGCGAGAGGTAGGGCTTCCTTTTTCAATCTCCAAGCTCTTCCATCCGATTCAAGCCAGATTCGGACGATCCGATCTGTCAAAAGCGTCCTAAAAGGTGAAATCTTCACTATTTCTACCTTATTTCATTTATAAATCCTTCTTGAATATCAATGGCTTCCCAAAGCCCTAACCCCCAACCTAGGAAGCGGGTGGCAATTCGATCGCCATCATCGTGCAAACAAGCGCCACAGACACCACAACCACCCCCATCGACACCTCCTACCCCAATCCAACTAAATGAATGGTGGGGATCAAAAATTTTTGAGACCGAATAGGAGATCCATCCCTCTTGTTTTGGGAATCCGACGTCCACCCAATGGACTTCGGATTTCCTTACAAGCAACCACCTACGAGCACTGTTGATACCTTTTGGAGCTCGGTACTATCCGAGGATCGTAAAATTATTCTACCAAACACTCAAGACAAACGTGAGTGAGGACTCTATCCTCGTCACCATTTGACGGGAAGGAACTTGTTTTCGGTAGTGCCGATGTATCCACCGTCATGCAGTGCCCCGATGCATACACACCAAACCCCCTTTCTCTACCACTTTTTTCTAGGAACGTAGGCTTCCCGACCATCATCGCCGACATTACTAGCGGCGCCACCGCATCAGGCCAATCGATCACCTGATCCCAATTACCACCACACATGTGGTTTTTAGACATTGTATTTAAGAATAATTTACACCCGACCGGTCATGACCAAGAGCGCCGCGAGACGATTTTGCAGGCTCTGCACTCCGCTTTCCACAATAGGTGGTTTAGCGCTCTGATGGTGGTCATCAAGGGCATGGCACATGCCCATAAAAGAAACCTAAGGGGTGTTATTCCTCCACCGATCAACCGACTACCCTATGCACATTTGATTTCCCGACTCCTCGATTCACGAAATGGGAAGGGGGGATTTCAAATCAGGACAGACGAACTCGTGCTCACCGATAACATCATTCCATTCCTCGCCCAAGACCTAAGCCAAAATCTAAAGAGCCTCTAAAATAGTGTGAATAGGAAGAGAGATCGTCGGATTTCCCATCAAGCGACGCAACAAACACCAACGGGACCGACTACTCCCTCTATGTCGTCTTCACAGCCCTTACCTACCACCGACAGCAGCATGATGCGAGAGATCCTCCTACAGGGGCGGGAGATCAGATTACATCAGCGGTTCCAGGAGGCGCTCCTCATAGACGTCATGGGCCATGCATACCCGCAGACATGCAGGGAGTGCATCGGTGCTACGCGAGGTGCTATTTTTGGCGCATCTAGCTCCGGCCCTGCTACGAGGAGCACTACAGTGGGTGCCACTACTACTAGGGAGGTTGTTAGCGATGATGATGACGACGACGATGATGAGGAATACGAGCAGAGTGACGACTAGGCCGCCCTCGATCATTTGAAATTTTTTTTGATTATCAATGTAATATTTCGTGATTATGAGGTGAAAAAAAAAATTTATTTGAAACAATCGTGACATGATTGTTACAAAATCTAGGGTGAACATAGTAATGACTTTGATATAGATATACATAAATTTTGATTAAATGAGTCTGTTTGGTACAATGTGCATGGGTATACTTGATTGTGTAGTTGTACGTAAATCCTTGTGCAGGTTCTCATAAATTGAGGTAGAATGAATGTCATTCTGCTTGTGAAAATAACCGTTAAGAGAGTTCCAGGATAATTAGGATGCTTGATACGAGTGCCTTCTTATTTTATGTTGCTTAAGAAAATTCTTCATGCAGGTATGATCTCGGGTCATTGGACCATATATTCAATTATCTGATTATGATTGTTGATTGTGTTGCTATGAATGTCTATTCGAAGGTTTTTTTTTTATAGTCGTATTTGATTCCTAGTGTGTAGACAATTTTCGAGGACAAAAATTTTATAAGGTGGAGTGAATGTCATAACCCCAGATTTTTGGGAACCGTGCATATCATATACCATGCACGTGTATCACATATCATGCACGTGTATTTGTGATTCACAAGGAAACCAAAAACTACATATATACACTAGGTGTGTATATGTGAAACTTTCTATCTTTCACTATATAAGTGAGAGTGGGGAGGAGAGTTCTCTCCTACGTAACCTAAATTAGCATAGTTAGAGAGAAGGTAAAATAGAGAGAGAGAGAGAGAGAAGAAGCTTTGCAAAAGAGGAGGAGAGATTCATTGGTTTTAAGCAGTAGAGAACCTTGAAAATATTTACGTTTAGACGAAGCTTGGATCAAACTATAGGAGATCTATCGAGTAAGGTATGGTTTTAGATGTTTACGTATGTTTTAAGTAGGGTATAAACTATTAGATGAATGATCCGTGACATTAATAAGCCTCTCATGAAGTTCTCGAATAGATAAGAGAACTTACATCTTTTCGTCGCTCGCTCGAGCGGTCTAAATGGCTTGCTCGAGCGAGGAAAGAAGGAATATTCTGAGCATATTCATGTTTTGGACTCGCTCGAGCGAGACCCATAGTGAAGGAGAAGCTCGCTCGAGTGAGGCATCGCATAGAGCTACAGGTACTTCAAATTATAACCACTCGAGCGATGAATAGTTCTCGCTCGAGCGATGAATAATAACCGCTCGAGCGATGAATAGTGCTTGCTCGAGCGATGAATAATAATCGCTTGAGCAATGAATAGTGCCCACTCAAGCGATAAATTGTGATCGCTCGAGCGAGGTCAAGTGCTCGCTCGAGCGATGCTAAATGACCGCTCGCGCGAGGAATTACCCAGGTTGCTCTTTTCTTTTAGTGTAAATTATAAGAGTTGTGTTTCCAAGGGTTCTAGAGACCATTCTAAGTAAATTCGTGACACATGCGATGTAGGTGTGACGTGAGTTGTTATGCGTAATCCTCTATGCGAAACGAGAGCGTTGGTTTTTACTTGAGGTAAGGAATATCTTGAAACATGTACTTTAATTTGTCAAAACCATGTATGTAGAGTATTTCAATCATGTAGAGTATCTCAAGAGAATAGTCATATTAAATATGCTTCCAATACGTGTGTGTGTGTGTGTGTGTGAATCTAAATGGAATCATGAAGTCCCCAGGGGACGAAGAATTGTAACAATGGGCATATGAATGATGCATTAAACCAGTAGCATCCCAGGGATGCAGATGAAACCAAATGGTGAAACAAAAGAAGAGCTTTACGGCCTAATGTAATAAAATTAGCATAATCACGGTGAATAACTATATGTAGAGCACATTCGATATTTTGTTATTTAAGGTTTAATTAGAATACCCCACCGACATGGCGGGATACCCACGACTGACTCGACAGGATATCCGTGATCGGTACGGCGGTCAAATCGTACACTATAGTACATCTCAGGGATGTTGAATTGAGAATAGACCCTGCCGCCTAAGAGAAAGGGGCCTGGGTGGTGATGAATTTTAACATATAACAAGTGTCTATTTAGATGACGATGGTGGGTATTCTATCGGGGTTCGATGCTATATTGCTCGGGGACTACTTATGTTAAGATTTAAGTGATTAGGCCGAATCCGTTACTATACCAGTAAGATGAGAATAAACAAAGTCATGCAAAGTAACTGTTGTATCTATCATTTTAATTTTGATTATTTCAATTGTTTTTTAGCAGTTCTATCAGATAAATCATGTCTTTAAACTATTTTAACATACATGTGAGAGCTTAAATTATATGTTAACTGAGTTTCTCTATTGAGCTAGGATGTAGCTCACCCCTTAGACTATATGTCGCAGGTCCAGGACTAGCGGCAACAGATACTTCTAGAGACGTTGATCCAAGGGATTCGGATTACGTGCCCACAGAAGAGTCAGAGCCTCCTCCTGAAGAATTCTTCTAGGAGACCCATTGCGTACTTTGAGAGTGAGTTAAGAGTATTAGGTACGGCTTGGTATGTCAAGCCTCTTTATTTTGAATGTAATTAAATACCTTTATTCTTTTGACAAACCGTCTGGAGTGAACAGTTATCACCGATGGTTTGGGTAAGTTCTTATGCCCATGAATTGGCATGGGATAAGAACTGTCTTTAGAGTTTCTTTTTTTTTAAATGTATGAGAACTTGTTTAGCGTAGATGTTTGTGCCTTACTTGTAGTGTTTGGCTTGTATATACCAATGCTCCGTACAAAATCACAGGGCACGGCCTTGAAGGTCGTGCTGATGGCACGGGTTTCGGGGTGTCAAAATCTGGGCTGTCACACTTTTTCTTCTCTAGCTGCCAAGTCTGCTTTTCTTCTTCCAATACTCTGTTCTATTGTTGTATTTGTGTAATTTAATGATGAAGGTGAGCAATTTCCTTTCATACTTCGTTTGTTGTTTCGATTCTCCACTGGGCTTGATGATCTCATTGTGCTTGTTGCTTAAGATTTTTTGCCAATTCTTGGCGTTCTTGTGCAATTGGTAGTGAATCGAGGACTATAGTTTTCATCCTATTAATCTCTTCCATTAAGCTTCAAACCAAACCTGGCAACGATAGTAAATTTAGCGCATTTGTATTCTGCCTCTGTTCTAATTCTCGCAATCTCCCTTCCAAGTCAGGCTGCTCTCCTGAAGATGTGGAAAATGTTGTGGTAATAATGGGAGGAGACATTTCTTCATTTAGCAATTCTGTGAAACCCACTCGTGGAGTTTTAAAACTTGGTCCTACTTCGGCTGTCTGAATAATAGGAATCTGCTCTATAGTTAATGTGACAATGGGTAGTGGAGTAGTAGACTCAGCGGGAATGATAACCGAGCTAGAAGTAGCCACTTCAGGGGTATGCTGATAATCTATTAGAGGATGAATTTCCTCTACTTCAGATTCAATTGGGCATGCAGGTTCCACTTCAGATATAATTAGCCTTGTGTCTACCACTGGTAAAGATGACATGGTAGGCCCTATTGCTGAGTCCAGGGTTGTGTCATAGAGATTGTGGTGCTCTTGTGCAGGCTCTAACACAATCATCACTTCTGGCTCAGCCGGCCTCTCAAGCATTGGGGAGCTATGCTCTAGTCTCTCTTGGAGTGGAGTAGAACTACTCACTCCCTTTGTCACAACTGCCTCAATAGGAGCCATGAATTCTATTATTGTTTCAACACCATGCTCTTCTTGGATTTCAGTAATTGCCTCTAGGGCCTGTGTGGTCTTTGGCATAGAAGATACACCCTCTAATGGAATAGAATTAGGTATCTTCTTTTTATTTTCGGAGTTCAAGTGTAACACCCTAAAAATTTTAAACCCGAACACACCAGCAGAATGTGTGCATTCGATACTGTGGGTAGACTGTTGTACCTTGATTGTATAATTAATTGTGTAATTGGTACCCAAGCTCCGTGAGAGCACAATGGTTAAGTCGTGCCTTGTAAACTAAAGGTCTAAGGATCAAAACACGTGAAGTACGGTGTGACTTTTATTTTGGACCAGGAGATAACAGGCTGTACACGAACCATTATGTACCGACTGCACATCGGAGCATGCCTTGAGTAAAAATAATAAACCCACGAAACAAATCCATTTGCATGAGTTGGAAAATTGAGAGAGAAAGAAAGAGAAACCAAAAGGAAGAAGAAGAGCCCTTCTCCTCCATCGATTTTGGCTTCGTCGGTGAATCCGATCTGTCAATATCTGCGTAAATCTTCTTCATGACGCGAGGGAAACCTCTTCGAATAATGAGGGTTGTTTGTTACGATACCATTAAGATCAAAAGAGAAGGAGCGAAGCGATCTCGAACTCGCATGCACGATTTCGAAGGTTAGAAGCGTGCAATAATCGATGAGTCTTGATTTCTAAGATTTAGTGTTGATTTGTACACATTCTAGGTCTTTCTGGGTTTTGCATGCGAAGAAATTGAGGAAGAAAGAGAGCGTTGAACGATCAGTGAATATCGACACCGATTCCATCGATTTTGAGCATTGCGGACGTCACATGCATGTTTAAAAGGTAAGATCTAAGATTGGATGGTGTGAATGTAGTTTTTGGTTCTATTTTAGTGTGATTTCTGTGTGCATGCTAGAAAATTGGGGTTATTTTTGGGAAATTTGAATCGGGGAAGATGGAGTTAAGAGTTGCAGAATCATAATAACTCGCTCGAGCAAATTGGAATTCACTCGAGTGAATCACCTTCAGACACAAAGAAAAGCAGGCTTCGAAAAATCGCTCGAGCGAATTTTCCCCAGATTCAAGCTAAAATTTTCTGGTAAATTTCGCTCGCACGAATTTGAAGGTGCCACATGCATTCTGAACAACTCGCTCGAGTGAGTTTAGAATCACTCAAGTGAATGCCCCTATTTTTGTATACTTGAATTTTTCTATTGAAAAGCTTGAATAATCGTGACATGATTGATTCCTACAACATTGACATGCTTTCTATGAACCTCCGTTGACCTAGATTGAGAATGGGCCGATGATCTAGACTAAGAACGGGAGCCATTGGTAGAGCCTTGCATCGATAGGATCTTGCATTTTGCTTCGCATGATTACAAGGGTAAGGTAGGGAAATTCATGACTCGATTTTGTTCTTCTTGATTGATTCATAAATCTAAATGATATACAAGATATGATGATCATCAGTATTTGAAAAATAGGATTTGTGAAATCTTACCGTATTAGACATTTGAGTTTATGAAACTTTCGAATTTCATTAAATCTTTGAACAATGGACTGTGAGTTTTGAATAAGAATTTTGTATAAGATCTTTGTACACGAAATCAGTATATGAATATGAATTTTTAAATATACATACTGAACAGGACTTTGAACTATGAAATTAAGCTTTGCATGTAAATCTTTGATGCCAAGTGGGTAAGAGGAGTAGAGGCTCCAGAGAGGGGTAGAGGCCTCTAGGTCTATGACCTTGTTTCCGCTTCATGAAATGCTCACGCCAATGGAACTTTGATCTTGACATGAATATGAACTTGATCTCTTAAACAATAAGTAAGAAATTGCATGATACGTTTTAGACCTTGAATGACATGTTTAAATCTTGTGATTTGGAACTCGATACTTTGATTTGCTTTATGTCATTTACGAAAAGTTATTTTACTTAGTCATTAAAAATCTATGCATTGTCTTGATAAGATAAAATTGGTATTGAATTTTCTTTATTGAGCTTAGACTGTAGCTCATCCCGACATTTATGTCACAGGTGTAGATCTTGATCAGGATCTTGGTCATGAGGAGAATCCTGACTTCGTGCTGGAAGAAGTAGATCTTCTGCCCAAAGAATTCTATCCATAATAGTGATTGGGGACAGATAGACTTTGAAGTAGGTACTGTATCAGATTTGTTCTCGCATGTGTACTTGTATAGATATATTGTATGCCACTATTTAGGTGACGGTCGACCGTCACCAATGGTCATTTTGGTTTATGTTCTATTTATAGATTGAATCTTAGTTAATGCTGTTGATAACCGTTTCGACTTCCGCATAGTGGGCATATGATATCCGCTCTGAATTCTGTATCGATCGATCCGGTTTTCCCTGAGACCCGCATAGGGGAAAATTTGATCATCATAAGAAATTGAATCATTGAACTCGACGGTTCAGTCTTCTTTGAAATCTATGTGGGGAAGGTCGGGCTGTCATAGATGGTATCAGATAATCCAGTGTGTGCTTTGAGTATCGTACTCAATGACGATCAGCCGGTCTTTCCTAGATTTTGTGTGGGGAAAAGTTGGGTCGTCACAGGGTATCAGAGATACTGAAGCATATGACGGACCGATTACCTAGAGATCCATGTCAAGAAATTGGGGTTGTCACAGGTGGTATCAGAGATACTTAGGCATATGACGGACCGATTTCTCAGAGATCTGTGCGGGAAATCGGGGTCGTCACAGGTGGTATCAAAGTGCCATGGCGTTAGTTTCCATGTGACACCATCGGAATGGGTCAACTATGTCACCTTGTCTCACGGTTGATGTCAGAGTAACGGCAGGAGATTCCTTCAGAACATGTGGGATAGATTTTCACAATCAACATTGATTGAAAGTGGGCTTGATCGTGATAGATTAGTATGGCCCCATGCGGGAGACCGCGGACTCTCCCCATTAGAAGAACACCAAGCGGCGAAGGTACTTCAAGTGGCGTAGGGATCGCCACAGGTACTAACACCGTTCTATTAAGAAGTGGGAACATAATCAGCACCAACATTGAGCCGGAAGGAGGAAATGGCACCGGGCAGATGGGCCAATTGCTAGAAATGATGGTCTATTCAATGGCCCAGCTTGCCGGACGATGCCAATCTTCTGGATTCCAAGAGTTCAAGAGGATGAATCTTCCAAGCTTCCATGGTCAAGCTGATATGCTTGAAGCGAAAGAATGTATAAATTAGATGGAAAAGCTTCTTCGTATGGTTCCGAACACAGAAGAAGAAAAGGTGAAATGGGTTGCCTTTAACCTGACAGGAGCAGCAGACTCGTGGTGGAACTCTGTGGAAAGGGTAAGATTTCAGGAGACACCGAATGCCCCATGGACCTGGGCTCGGTTTGTGGTGGTGTTTAATGCGCAAAACTTTCTCGACGCAGTTAGAGAGCAATGGGAAGTCAAGTTCGTATCATTGGAGCAAGGACGAATGTTAGTCCTGTAGACACCCAAAATTTTCCCTCTCGGAGTATAAAAACTTATTTGGTCAACCTTTGACCTTGCCCATGACTTCCGAAAAGGGGCTCACTCTTTTTGAAAGCTTTAAAACCCTAGACAGGGGACCATATACTGAAACAATAGTATGTGGTCAAAGCACAGGCTGAAACAATAGCTCTGTGGTTCGGACCCAACTCAACCCCAGGAAGATCCCGAATTCCGCTCCCTGTCTAGCACATGCAATTTGATTGCATGTGCTATTAGTGGTGCGCAATTAGTCCAACGTGGACTAGGCCTGTTCTCCCTGTGGGTCTCTTAGGCCTTTATTACATGCACTGGTAAGCGCGCACAATCAGATTGCACGCCCCACCACTACTGTGCGATCTGTCCAACTTGGACTAGTCCCTACCCTTCTAGAGACCGCCTTAAGACCCATATGGGTGCGCAAACCAGTGCACGCAAATGATTGCGTGATCTACCACCAGCGCGTAATTATTTCCAATTGGACTAGAACTAGGTTACCCAGCTGAGTCAGTCAACCAATCACTCACTGAGTCGGTCACCGACTCTTAGTGATTAAGCGCTTGTGATAGGGCGAGTAATTCAATTAAGCGCACCAGACAGAGTGCATAATTGGATTGGATCAGCTAATTATGCACCTCCCACAGGGCGCATAATTACCCGAATACCTATAAATAGACCCCCCTACCCCAAACAAAAAAACATCCAGCAATTGAGTTTTCGAGTTTCTCTCTTCCGAGCTTAGGGATTTTGAGATTCGCTCTTCAGCGCTTAGCTTTAGGTAATTTCTTGGTTATAGTTCTTAATTTATTTTCTGGTTCTAGGTTCTAGGTTCTAGTTCTTAAGTACTAGCTTTTAGTCCTTAATTTCTAGTCTTAGATTGTAGGTTTTAATTTTCTTTCTTAAATTCTAGTTCTTAATCTCTGGTTCTTAGCTCCTAGAAACAGTTTTTAGTTTTTAGTTCTTAAATTTTGATTCTAGTTTCTAGTTCTAGTTCTAAATTCTAGTTCTCTTTCTAGTTCCTAGTTCTAGTTTTTAATTTTCCTAGTTCTTAATCTCTTATTTTCTAGACCTTCGATTTCAACCCTTAATTTTTAAATTCAAATTCTTAGTCTTTTTTTAAATCTCTAGTTCTAGGTCTTAATTCTTTAGAACCAGTTCTTACTTTTAGTCTCTAAATTCCGATTCTAGTTTTAAGTCTTAAGTTCTCGTTCTTAATTTTAATTCCCAATTTTCAGTAAGTTCAAGTCCTAGAATTTTAGTTCTAACACTTAGTTTTAATTCACAATTCTTAAAATTTGGAATTTTGATTCTTAATTTTCAAACTACAGATCAGTTTTTTAGTTTATATAACTTTTAAAACAACCCTTAGCCAATCGATTTGCCCAAGGGATCTTACGGAGGATACCCGGGAATGGGGCCACTCCTCCTTAGCATGACAGGCCAAAACCCCTTTTTAATTAGAATTTTAGTAGAAGTAAGAAACTTAAAATAACTAAACTTTTAATAGAATTAGGAAATTTAGATTAACTAGATTCCTAGTAGAAATAGGAGACTAATACCAATTGAACTTCTAATAAGATTAGGATACTTAAGTTAGTCAGACTTCTAATAGAATTAGCATATTTAGATTAATTAACTTCTAGTACAATTAGGTGATCAAATTAATTAGACTCCCGATAGGACTAGGAAAACTAAAGCAATTAGACTTAGAGTAGGAATTGGAAAACTATATAGACTAAACTCCCAAGTGACCCAGAGCTGCTAATGTTGGCCGACCAACGATTCAGTAAAGAGAACAGCCCATTTCTCCACTTGTGTGATCAGTGACGTATTGCAGTATTAATAAACATCTGCAGCTGGCGATCGTATCAACCTAGGTATTTTCTTCTTATAACTTACCTCTTCATTTTCTGCACTTTATATTTCTTAGTTCACCATTTCCTTGCCTTTGCCAGAGTCCACTTGGACCAAATTGGGCCACTCTTTCCGGAGACCGAGAGGAACCCAGAAAAAACACGTACCAACAAGTCCATAAGTATGAAGCCGAGTTTATGAGATTTTCTAAATTCACACCCTTACATGTTGCCACGGAACTGATGAAGGCAAAGAAGTTCGAACGTGGCTTGAGGCCCAATATTAAAGAAAGACTGTCATTGTTCAGGCTAAGGACCTTTATAGAGGTCATCGACTTGGCTCTAATCGCTGAGCAAGGCATGGAGAACATGCATAGGAGAAGAGAACAACAAAATCAGAGTAGAACCAGCCAAGCACAATCCTATTCCTCTGAGCAGTTGAGGAAGAGGCAGAGACTGATGATGCCAGCGCCAAGTCTACCTGCTCAGACCCCTTACTCAAATCACCCACAAGGCCACCCCGTCCTTCGAACTCCGTTACAGTTGGAGTGTCAAGAATTCAACTGACTTCACGCATAGCTTCCTCCACACCGATAGAATCTTGCACACAATGTGGGAAGCGACACAAGACGGAAGAGTGTAGACGAGCAATGGGCGCATGCTCTAGATGTGATAAACAGGGGCATCGGATAAGGGAATATCCCTAGATGTAGAACAAGTAGAAATAATGGCAATAGTTCAAAGGCCCTCTCGATCTATAGTCCAAGGCCGTACATATGCAGTCTCTGCACAAGATGCTCAGGTGACGAATGAGGTGATTCAAGGTATAATTTCTCTCTGAGTTATCAAATTATCTCTTTGAATTCAGTTCATGAGCTTCCTTAGAAATTTTTTTGATTTTGACACTTCATGATTTCCACGACACCTCATATATATACACAGTAATAAATCACATACGTGAAACTTTAGGTACCCTACATATGTACCAAAGAAGCGATATTTGTCAGCACAAGGCACGAGTGTTGATAGACCCAGGGTTTACTCACTCATTCGTAACTTCACATTTTGTGACATAATTGAGCATTTCTCTAGAACCGCTAGATTTCGTGCTAGCAGTGTCAGTTCCTACGGGAGACTCAGTGAGCACAGACACAGTTTGCCGATTGGTCATCATAGCAATTGAAGACCGCGAGACAACGACATATCTAATTATGTTAGATATGGAAGGGTTTGACGTAATCCTTAGAATGGATTGGCTATCCGCTTACCATGCAAGCATTGATTGCTTCAAAAAGTGGTCACGTTCCACCCTTCGAAAGGGAAGTCCTTTTGATTCCACTGCATCAAGTCGAGTGTGGCGCCCATCATATCAGCTATCCGAGCCACACGATTATTACAACAAGGAAGCCAACGATACCTTGCCTTTGTGACTGGCCAACACAATGAGAAAATTAATATCGCCGACATCTCCATTGCACGCGAGTACCCGGATGTGTTTTTGGATGATCTACCAGGATTACCTCCATATCAAGAGGTGGAGTTTACAATCGATCTGGCTCTAGGCACCGAACCAGTATCGAAAGCACGATATCGGATGGCACCGACAAAGTTGAAGGAGCTCAAGGAGCAGCTCCAAGAGCTTCTAGACAATGGATTTATCAGACCTAGTGTTTGCCCATGGGGAGCACTGGTTCTGTTCGTCAAGAAGAAGGATGGATCGATGAGGCTTTGCATCAATTATCGTTAGCTGAGTAAGCTGACCATTAAGAATCGATACCCACTCCAAAGAATCGATGACCTATTCGATCAGCTTCAAGGTACCAAGTTCTTTTTAAAGATAGACCTGAGATCAGGATATCATCAATTAAAGATTAGAGTTGAAGACATCTCGAAGACGGCATTCCGCACCCGGTATGGACATTACGAGTTTCTTGGTGATGCCTTTTAGCCTAACCAATGCACCAGCATCTTTCATGGACTTAATGAATAGGGTGTTAAAATCCCATCTGGATAAGGGTGTAATGGTTTTTGTAGATGGCATTCTCATCTACTCGAAGTCGAGGGAAGATCATGAGCGGCACTTGCACATCGCACTTCAAACTCTTCGTGATAACTAACTATACATGAAGTTAAGCAAGTGCGAATTTTGGCTTCAACAAGTTAGCTTCTTGAGGCATGTAATCTCCGAGGTAGGTATAACAGTTAACCCAGCTAAGATCGAAGCTGTTGTGAAATGGGAACAACAGAAGACAGTGATCGAGGTTCGTAGCTTGCTCGATTTGGCTGGTTACTACTGGAGGTTTGTTGAAGGATTTTCCAAAATTTTGGGACCACTCACACAACTCTCTCGAAAGAATACCAAGTTCGAATGGACCGAACGATGTGAACAGAACTCTAGGAGCTAAAGAAAAGGTTAACCTCTGCACCGGTACTTGCCATACCGTCAGGTAGTGGAGGTTTTATAGTGATCAGCGACGCGTCACAGAGCGGACTGGGCTGTGTGCATAACCAAAATGAGCGGGTCATTGCCTATGGTTTGAGATTGCTCAAAGGCCATGAGAAGAACTATCCAACTCATGATCTTGAACTAGCGGCAATCATTTTCACCCTGAAGATCTAGAGGTATTACTTGTATGATGAGTTGTTCAAAATATTCACCGATCACAAGAGCCTCAAGTACCTTTTCACGCAGAAAGATCTGAACCTACGACAAAGAAGATGGATCAAATTTCTTAAAGATTATAATTGTTCCATCCAATACCATCCGAGGAAAGCCAACGTAGTCACAGACGGTCTCAGTCGAAAGTCCTCCACTCTATTGTCACATCTTATTACAAGGATACATAGATGGCGACTACTGAAAGATATGGCCTAAGGTGATTGGAGGTTCGATGTTAAGGATTCTGGAGCCTTGATGGGTAATATCATTATCCGATCAACACTCATCGAAAACATCCGCGATCTATAAATGACCGATGAGGACCTCATGGCTATCAGACAGGAGGTTATTAGTGAGAATCGGCCCGATTTCTCCATCAAGGAGGATAGATCTTTACTATTTAGAGGTCGAATGTGCATACAGACCAATGCAGATCTTCGACATATGATAATGGAAGGAGCTCATAATTCAAAGTATACGATCCATCCTGGGTGTGCTAAGATGTACCAGGACCTGAGAACAATTTATGGTGGAGAGGTTTGAAGAAAAAGGTCGCAGAGTACGTGTCAAAATGCCTGATTTGTCAGCAGGTGAAGGTGGACCATCGAAACTCTTTAGGTTTACTCCAGCCACTACCAATACCAGAGTGGAAATGAGAAGCCATATCCATGGACTTCATTTTGGGATTGCCGAGAATAGTGAAAGGGCACAATGCTATTTGGGTAATCGTAGATCAATTAACCAAGTTCGCCCATTTCCTACCATACAACACGAGGTATACAACCAGCCGACTTGCAGAGATATATCTCAAGGAGATTGTCAGACTCCACGACATACCTGCTAGCATTGTATCGAACAGAGATCCCCTGTAAAACCACAATAACGATCGGGTCCACAAATCCCGTACCGGTGGATCTGCTTAGCGACGTCTTAGAAGCCACATTTTCTACCATTTTACCACCGAATTGATCTAAGTTAAAACCCTTAAACTTTCAAATTTTCAAAATCCCCCTTTTATTTCACAAAAAAAAAACCTTACTTCACAAAACAACCAAAGAAAAAAAAAAGAAAAAAGAACAAAGCAACAAGATAAATAAACCCAACTCACCTTTCTTTAAATACCAAAAAAAATTTGATTAAGCGCCCCATCACCCGCGCACTATAAATTACACTTGAACTTGACCTTTAACTCCTAAAACCGCTTGAACTCGCAATGAAGCGCATATTAAACTGCACAGAATTGGATCGAGCGCATACGCCACGACGCAGAATAATTGGTTCAGACACATTAGGATTAGAATACCCAACATACAGGCCAACCCCTGAACTCGCAATCAAGCGCATATTCCACTGCGCAGAATTGGATCGAGCGCATATGCCACTGCGCAGAATCATTGGTTCAGACACATTAGGACTAGAATACCCAACTTACAGGCTAACCCCTAAACTCACAATCAAGCGCATATTCCACTACGCAAAATTGGATTGAGCGCATATGCCACTATGCAGAATCATTAGTTCAGATACATTAGGATTAAAATTTCTAAATTAGAGGCCGACTCCGGATGAATCAAGCGCACACACCACTGCGTAGAATTCAATTGAGCTCACCTCATAAGACCCCCACTTCAATTACTAGCCCAAATCAATCATTCCCCTGGGAAACTGAACATTGAGTATATTTAATCTAAGATTTAACAAATGCCTATTAGAAAAGGAACGCCTAACGCGCATTGGTGTGAGCAATGATGCGCCCGGTCTAACAAACGCCTGACACCCATTTTGCCTTATCAGAATATAAATTTTTATTTGGTCAACCTTTGACCTATAAACCCTGATATGGTAACCATGTACTGAAATAATAGTACATGGCTGAACACAGGCTGAAATAATAGCTCCGTGGCTCAGATCCCAACATAGGGAGACTATATACTGAAACAATAGTATATAGTCAAAATACAGACTAAAATAATAGTCTTGCATTTCAGATTAGAGACCAGACCCAAATAACCTCGAATTAAGCATCTGAAACCCCACGCGTAATTCGATTGCACGCCAGACCACAAACGCGCAATCAGTCCCCCTTTTAGACCAAACTTCATTTTTTAGACCATATCAAGACTCAATCACGCGCCTGAAAGCAGACGGGCGATTGGATGGAGCGCTCCACCACCAGCGTGCAATTGGCCTACGCCTGACCTAACCTCACAGTCCTTGACCCCTAACCTTCCTTGATTGAGCGCTGCTGAAGAATCGCTTAATCAGATTGCACATGTGCTATCAACCGCGCAATTAGCCCTAACACTATTAGGACTAGGAAACTCGCTGCGCAAGTCAGTCGATCGCTCACTGAGTCGGTGACCGACTCAAAGTGATTAAGCGCCGAGAAACTGGGGCGTAATTCAGTTAAATGCATGAAAAATGGCGCGTAATTGAAGAAAAACCTATAAAAGATTTTTTTCTTAATTCGCCCGGGAGGTTGGACGAAAAAAGGCTAGAATTTTCAAGAGAGAACGAATTCCAAAAACGGAGAACTCCGAGGACCAATCCATAGAGCACCTTAACCATGGTTTCGAGATTTCTCTTCGCAACCCCGACCTTTAGGTAATAATTTAATTCTCAGTTTCTGACCATAGCTTATAATCTCTAGATCTAGGAATTCTATGAATTTTTATTTTCAGCCTTAGACCGTAGCACCCTTTTTGGACCGAAATTCTCTATATCTAGTTCTAGTTCTTAGTTTCTAGAACTAGTCCTTAATCTAACGGTCCGATACACCAATCCTAGGCTTTAATTCTGTTCTAATATCTTAATCTACAGTCCTATCATTAATTTCTAGTTCTAATCCCACAATTCAGAATCAGTCCTTAATCATACGACCTGATTTTCTGATTTCGGACCCGTATTCAGTCCTAAAAATTTAAATTATAGGTTCAATTCCCTATTTTAAAACTTTCAAAAATCCTAAATATTAATTCTAGTGTTTATAATTCTAGTTTATAATTTAATTCATAATTGTTATTCTGAAATCAACCATTAAAAGCTTAAAGACATTATTTCACAGTCGAAAATCAAAATTTTCTTCAATCTCAGCCATTCGATTTGCTCAAGGGAACTTACGAAAAGTACTCGGGAATGAGGTCAATCCTCCTTAACATAGCGGGCCCAAAACCATTTTTTTTTAGAAATTCTAAAATTAATTAATTGCTTTTATTTATCCTTTTAGTATAGTTAATTAGTAGGTTTAATTTATTTCAGCGTATTTAATTATTTAAGTGCATTAAATCTTAGTATGACTGATTAATCCCGTTAAACCATAATTTAATTGATCAATTCCTTGCTTCGATTAGAATTCAATATGATTAATTTCATTGCTTCGATTAGATTTTTAGTATAGATAATTCGTTACTTTAATTAGAATTTCAATCAAATTAGTTTATTTATCTTAATTAGATTTTAATGAAAATCAGTTTATATGTTTTCAATTAGGTTTCTAATAACATTAATTCCTTTGCTTAAATTAGAATTTCAGTAAAATCAGTCTTTTTATTCCAATTAGAATTCTAGTAAGACTGCTATAATTGCTTTAGTAAGAACTACAATACAATCAGTACACTTGATTTAATTAGAACTCCAATACGATTAGTATACTTGCTCTGCTTAGATTTTCGGTATTTTTTGGACATGCCCAAACTAACTAAAGTTTCATCAAAACTATTACATATGCACTCCTTGTACCGATAGGAGACTGAGTAGCAAACTAATATTAATTAGACTTCTAATGAAATTAGGAAATTAACATTAATTGGACTCTTAAAAGGATTACAATAAACCTATATAACTAAATTCATAAGAGGATCAGGGAAGTCTAAACTGACCAAAACCATAACTACAAAGGGAAATAAGAGGGAAACTAAACTATCTAACCTAAGAAAAAGACTGCTGCTGATGTTCGCAGGCGGACAATTCAGTATAGAAGTAACCCATACCCACTCTTAAGCGTGATCATTAATGTGTTTGTAGCGTCGATAAATATCTACAGCTGACAATCGCAACAAACTAGGAATCATCCTAGAAAACCCCTTGTTATTATTATTTATTTTTACCTTGATTATTCCAAACACAACATCACTAGAGTCCACCAGGGCTGAATTGGAAGCCACTGATTCAACGGGGACTGAGAGGAACCCAGAAAAAGTGTGCACCAACAAGCATGTCCTCCAAAATGCGGAGCAAATCGTGACATGGGTGGAAAGCGTCACCCAGAATACTTCGAGACAGGAACATGAGGCTACAACAGAGCACCACCCAGATACCAAGATGAGTCAACCGAGCGAATGATCCGACAAGGAAGAAGCCCTGATCTCCACTTTTCTGGAAGAGGAAGATTACACTCAATATCTCCAACCGTAGAGCGGTATAGCTCCTCTGCGCATTCCATCCTCAAATTTTGCTCCATTCACAGCAAGTACCATGATGGGTTCGTCAACACCCCAATGTCAATAGCCAACATGCCTGATTCTCAAATCTGGAACCCATTACCCACCACCACCATTCCCCCGAGAAAAGCAGAACAATGACACTCAGTCGTCAGAAAAGATAGCGAGGGAACAAGTGGTAAACCTACCTCCACCTCCTCATACAATCCCATCACCTCCAGTTCCAGGACCAGTGCCTCACCGCCTCTGTCAAATGTCAACAAATCTCACCACCCCGGTAAAGAGTTAGTTTTCGAGACAGGCTAGGAATACGATCTTATGCGGCACCTCAGGAAAATACCAGTGCAGATATCAATCCTCGAGCTCATCTATAAGTCACTGGAATACCACAGACTATTGATAGAGAAATTAAATGAGACACATGTAAATGAGGATACCACCTTGGATGAGCTACATGAAATCACTTTAGTCAGGGCATAACCACCGACGCTCACTTTCACTGAGGCTAATATGCCCAAGGAATCACTGTGTGGGAGCGCCTCCCTAATATACCTGACCGTTATGATTAGAGGTTTCTCGGTAACACATGCACTAGTCAACACAGGAGCAGGACTTAATATATGTCCCATAACCACACTCAAGACGCTGGAATATACTAAGCAGGACATAAAGCCCTCATCTTTATCCCTCATCGCATATGGCGTGTCCTAACATTTTGTTAAAGGAACCATCAAGCTGAAAGTCTACCTTGGGCTAGTCACTAAAGGCATTACATTCCATGTCTTCGACTCGTTTAGTACATACAATCTAATCCTAGGAAGGAAATGGCTGGAGTCCATGAAAGCTGTGTCATCTATGTGTCAGCAATGCATCAAGTTCCCCCACGAAGACTCTATTGTCATGATATACGTTGATGGGCCCCTTAAAGAAGTAGATAATGAGTACGCGGCAAGTATTCCAACAGCCAATGACTACGTCCTATCCACCGGCCACATCAAAAAGGTACGATCACCTGACGATACGGCAATAGCATAAGTAAGTCACCTTACCTCCCCTCCATATCAATCATGATTAACAAAGAGAGCAGTTGGACCTGACCTCACTCGGCTGTATGATATAAACCAACCTGTCGTGAAGGGATGGGACCTCATGTACCAGCTCAGATGCATCCCACATACAGGGCTCGACAAGAATTGATAAGGACGAATAGGACCAGTTGTCCCAAAGAAAGTTCGTAAGCACATAAGATTTGGTTACTAGTTAGACGGTAAACAAGCCGACCTCTTGCCGACCTCACCTAAATGGTCACTCTACGACCATGTCATCTATGGAACAACCGAAAAGGCCGACGTGACAAGAAGAAAGGAAACATCCCTCGCCGAATCACAGGTAACTGAAGTCGAGCTGATCGTTGAGGCCTTCACGAACCAGACAAACTTAAACCAAAATGACGACAACATCGACAAGCCGTTTGAGTGCGTAGGATCGCTTTTTAACACCGAGGAACCCTGCACTACTGAGAGAAGAAAACTATCAGAATCCAAGCTGCACGTAGAAGATTGGGAGTCGACCGATGAGGAGGACTTCCACATTGCCACATTGGGAAATTAGGAAGAACTAGAGTCATCCCAGCCTCATGAACCAGAAGGAAAGGACTGACTCTCAATGTCGAGCGAAGAAGAAGACTATTGAACCAGTCTTACAGATATAGAAGTTGGAGATCACTTAAGAGCGGAACGGCTGAAGTTCATCTAGGAGGTCAATAACTCTCGAAGCGAAGAAATGAACTTTGATGATGAACTTGATTGTCAATCCTTACTAGATAATTTGCAGACCCCGCATCACTGCCCTTATCCAGAGTTGCCCTATTGCAGCCTATGCGCATCTATTTTGATACAGTGCGAAAGAGCTATCTTGCATGAGATACGGTGAATAATAAGAGCGAAAGAACATGTCACCTTTATAGAATTCTAAGAAGAATTAGAGCTTGACGCTCCCCAATCTCTGAATGTGCCACAACTTCTGATATTTTGGAACTCAATGAAAGAGGAATGGCAACCGCCGCTGAGCAATGAGTAAAACTACTGGATAAACCTTTCGGTGCTCGAATTAGCAGAATAATTGGCCCAAGGCTTACAAGAGCAGTCAGATGAGGAAGATGCCCTCGACATCAACAATGACAACCTCAAAGATGAAGGCTGGGAATGCCCCTCGGGAGATCCTTCTATCTGTCACCCATATCAGCCACGCTGTCACACATGCATACACATCCTAGCATATTACGAAGTACAAAGTCAAGAACTCACCGGTCCAGAAGAATGTCTCGAACAACCTCAGCAGCGAAAACATCTTCAGTCCGAAGATGAGAGCTTAGATGACTACTGCCTCTCCACCCTTTCCAAGAATGAAGCAATTTATATGATAGAAGATGAAAGCACATCAGCTGGACCGTTGCCATCCTCACACATTAGGAGGATCACCCCTGACGAGGACTCTAAAAAAAGGACAAATTTGAAGTGGTCCACATTGTCAAAAGAGTCGCACGAACGACTTCAGCAGTCGTCCAGCTTCCCCAACTAGGAGAAGCCTCTACACCGGTCCTCTTTAGGTAACCGACCCTGTACCATATCTCTTATCAAAAATAAAAAAATAGAAAATCCTAAAACCAATAAAAATTTAACAATAAAAAATCCTAAAAAATAAGAAGACCATAGAAAAAGGAGGGAGCCCTTCATCCCTGACCCATTCAGTGACCAGCAAGGAGATTTTGCTCCTAAGGTTATGAGTAGTGATCACGCCAACAAAATCAAGGAAGGAATAACCGACATGATCACACACAATCATTGTTCCACCCTCAGCATTGAAGAACCTTGCTCGACTCGGTACGAAGTGACCCTACTACCTCTTCCTTGCGAAGGCGTCGAGCATCCCAGCAAAGTGATAAGCCTGTAATCATACCCGACGAGATACTCCACGACTTCAAGAGAAGGATGAATAGCCTCGACCTACACCTGACAAAAGATGCCGCGGTCATAAATTAGGCTGATGAAGGGCTACCTCACACAGAACAAACCCCTCAGTGTAGCCATTTTACAATGTATGAGCTCACAGATGAAGGAGAAGGAGCACCAGTCGCTAAAGAGACGTAGGACTTCCAACGGGTCATCAAACGCTTCGACGAGCAAACTCAAGCTGTCACAGAATCTATCGAAGAAATCAAATTTTGACATCGAGGAGAAGCCCAAAAAGCTGTTAATCAGTGCAACACTCAGCCCCAAGGAGCAACGACAGATTATCCAAGTCCTCCAAGATCACCTCGGGTCCTTCACATGGTCCTACGAAGATATGCTTGGCTTGGACCCGACTTTAGTAGAACATTGCTTGGTCCTAGAGCCTGATGTAAAACCCGTCAAGCAGAAACTTCAAAGAATGCACCCTCAGACAACGCTACAAGTCAAAGAGGAAGTTGACAAACTACATAAAGCCAAATTCATACGAGTCATCCTCTACCCCAAATGGGTCACAAATATTGTCCCCGTAGATAAGAAAGATGGCAGAGTAAGGGTATGTATCGACTTTCGGAACCTCAACCAGGCATGTCCGAAAGATGACTTCCTGCTCCGTCACATCGACACTCTGGTCGATAATACTGTCAGACATGAGATGTTATCCTTTATGGATGGATTCTCCGGGTACAATCAAATCAAACTAGCAGAGTTTGACCATGAAAAGACTTCCTTTAATATGCCATGGGGAACATATTGCTATGTCGTCATGCCTTTTGGGCTCAAGAACGCAGGATCCACATATCAGTTCCCTATTTTAATACTTTCAAAAATCCTAAATATTAATTCTAGTGTTTATAATTTTAGTTTATAATTTAATTCATAATTGTTATGCCGAAATCAACCCTTAAAAGCCTAAAAACATTATTTAACGGTCCAAAATTTAATTTATCTTCAATCTCAGCCATCCGATTTGCCCAAGGGAGCTTACGGAGGGTACTCGGGAATGAGGCCAATCCTCCTTAGCATAGCGGGCCCAAAACCTTTTTTTTTAGAAATTCTAGAATTAGTTAATTGCTTTTATTTATCCTTTTAGCATAGTTAATTAGTAGGTTTATTTTATTTCAACATATTTAATTAATTAAGTGCATTAAATCTTAGAACTCCAATATGGCTAGTATACCTGCTCTGCTTAGAATTTCAGTATAATTGGACATGCCCAAACTAACTAAAGTTTCATCAAAACTATTACATATGCACTCCTTGTACCGATAGAAGACTGAAATTAATTAGACTTTTAGTAGTACTACGAAACTAATATTAATTAGACTTCTAATGAAATTAGGAAATTAACATTAACTGGACTCTTAACAAGATTAAAATAAACATATATAACTAAATTCATAAGAGGATTAGGGAAGTCTAAACTGACCAGAACCATAACTACAAAGGGAAATAAAAGGGAAACTAAACTATCTAACCTAAGAAAAAGACTGCTGCTGACGTTCGCAGGTGGACGATTCAATATAGAAGTAACCCATACCTGCTCTTAAGCGTGATCATTGACATGTTGCAGCGTCGATAAATATCTGTAGCTGGCGATCGCAACAAACTAGGAATCTTCTTAGAAAACCCCTTGTTATTATTATTTATTTTGACCTTGATTATTCCAAAGACCGCATCGCTAGAGTCCACCAGGACAGAATTGGAAGCCACTGATTCAACGAGGAATGAGAGGAACTCAGAAAAAGCATGCACCAACAACCATGTCCTCCAAAATGCAGAGCAAATCATGACATGGGTGGAAAGCATCACTCATAATACTTCGAGACAGCAACATGAGGCTACAACAGAGCACCACCCAGAAACCAAGATGAGTTAACTGAGCAAACGATCCGACAAGGAAGAAGCCTTGATCTCCACTTTTCTGGAAGAGGAAGATTACACTCAATATCTCCAACCATGGAGCGGTATAGCTCCTCTGCGCATTCCATCCTCAAATTTTACTCCATTCACAACAAGTACCACAATGGGTTCGTCAACACCCGAATGTCAATAGCCAACATGCCTGATTCTCAAATCTGGAACCCATTACCCACCACCACCATTCCCACGAGAAAAGCAGAACAACGACACTCAGTCATCGAAAAAGATAGCGAGGGAACAGGTGGTAAACCTACCTCCACCTTCTCATACAATCCCACCGCCTCTGGTTCCAGGACCATTGCCTTCACTACCTTTGTCAAATGTCAACAAAGCTCACAACCCTGGTAAAGAGTTAGTTTTAGAGGCATGCCAGGAATACGATCTTATGCGACACCTCAAGAAAATACCAGCGCAGATATCAATCCTCGAGCTCATCAATAAGTCGCCAGAATACCACAGACTATTGATAGAGAAATTAGATGAGACACATGTAAATGAGGATACCACATTGGATAAGCTACATGAAATCACTTTAGTCAGGGCACAACCTCCGATGCTCACTTTCACTAAGGCTGATATGCCCAAGGAATCACTACATGGGAGCGTCTCCCCAATATACCTGACCATTATGATTAGAGGCTTCTCGGTAACACATGCACTGGTCGACACAAGAGCATGACTTAATATATGTCCCATAACCACACTCAAGACGCTGGAATATACTGAGCAGGACAGAAAGCCCTCATCTTTGTCCCTCATCGCATATGACGTGTCCTGACATTTTGTTAAAGGAACCATCAAGCTACAAGTCCACCTTGGGCCAGTCACTAAAGGCATTACATTCTATGTCTCCGACTCGTCTAGTACATACAATCTAAACCTAAGAAGGAAATGGCTGGAGTTCATGAAAGCTGTGGCATCTATGTATCAACAATTCATCAAGTTCTCCCACGAAGACTCTATTGTCACGATATACGTCGATGGGCCCCTTAAAGAAGTAGATAATGATTACACGGCAAGTATTCCAGCAGCCAACGACTCTATTTTATCCATCGGCCACATCAGAAAGGTACGATCACCTGACGATACAGCAATAGCATAAGTTAGTCACTTACCTCCCCTCCATATCAATCAAGATTAACAAAGAGAGCAACTGGACCTGACCTCACCCGACTGTATGATATAAACCCTACTGCCGTGAAGGGATAGGACCTCATGTACCAGCTCAGATATATCCCACATACAAGACTCGACAAGAATCGACAAGGACAAATAGGGCCAGTTGTCCCAAAGAAAGTTTATAAGCACACAGGCTTTTGTTACCAGTTAGACGGCAAACAAACCGACCTCCTGCCGACCTTGCCTAAATGGTCACTCTACGACCATGTCATCTATGGAACAACCGAAAAGGCCGACGTGACAAGGAGAAAGGAAACATCCCTCGCTGAATCACAGGTAACTGAAGTCGAGCTGTTCGTTGAGGCCTTCACAAACTTGACAAACTTAAACCAAAATGACGACGCCATCGACAAGCCGCTTAAGTGTGTAGGATCGCTTTTTGACACTGAGGAACCCTGCACTACTGAGAGAAGAAAACTATCAGAATCCAAGCTGCACGTAGAAGACTGGGAGTCGACCGACGAGGAGGACTTCCACATTGCCACATTAGGAAATTAGGAAGAACTAGAGTCACCCCAGCCTCATGAACCAGAAGGAAAGGACTGACTCTCAATGTTGAGCGAAGAAGAAGACTATTAGACCAGTCTTACAGATATAGAAGTTGGAGATCACTTAAGAGCGAAACGGTTGAAGTTCCTCTAGGAGGTCAATAACTCCCGAAGCGAAGAAACGGACTTTGATGATGAACTTGATTGTCAATCCTTACTGGATAATTTGCAGAGCCCGCGTCACTGCCCTTATCCAGAGTTGCCCTATTGTAGCCTATGCGCATCTATTTTCATACAGTGCGAAAGAGCTATCCTGCGCGAGATACGACGAATAATAAGAGCGAAAGATCATCATGTCACCTTTATAGAATTCTAAGAAGAATTAGAGCTCGATGCTCCCCAATCTCTGGACGTGCCACAACTTCTGATATTCTAGAACTCCATGGAGGAGGAATGGTAACTGCCATTGAGCAATGAGGAAGACTACTGGATAGACCTTTCGGCACTCGAATTAGCAGAATAATTGGCCCAAGGCTTACAAGAGCAGTTAGATGAGGAAGATGCCCTCGACATCAACAACGACAGGAAGATGAAGGCTGGGAATGCCCCTGGGGAGATCCTTGTATCTGTCACCCATATCAGCCACGTTGTCACGCATGCATACACATCCTAACATATTACGAAGTACAAAGTCAAGAAGTCACCGGTCCAGAAGAATGTCTCGAACAACCTCAACAGTGAAAACATCTTAAGTCTGAAGATGAGAGCTTAGATGACTACTGCCTCTTCGCCCTCTTTGAGAATGAAGCAATTTACATGATAGAAGAAGAAAACACATCGGCTAGACTGTCGCCATCCTCACACATCAGGAGGATCACCCCAGACGAGGACTCTAAAAAAAGGACAAATTTTGAACGGGTCCACATTGTCAAAAGAGTCGCACGAACGACTTCAGCAGTCATCCAGGTTCCCCAACTAGGAGAAGCCTCTCCACCGGTCCTCTTTAGGCAACCGACCCTATACCATATCTCTTAAAAAAAAAAAAAAAAAAATAGAAAATCCTAAAACTCATAAAAATTTAACAATAAAAATCCCAAAAAATTAGAGGACCATAGAAAAGGGAGGGAGCCCTTCATCCCAGACCCATTCAGCGACCAGCAAGGAGATTTTTCCCCTAAGGCTACGAGTAGTGATCACGCCAACATAATCAAGGAAGGAATAACTGACATGATCACACATGATCATTGTTCCACCCTTAGCATCGAAGAACCCTGCTCGACTCGGTTCGAAGTGACCCAACTACCTCTTCCTCGCGAAGGCACCGAGCATCCCAGCAAAGTGATAAGCCTATAATCATACCCAACGAGATACTCCACGACTTCAAGAGAAGGATGAATAGCCTCGACCTACACCTGACAATAGATGTCGCGGTCATAAATTGCGCTGATGAAGGGCTACCCCACACATAACTAACCCCTCAGTGTAGCCATTTTACAGTGTATGAGCTCACATAAAAGAAGAAGGAGCACCAGTCGCTAAAGAGATGTAAGACTTCCAACGTGTCATCAAACACTTCGACGAGCAAACTCAAGCTGTCATGTAACCTACCGAAGAAATCAATTTTGACATCGAGGAGAAGCCCAAAATGCTGTTAATCAGTGCAACGCTCAGCCCCAAGGAGCAATGACAATTTATTCATCTCCTCCAAGATCACCTCGGCTCCTTCACATGGTCCTACGAAGATATGCCTGGCTTACACCCGACTTTAGTAGAACATTGCTTGGTCCTAGAGCCTGATGCAAAACCCGTCAAGCATAAACTTCAAAGAATGCACCCTCAGACAATGCTACAAGTCAAAGAGGAAGTTGACAAGCTACATAAAGCCAAATTCATATGAGTCATCCTCTACCCTAAATGGGTCACAAACATAGTCCCCGTAGACAAGAAAGACAGCAGAGTAAGAGTATGTATCGACTTTCAAAACCTCAACCAGGCATGCCTGAAAGATGACTTCCTGCTCCCTCACATCGACACTCTGGTCGATAATATTGTCGGACATGAGATGTTATCCTTTATGGATGGCTTCTTCAGATACAATCGAATCAAACTAGCAGAGTCCGACCATGAAAAGACTTCCTTCATTATGTCATGGGGAACATATTGTTACGTCGTCATGCCTTTTGGGCTCAAGAACACAGGAGCCACATATCAACGCGCCATGATGGCCATCTTTAATGACATGATGCATAAGTGAGTGGAAGTCTATGTCGACGACATATTGGTGAAGTTTCGGACTCGGGCAGGACATGTTGAAGCGTTACGACTGGTGTTACAGAGATCAGAGAAGTATCAGTTGAAGATGAATCCAAAGAAATAAGTGTTCTGAGTAACTTCCAAAAAATTACTGGGATTCATAGTTAGCAAGTGAGGAATCGAAGTCGATCTAGTAAAAGTTAGAGCTATTCTTGAGATGCCACCTCCTGGAAATATCAAAGAACTACGAGGTCTGATAGGAAGACTGCAATTCATTGAAAGATTCATCTCCTAGCACTCAGATAGATGTGATCCCTTTTACAGACTACTAAAAGGAGGGGCCGAGTACATATGGGATGACCAGTGTCAGCAAGCCTTCGATAATATCAAGAAGTACCTCCTCAACCCGCCAATACTATCGCCGTCAGTTTCTGGAAGACCCCTAATCCTCTATATGCCAGCGAATGATAAGGCTATGGGAGTAATCCTTAGACAATATGAAGAAGATGGCAAGAGAGAGAAGGCTATTTCCTACCACAGCAGAACGATGGTCGAGTATGAACGAAAATACACACCAATGGAGAAGACATGCCTAGCACTAGGATGGGCCTCAACGATACTACGACACTACTTCGGAGCACACAAGATACTTTTCCTGGCATATGTGGACCCTTTGAAGTACATCTTTGAGAAACCTGCTACATTCGAGCCGATAGCATATGCTCCTACAAGAGTTTAATATCACATATGTCACGCAGAAGTCCATCAAAGGACAGGCGATCACTGACTACCTCGCAAACCTTCCACTCTCGGGAAATTACCTTGTACACGAAGACTTTCCTGAGGAAGATCTCCTCTCAATTCACAATGAAGAGCCTGACAAGACTACATGGACTCTCTACTTCGACGACACTCTCTATCACAAAGGAAAAGGCATCGAGATAGTCCTGTTGAGCCCAGAAGGGGTTGTCATACTCAAAGCCTTTCAACTTGACTTTCCAGCCACCAACAACCTCGTTGAATATGAAGCCTTCATCGCCGGACTATGAACAACGTTATAATTAGGTGTCAAGCAATTGAAGACAATAGGCGACTCTAAGCATGTGATATCACAAGTCATCAGAGAATAGAAGACCAAAAAAAGAAGACTGATGACATACTTGAAAATAGCTTAGTTCCTGGTAAGGAGGTTCAAAAGAATCTCTTTCACACACATCCCTAGACTGGAGAAGAAGCTCGCAGACTCTCTCGTGACACTAGCCTCAGTTATTCATATATCAGTTGGACAGAACACTATAGGCACCCCAATTTTGCCCTCTTGGAGTTTACAAACCTGTTCGGTTAACCTTTGACCCTACTCATGATTTTCAGAAAGGATTTCCCTTCTCTGAAAGCTTTAAAACCCTAATATGGGGGCTATATACTGAAACAATAGTATATGATTGAACATAGGCTGAAACAATAGTCCTGTGGTTTGGACCCAACTTAGCCCAGGAAATTTGATTGCACGTCTGCACACTGGCACGCAATTGGTCCCCTTTGGACTAGGCTTACCCTTCCCTCGGACCACCTTAGGAGTCGATTGCACGCCCTACATGGAACGTGTAATCCGATTGCATGCTCGATCATTGGCGAGCAATTGGTGTCCGTTTGTCATGGACTCTAATGCCCTAGATCGCTTGAATTCCTCGATTAAGTGCATATGATATGGCACTTAATCGAATTGCATGCACCAAATAGAATGTGCAATTAGTTCCAAGCAGACTGGAACTAGGACACTCGGTTGAGCCAGTCAGCCGGTTACTCACTGAGTTGTGATCGACTCAAAGTGTATTAAGCACCTGGAAACAGGTGCATAATTCAATTAAGCGACCCATACAAGGCGCACAATTGAATTCCACTGACCAATTATGTGCACCCCACAGGAAGCGCAATTGCCGAAATACCTACAAATAGACCCCCTTACCTCGTACATCAAACACAACACAATGCATCCAAACTTGGAATTTTTGAAAGCTTAGGGATTTTGAGGATTCTATCTCCAGCGCCTAGCTTCAGGTAATTTTCTTAGTTATAGTTCTTAATCCCATTTCTAGTTTTAGTTCTAGGTTTTAGTTCTTAAGTTCTAGCTATTTAGTTCTTAATTTCTAGTCTTAGATCTGATGTTTTTATCCTAGTTTTTGAAGTTTAGTTCTTAGTTTCTGGTTCTAGTTCTTAGGTACTAGAACCAGTTCCTAATTTTAGTCTTCAGATTTTGAAATCTAGTTGTTAAGTTCTGATTTCAGTTTATAGGTTTTAAATTCCTAATCTTAGATTTGATTTTAAGTGTTAGTTCCTAATTTCTAAATTTTAGATTTTAAATTCTAGTTCTTAGGTTCTTCTTACCTTTATTTTTTAGTTCTAATTCTAGACCGTAATTATAGCCTTCGATTCTAGTCTTAATTCCAAATTCCAAATCTTACAAATTCATAGATTTTAATCTACAAATCTATAATTTAAAAAAAATTCAAACTTAGTATTTTTCAATCAAAATTATTTCCAAAATAACCTTAAACCAACCGATTTGCCCAAGGGAGCTTACAGAGTGTACCCGGGAACGGGGCTGATCCTCCTTAGCATAGCGGGCCCAAACCCGTTCTTTAGATTCCCAGTAGAAGTAGGAAACCTAAATTAATTAGAGTTCTAGTAGAATTAGGATATTTAAATTAATTAGAGTTATGGTAGAATTCGAATATTTAAATTAATTAGAGTTCTAATAGAATTAGGGTATTTAAGCTAACTAGACTCTCAATAGAATTAGAATATTTATATTAATTAGATTTCTAATAAGATTAGGACTCTTCAGATAATTAGACTACTAGTAGAACTACGAGACTAATTCAATTAAACTTTCAGAATAATTAAAACTTTAGACCATCAGAAGGAATAGGAAAGATTGAAAGGCAATCAAACTTAGAGCAGGATTAGAAAAAAAAAAAAAAAAAAACAAAACATCTAGATGACCTAGTGCTGCTGACATCGGCAAGCCAATGATTCAGTAAAGAAGTTGAACCCACACCCCGGAAAGGCGTGATCAGTGATGTGTTGCAGCGTCGATAAACATTTGTAGCTGACTATCGCAACGAACCACATATTTTCTTCCTAGAATTTACCTTTTTCATTTTTTATCTTTATACTTTCCATTCACCATCAATCGCCTTACGTCAGAGTCCACTTAAATCAATTTGGGCCACTATTTCTGGGGACCGAAAGGAATCAAGAACTAGCAGGTACCAACAGACTAATGATTGCGATGGGACGTCTTGTCACCAAAGTCTCCTCCGTCTAGTTTAAGTTTTCCTTTATTCATTTTTTTCTTTCCTATTTAATTTCTTCCCGCACCCACTTGACTACTGAGGATTTCCCGAAAGTGCATGAGCATTCATCAAAGGCTTGAGATGGCGGGAATTCGAAGAATAAATATCACTGACCACAACAATCCTCCGTTATGGAATTACCATGGCAACCCCGTATATGGCCAGGATCTGTCTAGTGAGTCCACTGAGTACAACCCCGATATAAACATGACAGGTGAACAGGAAAACCCCTTTACTCCTCCAAGCACTAGCAATAACCACGATGGAAGAGATGGGAGTATCAGACAGAACCTTACCGCTCGACAACTTGTGGAGCTCAGCGTCCAAAAGTTACACAAGAGGAGTGAGGATGCCGAAGAACTACTCTAAGGCCTGGCAGCTGCGTACGAAACCATCAAGGAGTGACAGGATAGACAGGAGCAAGAACGACTAAGGCAAGAAGGGTCACCACCCACACCGAGCACAGTCTCAGCCTATGTGTTGCCATTTGGCCGGGTGGCTCATGCCCTCTTCAACAGCCATCGCCAAGACCGAACTCACCCTCGGGCTACCCAAAAAGATGCCGCTGTAAGAGTAGAGGAATTACCCAAAATGCTCGATGAATACATGGCTAAGAGAGACCGCATGGGTTACTCATTTGGATTCGATAAGTTTTGTTAAGACCTAGAGTTCACCCTACCTACAGGATTCAAGCCACCCAAGTTCAACAAATACAACAGTATAGGAAACCCGAACCACCATTTGGCACTTTTTTGTAATGACTATTGACCCATCCGTGACAATCAAGGGGTCCTGATACACTACTTCTAGAGATCGCTAGAAGGAGAAGCTCTCGACTAGTTCGTCGGACTTTCGCTCCACAAAATTGACATGTTCAATGATCTGGCCTGACAATTCTTGGACCAGTATAAACATCTGATACAAGAAAACAGTTAGTCTCAGTGATCTGATAATAGCTAAGCAAGAATCGAGGAAGACTTCGTGGACTTCATAGCGCACTGGAGGAAGTTGGCAACCCGCATCGAAACTTAGATGAAGGTGAAGGATGTGATCGACATCATTATAAACATGTCAAGGAACCCCTTCGAAGTGCTCTTGTCATAAGTGATTGTCAAGACTTCGCTACTCTTCACTCACGTGTCAGTCGCATCCAACGACATATAAAGGGAGGAGATCTCACCTTTTTGATAGTAACCTTGTAGACCGCTACTTCCAGCGATTCAAAGCATAAAAATAACAAGAAAGCCTCCGACTCAGAGCAAGTCAATACTGTCACCAATCAGGGTCAGAACTCTGGCAACAAAAACTACCAGCCAAGGAATTCTAGTCAAAATCAATATCAGAACCAGGGCCAGCAATGATGCCCGAATCAAAATCAAGGTTAGATTCAGCAGAGGTATCCGAACCAAAATCACAATCATGGCTAGTATCAAAATAGGAATCAGTATCCTAATTCCTACCAGCATCAGAATCAGAACACGATGCAGAATAGTCCAATCAACACTCCGAATTACAATAACGTGCATCCACCGTAAAATTTCAATCAATAAACTAGATTTCCTTACCAGCCAAGAAGAGAGCACTACCCTCCGCTACCCGATACCATCCAAAATATCTTTCGCCTCCTGAGTAACCAAAACCTTATTAGATTCTCATTGGAAAGGCCACGGCCCTGGCCGACAAATTTAGACCATAGTACGTTCTGTGCATTTCATCGATATGCAGGAGACAATTTGGAAGATTGTTGGATCCTCTGAGACGTGATTTACGATATGAATGGCAGAAACTAGATCGACTTGGAAGCTCTCCAGAAATCTCACAATTAACCACCGTAAAACCTAGGGATTGTTAACAACCCAATGCCAAGCCACAACCAAGGGCCAGTTTCCCACATCACTACAGTAGACCTTCTCGGAAGATCCTCTTTCCACCCTTCTTCCTTAATCACTCACCTTCCGTCACCTACTATCATTGTCGATCCGATAGAGTCCCCAAGGCTCCCAGCCGTTCGGCCACACCCTTCGACATCAATCACTCAAGTCACACCCCCAAGTCTGCCTCCCTACCCAAATTTCACCCAAATCCGAGTCCAATCATTCAGGTCACGGAAGTGAAATCTCCATCAGCCTCCACCCGAACCTCTCACTCCTCCAAACCCACAACCAACCCCTCACTATTCGATTATGAACCTGAATACGAAGACCATGTCCTCTAAACCGCGGAGCAAATTGCGGCATGGGTAGAAAGCGTCACCCAAAATACTTCGAGACAATAATAGGAGGCTATAACAAAACACCACTTTGATAGCAAGATGAGTCAGTTGAGCGAAGAATTTGACAAGGAAGAAGCCTTGATCTCCATTTTTCTAGAAGAGAAAGATTACACTCAATATCTCCCACCGTGGAATGACATAGCACCTCTGCACATTCTTTCCTCAAATTTCACTCCGTTCGCAAAGAGTACTATGGCAAGTTCATCAACACCTCAGCCAACATGCCCAATCCTCAAATCTGGAACTCATTACCCACCACTATCATTCCCCAGGGAAAAGTAGAATGACAGTGCTCAGTGGTTGAAAAGGATAGCAAGGGAACAATTAGTAAACCTACCTCCACCTCCTCATACGATCCCGCCACCTCATATTCCAGCACCAGGGCCTCCACCTCCTTAATCGAGTGCTAGCAGAGCTCACTACCCTGGAAAACAGCCAATTTTAGAGGTAGGTCAGGAATATGATCTTCAACGGCACGTCGAGAAAATACCAGCACAGATATCAATCCTTGAGCTCATCAAGAAGTCGTCGGAACACCACAAACTATTGATAGAGAAACTAGATGAGACGCATGTAAACACGGATACTACCTTGGATGAGCTACACGAAATCGCTTCAATCATGACACAGCCTCCAGCGCTCACTTTCACTGAGGCTGATATGCCCAAGGAATCACTGCGCAGGAGCTCTCCCCCAATATGCCTGACCGTTATGATTAGAGGCTTCTCAGTGTCGCATGCATTGGTCGACAGAGGAGCAGGACTTAATAAATGCCCCATAACCATAATCAAGATGCTGGAATATACTGAACAGGACATAAAGCCCTCATCTTTGTTCCTCATCACATATGACGGATCCAGATGTTTTATTAAGGGAACCATCAAGTTGCAGGTCCGCCTTGGACCGGTCACTAAAGGAGTTATGTTCCATATCTCCGACTTGTCTAGTACCTACAATCTAATCCTAGGAAGGAAATGGCTGGAGTCCATAAAAGCTGTGGCATCTACATATCATCAATGCATCAAGTTCTCCCATGAAGACTCTATTGTCAGGATATATGTCGATGCGTCCCTTAAAGAAGTAGATACTGATTATGCGGCAAGTATCCCGATAGCTCACGACTCTGTCCTATCTACCGGCCACATCAGAAAGGTATGACCGCCTGACAATACGGCGATAATAGAAGTTACTCATCCTATCTTACCCTCATATTAGTCTAGATTAACAAAGAGAACTGCTAGACCTGACCTTGCCCGGCTGTATGATATAATACCATGACAAAGGGATGGGACCTCATGTCCTATCTCGAATACATCCCACATATAGGACTTAGCAAGAATCAACAAGGACGAATAGGGCCACTTGTCCGAAAGAAAGTTCGCAAGAACACAGGATTGGGTTACCAGTCAGACGGTAAACAGGCTAACCTACTGCCGACCTCACCTAAATGGTCACTCTACTACCATTTCATTTATGAAACCACCAAAAAGGTTGACATACCGAGAAGAAAGGAAACATCCCTCACCGAATCACAAGCAACTAAAGTTGAGCAGATCGTCAAAGCCTTCGCGGACCTAACAAGCTTAAACCAAAATGATGACGACATCGACAAGCCCCTTGAAGGTGTAGGATCCCTCTTCCACACTAAGGAACCCTGCACTACCGAGAGAAAAAACTGCCGTAATCCAAGCTGCACATAAAAGACTGGGAGTCGACCGACGAGGAGGACTTTCGCATCGCTACATTAGCAAACAAGGAAGAACTAGAGTCAGGGACACCCCAGTCTCATGAACCAGGAAGAGAGGACTGGCTCTCAATGTCGAGTGAAGAAAAAGACTACTGGACTAGCCTTAGAGAAATAGAACTTGGATATCACTTCAGAGCAGAGCAGCTGAGGCTCCTCGAGGAGGTCAACAACTCCCAAAGTGAAGAAACAGACTCTAATGATGAACTTGATCATCAATCCTTAATGAGTAATTAGTGGTGTCCATGCCGCTGCCCTCACCCAGAATCACCCTATTGCAACTTGTGCGCATCGGTCCTAACGCGGTGTGAAAGAGCAATCTTGCGCGAGATATCACAAATAACAGCAGTAGAAAATCATCATGTTGCCTTTATAGAATTCCAAGAAGAACTAGAGCTCGATGCTCCCCAATCTCTGGATGCACCACAACTTCAGATATTCTGGAACTCACTAGAAGAGGAATGGCAACTGCCGCTGAGAGATGATGAGGACTTCTGGTTGGATCTCCCTGCCCTTGAGATGGAGGAACAACTAGGTGAGGACCTCCAAAGGTTATTCTAAGAAGAGGTTGATCTCCCCGCCCTTGGGGATATCCCTGCATCTCCCAACCCTACCAACCTCGCTGTCGAGTGTGCATATTCATCCTAGCATATTACGAGGTACAAAGCCAAGAACTCACCAGTCCATAAGAATGTCTCAAACAACTTTAGTAGCAAGGGTACCTCCAGACTGATTATGAAGATGAGAGCTTAGATGGCTATTTCCTCTCTGCCCTTTTCGAGAATGAAACAGTTCATACGATAGAAGAAGGCATATCAGTAGGACCACCACCATCGTCACTCACCAGGAGGATCACCTTGGACAAGGACTCTAAAAAAAAATGCCAATTTTTGAACGGGTCCATGTCATCCGAAGACTCGCACGAACGACTCCAGAAACTGTCCAACTTCCCCAACTACAAGAAGTCTCTTCGCCGATTCCTCTTATGGCAACCGACCCTGTACCATATCTCTTATCAAAAACTAAAAAAATAGAAAATCCTAAAACCCATAAAAATTTAAAAATAGAAAATCTCAAAAAATTAGAAGACCACAGAAAAGGAAGGGAGCCCTTCATCCCATACCCATTTAGTGACCGACAAGGAGACTTTTCTCCTAAGGCTACGAGTAATGATCATCTCAACAGAATCAAGGAGGGAATAACCGACATGATCACAAATGGTCATCCTCCTACCCTCAACATTGAAGAACCCTGCCTTAACTTGGTTCAAAGTGACCCTACCTCCTCTTCCTCACGAAGTCGTCGAGCATCCCGACGAAGTAACAAACCTGTAATCATACCCAACGAGATACTCCACGACTTTGAGATAAGGATGAATAGCCTCGACCTACACCTAATAAAAGATGTTACGGTCATAAATTACGTTGATGAAGGGTTACCTCCTGCAAAACTAACCCCTAAGTGTAGCAATTTTGCAGTGTATGAGCTCACAGACGAAGAAAAAGGAGCACCAGTTGCTGAAGAGATGCAGGGCTTCCAACGGGTTATCAAATGCTTCGACGAGCAAACTAAAGCTACCGTGGAACCTATCGAAGAAATCAATTTCAGGATCAAGGAGAAGCCAAAGAAGCTGTTAATCAGCGCAACACTCAGCCCCAAGGAGAGACGATAGATTATTCAAGTCCTCCAAGATCATCTCGGCTCCTTTGCATGGTCCTACGATGATATGCCTAGTTTAAACCTAGCTTAGTAGAATATCGCTTGGTCTTAGAACCCGATGCAAAACCCATCAAGCAGAAACTTCAAAGAATACACCCTCAAATAGCACTACAAGTTAAGGAGGAAATTGACAAGCTACATAAAGCTAAATTCATACATGTCGTCCTCTACCCCAAGTGGGTCGCAAACATAGTACCTGTCGCCAAGAAAGACGGCAGAGTAAGGGTGTGTATCGACTTTCGGAACCTCATCCAGCCATGCCCAAAAGATGACTTCCCACTCCCTCACATTGACACTCTCGTCGACAATACTGTCGGACATATAATGTTATCCTTTATGGATGGCTTCTCAGGATACAATCAGATCAAACTAAAAAAATTTGACCAAGAAAAGACTTCCTTCACTATGCCATGGGGAACATACTATTACGTCGTCATGCCTTTTGGGCTCAAGAACGCTGGAGCCACATTTCAACTCGCCATGATGGCCATCTTTCACCACATGATGCACAAGTGTGTGGAAGTCTATGTCGACGACATATTAGTGAAGTCCCAAACTCGGGCAGGACATGCTGAAGCATTACGACTGGTGTTACAGAGATAAAAAACGTATCAACTAAAGATGAATCCAAAGAAATGAGAGTTCGGAGTAACTTTCGGACAACTATTGGGATTCATAGTTAGCAAGCGGGGAATCGAAGTCGATCTAGTAAAGGTCAAAGCCATTCTGGAGATGCCACATCCCAACAACATCAAAGAACTACGAGGTCTAATAAGAAGACTGCAATTCATCAGGAGATTCATCTCCCAGCACTCAAATAGATGCGACCGTTTCTATAGACTACTTAAAAGGAGGGGTTGAGTACACATTGGATGACCAGTGTCAGGAAGCCTTCGACAATATCAAGAAGTACCTCCTCAACCCACCAATACTATCACCATCAATTCTTGGAAGACCCCTGATCCTCAACGTATCAACAAATGATAAGGATATGGGAGTAATCCTCAGGCAATATAAGAAGACGACAAGAGAGAGAAGGCCATTTACAACCTTAGCAGAACGATGGTCGAGTACGAATGGAAATACATGCCAAAGGAGAAGACATGCCTCACACTAGTATGGGCCTCAATGAAATTACGACACTACTTCGGAGCACACAAGATACTAGTCCTAGCATATATGGACCCTCTGAAGTACATCTTCGAGAAGCCTGCTATGTCCGAAAAGATCGCTCGATGGCATATGCTCCCATAAGAGTTTGATATCACATACGTCACGTAAAAGTCCATCAAAGGACAGGCGATCACCGACTACCTCGTAAACCTTCCACTCTCGGGCAATCAGCTTGTACACAAAATCTTTCCCGACGAAGATCTCCTCTCAACTCACAATGAAGAGCCTGACAAGACTTCATGGACCCTCTATTTCGACGGTGCTCTCAATCATAAAGGAAAAGGCTTTAGGATAGTCCTGTTGAGCCCAGAAGGAGTTGTCATATCGAAATCCTTTTAGCTTGACTTCCCAGTCACCAACAACCTCACTGAATTTGAAGCCTTCATCATCAGACTATGAACATCGTTATGGATGGGTGTCATAAAGTTGAAGACAATAGGTGACTCCAAGCTTGTGATATCGCAAGTAATTAGTGTAGACACCTCCATTTTGTCCTCTCAGAATATAGAAATTTGTTTGGTCAACCTTTGACCTCATAACCCTAATGTGGGACCATATACTGAAATAATAGTATATGGCTAAACATAGGCTGAAATAATAGTTCTGTGGCTCAGGCACCATACCCCCGATGTGGGAACCATGCACTGAAACAATAGTACATGGCTGAACACAGGCTGAAATAATAGCTTTGTGGCTCAGATCCCAACGTAGGGAGACTATATACTAAAATAATAGTATATAGTTGAAATGCAGGCTAAAATAGTAGCCTGGCATTTCAAGCCCGACCTGGACCCAGACAACCCCAAATTAAATGCTTAAAACCAAGCGCTCAATTCGATTGCACGCCAAATCATAAGCCTGCAATCAATCCCCTTTTCAGACCAGACTTCCTTTCTCTAGACCAACTCGAGAGTTGATCACACGTCTATCATGAGACACGTGATCGGATTGAGCACCCGACCACCGGCGCCCAATTGGCCTACACCCGGCCTGGCCTTTCCGTCCTTGACCCTTAAGTTTCCTTGATTAAACGCTTTGAAAGAGGCGCTTAATTGGATTGCAAGCGTGCTATTAGTTCAATAGCTATTAGGACTAGGAAACTCGCTGAGCAAGCCAGTCGGTCGTTCACTAAGTCGGTGATTGACTCAAAGCGATTAAGCTCTGGGAGATCGGCGCATAATTCAATTAAATGCCTGAAACCGAACTTTAATTAGGAAAAAACCTATAAAAGATTTTTTTCTCAATTCCCCCTGGGAGGTTGGCAATTTTTGAGAGATAACAGACTTTTTTGGGATTTCGAAACCAGAGAACTCTGAGAATGAGCACATAGAGCAACCTAACCATGATTTCGAAATTCAAGCGCAGAACCTTCAAGGTTTCTCTCCTCAGCCCCAGTCCTAGGTAAAAACCTTAGTTTTAGACTTAGGATCTTTCTCTTAGTTTCAACTATAGGTTTTAATTTTTAGTCCGAGATCGTAGCACCCTTTTTTAGATCGCAAATTTTTTATATATGGTTCTAGTTCTCTGAATTTAGAACCAGTCCTTAATCCGACGGTCTAATTTACCGACCCTAGGCTTTAATTTCGTTTTAAAATCTCAATTTCCAGTCCTATCATTAATTTCTGGTTCTAGTCCTTGGATTCTAGAACCAGTCTTTAATCATACGGTCTTATTTTCTGATTTCGAACTCGAATTTAGTCCTAGAAATTTAAATGTAAATTTAAATTTCTTAGTTTAATATTTCTTAAAATCCTAAATATTAATTTTAGTTTCTCAATTTCATTTATAATTATTACTCCGAAATCAACTCTGAAAAATCCAAAAATACTATTTTATAATCCTAAATCCAATTTATCTTTAATCTCAACCATCCGATTTGCCCAAGCGAGCTTACGGAGGATACTCAGGAACCAAGCCAATCCTCCTTAGCATTGCAGGCCCAAAACCTTTTTTTTTATAATTTTAGAATTCATTAACTGCTTTAATTATTTTTTTTAAATTTTATTTCAGTATAAGTAATTAATTGCATCAATTAGATTTAGTACAATTATTTAATTGCCTTTAATTAGATTTTCTTAATTCAGTTACTCAATTGCTTTAATCAGAATTTCAAGAAATTTAGTTTATTTATTTTTAATTAGAATTTTAGGTATAATTAATTCATCACTTCGATCATAATTCTAAAAAAATCAGTTCCTTTATTTCGATTAGTATTTTAGTAAAGTTAGTTCATTGCCTTAATTAGAGTTCTAGTAAAATCAATCTTTTATTTCATTTAGACTTTCAATAAAATTAGCGTACTTGCTTCAATTAGAGTTTCATTACAATTAACGTACCTGCATTCCTAGTATAATTAGGAGACTGATATTAATTGGACTCTTAATAATATTAGGACACTAAATTAATTAGAATTCTAATAAGATTAGGACACTAATATTAATTAGACTTCTAATAAGATTAGAAAACTCAAATTCGTTAGACTCCGGATAGAATTAGAATACTAAATTAAATAAACCATAATAGATTCCCACATAACTAAACTCACAAGAGAATTGGGAAGTCTAAATTGATTAGAACTACAGTAATAACAGGGGAAGGGAAGGAAAATTAAACTATCTAAATTATAAGAAAAGACATAACTGCTGACGTTCATAGGCGGACGATTCAGTAACAAAGTAACCCACACCCGCTCTAAAGCGTGATCATTGACGTGTTGCAGCGTCGTTAAATATCTACAGCTGGCTATCGTTACAAATTAGGAGCCTTCCTAGAAAACCTTTTATTTCTAACATTCCAAACGCCGCATCGCTAGAGTCCACTTGGACATAATTGGAGCCACTGATTCAACTGGGACCGAGAGGAACTTAGAAAAAGTGCACACCAACGGACTAGCAATCGCGATGGGACACTTTTGCAAACTCTTTTTCTGGATAGTTAGTTTTCATCTTATCTCCCTATTTTTCTTTCCATCATGTCATTTAGATTCCCTTTTATATATATGTGAGTCTTCGTCAAAGACTCGAGATGTCTGGTATATGAAGAGTGAGTTTAGGGGGCCCACCATTATGGGGATATCATAACAACCCCACGTACGAAGAACTATCCCACAATTCCTGCCCACGACAACCTGAGATTAACATGGCCAGCGAGCAAGAAAATCCCTTCTCCACCCCACACACCTGTAATAATTATAATGGGAGAGATGGTAGCACCGAACAAAACCTCACCACTCAATAAATCGTAAAACTCAGTATTCAAAGAATACAAAGAGGAGATGACGAATCTGAGGAATTGCTTCAAGGGTTGGCAGTCGCATACGAAACCATTAGGTCACTACAATTTTTTAGAAGAACAAGAGCGACAAGAGAGGCCACCTCCTACCCTGAGCACGGTGTCAGCTCGTGCCACACCATTGAGACAACCTACCCACACATTCTTCAATGATGACTCTTTAGACAAGGTTTGCTCATGGGTCGCTCTAAAAGACAGCACCATTAAAATCAAAGATCTCCCTAAAATTCTCGATGAGTACATGGCCAAGAGAGAGCGCCCCAGTCACTCATTTGGATTCGACAAATTTTGTCGAGACGTCGAGTTTTATCTACCAATAGGATTTAAGCCATTGAAATTTACCAAATATAATGGCATGAGAAATCTGAATCATCACTTGGCCCTCTTTTGTAATGATTGTCGACCCATACGTGATAATCAAGGACTTCTCCTTCACTATTTTCAATGCTCATTAGAAGGAGAAGCTTTAGATTGGTTTACTGAACTCCCACTTTATAAGATAGAAACCTTCGATGAATTAGCCGGTCAATTCCTAGACCAATACAAACACTTGATCCAAGAGACAGTTAGTCTCAGCGATCTAATGGCATCCATGCAAGGACTTGATGAAGAATTTACCAATTTCATTGCCAAATGGATATAGAAGGATTCGGTGGATATTATCATTAATAACACTAGATAACCGTTAAAGAGCACACTTATCATAAGTGATCGCCCCAACTTCACTGCACTCCACTCCCGGGCAACTCGACTAGTGCGACATATTAAAGGCGGAGACCTTGCTCTATCTATAGTCAAATCGAAAGTGGGCTCTTTCAGTGAATCAAAATAAAAAAACAATAAGCAAGCCTTAGGAACCAAATAGGTCAACACTGTTGTTAATCAAGGACAAAACTCTAGGAACGAAAATTTCTACCCATGAAACTTCAGGCAAAATCAAAATTAGCAACGATACATGAACCAAAACCAAGGCACTAATCAGCAAAAATATGCAAACCAAAACCAACGCCACAACCAGAATTAGGGCAAGTATCAGAATAGAAATCAATATCCCAACACCTACCAGAATCAGAACACGATGCAGAATTGACCGGCCCACGTGCCAAATTACAATAGTGTGCCCCCACCGCAGAACTTTAACCCAGCCAAAGGCCCATACCAGCCGAGGCGAGAACACTATCCCCCTTCATCGGATACAATTCCCAATATCTTTCATCTCCTTAACACTCAGAATCTCCTCTGATTCCCACAGAAAAGACCCCTCCCATGGCTGACAAATCCAGATTATAGTAAATACTGTACCTTCCATCGATACGTGAGATACAACCTAGAAGACTGTTGGGTCCTCAGGGACGTAATCTATGACATAAATGACTGAAGTCAGATCAATTGGGAAGCGCTTAGGAATCTTGATCCTAATAATAACCAACCCCAAAAAAATTTAGGGATCGTTAATAACCCCATGCCCAACCACGACCAAGCAACACCTGCTCAAGTCACCACCGTAGATCTCCTTGGTCGATCCCCCTTCCAACCTTCCACCTTAATCACTCGCATTTAGCCCTCTGCTACTTTCGCCACACCAGTGAGAGCTCCTTCACCCCCGCATCCCTTGGCCCTGATCACTCACATCGCCCTGTTGAATCCACCTCCTTATCTAAAATTCATTCAGATACGAGTCCGTTCCTTTAGGATAAGGAGACCACTCCTTGTTGTTGCCTAACATGTGCCTGATTTATGTGTGTTTTGAATGACGAATTAATGAATATTAAGTTACATAATTTTAAATTATGAAAGAGATATCAGCACATTGAGGGCTAACAATAGCCTGCAAGATCAGGGCCAATTGTAGCAAGTTTTAAAAGTAAGTATATTAAAGATCGTCCACAGAGAATTTGTCTGAAATATGAGATAGACCTCCGTATACCAGATCCGCTCTATAATTATCTAGAAAGCGTATAAAAGAGAGTGTTGGGTTTTGTCACGCTTAACTAAAAGCAAATAAAGAAAAGAACTAACTAACTGATCCGCATCCAAGTTGGGGAAGTGATTAAAATAAATCAAATGGAGAAATAATAACTTTCGTGATTTCGCTTTGAATTTTAATGGAGAATCAGAACAAACAGAGTTGATTCAATCTTCATCCGCTACCAAAGACAGATGTAAGAGAAATAAATCAATTAAGGAAGGGTTTAGATTATGGTTATGATCTGTCCACTTAAATGGTCATGCATCATCCAATAGTTGTTGACCTATCCTCAATTCGTAACATGAACATCATCGCAAGTGCCGCCGTAACTAGGTTACCAACGCTAATTCGTATAGGAGTCATGAATCAAGGGAAATAGGATGGAAAGTAGTGAAACTCAAGGTGTCTAATGCACTAAGGTGATCAATAAGAACCCTTGACATGAATCGAATGGAGAAAACACGCTTACAAAGAACCTTTAAATTCAATCTATAATTACAGAGCACGGCTAGATGCCCTCGACTTGCGCCTTGAATCCAATCTCCTTGGAGTTACAAATAGCACTCTAAACTCTCAAAAGCAAATACAAAAGAAGCTATTACAAGGGGTACAGATGTTTATCCGACCGGAAAGCGGAAATAGAAATGAACTCAAAACTGATGCCACAATTGGGCAAATGTCTTCTATTTATAGCTTTCTGATCCCCATCGAATTGACCAATCAAGTGTTCAGATCCGATTGCCCAATGGCGCTTGAGCACGGGATCCAGACTGTTCTCGCCAATGAAAATGTTCGATCTCGTTCACAATCAGCGCTAGAAGCATCAATTACATTATGGAATTCACAAATCTGTTTGAGGTTCTAGAAGTTCCCGCCAAGTGATTTCATCTTTGAGCGCTCACATGGGTTGGAATATGCTTTTGGATCTTGATTGGAATCTTCCGAAATGTCCCTGGGCTGATAAATGCATTGGGGCGCGTGCAGAGTTTACTGAAATGCCCTTAAAACAAGTCAGTAATTCCCCGTAATGTCCTTTAGAGTTTAAGTGCCTTTTTTCGCAAAGTGTTTTGGCTCCGTAAGTTCTTTTTCGCAAAGCAATTTGGCTTCGTAAAGTCTTTTCGCAGGACTTCTCCCGGATCTTCTATTCGAAAAGGAAATTTCAACTATTCGAACAGAACATGGTTCTTTTCGAGTAGTTCATTACAGCTCCAGAATCAATTCGAACAGAACTTTGACCTTTTCGAAAAGTACTTTTTACTTTGCGATTTGAACTTTTAACTTGATTTCTTCTTTGCGAATGGATCCTTCTTCTTCTTCAGGTCTTTTCTTGCTCTTTTAGGACCTTTTTAGCCATTGCTGAGGCTATTTCTTCACTCCCTCTTTGAGCTTGACATGAGTTGTCAGCTTTTTGATCATTTTAGGATGCTTTTCGGACTTGGACCTGTCTAATTGGTTAGCTGTAAAATGCACACTAAAGCACTTATTTAGTCTTCTCAAGGGTCTTTCAAAGCTCATGTTTAGGGGTGAAAAATGGTATTTTTCACTACTTAACACTCCTCCGTAGTCATCCACCAGAACCTCCAACCCCTCCAAATCTCGAACTAATTCCATTACCGCTCCCTTTGTCCAATTCTGAACTCGAGTATGGAGATCATGTTCTCCAAACTGTAGCCCAAATTACGACATGGGTAGAAAGTGTCACCTAAAAGGCTCCAAGCCAAGACAACGAAATAACCATCGAGCGTTCACTGAATATAAAAGAAAGCAAGCCAAAAAAACATCCTGACCCATGCGAGATGCTGGTCTCTGCTTTCCTAGAAGAGGAAAATTACACACAGTACCTCCCACCTTGGAGCGACACCATTCAGGTACGCGTTCCAACCTTGAATTTCATCCATTTTATAAATACATTCGTGTCAAGCCGCGCCGAGTTCGGTCAACAACCGACTAGCCCGATTCTCAAATCAGGAACTAATTACCCACCTCCTCCTTTCCCTCGAAATAAGGATTTCACGAGCGCACAACCACCAGAGGGGAATGTGAGAGAAAGAGAAGTTAACCTGCCTCCCCCACCTCATATCATCCCTCCACCAATGCTTGCACCCAAACCATTCCAACCACCCGCACCTAAGGCCCATCGGCCAGGCAAAGAAACTGCGCTCGAGCTAGGGCAAGAATACAACCTTCTGCGACATCTCTAGAAGATTCTGGCCCAGATATCCATACTAGAACTCATCAAAAAATCACCTGACCATCATCGGTTGTTGATAAGGACACTTGAAGACATGCAAGTGGATGAGGATACGACCCTAGATGAGCTTCATCAAATCACTTCAGTCATGGTGTAACCTCCGGCACTAACTTTTACAGACGCAGACATGCCAAAAGTGTCACTCCGCGGGAATGCGGCCCCCATATAGCTTATGGTCATAATTAGAGGATTCTCCAAACCACACGCACTCGTTGACACGGGAGCAGGACTTAACATCTACCCTCTCACCACATTAAAAATGCTTGAATACACGAAGCAGGATGTCAGACCCTCCTCACTGTTACTCATAGCTTATGATGGGTCGCATTGCTTTGTCAAAGGAACCATCAAGCTACAGGTTCACCTCGGACCTATAATGAAAGACGTCACCTTCCATATTTCTGATTCCGCTAGTACGTATAATCTCATTTTAGGAAGAAAATGGCTAGAGTCAATGAAGGTTGTCGCATCCACATACCATCAATGCATCAAATTCTCATACGAGGTCCATCGTCCATATATACACTAATGCATCCCTATAGGAGATGGATATTGATTACGCGGCAAGCATACCAACCGCTCATTTTAGGAAGAAAATGGCTGGAGTCAATGAAGGTCGTCGCATCCACATACCATCAATGCGTCAAATTCTCATACGAGGACTCCATCGTCCATATATACACTAATGCATCCCTATAGGAGATGGATACTGATTACGCGGCAAGCATACCAAACGCTCACGATTATGTATTGAACACAGGTCATATTCAAAATACTCGAATCCTTGATGAGACAACCGTTGCGGATGTCCGTCCCCCTACCCCTCCTAGTTTTCCTCCAACGCCTCGATAAAAATTAATGAGAAGAGAGGTTGGCCCAGACCTCGCCAAACTCTATGCCATTAACCCTACTGTGACAATAGGGTGGGACCTTATGTACCAACTTGGATACGTTCCCTACACTAGACTCAGTAAAAATAAGAAAGGTCATGTAGGACCCGTTGTCCCAATGCAAACACGTAAGTACATAGGGTTAGGTTACCAATCGGACGGCCCGCAAGCCTACTTGATCCTTACCTCACCAAAATAGTTTCTATATGATCACTTTGCCTATGGGACCACTGAGAAAGCAGATGTGCCAAAGCATAAGGAAGTGTCCTTCACTAGATCCCAAGAAGTGGAAATTGAGCGAATGACTAAAGTGTTTAATGATTTAACCAACTTAAATGATGATATTGATAAACCGCTCGAAGGAGTCAAGCCCATGTTTGACACTAAGGAATTTACAGAAGAGAGCAGAGAAGAACCTCCAGAACTCGACCCACAAGTAGAAGATTAGGAATCCACTGACGACGAAGATTTTCACATAGTAGCCTTGCAAGATAGTGAAGAGCGCTTACGCTTAACATGGGAAAAAGATGACACTCCATAAGAAAATACTAACTCATATAACATTTGCCTTGGCCTTGGCCTTGAGGGATGGGAATGCCCTTGGGACTCCCCTTGTATCGCTTACCCATACCAACCCCACTGTAGGGCATGCACCAGCATATTAGAGCGCTTTGCTAGTTGGACCCGACACTCTACGATAGAAGAATCGAATCACTCCAACCTTGTGACCACCGACATAAGTAATGACCTACCAACTCAGCTACCGGCACAAGAAGCAGAAAATGCCAATGGTCATCTGGTTGACCTAGGGGAAACAACTCGCATCACCCTCATAGAATTTGAAGAAGAACTTGAACTAGACACTTTTACATCCCCAAATTCGCCGCAACTCTAAATATTTTAGAAATCTCTAGAGGAAGAGTGGCAACCTCCCCCGAGTGATGACGAGGACTACTTGATAGACCTCTCGGCACTCGAGTTAATGAAGTGAGCCAATCTAGGACTTCAAGCACTATCAGATCAAGAAGATGAATTCGATACCATCTTCGACTATCGAAGATGGTATCAAATTCATCATTATCGAATTCCTTGGGGATCCCCTTGCATTCTTCACCATTATCAACCTTGCTGTCGAGCATCCATGCTCATCCTAACACATTATGAAGATTAAGAAAAAGAACTCGCTACCCTGAGGATCCTTTGGGAGATCTCCCTCGGTGGGAAGAACAATATTATTATAACCTAGAGGATGATAGTTCAATTGACTACAATCTTCAGAGCATCTTTGAAGAAGAGGCAATCAATGTCGCAGGAGAAGTCCACACGCGTTGGTGCCGCTGTCACCAGCGTCACTCATTCAAAAGATTTCATCAGATGATGACTCTAAAAAAAAAAAAATGCCAAATTCACAACAAGTTAGCATTTCTTGAAGAATCGCCCAAACGGCTCCAGCAGCCTTCTTGCTCCCTCAACTAGAAGAAGCAATTCTCTCGGCGCCCCTTGAGGCGACCGACCTTGTACCATATTTATTATCAAAAATTAAAAAAATAGAAAAAATGGAAAACCCTAAAAATTCAGAAATATAAAACCTAAAAAAATTAGACAACCCCATAAAAGAAAGGGGACTCTTCATCCCGAACTAATTTGTGGCCAACAAGGAGACTTTTTTCCTAAGGTTTCTATCCCATTTCCCGCACGAGGACGTAAAGCATCCTAGCTAAACAACAAGCCAATGATCATTCCGGATGAGATACTTTGTGACTTTGAGAGAGAATCAATAGTCTTGACCTTCACCTTACCAAAGATCTCTCAGTCATAGATTATGTTGATGAAGGGTTACCTTTCACAAACTCAGATCTCCAGTGTAGCAATTTTGCACTATAAAAACTTGCCGAGGACGAAGAAAGAACACCAGTTGTCAAGGAGGCACTGGACTCCCAACGGGTTATCAAGCATTTCGATGAGCAAACCAAAGCTGCAGCGGAACCCACAGAAGAACTTAACTTTGACACTGAAGAGAAACCCAAGAAGTACTGATTAGCGCAATGCTTAACTCCAAAGAACACCAACAAATTGCACAAGTCCTGCAAGAACACCTCGATTCCTTTGCATGGTCCTACAAGGACATGCTCGATTTAGACCCAAGTTTAGTAGAACATTGCCTCGTTTTAGAATCCGATGTGAAACCCATTAAGCAGAAACACCACAGGATGCACCCACAAACCGCCCTCCAAGTTAAAGAGGAAGTCGACAAGTTACACAAAGCCAAATTTATCTGAGTCGTCCTCTACCCCAAATGGGTCGCCAACATAGTACCTATCACCAAGAAAGATGGCAGAGTACGCGTTTGCATCGGCTTTTGAAACCTCAACCAGGCATGCCCAAAAGATGACTTCCCATTTCCACACATTGACACTCTAGTCGACAACATTGTTGGACATGAGATGCTATCCTTTATGGACGATTTCTCTAGATATAATCATATCAAATTAGAATAGTCCGACCAAGAGAAGACTTCCTTCACCACACCATGGGGAGCATAATGTTACGTCATTATGCCTTTTGGGCTCAAGAATGCAAGAGCCACATATCAATGCCCCATGATGGCTATCTTTCACGACATGATGCATAAGTGTGTAGAAGTCTGCATCGATGACATATTAGTGAAATCTCAAACGTGAGTAGGACATGTTGAAGCGCTCCAACTGGTGTTACAAAGAGCTAAGAAATACCAGCTAAAAATGAACCCAAAGAAATGTGTCTTCGGGGCCACTTTCAGAAAATCACTTGGTTTCATTGTTAGCAAGCGAGGGATGGAAGTTGAGCCTGTAAAAGTCAGAGCCATCCTCAAGATGCTGCCTCCCAGTAATATCAAAGAGTTATGAGGACTGATAGGAAGATTACAATTCATTAGACGATTTATCTCCCAATATTCAGACAGATGCGATCCTTTCTACAGACTAGTTAAAGGAGGAACTGAGTATAAATGGGATGATCAGTGTCAGTAAGCCTTCGACAACATCAAAATGTACCTCCTTAACTCGCCAATACTATCGCCACCAGTCCCCGGAAGACCTCTAATTCTATACCTCTCAGCGAACGACAAAGCAATGGGAGTAATTCTGGGACAATATGAAGAAGATGGCAAGAGAAATAAGGCTTTCTACTACCTCAGCAGGACAATGGTCGAATACGAACGAAAATATACTTCAATGGAGAAGACTTGCCTCACATTGGTGTGGGCCTCTACCAAATTATGACACTACTTCGGAGCACATAAAATACTAGTACTAGCTCGAATGGACCCTCTGAAGTACGTATTCAAAAAACCCGCAATATCAGGAAAGATCGCTCATTGGCATATGCTCCTGCAAGAATTTGATATCACTTACGTCACGCAAAAATCAATCAAAGGGCAAGTAGTCACCGATTACCTTGTAGATCTCCCACTGCCGAGTGATGAGCCCGTGCATGCGGATTTCCTCGATGAGGACCTATTCACGATTCATAATAAAGAGCCCGATAAGACCTCATGGATCCTTTATTTTGATAGCGCTCTAAATCACAAAGGAAAAGGCATCAGGATAATCCTCCTAAGTCCAAAAGGAATTGTCATACCTAAGGCTTTTCAACTAGATTTCCCTGTCACTAGCAATGTTATAGAATACAAAGCCTTCATAGTTGGACTATGAGCAGCACTATAATTAGGTGTTAAATAATTAAAAACCATCGGTGATTCCAAACTAGTAATTTCACAAGTCATAGGAGAATGGAAAATTAAGGAAACGAGACTAATGGCATACCTAGAAACCACTCAATATTTAGTAAAAAAATTTGAAAGAATCTCTTTCATGCACATCCCTAGATTAGAAAACGAGCTCGTAGATTCCTTAGCCACGCTAGCCTCGGTCATCCAAATACCATCGGGCAAAATACCAAGACCTTCTTCATCGAAAAGCTAATAGTACCCACCCACGAGGTAGCATGGACCGTCAAGAGATAATTACCCCCCACAAGTACAGGACCGAAAGAAGTGATCACCCCGAAAAAGCACGACAAGATAGAAACCGAAGTCGCTATGTTCAGATTTGAAAAATCACTGACCGACGATGGACAACCATGGTATTTTGACATATGGAATTTCTTAAAACATCAATATGTCCCTCCATATGCCACGGAGATCGAACATAAGACTATAAGGAACCGATGCACCTAATTCTGCATACTCGATGAAATATTATACAAAGAGGCCTTCACTAAAGGAGTACTACTATGATGCATCATGACTGCCGAAGGACAATACATCATCCGAGAAGCACACGCCAGTGCCTATGGCGCCCACTCCGGTAGACAGAGACTCGCCGATCAAGTTACACGACAAGGCTACTTCTGGCCGACAATGATCAGAGATTGACAGCTCTATGTCTAATCCTGCAAGTAATGCCAAGAACACGTAGTACTCATCAAAGCTCCATCAATTGTATTGAATACTATGACCTCACCATGGCCATTTTTGATGTGGGCCTTCGAAGTCATTAGACCTTTCACAGACACCGTTGGGAACACTCACAAGCATGCGTTCATACTTACAGAGATCGAATACTACACCAAATGGGCAGAGGCTGAATCCTATGTCAGAATCACCGCTTCAACACTTGTAAAGTTTATCGATAGAAATATCATCACCAGGTTTGGAGTACCTAGGATGTATGTAATTAACAACGAACCACAGTTCATCGCAGAGAAGACGAAGAAGTTAATGCAAGAAGTACGACATCGATCTATGCCACTCATCACCATTCTACCCTTAAGGCATTGGACAGGCAGAAGCTATGAACAAAAGACTAATTCAAAACCTAAAATACACAGTAGAAAAGAGCAATGGAGCTGATTGGCCTGAATGACTACCAGAAGCACTCTAGGTCTATAGGACCTCTATTCGTACAACCACTGGCAAAACTCCCTACCTCCTCACCTATGGGATGGAGGTAGTCCTACCATACGGGATACAAGTACCATCCTTATGGATTCAACTCGATGATGAGCTATCCTTAGACGAGAGGAGAATTTTTCTACCCACTGTTGGGATGTTCATCTTCCCTCTAAAGAGGCTCTAAAATCACTAATAAAACTAGGCAGAACACACTCACACAGACCTGCAAGTAATCAGGATCCATTGTAGCAAGTTTTAAAAAGATGGTGAGTAAGGGAATGTCCACAGGGAGGTTAGTTTAAAAATGTGATAAATCTCCAGATCTGTAAGAGATCTGGCACCCTAACTACTGCTAAGTTAGCTAAAATATAGGGGAGAGGTTTAAAAGGGATTGTCACTTAAGCTAAGCTAAGATTAAACAAAAACTAACTTGGATCGAGTTTGAGAATCTAGATCTCGTAGGGGAAAGGAGTAAAAAGCAGAAAATGAAGAAGAGTAGCTTGGAAATTGGTCTCACTGAAATTAGGTTAGATTTATCATGCTGCAGAGGTTCAGGGCACACAATTCCCTCAGCCGGCTATAAGCACAACTTCAGGGTAGAAGACTCCACTCCAAATCATAGGATCTCACTGGTCTTAAGGCTATGATCTATCCACTTGAATGGTCACAGACCATCCTATAGACTTTTTCTGATCTATGGATTTACAGCAGACGAATCCAATTAGAGCCCGTGCTTGGACTAATCTTAAGGTTATGATCTGTCGACTTTAATGGTCACAGATCATCCTAGGGATCTCCTCTAAAGAAAAAGCGTCAATCAAAATAATTAAAACCACTACAGATGCTGTAATTCTAAGGTCACAAACTCAAGGAATTATAGGGGTATCAGATCCATGGAGATCGGATGGTATCCAAGAGGCCTACCAGTTAAGTGGGTGAGCTGATCTACAGACTCCTCTACACAAATCCGATCAAGCACCAAATGAAACCAAAGGAACTTTAGATCTAATTATAGCATCACAAACAACATTTACATTACAATCAAACACACTCTACAATGGAAATGCTCTCAAATCAGTAGTCTGTGTAGCAGTGAACCCACAATAGCACTCTCAACCTTACCCAATTACAGATCTAACATCTCTCCTCGCTACTCCAAGGGAATTAGCCAACCATTATTAGGCTAAAAGAGGGAAAATAGAATTTCTCTACAAGCTCTAATCTCCATAATTTGGCTCAGATCTCCATCCCTAGCTTTCTCCATAGTTTTTCCCACCAAAAATCCCTTCTGGAAGGTCCTCAGAGTTTGTTAGGGTTTTATTAGAGCACGTGGCTCGGTTAGGGTTTCCTAGGGCAACTTCTGGAACCGTCGTGCCGATCACCAAGTGCCTCGGGTTATGTTCAGCAGGTCACCAAGTCACAGCATGTGCATAGCTGAGTTTTTTAGAAGTTCTGCACACGATTTCGATAGGCTGGGGAAGCTTCCAACAGGTTCTGGTAAAGCTTTTCAGTCCTTTCACCAGGTTCTCCAATCCCTTCAATAGGTTTCGACAGGATGAGCTTTGAGGCTTCAGCTTTACTGCACTTTATCTGGGGCATTCGACAGGGGAGAGGTTTAAACCGGATTGTTACTTAAGCTAAGCTAAGATTAAACAAAAACTAACTTGAATCGAGTTTGGGAATCTAGATCTCGCAGGGGAAAGGAGTAAAAAGCAGAAAATGGAAAAGAGTAGCTTGGAAATTGGTCTCACTGAAATCAGGTTAGATTAATCATGCTACAGAGGTTCAGGGCACACAATTCCCTCAGCTGGCTATAAGCACAGCTGCAGGGTAGAAGACTCCACTCCAAATCACAGGATCTCACCGGTCTTAAGGCTATGATCTATCTACTTGATTGGTCACAGACCATCCTATAAACTTTATCTGATCCATGGATTTACAACAGACAAATCCAATTGGAGCCTATGCTTGGACTAATCTTAAGGTTATGATCTGTCCACTTTAATGGTCATAGATCATCCTAGGGATCTCCTCTAAAGGAAAATCATCAATCAGAATAATTAAAACCACTATAGATGCTGTAATTCCAAGGTCGCAGACTCAGGGAATTACAGGGGTATCAGATCTAGGGAGATCGGATGGTATCTGAGAGGCCTACCAGTTAAGTTGTTGAGCTGATCTACAGACTCCTCTACACAAATCCAATCAAGCACCAAATGAAACCAAAGGAACTTTAGATCTAATTATAGCATTACAAATAACATTTACATTGCAATCAAACTCACTCTACAATGGAAATGCTCTCAGATTTGTAGTCTATGCAGCAGTGAACCCACAATAGCACTCTCAACCTTACCAAATTACAGATCTAATCTCTCTCCTCGCTACTCCAAGGGAATTAGCCAACCATTGTTGGGCTAAAAGAGGGAAAATAGAATTTCTCTGTAAGCTCTAATCTCTAGAATTTGGCTCAGATCTCCATCCCCCCCAATTGCAATTGGGGGTCTCTATATATAGCTTTCTCCTCCATTTTTCCTGCCAAATATCCCTTCTAGAAGGTCCTCAGAGTTTGTTATGGTTCTGTTAGAGCACGTGGGTCGGTTGGGGTTTCTTAGGGCATCTTCTGAAACTGTCATGCCAGTTACCAAGTGCCTCGAGTTGCGTGCAACAGGTCACCATGTCACAGCATGTGCATAGCTGAGTTTTTGAGAAGTTTTGCACACGATATTGACAGGTTGGGAAGCTTTCGACAGGTTCTGATAAAGCTTTTCAGTCCTTTCGCAAGGTTCTCTAATCCCTTCGATAGGTTTCGACAGGATGAGCTTTAAGGCTTCAGCTTTATTGCACTTTATCTAGAGCATTCGACAGGTTGGAGGGGTAGTTCGATAGGTTGGGAGACCGTTTCGTCAGGTTGTAGCTTTGTGTTCCATCACTTCGATAGGATGGCTCTCACTCCTATCGAAAGGCTCAAACAACCTTCAATAGGTACTGTTCCAGCACCTCTGTTTTGTTAGGTTCAGGCAGTCTTTCCGATAGGTTCTGGAGACCTTTCGATAGGTTCAGGAACCCTTCGATATGCTCCCTTTTCTCCTCAGGTAGCTTTCGTCAGGATGAAATCTGTTTTTCTCTCAACTATTCGATAGGTTCTTGGATCCTATCGAATTTCACAATCCTCACGACTTTTTCTTCTTTCTGCCTTCCGATCCTATTGAAACCTCACCAATCTGCACAAATTCCTCTAATTCAACTCTTAGCTTCTATCGAAATCTTCAGATGTCCTCTCGATAGGATGTTTTTGGCATGTCTTCACTTCCTTCGCCTTGTTCTGCTGCAACCAAGCACTCTAAGGGTCCAGTGATGTGCTACCCTCTGGTGTGCCATTGCTGGGTCTGTCCTATGCTGAGAGATGGCCCCTTTGTGGGCATTCTTGAGTGGTTTTCTGCATCAGTATCATCTTTTATTACTGTCTACAAAATACACTCGATAGAGGCTTATTAGTGTGCTCACAGGTCTATCAATGGTCAGGTTAAAGGGTGAAAAGTGGCATTTTTCACCACTTGACACACCCCCAAACCTAAGCTTTGCTAGTCCCTGAGCAAAGGAGAATTAAAAGGAATTAAAAATGCCACTTTCGTAGGGAGCACAGATGCATTTAGCATATGCACCAAGTCTTTTAAACCCCTAGGTGACCCATAGTGGAGGAGTGAAGTCTCCTGAGGGTTTTTAGTGAAGGTGCCAACAAACTTCTCCAATTAAATTTAGTTAATCATAGTGCAACCGGTTAAAGCAGAGTTTGAGTAGATAAAATGGATTCACACCATGCACCTTTAGAGGAATTTCAACAAGGAGAGCATCCCTTTGGATTATAAAAGTCTGCTGTAATTTCTTTATCACCACTCAGTTTGTGTCAAGGCCTTTCTTTCAAAATTTTGATGCAGAGCTCACCATTCATTTAAGCTTTCTGTGCTGATACTCCCCTGTCAAATTGGATTGTAGGCCCAATTCTCACCAGGGCTGTTCACTCATTAACACAAGGAAGAGGGGTGCATCATATCACTCAGCTCAAGAACAGTTACAACCCTCAAATAGGACTGCAAGCATGAGCATAGGCCTTGCTCTGATTTCTGACTTCTCCAGCTCCTTACACCATAGATTAAACAGATCCTTATCTCCACATGACGGCTTAATCCATTTCAGATTAGTAAGGTCTTTTTATTGGGTTGTAATGTGGCTTAGGGCTGAGATTTGTAAAAGAATGAAAGGGTAAAAGGGATTCAAATTGAGAAATCAGTAAAGGTAAGGAGGTGGTCTGCAGCTCAACCTTCTTTATTTTAGCACCTCTTCACTTTCTTTTTGGAAATTCAGACTTGAAGTGATCAGCTTCATCAGCTTCTTATCTTGTAGATTTTCAAATGAAGTGACTTCTCATTCTCATCCTTTTTGCTCTATTTTTATTTATTTATTTATTTTATTATGGATTGGGATGCCCCAACTATACATCACACTAGCCTTCAAATATACTTTGTTCTTCTTTTAACCAAACATCGAACCTTGCACCTCGGACCTCACTTCTCCTCCTATTTCTTGAATTCCTTAGATTGAGGGTGAGCTGAAATAGGTCAAAGGGTTTTGGGTTCAAATTTTCTGGTTTTCGTCAAGGAAAAATTGGGACTTTTAAGGCTCAAGTGGTGTGTATCAAGGGCAGCTCAAAGGTGGGAGAATTTTAGGCTCAAACTGTCCAAGGAATGGCCTTACTTCATGTCCTCAATGTCATGAATGCTGTCAAGTTGTTTCAACTTGGATTTGCCTAACTTCTGGTGATCAGAATTAGGTCCAGTCAGTCCTCAGAGTAGAAAAATTGCCAAGACACTCTTCAAAGAAATTAAAAAAATTTCAGGCCCAAGTCTCACTGGGTATGGCCTTCCATCAAATTTTATGGGGGGTATCCTCACAGTTCTCCTTTCAGGTTCACTAAACATCAATTTTTTATTTTCAAAATTCATTGACATTCACTTTATGAACAATGTTAAAACTGCAATTTATTTTAATTCCAAAAGGGAAAAAAATTCTTTAATTAGGTGAGAGGTCACTTTATTTCGCCGAGTTCCTTTTTACACTCGGCTGCACTGAAATTAACTAATTTATTGGCATACATGCCACACCCCCAAACCTAAATTAAATAGTGTCCTCATTGTTTATAGCAGTGGAGTATATCATAAGAAAAATGGAAAAGAAAACAAGACAAGAGAAGCACAGTACCAAGAAGAAATTTCTATATAAGCAGCAAAGGTAATTACAAAAGGACTAGAAAAAAAACTAAACTATAGTTATTTGCATGCATCATCAGGCCAATCATATAAATCTTGAAGATTTTTCAACTCAGCCTTTGATAAAGGAGTTTTGAGGGTTGGTTGAAGCTTTTTGGTAGGCTTCTTGGGTGCCTCCTCAGACTGGGTAGCAGGTTGCTTATTCTTTTTAGTGGAAGCAGCAAGTGGAGTGGACTAGTCATCTGAATCAGAATCCGAAGGGAAGAGGACAGAGGCATCAAGTCCCAGGGCCGCAGCAGCTTCGCGTCTCTCTTTCTTGGAAAGGAAAGTGGAAGGAGTGACTGGAGGGGGTGGGGGTTTTGTGGGGGCTACCTCTTCAGAGTGGGTAGCAGGCTGCTTTACTTTTTGCGAGTGGAGGCAGAGGAGTCAAAGATAGAGGAGCTAGTTGATAAGGCTGGGAAAGCATCACAACAATCTTCCTCTCCAATATCTCAATTTTCTTTTTAGCATAAAGTTCATTTGTTTCAGCAAGTTCCTATGTGGCCTTAAGAACTTCCTTGGAGCTGGCTAATTGTTACTTGAAATTTTCAGCATTCTTCTTTTCAAACTTAGCAATGCGAGTCTGCGCTGCGCTTCAGCAAGCAATTTGGCTGAGTGATAACGAGTGAGAATTTCTTTCCATCCTTCCGAGATACCAGGCAACTGGATCCTCTGCTCCAATTCCAGTAGGGCAATCCTTTCCTCATATGAAACCTCCAAGTGAGTGTGGAGGGCTGCCATACCATGCAGGACATCTCTACGGATGAAGGGGTTGTCTCTCATGGCATAGAGTAGGGTGAGGTAAGGGGGTATGTAGATGTTGGATTTAGGGATGATGGGCAAGGAAGGGGGTGGAGGGGAAGAAGAGGAGGGGGTGGAAGAGTCTAGAACCTCACAAGGATCAGTTTGGGTGGAGACATCTTGGAAAATAGGTGGGGAGGTGGCATGGGGTAGAGGGGATTCAACTACTATAGCGGCAAGTAGATCTAGTGGTGAGGAAAGAATGGGGAGAGTTGGTGCTGCTACCTCCTCAGACTGGGTAGTAGCAGGGGGTGGGGTAGGTATGGGTGAAGCAGGAGGAGATAGGTGAGAGGGTTGATGGGCTGGAGAGGATGGGATAAGTGTGGATTGAATTAAGTGGAGGCATGAGCTCATGAGCGTTTGGTTGTCGGTGTTGATGGTTAATTGGGATTGAATGGACTAGAGGAGGGATAGAATTTGAGTGAGGGTGTCAGGCATGGTGGGGGTAGAGGGGACAGGTGTTTGGACGGGATGGAAGGGAGAAGAGGGTACGTGGTGAAAATGAGGGGGAGTAGGGTGTGGGGAGTTAGGCAGTGGGGTGTATTCATGAGCCACATCCTCCACAATGGAGGTCATGAGGGCAGTGAATCCAGTAGTGGTGAACTGGTCCACATCCTGTGTATGGAGAAGGGTTTGGTCAATGGGTGGAGATGGTATGGTAGGGGTAGGCTCTGAAAATGGAGGAAGGTCAAGGATATCAGGTGGGAAGACCTGAGTGGTGGTTGAATGTAAAACTGGTTCAGAGGTGGTTGGAATGGCGCCTATTGGAAGAGGAACTGATACAAAGGGAAAGAGCAATGTGGGTGGAGGGATGGGTAATGGGACAGGTATGGTAGGTGGAAGGGTGGATGAGGGTATTTCAGTAGGGAGATTTGCTGCTATTGTCGTGGGTGTGTCAACCTCCTCCACTCCGGCTGGCTTATTTTTCTGCATCAATGTGAGGCTTGTGGACCATGCCCTCTTTCCAAATACCTTAGGGGTCACCTTCTCCACTGGCTCATTTTTCTTGATTGCAAATTTCCCAGCCTTCAGCAGACATGTGATGAGTTGACTAAAGGGCAGACCACCTTCCTTTGCAAAAGCTTGCCTTTTCAGCACCTTGCCATTAATGTCCACCATTGCTTCAAAAATCAACTTGGGTGCATTCACAAATTGCCCATTTGAACAATAGTATAGGGAATCCACTAATGGGCCCCTCCGCTCTTACAAATGCCCAGTGACAGACATTTTTCCTCAAAATGGTGTCCATGTGTCTTAAGGTAGGAGGGAGGTCTCTTCTCATCAGAGATTCACCAGAGCCCACAATACCATTTGTGAGCTATTTCGCCATTTCCCTAAAAGGAGCCCAAATAGGTGCTCCCTCAGCTCTGGTGGAGTCAAATCAATATGGGACTCCCAAAGCCATCCCAATGTCTTTGTAGTCTACAATCAGCTGCCAATTATCAATCAAAATCTCAAGGGCATCTTCAGTCTCAGGCACCACCTTCTTGGTTAGGCTTTGATACCACAATTTCACCAGCCTGGGATAAACCATTTCCTTCAAAGGCGAAAGCAGGGGTAACAAACCTTCTTTCTTCAAGTAGTTCAATGTCCCCTGGCACTCCCCAATGTTGGCAAAGTATGCCAAGTCAAAATCTGTCTCAGGGACAAGACTCAAAGTGTCCACAAATTCATTGGGGGTAGTTAGCCCAACTGGAAGGGTGGGCAAAGGTATTTCTGCAGCGGGGGCAGCTCTCTCTAAAGGTGTTTCTACCACAGGCTCCTGAATTGCAATGGATTTGGCTTTCTTAACTTTATGGGCCTTCCTGGGCGTCTCTTCAAAGAGCTTCCTTTCGGTAGGTGGTTTGGTAGGGGGCTTTGCTTTCTTGGTGGATTTAGGGGTGGAAGCAGTTGGTTGCTAAAATAGGTCAGCTAGGGTTTCTTCACGATCGGTCATTTCTGCTTTCAAAAATGAAATAGTATCTAGGAAAACATGGAATGAGTTGCTAGGAAAATGACGGAGGGAAGCAGAAAGATAATTTACCCTAAAATCCTAGGTTTTCTTTCAGATGTCGTAATTTACAGCTCCAATTTCTCTAAAATTCAAGGCAAAATGCTTCCTTTTGCTTGCGAAATGTACTGACAAAGTGGTAGACTGAATAGATGACGATTTCTGTGGTATTTAGCAGAGAGAAGGGGGAGGCAAAAAATGAGGAAGAGAGCTAGGGCTTGCAGCTGGTACCAATATGGGGCGAAAATGACTTGTCGATAGGGATTTAAAGGATGATATATGATTTCGACAGGATGAATAGGTTGGTTTCGATAGGTTGATGCATCCTATTGACAGCGTGACAATCAAAGCTTTTTAAAGTGGATGATTCGATAGGATCATGATAGGTGGAATCATCTTTCCGATAGGTGTAGGGGTACCTGGTTCATCTTTTTGATATGTTCCCGATAGGTATCCAGAACTTATCGAAATCAATATTTTTCCCTTGCTGACTTATCGAGAAGTCGATTTTACCTGTCGATCATCTTCAGTACCTATCGAAACCCCCAATTGTCCTGTTGAAGCCATATAGCAACCTAACGAAGAGTGCAATTGACCTATCGACAGCTCCCAAAACCACACAAAACTATAATTCCAGGCATTCTCTTTCAAAGACTCGTGAGCTTCCTCTGCTATGGTCTGATTTTTTCCACGAGGACAACCTCCCATTATCTTAGGCCAGGTTGAAATGATGGTCTGATGTTTGTGTTAGCGTGTTTATTGCAAAAAGAATTTCAATGGAAAAATGAATACCTAGAACAACAGCAAACTATAATACGTATGGTACATACTGGACTGCAGGGGCTAATCCGGAGGATCTGGGAGGTCCATAGAATCTGCATGATCAGTACCTTCTGTGGATTCTTTCCTCAGCCAATGTCCCTCCCCTGAGTGTAGCTTTCCATCTGTGAACCAAGCATTATCCTGCAACAGCCAATGTGTATTTTCATGCATCATCTTCTTTTGTGCATTAATGGCAAAACAAGCCTCTTCAAGAGAGGGTTGATAGCCAGTGCTATACACATTCAGCTTAACCTTCATATTTCCAAATGACACTTCTATGATTTCATACCTGCATTGTATGTAAGCATTGGCAATGGCCAAAAAGGGTCTGCCTAGAATCACAGATATGGAAGCAACACATTTGCTTGGTTCCATGTCCAACACCAAAAAGTCAGCAAGATAAAAGAATTTGTCAACTCCAACCAACACATCTTCAATTATCCTCACGGGTTTCCTTTCAGATTTGTCAGCCAGCTGTAGGACCACATGTGTGAGCTTTAATTCTCCCAAACCCAACTTATCATATAGTGAATATGGAAACAAATTTACACTGGCTCCCAGATCTAATAAGGCTTTGTCAATGGTGTGATCCCCAATGATGTAGGGGATAGTGGTGGTTCCAAGGTCTTGCAATTTGGTTGGAGTTGCAATAGACAAAATTTGTTTCACTTTCTCTGCTGAAAAGACTTTCTTTGATATGTGTATCCTAGATTGTCTTTTATGGGTGCATAGTTCTTTCAAAAACTTGGCATAGGCTAGGATTTGTTTAATTGCATCAAGTAAAGGTAAATTGATCTTTACTTGCTTGAAAGTCTCCATTAGTTCCTTTATTTTACCTTGCCCTTTATCAAAAGGGGAAGGTGCTTGCAGTGCCTTAGGAAATGGCAAATGTGGGATTGCTCCCTTACTTGCAACCTTAGTCAATGGGGCCTCTTTCTTTTTGATTTTTTTCTTTTTTTGAGGATCCTCATTATCCTCTTTATTCACAGCTGGTTGCTCCTTCAAGTCCACCACTGGTGGCCTTTGTTGTATTCTTATAGAAATCACTTCATTTTCTTCCTCCAAGCTCCTCACAGGCTCACAACCCACTTGGTTGTCCACTAACCTACCACTTCTTAATGTTGTAACAGATTTGGCTTCCTCATAGGTGGAGGAAACTTCACCCACTACAAACTATCTTCATGGGTTATCCTGTGGTTGGCTAGGCATCCTCCCTCTTTCTTTACTAGTCAAGGCATCAGACAGCTGACCAAGTTGATCCTCTATCTTTTTGATGCTCTGGTTGTGATAGTGCACAATTTGGGATAAGGAGTTCAAGTTCTGCAGTGAAGATAGAACTTGTTCCTCAAAGGAAGATGCTCTCGCAGCTGGAGGAGGTGCAGATTGTTGCACAGGAGGAGCTACAGGTTGGGCCATGGGTTGCTGATACTAGGCCTTAGGACATAACCTTCTTGATAGGGCTAAGCATTTCTGTAGGGCATGGGCTGCTGGGGCTGCTGCTGCTGGCTGGGGTATGCATCTTGTCTCCACCTCAGATTGGGGTGGTTCCTCCATTGATACCCAGCAGCAGGCTGCTGCCCATAAGACTGAGCTACAGTCACATGCTCTGTTATAAAATTAGGAAACTGGCCAATAGATGGGCATTTTTCAAGGGAGTGAGCAGGGGACTGGCATATGGCACATGCCTCCTCCACCCTAGCAGCCACAGGTGATTGCATTGCTCCCATCAGCCTATCAAATTTCAGGGCTAGGCTGTCCACTTTCCTTTCCAAATCACTTGGCACACTCACTTCATATAACTTCCCTCTTGAAGTATTCTCCTTCACCAACCTAGGAGGCTCTAGATCTCTAGCCAAGGTTTCCCTTTGCATAGAGTTCTCACTAATAATATCAAATAGCGCTCATGCCTCCTCAGCAGTTTTATGGAGGTAGGTGCCACCACAGGAAGCATCTATCATGTCTCTGCTCTTAGAATCAATTCCCTAATAAAAGCTTTGAACCAATTGCCATTCAGGGATTTGATGGTGGGGGAATTTCTTTAGGAGTTCCTTAAATCTCTCCCAGGATTGATGAAAATCTTTAGTTGGATCTTGGATAAAAGAGATGATACCCTTCCTCAACTGGCTGGATTTTTACATAGGGAAGAACTTGGCCAGAAATTGACATTGGAGATTACTCAAGGATTGAATGCTGTTGGGTGGAAGCAAGGACAACCAGGTCCTGGCTCTGTCCTTTAATGAAAAAGGAAAGAGTCTCATTTTGGTGGCCTCCTCCCCCACCTGTGATGTTAAATGTAGTGCACAGTCCTAAGAACTCATCAATGTGCTTGTAAGGGTCTTCTTTAGTCAGGCCATGAAATGAGGGTAGCATTTGAAATATGAAAGATTTTATCTCATAGTTTCCTTGAGCAACTGGGAATTAAATGCAGAAGGGGGAATTATAAACCCCTGGTGCATTAAACTCCTTGAGGGTTCTTGGCTGTTGTTGCTCACCCATTTCTACAGAGTTAATTGCAATAGATGTGGGTGTAGTTGGTCTGGATCTAAGAAGTCTTTCAACCTCTAGATTTAGTGGAATAATCTGAGGTTGGAGAGTTCTCCTACCAAACATACAACACTCAAATTTTGAATACATAACAGATCCTCAACACAACAAGTAGAATCAACCAAACTTTCTAACTACTCTAAAAATCAACAGATCTGAAAAATAAAAGGGGAGTAAAGGGACACAAACTATAGAGCAGCCTATAGCACAATTCTCCTCTCACTGGCAACCTCAAATCTGATGAAATGCACACAAAATACTGAAAAACAATAAAACTTACAAATGCAGTTAGTAAAATCAAACAAATAACTACAGATCTATGATCAAAACTTAGATCTACCAATTTCTAAACACACCTCCCCGGCAGCGGCACCAAAAACTTGTTGGGATGTTCGCCTTCCTTCCAAAGAGGGTCTAAAATTACTAATAAAACTAGGCAAAATACACTCACACAGACCTGCAAGTAATCAGGGTCCATTGTAGCAAGTTTTAAAAAGATAGTGAGTAAGGGAATGTCCATAGTGAGGTTGGTTTAAAAATGTGATAAATCTCTAGATCTGTAAGAGATCTGGCACCCTAACTACTGCTAAGTTAGCTAAAAGACAGGGGAAAGGTTTAAAAGGGATTGTCACTTAAGCTAAGCTAAGGTTAAACCAAAACTAACTTGGATCGAGTTTGGGAATCTAGATCTCGCAGGGGGAAGGAGTAAAAAGCAGAAAATGGAGAAGAGTAGTTTGAAAATTGGTCTCACTGAAATAAGGTTAGATTAATCATGCTGCAGAGGTTCATGGCACAATTCCCTCAGCTGGCTATAAGCACAACTGCAGGGTAGAAGACTCCACTCCAAATCACAGGATCTCACTGGTCTTAAGGCTATGATCTGTCCACTTGAATGGTCATAGACCATCCTATATACTTTATCTGATCCACGGATTTACAGCAGACGAATCTAATTGGAGCTTGTGCTTGGACTAATCTTAAGGTTATGATTTGTCCACTTTAATGGTCACATATCATCCTAGGGATCTCCTCCAAAGCAAAAGCATCAATCAAAATAATTAAAACCACTACAGATACTATAATTCCAAGGTCACAGACTCAGGGAATTACAAGGGTATCAGATCTAGGGAGATCGGATGGTATCCAAGAGGCCTACCAGTTAAGTGGGTGAGCTGATCTACAGACTCCTCTACACAGATCCGATTGAGCACCAAATGAAACCAAAGGAACTTTAGATCTAATTATAGCATTACAAACAACATTTATATTGCAATCAAACTCACTCTATAATGGAAATGCTCTCAGTTCAGTAGTCTGTGGAGCAGTGAACCCATAATAGCACTCTCAACCTTACCCAATTATAGATCTAACCTCTCTTGTCGCTACTCCAAGGGAATTAACCAACCATTATTGGGTTAAAAGAGGGAAAATAGAATTTCTCTACAAGCTCTAATCTCCAGAATTTGGCTCAGATCTCCATCCCCCCCAATTATAATTAGGGGTCTCTATATATAGCTTTCTCCTCTATTTTTCTCGCCAAAAATCCCTTCTAGAAGGTCCTCAGAGTTTGCTAGGGTTCTGTTAGAGCACGTGGGTCGATCAGGGTTTCCTAGGGCATCTTCTGCAATTGTCGTGCCGGTCACCAAGTGCCTCAAGTTGCATGCAGCAGGTCACCAAGTCACAGCGTGTGCATAGCTGAGTTTCTGAGAAGTTCTGCACACGATTTTGACAAGTTGGGGAAGCTTTCGATAGGTTCTGGTAAAGCTTTTCAGCCCTTTCGCCAGGTTCTCCAATCCCTTCGATAGGTTCCGACAGGATGAGCTTTGAGGCTTCAGCTTTACTGCACTTTATCTGGAGCATTCGATAGGTTAGAGGGGTAGTTCGATAGGTTGGGAGACCGTTTCATCAAGTTGTAGCTTTGTCTTCCATCACTTCGATAGGATGGCTCTCACTCCTATCGAAAGGCTCAAACAACCTTCAATAGGTACTGTTCCATCACCTCTGTTTCGTTAGGTTCAGGCCGTCTTTCGGATAGGTTCTGGAGACCTTTTAATAGGTTCAAGAATCCTTCGATAGGTTCCCTTTTCTCCTCAGGTAGCTTTCGTCAGGGTGAAATCTGTCTTCCTCTCAACTATTCGATAGGTTCTTGGATCCTATCAAATTTCACAATCCTAATGACTTCTTCTTTCTGCCTTTCGATCCTATCAAAATCTCACCAATCTGCACGAATTCCTCTAATTCAACTCTCACCACCTATTGAAATCTTCAGATGCCCTCTCGATAGGATTTTTTGACCTGTCTTCACTTCCTTCGCCTTGTTCTGCTGCAACCAAGCACTCTAAGGGTCTAGTGATGTGCTACCCTCTGGTGTGCCATTGCTGGGTCTGTCCTGTGTTGAGAGATGGCTCCTTTGTGGGCATTCTTGAGTGGTTTTCTGCATCAGTATCGTCTTTTATTACTGTCTACAAAATACAATCGATAGAGGCTTATTAGTGTGCTCATAAGTCTATCAATGGTTAGGTTAAAGGGTGAAAAGTGGTATTTTTCACCACTTAACACCCACGCAACTAGAGCAGCTCGATGAAACACGTCTAAGGGCAACTAATCACGCTCAGGTATATCAGAGGAGAGTGGTCAGGGCTTATGATAAGAAAGTCCTTGAATGAACCTTTAATTTTGGGGAATTATTCTTGAAGAAAATCATGCCTTCCAAGTACACCCATCTGAAAGGAAAATTAAAACCGAACTGGGAAGGCCCTTATGTCATAACAGCCACATACCCTAAAAATGCTTACAAACTGGCGAACCAAGACGGGAAGAACTCCCTAGCCCTTGGAATGCCATGTACCTTAAAAAATATTACCCTTAGCCCTGTGATGATCACATCCCGTGGTTAAATACTTATACTTATCACTCCCGTAGTTGTCACGACCTATTCATTGGTCGTACGCCTTCAATTCTCAGAATATCCTTAAGACCTTTGATTTATCGCCCACCTTTTCTCACTCGGGTAATCTGATTAAAGGATTAGCGACCTATCTAACCTCTTTCAAAAGCATAAGTAGTACCCGATCCTCATTTCCCTTCTCCTACTATTGGAGGAGACGTTAGAGCAAAAAAAATGAAGATATTAGGTTCAATCAAAACTCATTATTCTTACACTAGTAGGATGCTTTCAAGAATACATACATCAAAAATTTTGAGTGAGAGCATTACGATGAATGAACAAGTCAATGAGCTCAGGAAAACATAAGCAGGCCGTGAGGACATCCCTGGTAACATTACTATAAGTGTATAAGCAAGATGCGAGGGCGTCTCTGATGTCCCCATACTACTAGATGTCGTCGTAAGGTGGCGGGAGGAGGACAAACTCTTGCTAACCATAGAATGTGAGATTTTGATGGTACCAAAACATGACAAAGAGCTCGATCATGGCCTCCTGTATCCCCTCTGAGAAAAAAGATTATTACTTATCCCTTTTGGGAAGCATTAGATACAAACTATTCCCCGCATCATTGAGCCTTACTCGCCTCCTCTATTTTTACTTCGGACGATAAATCAGAAGCCTTACAGGATGCTCCTAGAAATGAAACTCAAAACTGATGAATGATGACTGATGCAATCACCTACTATACCTACCATACTTTCCCTAATAACCATGGGATAGGAAGACCACCACCCTAGGATAGACCCCCGTATACAACTGACCTAATCAAAGAGACCTCCCCAGTTCAATGACGAATCGATCAACTTTTCTTCAAAACTAACTCACCAAATACCTAGGACTGCTTAAAGACCCAAAGTGCTCATCTCGAAACCCAGAAAAGCTCCATTGCATCTTGACGCTGGGGCATTTTCTTGGATTAGAAGAAGAATCATATCAGAAGCGCTAGCTTGTCCACAAAGAAGATGAGGAACGATGAAGTTACCATCCGAAAAGTACTATCGAAGATACCATACTGTCAAACCTACCACGCTCCTACACTGGGGAGTTTTATTTTTATTGTTTTGTTATTATTTCTATCGTAGCTATTTGCTTTCCCTGTTGCATTGTTATCATTTCAATGAAGAAAGAAAAGAAAAAAGAAAAAGAAAAAAAAGAGCACATATCCATCTTTTGCTATCAGACTCCGGTCTGAGACACTTACCCCCCTTGACAACTAGCAAGGGAGAGAACAAAAACTACTGACAACATTACACTCACATGTGCAGAGATGAAGCAACCTTCGACCATCACTGGGCCAGTTCAGGAAGCATCCAAGTCCCACTGACTATCGAAGGTGCTAAAGCAACTAAAAAGCAAGAGTAGACACAAGAGGTAACTAAAAGAAAAGGAGCCAATCAGCTACATCTAAACTAAAATCTCTCTATATATGTCAAAATCTTTTCATTTCTTTTTATACTTATCACCGGGGCATCCGCCTTATATATACAACACACACATTCCATGGATACAAAAATACACGCATGCACCCCTACTCCCTACGCTGCCACTGGGATGGCCGATCACCGCTATCCCCGGTATCATCAGCTCGGAGGTCTATAGACTGGTCCTCTAAAAAAACAATCCCAGCACTTGGAGTCCTCAGAACCTCTAGACGACGAGGCCCCGCCACAGAACCCCCCTCACTCGCCTAATTAACGAAACGCCCCGATCGTGAATGAGGAGGATACCTTGCAAGAACCTCACGAATAACAGAATCCTCACAAGCATCACCACTGACACGATCATGGGACGTGTGATGAGACTGCTCAGCCGAGGAACCTGTAGCCCTCGACTCTGACCCACCAAGCTGACGAGCCAGCCTATGTATCCCCCGTTCACTCCTCGCCAAACGATACTGCAGCTGATCTACGATCACCTGTGACTCTGCCCTCATCGTTCGACGTGCTGCCTCTAATGCCTTAGTCTAAGTCCTCTACGCAGCCATCATCTCAACAAACAAGTCATCGTGACTCTGCATCTCCCCAAAGATTCATCTTGCCTCGGGAGTGGCGCGCGCTCGCGCCGCCTCTAGACGCACCTCCTCAAGCTAACGAACCTGTATAACCAAACCAAGTCAAAGGAAAACTAATATATAAATGAAAAGAATAAGAAATTTTAAAAAGGAAAGGATTATACCAAATCCAGCCTCTCCTCCAAGAGTCGCCCAACCGTCTCAGCAGTCACTGGATCAGCAGGAGGCACGGAAGGAACAACGAATGTAGGCGGCTGCAATAAGAATAAACAAATACATCAGAAAAATACTATAATGACAAATAAAACACCAACACAATAACTAAACATACCTGAGTAGGGATAGGAATGGACTCCTGAGGGGGAGGTTCGGGAGTAGAGTCCGGAATAGCCTGCACAAAGAACCAAACAAGCCAACACAAGACATGTCAAAACAAAATAAAGATGAAATAACCTAAACAAAATTATGCCACATCAAAAAAATATACCTGACACTCCAGGTGTTGAGAGGCAGCAGTCGCCTCCCTCCCCTGAAAATCCTCGGCAACCCGATGCTGAAATACCACATGATATTAGTAAGCTACTAAGAAAGTGAAATAATGACACCCAACAAACTAATGCAGTGACAGAAACAAGATAAAAGATTAAATGGAACTTACCCAATGATCTAGCTCGGCCCGAAGATGAGCCATCACTGGATCCTCCCGACTGGAGGAAGCAACTGAAGATGGATTAAATGCCCGAACGGGACCTCCAGCAGCGAGCTCGGTTCTCTATGAATAACAATAAACACATAAGTTGGCAAACTCATAATGCTAACAGTTAATAAAACCATATTTGTAAAGATACTTACCAATCGATCGACCTCAGAACGTAGATTGGCTGCTGCCTTCCGGTCAGCCAGCTGCTGACTGTGATAGACATCCAGCAGGGTCGCCTAATAAGCAACCTCACCCTCCCTCTCAGACCGTCCAAAATAAAAAAAATGAGACACCACAACCATGTCAGAACAACTAGAAGACTCAGTCCACATAATACAAAAAAAAACTATAAATTAACTCACTAGGAGCCGTCGAGTCTCCACTAGCCGAGCCCCCAACTCATCCTCTGCCGCCCTAGCTTGAGCAACTGAGGAGGCTAAGGAGTGCAACATCTCCTCATCCGGACGAGGAGCACACCCCATCCGCTCCATCGCCCTATGGAGGGCGTCTAATGCTCCCCGCACGCTTGCGGTGAGATGGCTCTGCTCCAACACATCCAACCTTTCCCTCAAAGCCGACGCCAACTCCGGCCCACCGGTCGCGAAAGAGCTACTCCCATGGAAGGGACATGTGAAGAGGCGCCTACCACCCAATGCACTAAACCACCGCACATGCTCCTGGGCATCTGCCTCTTCATGAGCCCATGTAACCCTAGTCCCCCAGCTCTAAAATCCGCTATTTAAAGCGCCATCCGCTCCCCAAAATTCGTACCAGGAGGGACTCCCTAAGTGAGCCCTAGCTGCCGTACCACTCGAGATGTGTGGATCCTCTCCACCTCTCAAAACAATGGACCCATATGTCCACATCAAAGAAGGGCCAGCCAGACTAAATCACTGGCATGCCCGCATCCTCCTCAACGAAGACTCAGATCCTAAAAGACCAAAACAAAATGAAAAAGAAACCACACGCATGATGATCTATACCTGCCCCACGTGTATATCCTCAAATAGACCTTGCGCGGTCTGAAGATCCGAAGATCAACGATGGCCCCTCAACGCCTCCCTCCACACATGCATCCACAAAAATGTGAACCTCACCTCCAATGAAACCCCCAGACAAAGAAAAGCGAAGTGATCATATGCCCAAAACTAGAAAACAACATAGAGGAAATGCTAAGTAGATGCTACTAAAAAAAAAATAGACAGTAGCTTTAATTAACTAAAACTCACCTGGAGGAAGGAAAGGAAACCTCCGATTGTCGCGATGCCTTGTCCCCGAATGTAAAGCTACTCATAGAGATGCGTCAATGCGGCCGCACCCCAAGCATAGGTGGGGACTTGATCCAAGTCCCCTAGAATCATCAAAAATAATCTGGTGATGCATCCCCGAGTCGAAAAAGAGAAGAGCACCATACCAAGGAAGTGCATTAAGAATGCTCGTAGCACCCTATCCGCAGACAACCCTGGCTCCACCATGGGCTCCCGGCCTGCCACTATCACACAACGCACCTCATAAGATGCCTTTGCCTCCAAATGGCGCCTCGGGGGATGAAGCCACTCGCAAACGTATCAAAAAACCAAGTGACTCGAACTACACCAGGTCCCGATCAGCTCGACCTATATGGCACACCCAAAATCTCCTCACACACTGTAAAATACTCTCCTGCTATCCGCCTTGTGATCGTCTCACCCTTGAAATGAAGGCTGGTAATGCGAACCCAGTCCTCTGGAGTCGACAACATCATATCAACTGGAAAGAGAACCGCCTAATGCCTCTCCCTCCACCTCTCCAAGATCGCCGCGATCAGGCCACGATCGACCTGAAAGGGCTTCAGCGCTAGGATCGATCTGAAACCAAAAGACACCGGTTGCACTCATTAAAACTCTGACAAGGCACGGTACCAAGTATGAGACTCGATCCATGCCGAGTTGATAGCCAGCTGCGGGAGCTCCTATTGAATGAAACACAAATAATAATAGTAAGACTAACACATACCTATGATGAAAGACAAACGAATTTAGAACTAAAAGCCAGTCAAATATGCCCCAAACACAATAATAATTTACAACAAACACACAAAACGTGATAAGAGCAACTGAATAGAAACATGACCTATCTCTAGATGTCGTCATGATGCATGAGTGAGCACAAAACCAAGGATCAATGCAGGTTTGACATGAATTAGAAGGGTTTCCAGATCCTAATAAGCCTATGTCATAACCTAAATGGCTAAAAAAATGAAAGAACTCTTGCTCATGGGTGCTTACCTGGCCTCGAGTGAAGAAATCCTTCAGCGGGAAGTGTCTGCGATTTCGATGCTCCTCACCCTGGTGCTCCTTAGCCACACCCTCAGGTATCTCACCCTCATCTTTTGTGACCCCCTGCTCAATCTCGAGCACCTCCTCCCTGACCCCCGACTGGTCAACCTCCACTACCTTCTCTCTAGCCTCCTCCCCAACATCTACCTCCCCGACAATGTCTGTCCAAGCCTCGAAAGTCTCACCAGTCTCGGCCCCTAGCATCCTCTCCAACTCAAAAATAGTAAGATTGTGCCCACCAATACCCTCACCCTCCATCCTAGAATGAAGAGCTCAAAAAATTAAAGAGAACAAAGGAAACAACGCCTGAAATGGATGGCCAGATAGCAAAATATCACGAAAACATAAAAATTAGAGCACAAAAAAATAAGGAAGTAGAGAATCAAAGACTAAAGTGGATCACGCGACAAAAATGGAAAGTTTTAAACTATTTATAGGACACGCCAAAATTGCGCACATAAATTCATGCACTCAAACCAATCACGCACCACTCTAACCGCGCTTAATTCTGATCACACGACCAATCTTGAGTGCGTAACCTAATTGTCGCCCGCTCAAACCAACCCGACCATCTGGTTGCGCATAGCCGATTAGGCGCGTTATCGCTTCAAGTGTCCACATAGTGGCGCGCGAATGCTAATGGTCACTCGTACAGTGACCAGCCACCGCCCTAATCACGCGCCCGATACCATAGGTTTAACTCAATCAAACGACTGAAAATTGGCGCTTAACAACGTTCTGACACTCTGAACGCACGTCCACCCTTTAGCACGCAATTAATTTATGTGCTCGGAGTGAAGCGCACAATTCTCCAGAAACACAAAAAAAATTCCTAGGACAGCATGTTCACAGGCCTAAATTGGGTGATCTCCAACACTAATTATTAGCCTAAACCACGCCCTTGTTAAGCCTGATCCAAAACATTCCAGACTTAAATAAATATGCATCCCGATAACTAAAAGAAAATGCTCAAGACTAAGACCAAACTAAAAAAAATGTCCCGACATCGTTTACACACTCCAACCAAAACTAAACAAAAAAAAAAACTTGCCCCAACTAAGGCGAAACTAAACAAAAAATGCCCCCATTGTTCATACACTCCAACTAAGCCCAAACTAAGTCAACAAAAAAAAAGCTCCTAACATGCCCCGATCCAAAATAAATAAATTAAATAAGTAAACCTCGCACTCAAAACAAATCAAATAAGCTACAAAATAAACTAAACCTGAATTTACAAAAGAAATTAAAATCATAATCTCTTCATAAATAAATAAATAATTACAAAATACACCAATGACATACCCTCTGAATATATAACTTCAAACAAGAAACTAAAAAAAAAATAACCCATTCAGGTAATGCCCGAATCCAGATTTATTCGAGAAACTAGAAATCTCGGAGAAGCCCGGAGGGGGAAAGCGCCTTGAACGAATTCTAGTCGTAATAATCTCTTCCCCATGCCCTGAGCCGGCAGAAAAGAAAGAATGGCTCACGGAAAGCCACCTAGGACCTGCGGGATCCACCCTTAGAAGCTCACCTTGGAAACCATAACAAGAGAGAGCAACTAACACAGAATCCGTAGAGCATACCGAGGAAAAATAGACATCGGTCACGAGAATTCTAACCTTGCCTTATCCTTGGGTTTCCTTTCTACCACCTTTTTCTCCTCCACCTCTTTTCTTAGCATGGCAGCAATTCGATTGCTACCTTGCATTCCCAATCCCGTCCATTTTCAATAATCCACCTAATAAACATAACTCTTCGGGTCTAACACCCGGGAAACAAAAAAGAAAGGAAGAAAAGACATTAATAAACAAGAAAATGCCCAAAACAAAAAAATGCCCCAAAACTTTTAATCCCAAACTTGGAATAAAAATTAAAATAACAAGAACCCAAAACTTTTAGCTCACACATTTATAAACTATACCTCCTGAATTACCAAATGGCAAGTATCACACCTTTAAGCCCTTCCAATCTAATTAAATCTAAACCAAACACATACCCCCTTTGAAATACCACCATCCATGACAGACTCAGATGAACCAATAATCACACAATACTTACCCTTTCAAGGAAACACAAATCCCAAAGCGAATTAAATAAGCCGATAGGATTTGAACACTTAGCACCCATCCAAAACATTTGAAAACTCACACCTTTTAATAATTGCCACCTCAAGTCAAACAAAAGACTAGAACAAAATACCTTAAACTTCACTCTAAAAAATGAAATCCTAAATTGTTTGGGACTAAACCCATCGGAACCAAGTAAACCCTCTAAACAAATCTCATAAAACAAACTGAACTCCAAGCTAAACTAAATTCTGAAATAAGTCAAACAAATCAGATAAATCCAACTAATCCGCTAATAAGTTTAAACGAATAAACAAGCATGACAAAACAAATAAAATGCCTCTTTATTCATAACTCAAAAGTTTTACAAGTATTACCGGAGGCATACCTCTTGAATTTATAACCCAAAATGAAAGCATGAAACTTTAACCTACAATCCAAAACGAAGACTGGGTTCAAAACTGAGATAAATTGAGGAGCAGATTCCGCTCGGAGCGTCCAATCGGAGGCTTCAGGGAGAATTGGTTGGGAAATACATCCCTCCACATTTTACTCCTCCTCTTCTACTATCTTCACCTCCTCCACCGTTGCCTTCACTGCTCCCTAAAAAGGACCGATGTGAAGACTAGCACCCTCATTCCCAATACCGCCCACTTCCAGAATAACACTGTCCACGAGCATCACCTCAGGACAAAGATCACGTGAAATAATGAATATAGGAAGAAACAACATCCCAATTAGACGATTAGATCACCTAATATCGCTAAAATGCGAATTTCAGAACACAAGATATCCAGAAAAAGGTTAAAACTTGAGACTAAACCAGAGAATGAAAAACAAATGAAGGCTCCCTCGCTTTTATAGAGTACGGACTCAATCACGTGCCAGAGCACATGCGTTTAACTCAATCATGTGCTAGGCACACTTCGCACAATTCAAAACACACACTATGACCCAAGCGCTCAATGAAACCATCGCCCGCGCCAACGACGCAATGCTCAGATCATGCAGAGGCTATAGACCGCGTGACCCGATCAAATGACCGACTCACACCTCGTAATATGAAAGGTCACCCGCACAGTGATCTGGTGACACTCTGGTCACACGCAACCTATGGATCGTGCAATCGCATTAAATGACACACTGCAGCCGCGCAACATGAAAGGTCGCCCACACACTGACCTGGTGATGCCTCGATCACGCACTACAATTATAGCGCATAATACGATCACACGCACACTCAGACACGCATAAACAGCCCCTCAAGCCTGAGATCGCACTCCCAAAAATAGGTGCACAATCGTATTGATTGACCTAAAACAGGCGCGTAATACCTGACTTTGGATGAAATCTACACCATCACACCTTTTTACAACATCATGGTCAAAATTCACTTGTCCCATCGCGTACCCTTACATGAGAAGGAAGCGTGGATCGTACCCCCTATCCCGTCACGACAGGACACACATATTACCGACAGGAATGACTCCCCCTATCACGACACAGTAAAAGCAACTAGCACACTACTCCGCTCCTCAAGATTAGAGTCACTTTCCACTTACCCCTATCCGATCGCATAACCTTGTCACACATGCCCCATCGCGATAACATGCACACACATGATACCACCTCGATATCCAATCCCATCGCAATAAATTAGCCTACCTTCATGTCCCATCCCGAAAAGCCAAAGGCACACGGCCAAAAAAAAGAAAAAAAAAAAAAAAAAAACCTAAGCCAATCATGACGTGACCACAACGTCATTTTTATTTTACACTCAAGATCTACCAAAGAAAGAAACAAGACACACCTATCGCCCAAATATTCCATCAATGTCCCATCGCTAACTATGCTCAGCCAACATCCTAATGCAAACACCACTCCCTGAAAAAGCTTGGACAGCACATGCCACGCCGTATGATGAAAAGAGGGAAAGATTGATCATGTCCCATCGCTAAGGCAAAGGGCTCTCTCTCTGGAATTGATACCCACGTCCCACCAGGACTCACCCAACACGCAGCCAAAGAAAGGAAAAATACCCAGGACCCATCGCGACGTCACTTCCCCTCAAGACATCACATCACATTGGCGACCACCAAGCTCTGCCACAATAGACAAGAAGAAAACCAAAAATCTCCAAAGTCCCATCGCGATGCCATGGAGACAGCCAGCTGGTCCCACCACCAGCTCTATAGAAATCCCAATGACCCATCAGTCCCATCACAGACTACGCAAGCTATGCACAATACAGGTAAGTATCACCCCCAGGTAAGTACTACCCACTTTTTTTATTTTACTCGATATTCCTCATAAATATATAGCTAGCTATGATTAAGTCAAATGTTTTCAAAACCCGTCTCTCTCAACTCATTAATCACTGTAGTCCTCCTATAAGAGACAATCATCACTACTCACCGATAAGGTTAGACGGAGTATCCGGCATGCCAAGTGTCATCTTGACAACCACAATAACGGTCGAATCCACAAATCCTGTATCAGTGTATCTGCTCAGTGACGTCTTGGAAGCCACATTTTCTACCATTTTACTACCAAATTGATCTTAAGTTCAAATCCCTAAAATTTTAAAATTTCAAAACTCCCGGATTTTCAAAATCCCCTTACTAAAAAAAAAAAAGAGAGAAGAAAAGAAGAACAAAGCAATAGGATAAATAGACCTAACTCACCTTTATTTAAATACCAAAAAAAAAACTGATTAAGCGCCTTATCACCCGCGCATAATAAATTACACTTAAACCTGACCTTTAACTCCTAAGACCCCAGAAGTCGCAATCAAGCGCATATCCCACTGCACGGAATTGGATCAAGCGCACACTCTACTACGTAGAATCATTTGTTCAAACACATTAGCACTAGAATTCCCAACTTAGAGGCCGACTCCAGATGAATCAAGCGCACGCGCCACTGCGCTGAATTCAATTAAGCACACCTCACAAGACCCCCACCTCAATCACCAGCCCAAACCGGCCATTCCCCTGGGAAACTGAACATTGAGTATATTTAATCTACGAACTTACAAATGCCTATTAGAAAAGGAACACCTGACGTGCATTGGTGTGAGTATTGATGCACTCGGTTTGACATGATTTACAAAAGCCTTTGATATTATATGATACTTCATTTTATTATTATCGGTCCTTGGACCTTATTTTGGACATTTGATTGACGCCCCAGCACCTTGATTGCGTAAAATCCCTCTGTTAGCTCGTGCCATGCGACGGGACGCGCCATGCACCCACAAACCTTGAATGTTCCCTTCGATAGCTACCATTTGCTCTTCAAATGCTCTATTTTAGCTTGCGCTGAAAGATAAGAAAGCCAAGCATGTCATGTAAGCATCCCCAGTTCACATTTGTGATTTCCCAAGAGAAACGATAAGACATCTCGAATGAGGGGTTTCTACTTCTTCAACGCATTCTTACTTCGGAAGAGCGCGTCGTAGAGGGGCATCTGTAGACAATCCCATTTTGCCCACTCGGAATATACAAATTTGTTCGATCAACCTTTGACCTCATAACCCTAATATGGGACCATATACTAAAACAATAGTATATGGCTGAACACAGGCTGAAATAATAGTTTTGTGGCTCAGGCCCCATACCCCCGACGTGGGATCTATGCACTGAAACAATCGTACATGGTTGAACACAGCTCAAATAATAGCTTTGTGGCTCAGATCCTAATGTAGGGAGACTATATATTGAAACAATAGTATATAGTTGAAATACAGGCTGAAACAGTAGCTTGGCATTTCAAGCTCGACTGGACCCAGACAGCCCCTAATTAAGGGCCTAAAATTAAGCGCTCAATTCGATTGCACGCCAAATCATAAGCATGCAATCAGTCCCCTTTTCAGACTAGACTTCCTTTTCCCATACTAACTCGGGACTCGATCATGCGTCTATTATGAGACGTGCGATCGGATTGAGCGCCCGACCACAGACACGTAATTGGCCTACGCCCGGCCTAGCCTTACCGTCCTTGACCCCTAAGATTCCTTAATTAAACGCTCCAAAAGAGGCGCTTAATTGGATTGCTCACTCCACACCAAGCGCGCAATTAGTTCTAATGCTATTAGAACTAGGAAACTCGTTGAGCAAGTCAGCCGGTTGCTCACTGAGTCGGTGACCAACTCAAAGAGATTAGGGACTGGGAGACTGGTGCATAATTCAGTTAAATGCCTGAAATAGGGCGTTTAATTAGAAAAAAACCTATAAAATATTTTTTTCTTAATTCGCCTGGGGAGGCTGGCAATTTTGGAGAGAGAACGGACTTTTTTGGGATTTCGAAACCAGAGAACTTTGAGAATGAGCACATAGAGCAACCTAACCATGATTTCGAAATTCAAGCGTAGAATCTTTGAGGTTTCTCTCTGCAGCCCTGGTCTTAGGTAAAAACCTTAGTTTTAGTCTTAGGATCTTTCTCTTAGTTTTAATTATAGGTTTTAATTTTCAGTCCAAGACTGTAGCACCCTTTTTTAGACCATAAATTTTTTATATCTGGTTCTAGTTCTCCGAATTTAGAATCAGTCCTTAATATGACGATCTAATTTACCGACCCTAGGCTTTAATTCCGTTCTAAAATCTCAATTTCCAGTCCTATCATTAATTTCTGATTCCAGTCCTTGGATTCTAGAACCAGTCTTTAATCATACGGTCTGATTTTCTGATTTCGAACCCGAATTCAGTCCTAGAAATTTACATTTAAATTTAAATTTCTTAGTTTAATATTTCTAAAAATCCTAAATATTAATTTTAGTTTCTATAATTCTAGTTTATCAATTTCATTCATAATTATTACTCTGAAATCGACTCTGAAAAATCTAAAAATATTATTTTATAATCCTAAATCTGATTTATCTTTAATCTTGGCCATCCGATTTTCCCAAGGGAGCTTACGGAGGGTACTCGGGAACGAAGCCAATCCTCCTTAGCATAGCGGGCCCAAAACCCATTTTTTTTAGAATTTTAGAATTCATTAACTGCTTTAATTAGTTTTTATTTTATTTTATTTCAGTATAAGTAATTAATTACATCAATTAGATTTAGTACAATTATTTAATTGCCTTTAATTAGATTTTCTTAATTCAGTTACTCAATTGCTTTAATCAGAATTTTAGGAAATTTAGTTTATTTATTTTTAATTACAATTTTGGGTATAATTAATTCATCGCTTCAATCATAATTCTAAAAAAATTAGTTCCTTTATTTCAATTAGTAATTTAGTAAAGTTAGTTCGTTGCCTTAATTAGAGTTCTAGTAAAATCAATCTTTTATTTCATTTAGACTTTCAATAAAATTAGCGTACTTGCTTCAATTAGAGTTTCATTACAATTAACGTACCTGCATTCCTAGTACAATTAGGAGACTGATATTAATTGGACTCTTAATAATATTAGAATACTAAATTAATTAGAATTCTAATAAGATTAGGACACTAATATTAATTAGACTTCTAATAAGATTAGAAAACTAAAATTAGTTGGACTCCGGATAGAATTAGAATACTAAATTAAATAAACCATAATAGATTCCCACATAACTAGACTCACAAGAGAATTGGGAAGTCTAAACTGATTAGAACTACAATAATAGCAGGGGAAGGGAAGGAATACTAAACTATCTAAATTATAAGAAAAGACATAGCTGTTGACATTCACAGGTGAACGATTCAGTAAAGAAGTAACCCACACCCGCTAAAAGCGTGATCATTGATGTATTGCAGCATTGTTAAATATCTGCAGCTGGCGATCGCAACAAACTAGGAACCTTCCTAGAAAACCCTTTATTTCTAACATTCCAAACGCTGCATCGCTAGAGACCACTTGAATAGAATTGGAGCCACTGATTTAACGGGGACCGAGAGGAACCCAGAAAAAGCGCGCACCAACAATCGGGGAATGGAAGACTAAAGAAAGAAGACTGATGGCCTACTTAGAAATAGCTCAGTTCCGAATAAAGAAGGTCAAAAGAATCTCTTTCACACACATCCCTAGACTAGAAAACGAGCTCGCAGACTCTCGCAACACTAGCCTTAGTCCTTCATATACCAGCTGGATAGAACACCAAATCCTTCTTCATCGAGAGATTAAGGACACCAGCACATGAAGTCGCCTAGCAAATAAAATCAGAACGACTTACTACACCGAAAGTTGTGATGAACAAGGTGCAACTTACCCCAGGTAATTCCATGAAGAAAGAAGCCGATGTCGCAACCTTTAGATTCAAGAAATCATCAACTGACGATGGACAACCATGGTATTTTGATATATGGAACTTCCTGAAGCACCGACAAGACCCTCCTTACACTACAAAGATTGAACGAAAGACAATTAGTAACCGATGCACAAGGTTTTTCATCTTGGGCGAGACGCTACACAAAGAAGCCTTCACCAAAGGAGTACTACTATGGTGCATTACGACTGCTAAAGGATAATACATCATCCGAGAAGCACATGCCAGTGCCTGCGGCGCTCATGCTGGCAGATAGAGACTCGCAGATCAAATCATACGGCAAGGCTACTACTAGCCGACGATGACAAGGGATTGCTACAGTATGTCCAATGCTGTAAACAATTCCAAGAACATGCCACGCTCATCAAAGTTCCATCAGTTGCATTGATCCCTATAACCTCACCATGGCCATTCTCGATGTGGGCCTTTGACGTCATCGGACCCTTCACGGACACGGTCGAGAATGCTCACAAACATGCATTCATACTCACAGCAACCAAATATTACACCAATGGGCGGAAGCTGACTCATATGTCAGAATCACTGCTTCTACGCTCATGAAGTTTATCATTAGGAACATCATCACCCACTTCGGAGTACCCAGGATGTTCATCACCGACAAAGGACCACAGTTCATCGTAGAAAAGACGAAGAGACTACGAAAAAGATTCGGCATCGACTGATATCACTCATCGCCATTCGATCTCCAGGGAAATGGACAAGCAGAGGCCACAAACAAAACTCTAATTCAGATTCTAAAATGAACAGTGGAGACGAGCAATAGAGCCGACTGGCCTGAACGGCTAATAGAAGCACTCTGGGCCTATAGAACTTCTATTCGCACAACCACTAGCCAAACCCCCTATCTCCTTACGTACGAAATGGAAGCAATCCTGCCTTATGAGATATAAATACCATCCCTATGTATCCAACTTGATGATGAGCTATCCTTAGATGAAAGGAGGATTGCTCTACTCGCCGAGCTAGAACAACTCGATGAGACACGTCTAAGGGCAGCTGATCCTGCTAAGGTATACCGGAGGAGGATGGCTAGAGCCTACAATAAGAAAGTTCTAGAGCAAACTTTTGAAATTGGAGAATTAGTCTAGAAGAAAATCATGCCTTCCAAACATGCCTATCCAAAGGGAAAATTGAAACCGAACTGGGAAGGCCCATATGTCATAGCAGTCGCATACCGAGGAAATGCATACAAGTTGGTGAACCAGGATGGGGAAGAGCTCCCTAACTCCTGGAACGCCATGTACCTCAGGAAATACTACCCCTAGCATCGTGATCATCATACCTCATAGCCAAATACCTATACCTACCACCCCCGCAGTCATCGAGACTCATTCATTGGTTGTATGCCTTCATTTTTAGGATACCCTTGTAGGCTTCTGACCAACTGCCCACCTTCTTATTCGGGTAATCTGATCGAAAGGACTAGTGGAACACCTGACCTCTTCTAAAAGTATGAGTAACACCCAATTCTCACCCCTTTTCTCCTGCCATTGGAGGAGATGTTAGAGCACAAAAAATGAAGATGTTAGGTTCAATCAAAACTCATCATTCTTACGTCAGCAGGTCGCTTTTAAAACATATACATACATAATTGAGCGAGAGCAATACGATTGGTGAACAAGTCCATGAGCCCAGGGAAGCATAAGCAAATCGTGAGGACATTCCTAGTAATCTTACTAAGAAAGTATAAGCAAGCTACGAGGGCATCCCTGGTGTCCCAATACTACTAGATATCGTCGTAAGGTGGTGGGAGGAGGACAAACTCCTGCTAACCAAAGAATGAGAGACTTTGAGGGTGCCGAAGCATGACGGAGAGGTCAATCATGACACCTCCATCTCCCCGAGAAAAAGACTGTTACTTATCTCTTTTTGAAATTGTCAGATACAAACTAATCCCTCACATCATTGAGCCTTACCCCCTTTTCACCCTTAATTTATATTTTTGGACAATGAGTCAGAACCCTTCTAAGATATCCTCATATATGAAATCGAAAACTCGTGAATGACAACTGATGCAAACAGTCACTATCTACCGCTCACCCTCTACTACTAACTATGTGATAGGATGGTTACTACAGAAGGTAGAACGCTAGTATACAACTGATATGGCTAGATGAATCTCCCAATTTGGTGACAATCTTAAGGAATTTCCTCGACAATAATTCATCAAAATGCCCATGGCTCCTCATAGGCCTAAGAGCTCATAAAACTTAGAAACGCTCCATTGCACCTTGACACAGGGGCATTTCTTTTATGTTGCAAAAGGAGTCAGCTTGAGACCCATACTTGTTCAAGGATAGATGCAGAAAGTTGAAGTATCACCTCAGGAAGACTGCTGAAGATGTTGCACCTCCTATTCAATCCCGCTCCTACACTGGGGCATTTTTTTAGTTTTAGATTTTTTCTTTCAGTTATTTACTTTCCTTGTTGCATTATTTTCCTTTCTTGTAATAAAAATAGTACTACAAAAGAAAAAAAAGAAAAAAATGAGAAAAGAAAAAAAAGAAAAAAATGATGATACAATAACCTATCTTTAATACCAGGCCTCAGCCTAAGACACCACCCCCTTGACAATTAGCAAGGGGGAAAATAAAATTACTAATAATACTATCCTCTTGTGCAGATATAAAGTAACCTTCGACTATTACTGGGCCAACGCAAAGAGCATCAAAGTTCCAATGATAGACAACGGCATCAAAAGTTACCAACTAAACTACGCAAGGTAAAATAAAGAAAGGAAAAGCGAAGTCAGGTACATCTAAATCCAAAAATCTTTGTATATATCCAAACTTTCTTTTACATATGACACTGGGGGCATAACCCCTATATATACAATAAACAAAAAAGGAAATACGACACACGAATCCTACTCCCTACGTTGCCTCCAGGATGGCCGATCACTAGCCCCAGTATCATCGACCCATGGATCAGGAGTCTGAACCTCCGAAGTCTCCATCCAAGCCCCTGGAGTAGGCGGGCACTCTCTGGGAAGGGAAGATCCAGCAACTAAATTCCCCTCGCTCGCCTGACTGGTAGTCGTCCTAGATCATGAGCGTGAAAGGCCCTCAGCAAGTAACTCACGAATAACAGAATCCTCATGAGCATAGTCCCTAAAAATCTCACGCGTCGTATGATGAGGCTGGCCAGCCCGAGAGCCAGTGCCCACCGACTCTGACTTGGCAAGATGACTGACCATCCCGCGGACTCCTCGCTCACTCCTTGCCAGTCGGTACTGCAGCTGATCTATCGTAGCCTGCATCTCTGACCACGCTGACTGACGAGCGACCTCTATTGCCTTAGTCTGAGTCCCATGCACAATAACCATGCCAACCAGCAGGTCCTCACCACTGTGCGTCTCTCCGAGAAGCTGCCTCGCTCTCAGAGCAGCGTGATGTTAAGCAGTGAAAAATGCAAATTTTCACCCTTTAACCTGACCTTTAATGGACCTATGAATAGACTAGTAAGTGCTTGTTGAGCATGTTTTATAGATAGCAGTAATAAGCAGTCAGTGCAAAAATCTACCCTAAAGTGCTCCACAAGAAGGTCCATCTCTCACCACAGTTCTGACCCAACTATGGCACACAGAAGGGCCCCACACCAATGCCCACTTGGGGCAGGCAGCAACAGCAAAGCATCATTAGAAAAAAAGGAAAGACAGGCTGAAAACAACCTATCGATAGGTTATTACAACCTATCGATAAGATCTGAAGGCTAAAAAAAGGAAGAAATTGTGATGATGGGGAGAATTCTACAGGATCCAGAACCTTTCGTGCAGTCAAAAACAATAAGAGAGCATCCTATCGAATGGTCGCCTAAGCTTGAACAAAACCTATCGAAAAGTCTCAGAACCTATCGATATCAATTGCGAAAGAGCTCAACATGTCGAAAGGATCCTTCAACCTATCGAAAGCATCAAATGAAGGCTGTAGATGCTGAAGCTCTAATTGCAGGATTCAACCTATCAAAACCTTTCAATAGGATCCTGAATCCTACCGAAAGGACCAAAGTACTGGAATTCAACCTATTGAAAGCCTCTTTAACCTATCGAAATCGATCTCAACACTTCCCAGAAAAGCTACTATGCACACGCGACGAGTTGGTGACCTACTGCACGTAAACTGAGGCACCTTGGTGACTGGTGCGAGGCTTCTAGAAGCGCCCTGAGAAACCCTAACCAACCCACGTGCTCTCCCCCAACTCTAACGAACTAAAGAGCCTTCTACAAAGGGAATAAAGGTAATAGGATTATTCTGGAAGCTATAATTGGCAGGAAAAACTAGATCTGAGGCTGAAGGAGAAAGCTATAAGAAGAGAGGAAGCTGTCTGAAAAAGGGGATTAATTCTGGAAACCAGAGCTTGCAGTGAAATTCTCTAATTCTTTCCTTTAGTCCAACTATGGTTGGCTAATTTCGTGAGAGCAGCAAAGGGTGAGGTCAAAGCTGTGAGTATTATTGAGGGTCAGATGATGCACAGACTGTAAATCTAAGGACATTTCATTGTATGGTAAGTTTAATTCAATGTAATGTTGGTTTAATTGTTATAATTAGATCTATAGTTCCTTTGGTTTCATTTGGTGCTTGATCGACTTTGTGTAGATGAGAATAGCTCACCCACTTAACTGGTAGACCTCTTGGATGCCATTTGATCTCCCTAGATCTGATGCTCCTGCAAGTTTCTGTGTCTGTGGCCCGTAATTGCAGCATTTGCAGTGGTTATAATGCTCTAATTGAAACCTTTGATTTGAAGGAAATCCCTAGGATGATCTGTGATCATTAAAGTGGATAGATCATAGCCTTAAGATCAATTCAAACCTTTGGTCTAAATTGAATTCTTCTACTTTAATCCTTTGATTTGGAGGAAGTCTATAGGATGATCTGTGACCATTAAAGTGGATAGATCATACCCTTAAGACCAGTTCAAGCCTCAGGTTTAGAGTAGATTCTTCTACCCTGCAGCTGTGCCTATGGCCAGATGAGGGATTGGTGTACTCTAAACTCTCTGTAACCCTAGCAGCTCAATCTAATTGCAGCAAGACCAAACTCCAAGCTGTTTCTCCCCATTTTCTGTGTTTAATTCCCCTTCACTGCATGATCTGTACTCTAGATTGAATCCTAACATCCATTTCTGCAACATTAGTTATTTTTTTTTTGTAGTTTAATTTAGAAGTGACAACCCCTTAAACCTCTCCTCTTTCTTTTACTATTTTAGCATTAGGAAGGGCGCCAGATTCACCACAGATCTGGAGATTTACCTAATTTTCAGCCACATTTCCCTATGGACATGCCCTTACTTTCTTTCAAAACTTACTACAACAGGCCGTGAATACTTGTAGGGCTGTGTGTGAGCCTGCCTTGGTGTGTGCTACCTATAGACTCTTTAATTGTCTAATTTTAAACCCCTTTTTGAACACAAGGCAGGATGTCAACATGTGCGCCCGTGCCACCTCCAGACGTACTCCTCAAGCTGACGAGCCTGAATGATAACACGAACTCAAGAACCAAGTATACTCACAAAGAAGGTAAAGTTGAAGAAAAATGAGAAGCATACCAGATCCGCCCTCTCTCGAATAAGGCGCTCTACAGTCGCAGTGGTCATTGGATCGACAAGCGGTGCAGGAGGAGCCTTTGATGTAGATGGCTACAACACAAGACAGAAAGGAACACACATAAAATAATATTATAACTGAAGAACCAAAAATGAAATATAACTACGCCAACTACAATATACCTGAGTAGGGACAGGAGAAGACTCCTAAGGAGGAGCCTCGAGAGCGGAGTCAGGGATGACCTGCAAAAGAACAAAAAACCAGCCAGCATGTTAGATAAAATCAAATAAAATAAAAAAAACAACTAATACACACATAATATCTTACTCTCCGGACATAAAGAGGCACCTGCCCCCTCTCGTGTTGATGTGTAAATTAAGTTGTACTCACAAGTGCACGAATCGTGATGTAGTCAGTGGGTGCAGAGTACGAGATCGTTCCCACGAGGATTGATTAGAAAATTTAGAAAAGAAATAGCAAGTAATTAAAAGAACAAGCACATATTTACCACAACAACCACTAGTCTAATATTCTGAGAGCTTTTGATGAGTGAGACAAATACTGACGGGATTTAAGATTTAAATAAATAATGAAAGATAAGGATTGGGATGCCAAATCCTCCCATCGTAGGTTTATCATTTATAGAATATAAATCTGTGGATAAAGATATGAAATCCTCATAAGATGTCTATGAAGGAGCACCGGCCCTGAACACACATGAATTCTAAAGTATAGATCTGAGATCACGGAGATGTGTGATTAACACCTCATGGGTGTATGATTAACACTCACACCTCGGATAACACTAAGAACCCAATCTCTAGGTAATTTCCAAAACATGATCTAAGATCAAGGAGATGTATGATTAACACCCCTTGAGTGTGTGATTAACACTCACACCTCAGATAGTGATTGGAACTCACCATGGGATAAAGTCACACTATCAATCCAAGATCAAAGAGATGTGTGATTAACACCTCATGAGTGTATGATTAACACTCACACCTCAGATAATAGTAAAACTTCACCCCAAGATGAGTAAAAAGTAGAATAAAATTATTAGTGCAAATCTGAAATCATAGGGCATGATTAGCTCCTAGATTTCAAACCACAGTCAGATCACATTCATATCAACAATAATCTTTGGGCCCTTAAAAGAATCTAATATCTCAATCACAAATTTATATTACTGTAAATGAATACCTCGGATGGGGTTCATCAGATCCCCATCCTTAATGAAACTAGCCGCACATGATAACAGTAAACAACATGATTGAAATGTAAACCAACATTAACATTAAAATACCGTAAAGGGCTTTAATAATATCCACGAAAAGCTTTAATCCAAAGTTCGTACACCTCCTTCTCGAAAGTGGATAAAAATTAGAAACTAAGACTTATCTTCTCTCCAGAAAATGAATAATAAAAAATCGTAAAGAAACTGGGACCAAGCGCCCTTACAAACTTGAAAAGCAGAAAAAATAGAGAAAATGCAAAAAGGGGAGCAGCTCCCCTGAATCCTCAGATTTTATCCTTTTAAATAGTATCCAAATCGGCCGGTCAAATTCAAATTCAAACTTCAAATTCGAACTTGGTCGATCGATCAACCAACTTAAATTTTATTTTTCAAATTTCAAATCTTCTGGACTATGTCGATCGATCGACCTAGTCAAAAGGTCTTGCTTTGCTTTATTTGTCAGTTCCTTTCCACTTTTTTGCCATTTTATGCTTCCTAATGAGTTTAATGACTACTTTGTCCTGAAACTTAAAAAACTTGACAAATCATGTTAGATAGCTTTCATCAGACGGCTAAATGAAGATTTTTAGGGGTGAAATATCATCATATTTCACTGCACATCATGTGTCTGGAAATCCTCAGCAACCTGATGCTGAAATAGCACACAATATTAATACACTATTAAGCAGAGCGAAACATAACTAATAAAGCAACTCATAAGATTGAAGAAACTCACCCAGTGCTCTAGCTCGGCCTGAAGCTGAGCTATCACAGGATCCTCCCAACTCGACAAAGCAATTGAAGAAGGATCAAATGCTGGAGCAGATGTCCCAGCATCTGCTAACTCTGACGTCTGTAACGCATATGAAAAACACATCAGAAGAAGTGACAAAGCAAGAACTGCTAACGATTAATAAAACCTAAAATTAAGACAAAACACTTACCAATCAGTCAATCTCTGAATGTAGGCTGGCCTCCACCTCCCGACCAGCTTTCTGCTAACCCCTGAGTACCTCAACTAATGCCGTATGGCGGGCCACCTAGCCCTCCCTCTCAGCTTAGCATACATAAGGAAAATCAAACAAAGCAATGACATTAAACAGAAACCAAACAAATATGTGCTAAACAACCAAAACAAGTAAATCAACTCACCAGAAATCGTTTGGTGTCCACCAGCTAAGCCCTCAACCCTCCGCCCTCTTGGCCTGGAAGATGAAATCTGTTAAAGAGCGCAACATCTCCTCATCAGGTCGAGGAGCACGTCCTGTTTGCTCCATCGCCCAGAGCAAAGCATCCAATGCTCAGCGAATGCCCGCACCAAGGTGGCCCTCCTCGAGTGCAGCCAATCTCTCCCTCAATGCCGAGGCAGACTTAAGACTGCCAAACGCAAAAGAGCAACTCCCATTGAAGGGACGCGTGAAAAGTAGACCACCACCAAGATCTCAGAACCACCTCATGAACTCTCAGGCATCCACCTCATCGCGTGCCCCGATAACCCTGGTCCCCCCAGCTCTAAAATCTACAATCTGAGCCTTCATCCACGATTCAAAGTTTCAGCTAGAGGGATCGGTCATCCTCTTCGCCACCCTGTGGAGAATCTCCGAGGGGACTCCCTGAGGGAGCCCCAGCTGTCGAGCTACCCGAGGAAGGTGGATGTGCTCTACCCTCTCAAAGCAGTGGACCCAGATGTCCACATCGAAGAAGGGTCGGCCAGACTGTATCACCGACTGCTCGGCATCCGCCCCAATCACATAGGGCCTCCAAATAACCTACAACCAGAAATAAGGAAACAACCATTAGTAAATCCAAAATTAAAAAGGACTAAGACATTGACAATGTAGACAACGCATACCTGCCCTGCATGCATATCCTCGAACAGACCTGGTGCAATCTACAGGTTTTGAAAATCGGCGATGGCGTCCCAACGCCCTCCACCACACGTGCATCTGAGGGAAAGTAAAAGTGATCTCCACTGGGACCCGCGAGAGTAAGAAGGTGAAGTATTCGTATGCCCATAACTGGAAGAATACCGAAACCATCACTAAAATAAGAAATGAAACAACTAAGACATCCAAGGAACCAACAATTAATAAAAACTCACCTAAAGAAAAGGAATAAAACCATCGATAGTGGCGACACCTCTCCCTCTATGGTACAATTGCTGGTAGAGGTGCGCCAATGCCACCGCACCCCAGGAGTATGTGGGAACTCGGTCTAGATCCCAGAGTAGTGTCAGAAACAACCCGATAACACATCCCTGGGTGGAAGAAGGAAAGAGTACTCCCAAGAAAGTGCATCAAGAATGCACGGAGCACACGATCCGCCGCCACTCTCGGATCCACAACAGGCTCTCGACATGCTATCGCCTCAGAATGTGCCTGAAATAACCCTCTCGGCTCTGAGTGGCATCTTGGAGGAATGAAGCCACTAGCAAATGTATCGAAAAACTAGGTGACACAAACAACTCCCGTCCCCGACCCGCTAAAACGATATGCGACCCCAAAAATCTCCTTGCATACCGCCAGATAGTCTCCCTCCATCCGACCGGTCACTGGCTCTCCCTAAAACCTACGTTCGGTGATGCAGACCCAATCCTCTGAGGTCGGCAGCATCAGCCTAACTGGGAAGATCAATGCCTGTTGATCATCTCTCCACCTCTCGAAGATCACCTCAATCAAACCTCGGTCGACTTGGAAGGGCTCCAACTCTAGAATCGGCCCAAAGCTGAAAGCCACCAACCGTGCCCGCTAGAACATAGGCAGGGCACGATACTAGGCGTGAGACTCTGACCACGCAGTGCTGATAGCTAGCACCGGAAGCTCCTAAGAGGTGATAAAAAAAATGAGAAAAAACAAAGTAAGACTAATAACTACGTTAAAACTAACAAGAACTATGAGCAACAAGTAAACCTAAGCCTAATAAGATAAAATAGTGAAACAATAACACATACAATAATCACAAACTACGATGATAATCTACAATTAAGCACATAAAACATGATGAGATTGAAACAAAATAAGAAAATAAACATGACCTAAACCTAGATACGACGATGATGCATGAATGCACACATCCAGTAGATGCAGGTTCAACATAAATTGAAAGGGTTTCCAAATCCTAGATGTCTACGTTATAACCTAAATGCCTAAGTAATAAAAAGGACTCTTGCTTATGGGTACCTACCTGGTCTCGTGCGAAGAACTCCTCTAGTGAGATCCGTATCACACCCTCACCTTAAGGTAGGGCAGCATCATCCTGTTCATCATCATCCTCACCCTCGTCACCACCCTCCGATACATCCTCTCGCACCACTACCACAACATTAGTGGCGGTGCGAACCTCGAAAGTCCCACCGACATCCCCCACTATCATCCTCTCCAACTCAGAAGTAGTAAGGTCAAGTCCATCGCCACCCTTAGACTCTATCTTAGAATAAAAAAGCTCAAAAAATTGAAGAGAATGGAAGAAATCGCGCTCGAAATGTTGAACGGATCGTGAGATATCGCAAAGGCATAAAAATCAAAGCGCAAGGGAGCAGGGAAGCAGAGAATCGAAGACAAAACCAGAAAGCATGAGAGAATGAAGGCTCCCCTGATTTTTATAGGACTCAAGCTGATCGCGTGCCTAGAAATGGGCGCATAATTCAATTCTGCACCTGCGCATAAGCGCATGATTCAAATTGAGCGTGCTGTTAAGAGTGCACAATTGCTTTATCGCCCGCCCAAAATTCAATCGCGCGCTCAGATTTCAGCGCACAATTCCAAGAGTCACACGCATAGTGACCGGGGGACGCTCTGATCACGCGTATGAGATGGCACGCATAATTAGTTTACGTGCTTATGCTCGGGCACGCAATAGCTCCCTCAGATATTTCAATCGCGCCCCACCCACTAGGCTCGCGATTAAATTAAACGCCCTGCACATTGCACGCAATTTCCCATGCACTACAAAATATACTTGGCTGCAGCAGCCAAGGGTGAACTTCTACACTGAGTTACATCTAAGACTATACCTGCAGCCCAGAGCCAACATTTGTATCTAAGCACTCAAAGAAAAAGAAGAAAACAAAAAAAATGCCCCCCTACACACTTGAAAATTTAAAACCTCACCGCCACTTGAAACATCTTAAACATCTAAACACATCAAAGCCCGAACCAAGTTGACAATATACCAAATCAAATTAAAAATATACCTAAACACTTTAGATCCCAAAGTCTTTCAACCCAGCCTAAAATGCACTAACTTAAATCAAACTAAATTAACTAAATTAGCTAAATTAAAAAATTATTAATTAACATGAACTCAGATAGTTATAAAAAAAACTTTTCTCATAAATATAATGAAATTATTACAAATTACACCGAGGGCAACCCCCTGAATTCACCATTTCAAACAAGGTAAAATTTAGAACAAACACTAAAAAACACCTGAACCCATAAACATAAAGAAGAGACATCCCTAAAAGAAACACCCAAAATAATGGAAGATGATAAAGAAACTTGGGGAAGAAGCACACTCTGAACGAATTACAATAAAGATCCTCTTTTCGCTCCGTAATTAGTTACACGACCAAGCATCAACATCGCAGAGCCCTGAGTTAACAAAAAAGAAAGAGTGGCTTATAGAAAGCCACCCAGAATCTGCAGGGCACACCTATGGAAGGCCAATCTTGGAAATCCCCAATGGGATGCCAACCTAGAAGATAATCCTCAGAGCCTACCAAGGAGCAACTGGCGTCGGTCACGAGAACACTGGCGCAACTCTTTCCTTTGGTTTCCTTTCTACCTCCTTTGTCTCTTCCATCTCTTCCCTTAGCATGGTAGCAATTCCACTGCTTCCCTGCATTCCCAATACCGCTCATCTTAAGAGAGAGAGCATAATAATAAAAATAATCAATAATTACAAACCTTTTAAAACATAACATCTTAAGAAAGAGCCCCAAATTCAAAGTTACAAAGAAAGTTCAAAATGAAACCCAAGCCCTTGACCCCCTATTTAAAAAAATACATCCCTTCACCACAATATTACAAGTGCCCCACATCTAAGCACCATCCATCTAATTGAATATAACCAGACACATACCCCCTAGAAAAACCACAATCCATGATAAACCTAGACCAACCAATAAACACACAACACTTACCCCTCAAAGAAACACAAATCCTCCACAAAGTAGATAAACTAGTAGGATTGAAACATCTAACACCCATCTTGATCCTAGAAATTAAACTCACACACTTTTGTCAAATGTCACCTCAAATCAAACCTTAAATTGAAACAAACAAAATCCCTACCTCAAATAGAACAAATGCCAAAAATTCCTTAAAACTCCCTAAAAGGAAATTTTAACCTTAAGGTTTTCAAATAGATACCTAAATAAAGTCAAAATAATTCTAAAATAAGTCAAATAAAGCCACAAAATTCTGGGTAAATCACATAAAATCATGACTAAATAAAACAAAATCCTAGATGAAGTCCTAGAAAATCCTAAATAAAATCAAATAAATCCTAGGTAAATCCTAAGATTCCAAATAAATTCCAAAAAAAAAAGAGTTAAATAATTCTTAATAGGTCAACTAAAACTCTAAATAAATCAAATCAATCCAATAAGACCCTAATAAACTAAGTAGACTGAATAAAATTGAATAGATCTCAGAGTAAAATAAAAAATGATGCTTAAGCAAGTCCAATTAAATCTAATTAATGTTCCAAAAAAAATAGATAAACAAAACAATGAACAATAAATAAAACATCTCTTTATTGATATGATAAGATTTTACATCTGTCATTGGAGGCATACCTCCCGAAAATACAATCCGAAACAAAAGCCTAGAACCTAACCTACAACCTAGTACTAGACACAGACCCAAAATTGGATGCAAGAGGCATCCAGTCAGAAGTAGTAGAAAGGCAGGGAGAGGATTTGTTGGGGAACACCCTTTCCATTCATTTGGAGGACTTCCTCCTGCCATCTTCACCTCCTAACAATAATGAAGGATGTATAGCATCCCTCGATTTCTGATACCTCCTAAGCCATAACTGCATCCCCATTCCAAGACGACTCTAAGACAAAGAGCTCGCGAAGCAACGAAGATCGAAAGAAATGACATCGGAATCACCCAACCAAGATCCCCTATATCCGTTCGCCCAAATAAAAGAGAGAACGTAGAAAAAAATAAAGGGAAATTTAGATATATATAGGCACTTTCTTGATTAAGCGCTATAAGTCGGGCGCTCAATCTGATCAAGCGCAGGGAGTTCTGGGCGAAAATCAAATTGCGCGCGCCAGCTTGGGCGTGCAATTAAACTACCGTATGCCTCAAAGACCCAACGAATCGATTCCGCACTGGGGATATGGAATGCAAACAAATTACATGGGCATATCAATGCGCAGAATCCCAAAATTCATCCGCACGTTTTACTCCTATGGCGGGGTGACTCCCAAATGACACACACACAATCTGGCACATAATTAGATTACATGCGCACACCCAAACGCGTAATTGACCCCATGAACCTTTCAATCACGCGTGTCTAACCAGGCGCTCAATTGAATCAGACACCCCGAACCAGGTGCGTAATTTCTTAGCTACAACACACTCCTCAAACACGACACGTACTTCTAACGAAATGATCATATGCCCTCAACAAATAAAAAACACTAACAAAACTTGCAAGACAACATGTCCTATTGCAATATGACACATACATAATCACCTTGACCCATCGTAAACCAATCAAGGGTGAGGACATCTCCCCACAATCCCATCGTGACCAAATCACCCCCTGAGATGCAACCACAAATAATGTCCTGCCGCGATCAAAATTATTCCCCAGAGTTGCATCGTGTACTCACAAGTACATGTGACCACTCCCCAACATCCGTTGCATGAAACAAACCGACAAAATAAAATGAAATAAAACAAAATCATCAATCACGACCCCATCGCTAAATATACAAGGCCCCTCCTTGCAACACAAAGCGCAAAGTAATGGTGACAAAATAGCCAATCACGCTACTCGTCCCATCACGATCAGGATCACTCTCCCTTGTCCTATCACGTAACCTTACACGCCGGCCAAGGAGAGAGAGAACCATTGATGACACGTCCTCACAATAACCCACGTCCCATCATGACATGATGCACATATCCAACCCTATCCCAACACCTAAGCTCATTGGTCCAAATCAGACATGTCCCATCACGATGCTAAAACCTCACCACGTGACCTTACATGCCACACAGCTGAAGGTAGGCTCAACCAATATCCCATCGCAAAAAGCTAAAAAAATGAGCCTCCCAAAAATCCCATTGCAAAGGCCAAAACCAAGTCCCATCGCGACCTCAAAACACCATTCAAACCGACTCCGACCCATTATACAACCAAGATTTTCCAAGAAGAAATATCATCATCGTCCCATCACGATGTCAAAACAGCCAAGAATCATCAAACCGACACCCCACCACACACCCACAAACATGCTTCCGTCGCGATGCGGCTACAATCTGATATCATCATATAACCCAAGATCTGTCAAAGAAAGAAATAAACATAAATTTTCTCATCACATAACCACCAATGTCCCATCGCCCACTACGCTTTTTAGAAATCCCATCGCGTTACTCTGCATAGCAAACAGAAGGGAAGACTCATCCAATCGCAAAGAGCCGAACCTCCCTCCAAATGCCTTACCACAACAATCATCACATCCCATTGTGACAACTCCTGAATACTCAATCACACGTCAATCACTAGACTCCACCATGACAGAAACACACTGACAGTAGAGGAGAATAAACCCTCCACCGTCCCATCGCGCCAATAACCAGTGAGCCCCTACCGCTACAGAAATCAGAAGAAGAGAGGAAACCCTTCGACATTCCATCGCACCCAACACATAACAAGTCCCACCTCCAACATCCCATTAGGCAATCAGGACATCCCATCACATCGGGAACCATCAGCCCCTACTACAATAATCAACAGAGAGGATAGACCTCTGATGTCCCATCACGTGACCATGCATAATATACTCGATGAAGGGGAAGGCCAACCAATGTCCCATCATGACACTCCCACCGAAAGATGAAGTAGCACAACAAGCCACTTTAACAATGCATAAACTCCAATAAGAAGGCCTTGAGTTCATGTGAAAAAATTCACACGATATCTTAGCAGCCTGAAGGCGACAAAGCCCCTTGATACAAATGATGTGAGTGGTTGTGTGATTTCACATGCCTCCTCAAGAAGCTCGAGTACCCTCAACGACTCCACCACCAGACACTTCCATCCCATCACATAACCTTGCACATCCCATACAAGAAGTAACTTCAACCAGAAGGAGAAGCCGCACGTAGTCCCATCGAGACATAACTAAGGGAGCAATATCTAGCAGTCCGACCGTAAGTAAAAGCCTCCCACCAATAACAAATCATGTAAGTGAACACCTCCTTTTACTCGATATTCTTATAAAATATAGTTAGCTAAGATTAAGTCGAACGTTTTCAAAACCCGTCGCTCTCGACTCACGAATCACTGTAGTCCCCATAAGAGACAATCATCAGTATTCGTAGAGAAGGTCAAACGGAGCATCCGACATACCAAGTGTCATCTTGACAACCATGAAAATGGTCAGGTCCACATATCCCGTATCAGTGGATCTGCTCATCGACATCTCGGAAGCCACGTTTTTCGTAGATTTACCACCAAATTGATCTTAAGTTAAAATCCATAAATTCCAAAATATACATATACTTTAAAAAATAAAGTAAAAAAAAATAATAAAATCTCCTACCTATCGAATTCCCTTCTTATCACTCCAATCCGTTCCTTCCCCTATGAAATCGAACACTAAGCATACTCAACTCTGAGAAATCACAAATGTCCACTGGAAAGGGATGCCTGACGCACCATTAGTGTGAGCAATGACGTCCGGTCTGACATGACTTGCGAAAGCCTTCGCCATTACATGATATTACATCTTATTATTCGATCTTTGGACCTTGTCTCTAGACATTCGTATGATGCCCCTCGGTACCTCGACTGCATCATTTTTCCACTATTTGACTGCCACTTGTAGCAAGTCGCGCCATGCGACGGGATGCCCCTTGCACTCACAGATGAGGATATGATGATCCTTCTACCGTTTGACTGCCCCTTGCAGCAAGTCGTGCCATGCGACGGGATGCCCCTTGCACCCGCGAATTAGGATACGCCTACTTCCCCCCATTAACTGCTACTCAAAGCAGGTCGCTATACGCGACAGGATGCTCCTCACATCCACGACAAGGAATACGCCTTTCGACAGCTACCACTAGACCCCCGAATGCTCCATTTTAGCTTGTGCTGATAGATAAGAAAGCCAAGCACTTAATGTCAACATCCCCAATCCACCTTTGTTATTTCCTAAAAGAAATGAGAAGGCACCCTCGGAAGAAGGGTGTCTACTTCTTCAACGCATTCTTACTTCGAAAGAATGCGTCGAAGAGGGGCATATGTAGACACCCCAATTTTGCCCTCTCGGAGTATACACATCTGTCCATAATTTTCAAAAAGGATTTATCTTCTCTGAAAGTTTTAAAACCCTAATACGGGGGCTATATACTGAAACAATAGTATATGGTTGAACATAGGTTGAAACAGTAGTCCTATAGTTCGAACCTAACTTAGCCTTGGAAAAGTCCTAAATTCTGTGCCCTTCCAGGCGCGCGCAATTTGATTGCACGCCCGCACACTGGCGCACAATTGGTCCCCTTCAGACCAGGCTTACCCTTCCCCCGGACCGCCTTAGGAGTGGATTGCACGCCCTACATGGAACGCATAATCCGATTGCACGCTTGATCACTAGTGCACAATTGGTCTCCTTTTGACCTGGACTCTAATGCCCTAGACGGCTTGAATTCCTCGATTAAGTGCATATGATATGGCGCTTAATCAAATTACATGCACTGAATAGAGCGCGCAATTAGTTCCAAGCTGACTAGAACTAGGACACCCCACTAAGCCAGTCAGCTGATCACTCACTAAGTCGTGACCGACTCAAAGTGTATTAAGCACCTGGAAAAAAGGGCGTAATTCAATTAAGCGACCCATATAGGGTTTGCAATTGAATTCCACCGACCAATTAAGCGCACCCCATAGGGCGCGCAATTGCCGGAATACTTATAAATAGACCCCCTTACCTCGTACATCAAACACAACACAATGTGTCCAACTTTGGAATTTTGGAAAGCTTAGGAATTTAAAGGATTCTCTCTCCAGTTCCTAGCTTCTGGTAATTTCCTTAGTTCTAGTTCTTAATCCCTTTTCTAGTTTTAGTTCTAGGTTATAGTTCTTAAGTTCTAGCTATTTAGTTCTTAATTTCAAGTCTTAGATCTTAGGTTTTCATCCTAGTTTTTAAAGTTTAGTTCTTAGTTTCTAGTTCTAGTTCTTAGGTTCTAGAATCAATTCCTAATTTTAGTCTTTAGATTTTGAATTCTAGTTCTTAAGTTCTGATTTCATTTTATAGGTTTTAAATTCCTAATCTTAGATTTGATTTTAAGTGTTAGTTCTTAATTTCTAAATTTTAAATTTTAAATTCTAGTTCTTAGGTTCTTTTTACTTTAATTTTTTAGTTCTAATTCTAGACCGTAATTATAGCCTTCGATTCCAGTGTTAATTCCAAATTCCAAATCTTACAAATTCACACATTTTAATCTACAAATCTGCATTTTTTAAAAATTCAAACTTAGTATTTTTCAATCAAAATTATTTCGAAAACAACCTTAAACCAACCAATTTGCCCAAGGGAGCTTACGGAGGGTACCAAGGAATGAGGCTGATCCTCCTTAGCATAGCGGGCCCAAACCCCTTCTTTAGATTCCTAGTAGAAGTAGGAAACCTAAATTAAGTAGAGTTCTAGTAGAATTAGGACATTTAAATTAATTATAGTTTTGGTAGAATTTGAATATTTTAATTAATTAGAGTTCTAATAGAATTAGGGTATTTAAGCTAACTAGACTCTCAATAGAATTAGAATATTTATATTAATTAGATTTCTAATAGGATTAGGACTCTTCAGATAATTAGACTACTAGTAGAACTAGGAGACTAATTAAAATAAACTTTTAGAGTAATTAAAACTTTAGACACTCAGAAGGAATAAGAAAGATTGAAAAGCAATCAAAGTTAGAGTAGGATTAGAAAAAAAAAAGAAAACAAACTAAACATCTAGGTTACCTAGTGTTGCTGACATCGACAGGCCGATGATTCAGTAAAGAAGTCAAACCCACACCCCAGAAAGGCGTGATCAGTGACGTGTTGCAGCGTCAATAAACATGTGCAACTGGCGATCACAATGAACCAGGTATTTTCTTCATAGAATTTACCTTTTCTTTTTTTTACCTCTATACTTTCCATTCACCATCAATCGCCTTACTTCAGAGTCCACATAGACCAATTTGGGCCACTATTTTCGGGGACCGAAAGGAACCTAGAAAAAGTGCATACCAACAAACACCAAGTCCTTCGTTGAGAGATTAATGACACTAGCACACAAAGTCGCCTGACAAATAAACCCAAAACTGCCACCTGCATCGAAAGCCGTCATGAAAAAGGTGCAACTTACCCCGGGTAATTCCACGAAGAAAGAAGCCAACATCGCAACCTTCAAAGTCGAGAAATCACCAACCATCGACGGAGAGCCATGGTACTTCGATATATGGAACTTTCTGAAGCATCGACATGTCCCTCCTTACGCTACGAAGATTGAACGAATGACGATCAGAAACTGATGCACAAGGTTTTGCATCCTGGGCGAGATGCTATACAAAGAAGCCGTCACCAAAGGAGTACTACTGCGGTGTGTCACGATTGTTGAAGGACAATACATCATCTGAGAAGCACACGCTTGTGCCTGTGGTGCTCACGCCAGTAGACAAAGACTCACAGATCAGATCATGTGACAAGGTTATTTCTGGCCAACGATGATAAGGGATTGCCACCTCTACGTCCAATGTTGCAAGCACTGCCAAGAACACGCTGTGCTCATCAAAGCTCCATCAGTTGCATTGAACCCTATAACCTTACCATAGCCATTCTCGATGTGGGCCTTCGACATCATCGGACCCTTCACAGACACGATTGGGAATACTCATAAGCAAGCATTCATACTCACACGATCGAATATTACACCAAATGGGCGGAAGCCGAGTCATATGTCAGAATCACTGCTTTCACGCTCATGAAGTTTATCATCCAGAATATCATCACCCACTTTGGAGTACCCAGGATATTCGTCACCGACAATGGACCGCAGTTCATCACAGAAAAGATGAAAAAATTATGCAAAAGATTCGGCATCGACCTACATCACTCATTGCCATTCTATCCCCAGGGAAATGGACAAGCAGAGGCCATAAATAAAACTCTAATCCAGATTCTAAATTGAATAGTGGAGACGAACAATGGAGTCGACTAGCCTGGATGACTACCAGAAGCACTCTGAACCTATAGAACTTCTATTCGCATGACCACTGGCCAAACTCCCTATCTCCTCACGTATGGGATGAAAGTAGTCCTGCCTTATGAAATATAAGTACCGTCCCTACGTATCCAACTTGATGATGAGTTGTCCTTTGACGAAAGGAGGATTTTTCTGCTCGCTAATCTAGAATAACTCGATGAGACACGTCTAAAGGAAGATGATCCTGCTCAAGTATACCAGAGGAGGATGGCCAGAGCCTACGATAAGAAAGTCCTTGAGCGAACTTTTGAAATTGAAGAATTAGTCTTGAAGAAAATTATGCCTTCCAAACACGCCCATCCAAAGGTGTGCAACCATGGACTTTTGATGATCCGGTCGCGACGATGCGCTCATTATAAATATTTAGAGTCACCACCCAAAGCTTTTGGTATCCCGAGAAACCCAAATCAAATTTAAAGAGCACCGAAGTGCCAAGAATTGACTCTGAATCCGGTCTACGCCAAAGGCTCTTTGGTAGGGGCTTTAGTTATCGATTGGAAAGGTATTAGGCACTCAATCAACCTGCTTAATGCGGTCTCTACTTATGGCTAAAACAAAAATAATAGAAAAGAAATGAAAACGCCTTTCTCTTGCCCAAAGGGTTTTAAAATCCGATTTGTGCCCCTCTGTTCCTACCAAAAATTCGACGGTATAACGACACAAATGGGAGGATAGAGGAAGAACCAAGAAGGTAGAGGAATAGAGGGGAGAGCCGAAGATCTCGGGCCCTTGTTGCGCCACTGTGCAGTCTTGCATTGGCTTGCTTCGATGAGCTTTTGAAGACTTGTATGGTGAGAAATGAGGTTCTAGCTCCTAGGGCTTGATGGCTAAGAGGTAGAGAGAGAAGGCTAGGGGGTAGCACACACCTAACCTAGAGCTTTTGGGCGAAAGGCTAAGATTTTTGGAAGTTTTTAGGTTATGGAATTTGTATGAGAATGGTGCACTAGAGGTGAGAGAGAAGGGATTCCTTAATCTCTTAAATTACAAATTTTTTCAAGCCTTTGTAAAGTGAGGGTTACCTCTCTATTTAAAGGAAAAAGAGAGGTTAGGAGGGTGTTTAGAGGCTAACTTAGATTAGCAATTAGGTAATCTAGCCATCTAAGGTTTCCTAGGATATTTTGGAGCCTTGAAATGTGTGAAGAGATACTCCAATGGTGGATGATAGGGTGGGGATTTAGACCACTTAGGGGGTTATAAATAGATAGTGAATGGGTGTAATAGAACTAGCAAAACACACCCCAAAGGTCAAGATGGTTAACAAGTCAAACCCCAATCTCAAATTTTGAGGTAAAAACCTATAGGTACTGTTCATAAGCCTGGCGCAAATATTAGTTACGCCAAGCATATGTACAGTAAAACAGTATTGTACAGTGGTTTTGGGAAGTTGACTGCCCACGGGGGGACCCAGATATGTGTGGCACAATGGCTTGGCACAAGTAATACTTGCACCAAATCCCAAAGGGGAACTCCACATGATTACATTTTTACCCCTATGCTTCGAAACGCGATATCTTCTTGCACACAGCTCCGATTGGGGTGATTCTTGGCTTGTTGGAAAGATGAGGACTTCTACTTTGTAATGGTATATGATTTGATTGTAGTAAAAGGTAACAACTAGTCCTGGTACCCCATTCTTCATCCATTGCTCGGGAAAGCTAGGTTAAGGTTTGGAATGGTTTCTAAGGGTTGGGATGGGTTTCTAAGAGTTTGAGAAGGTTCATAAGGCATCTAGGGTGATTCCTAAGGGTTTAGAATGGCTCCTAAGGTTTCAGAAAGGTTTCAAATAGTTCCATATATGCCATCAAAAGCTCGGAGATATGTCTCTCTCGAAATATGTCTCAATCGGGCCTTGGGCCAAATTTGGGTGTCTATAGATGCCCCTCTTTGGTATCCGATCACTAATAATCGAATGCCAAAGAAATGAGACATCCGAAGAAGCTGAAGGCATTACTGATGGGTTTGCTACATTCAAAACAAACTTTAAACATTAGACGGGTAATATGGTGAGAAAACGAAAGCCCTGTATATCAGGAAAAATGGTCATTTCTCAACGTAATCGGTCCCCAAGCACTTAGAGCCATTAGTGGGATGGAACAAGTTACGAAAGCCCAATAACTAGGAAAAATAGTTGCTTCTCGAGATGATTTGAAGAAGTTTGAAGTTCAAGATTTATTCTAAATACAACAGCTTCGTAAGTAAGGAGGGTGATCGACCCACATTCAAAGATAGGCGCAAAGTAAGTACGCAAGGTTTCACAGTTTGTGTCCAATCGTATAAGGCATTGAACACCTCATCTGACTGGTCACGGGCACCCCTGCTTGAAGCAGAGTTTGACGTCTTTCGGTGAACCCATTGATCCCAAAGTTTATTTAGCATGACTACCCGAGCGGAGCGAGCAGATGTCGCAACGCTTTTTGGGAGTACGTGTTTCTTTTCCAACGTGCCCCGGATCATCATGACCCAGAGCATCTAACCTCAAATGATACTGAAATAATACTGAACAGATCCGGCCAAAATTTGGTGCCCACCGAAGGGGACACCTAATCCTGGTCTCTGCCATAATAATCTTACGAATCATTTAACTATGCATAAATATGCACACATTAGGGCGATAAGCAACAAAGACGATGAAAGTCTCGACCCAGATCCTGTTCGAGTATAATTTACTAGAACAAATGACCATCCTACGGATACTCAGACGCATGACGTACACTTTACAGGAATACCGTTCCAATACAGGTTTTAAGCCTGCAAAAATAAGATAAATAAACCCTTCTATATGCATGTTTGCACATAGTTGATTGATTTATAGTTTCATTTCCAACAGGTTGGGCTCAACCAATGATTGATCTGTTTCTAAGAAATCTGAAGCTTAGGATACTAAAGTTCACATGAATCCAAGGACAGAGCCTTAGCTCGAAGATTTAGCAATGGAATCATCCTGATCAAAATATTGACCGTTAGATCGGGATTGACGCCATTGCTCCTACTTTAAAGTAGTATCCAAAGATCCAAGGCGAACCTTAGACTTAGGACATTAATCTAGCACAGCTGCATTGGTGATAAAATATTGACATTTTATCGCATTCGAAATACGCATGTGCGTAGCTATGCGTCCAATCATTTGAGGCATAGACCGCCTCATTTAACTGGTCACGGGTGTCCTTGCTTGAAGCAGGGTTCGAGGTCTTTGGGCAAACCCATTGATCTTGACGTTTATTTAGCACGACTACCCGAGCATAGCAAATAGATGTCGCAATGGTTTTTGGGAGTGCACGCCATTTTTTCAAAACACATTTTTTGTTATTTTATGTGAAATTTTTTTACCCTTTGTGTTTATCAATTTATGTGATTTTTTTGGATTTATCATTTTATGTGATTTTTATCTTTTAAGTTATCATTTGATGTGATTTTTTTTTGGTTTAAAGCTATCATTTTATGTGATTTTTTGGTTTTTAAAAACTATTATTTTATGGGATTTTTTGGTTTTTCAAACTATCATTTTATGTGATTTTTTTGGTTTTTCAAAACTATCACTTTATGTAATTTTTTTGGTTTTTCAAAACCATTATTTTATGGGATTTTTTAGTTTTTCAAACTATCATTTTATGTGATTTATTCTATCATTTTATGCGATTTATTTTTGGCTTTTTATGTGGCATTTTTTCATCATTTTTTAGACTTTTTCACATTTTTCTATGTAGGATCAGGAAGCGTATTGATCTTGATCCATTTTACTCTAGCACGACCTCCCGGGCAAGCCAAATGAGGATCTACATACCGCTTGGGAGCATGTGCATCTGCCGGGGATAACAAAAGAAAGAGAGGGGGCTACCGGGTTTTGCCTGTGGCCCGCACCAGGCCCAAAACCTAACTTATAAGTGGCTGGCGCAACTAATAGTTGCTTGGACCTGACTCATAAGTGGCTGGCGCAACTAATAGTTGCGCCAAGCCAAATGGGGGCTTAAAATAGCCTGGCATAACTATTAGTTGTGCTAGGCATGGCTGGGGTTTGAAATTTAAAGTGCCCGAGTTCGAGCAAAAAGGGTATATTTTCGAAATATTTTCTCCCCCTCTCCTCAAACTGAAAACCGGCCTCCCCTAGGGTTCCTCTACATCGCCTCTACGAGTGCCTCATTACCGGCATTTGCTTACGCCAATTGATCGTCCACACCGCGCTAGATTGAAGACCCCTCTTTCTTCAAAGGTAACCATTTAAAACCCATTTTCTTTGATTTTTCTTGCTTTTACTTACAAATATGATCATGATCTTGCATTCGTAGATGATAAATTATTTATTTTCATTGTAAACATGTTTATTGATGATGTGTTGATGATTTTTTATGAATGATGCCCTATTTTTGTTGTTTTATGGGTTTTATTAATGCATAATATATATATATTTCATTTTTATTTGTGCATATAGAAAAGACTCTACTTTAGGTTTTTTTTTTTTTTTCATTTTTGAATATAAAGCAAGGATTTTTGGTCTTTATTTTTGAAAATTAATTAGGGAAAGGGGATTTTTGGTTTCTTATTTTTTGAAAATTAATTAAGGAAAAAGATTTTTGATTTCTATTAATTAAGGAATATGATTTTTGATTTCTATTTTTCAAAAATTAATTAAGGAAAAGGATTTTATTTTTGGTTTTTGTTGTTTGAAAACTAAGGCATTAATTTATTTTTTGTTGGTTTTTTATTTTATAAAAGAAGGGATTTTTTAGTTTTAGTTTTTTTGTTTTTATAAACATAGAGGAAGGATTTTTTGTTTTTTGATTTCATGGACATAAATGGAGGGATTTTCTTGTTTTAGTTTTTGTTTTTATAACCATAGAGGAAGGATTTTTTCTTGGTTTTTGATTTTATAGACATAAAAGGAGGGATTTTTTTGTTTTAGTGTTTTTTTTTTATAAACATAGAGGAAGGATTTTTTTGGTTTCGATTTTAGAAGCATGAAGAAAGGATTTTTTTTTTTTTTTTGGTTTTTAACTTGCTTTATTTTTAAAGATAGAAGGGGGAAAATTTGTTTTCTTCCTTATTTATTTTTGCAGTTAAAAAAGGAAGGGATTTTTTCTTTTCATTATATTAAAAGGGATATATATATATATATATATATTATTTCTGAAAATAAAAGAAAGGGATGAGCATACTTACCTTCCCTTAGCTTGTAGCAAAAAAATGGTCCTTTATCACTGATCTGCTCTGACATGACTGCTCGCTTTTGCCTCAGAATGTCTGGCGATGAAGAGTACGTGCCTGAGGAGGGGCACAAGGACGGGCCCGATGTGGTTTATGGTTTGCAAGGGGAGCAATTCTTCATGGTAGAACGCAAGGCAGGTCCCTCGCTTGAGATGCAGGGCGAGGCCATCCGAGTCGACCTTCTCCACCAGCAATATATCCACATCTCCAACTTTGGCATAATGGAAAAGGTAAGAGATGAGTTCAGTTTTTCTTTTTTGTGCGGCTTTGCTTTATTTCCATGACCTGATGCATTTTTCTCTCTTGACACAGGACTTGCCCCGCATCGTATTCCGAGGGGGCTGGCTTGACTTCCATGATTTCTACCACTAAATTCCCCCGTGGTGAAGTATTTGCTTGAGCAGGCAGGTTTTGGAGAGTTCTTGTCCTGCGCCCCCATGAGGCCCGATGTCGCATACTTAAGAGCATTGATAGACAGGTTTTGCCCAGAGACCATGTCTTTCCACATGGCCTATGCTGAGATGACCCTGACGCCCGTGGATTGGGTGATGATTACCGGCATCCGGGTAGGAGGCGTTTCGATCACCAACCTAGCGGTGCCTAGCAGAGATGATATTGTCAGATTGATAGGGGATTACCCCCCTCGTGGAAGTTTGCACGGTACTGAGGTCAAGATGAATTGGCTATCTGAGCTCTATGAGACCGGTGAGTTGGTAGATTTGGAGCTTTACAACGAGCCCGAGCGTGCGATTGTCTTGGCCCGTATCACGCTTCTTCTCATGTTGGGAAAAATCATCTTTACTAATACGAGCAGCAAACAAGTCAATATGGCACTGCTGAGCATCATGGATAATTGGCTCGACATCCACCGATATGACTGGGGCGGGGCCAGATATGTGATGCTGATGTATGGCATCGACCGCATATCCATTGGAAATTCCAAGTACGTTGTTGGTTTCCGGCTGGCTCTGGTGGTAATCTCTAACTCTTTTGCTTTTGTTAGTTTATTTGGATGGTTATTGCATGCTACTGACTTATCTTTTGTGCGCCGCTCTCCCTAGGCATGGGGGTACCTGCATTTCCAACCTGTACGTCTGCTTCTCCACTACGAGATCTACACCTATCCCCTCCTCAGTAATTAGAACAAATTCCAGCACCACGATGTGGGCATGAAGCATCTAGACATGGGCCTGAGGTCCCAACTCGATCTGATGGTCCCCGAGCAGGTAAGGCCTTTTCACCTCTGTTTATTTTAGTACAAAAATTTTCCTTTATCATCATGTTGCAATTTTGACTGATTGGCCACCTCTTGACTTGGACAGATCATTTATGAACCATACCTCAACTCTGTTTTCTGGGACCGGGCTGCCGTAGGTCTATCGCGCCTCTTTAGCAACCATTGTGTTATCTGCTTCTACGGGGCGTGGGCCAAGGACTACTATCTGGGGGGGTGGGTAGTTCACCAATATCAGGGCTATCCCGCCATACCCATGGATCCTCCTACAGATGTTTTAAATCATGTGGGTAGTATTGAGGAGCTTACTGCAGCCTTCCTCCATAATGGGATCTCCATTAATGCCCTAGTCGTGCCCGGGAACTATCGGCTATGGCATGAGTCTTTGCTGTATCGGTTCATTCTGCCGTGCTTTGTCCCTAGCGTCAACTTTCTTGCTTTTGGTGGCTCGCGCACCCAGGTAATTCTACTTTCTCTTTCAGATTAGTCCCCCTTTTGGTTTCAATTCAGCTTTGGTTCCTACTGAGCGAATCTCTATTTTGTTCATAGTTTATCCAAGGGGATGACTCCGATGATGAAGGTGGAGCGGTGGCGGGTACTGCGGGTGCTTCAGAGGCTGGTCCCTCAGGTAAGGGTTCTTCATGTGCTGATCCGTCGAGTACCTCTCATGTGGGTGTCCTTGACGGTGCTCCTGCCATGGTCCATGGGACCTTCAGACGCTTTGATGATAGCTTTCTCTTGAGTCTATGTGCTAACGTGGATAAGTAGGCATGCATCTTAGCTGAAGCGGTTCGGGCCCCTCCTCCTGAGGTGGTTCCGGGGGTAAGACTCTTTTGATCATTCCCTTTTGGTTTCAGCTCTTTTGATAAACACCCGTGTTTTGCTATCAAACCCTGTAACTAACATCCTTCCCTTCTGAATGTAGAATTTCGAGTCGACCATGGACCATGCCATGTATTACTGTAACATTGCAGAGCTCCAGGACATGGAGGTGGTGAGTACCTTGCTGCTCAGTCTCTCTCACTATTTTTCCCTCCTTGTCTTTCAATTTGTTCCTAATTTGTGACCTTGGCTATGATTTGCAACGCGCACGTGAAAAGGAATAGCGCTCTCTACTTAGCCAGCTTTCACAGGCGTGGTCTCGAGTATGAGATCTGCGGACCTTCCAAAGCTCCTCGCGCCGGCGAAAGAGATCGAAGGGCACTGACAAGGACTAGGTCTAGTTCCTGCATTTTGAACAATTTAAACATTTTGGGATGATTTTATGGGGATTTTAAAAAGTTTGTAACGGATAATTGTTGCACTCTTTGGATAATTTCTGCTTGGACATGCTTAGTGCTTTTTCTTTGATCGCATGCTACGTTTCCCTTGCACTATATCTGATTGCTTGCAGGATGGTTTTGATGATTGCTCATGAAAATGGCCCTGAGGTCTTATGCCTTGGTGCAGGTTTCTCCCTGCACAAACGTCAAATGATTTCAATGTTAGGTGCCCTTTAATTTTTATGTTTGTGAATGTCTTTTAAGGCATAAAATAGGTGAACAAGTTAACTGGCTAAGGGGGCCAGCAAAGGCCCACAAAAAATCCCCTAAAAGCTCCAAAAATGGCATAGAAGGGGGCCCGATTGACCTAGCGCAACTATTACATTTGCCAGGCTAATCCTGGGGTGATTTGTGCTAGCGCAACTATTAGTTACGTCAGGCTTAGCGTGGGGAATTTTGCACTAGTGCAACTATTGGTTGTGCCAGGCTTAGCCTGGGGAAATTTGCACTGGTGCAACTATTAGTTGCGCCAGTTTTAGCCTGGGGGGTAGTGGGCCCTTTATATGCCCGAGAAAGTCTGTTTTATCTCTTTTCATTTTGACTTGGCTTTTTCAGCTGATTTTTCCTCTCCTTGCTTTCCCACAGGTGGGTCTATTGACATATATTGAATTTTATATTTTTGGAAGATCTTTATACGTCCATGGACCTGCTTTCCAACCCTCCCTTACATGGAGGGCTCAGAAACAATTTACTCATTTCTTTGGGCTTGGGGCCTAATTTTCTAAAAAGTTGGCTTGAGAGCTTGAATGAGAGCTAGCTCGTTGATCTGGAGTGGCTTGGACTATCCTGCCTTTCCATCCTTCTTGAGGTTCCTCCACGGTGGGACCTACTTCAAGCGGCGACCTCGTTTTGGGATACAAACGCCCATGTGTTTCGTTTTGGGAAGCTGAAGCTAACTCCCACTTTTGAAGAGTTATCCAATTTATCCAGCTTGATGCTCCATGGAGGCCTTGCAAGAGTCACGCCAGAGTTGGGTTATTCTAAATCCGTTCACCTTACCCTAGGTTTGAAGAAATTTGAGTATGAGAAAAGTCTCATTGGGGGGCCCACATGGTGTTCGATCAAATTCCTTAAAGAACTTTTCGGTGATGAAAGTCTTCGAAAATTTTTGGTTAGGAATATCATCAATGTGAAAGCCTTTGCTCTTAGTCTCATCTCGGAAGTCCTTTTCTTTAGTGGGGGAGAGAGCTTCTCTCTGGCTCTGTGCGACGTTTTGACTGAGTTGGTAGAGGCCCGATCAGTGATGCACTTGGTCCTTGTCGAACTGTACCGATGCCTTGATGCATTCGCTCTAGGCAAGGTGGAGAGCCTTAGGGGATGTCCTTTGCTGCTCCAAGTCTGGTTAGGTGAGCATCTCGCTATCATGGGACCTGTGCCATGCTTTTACATCGCTCGAGGTGAGGCGGTTCAATGCTTTCTGGGTAGGTGTCACTTGATTCCGCTGGGTGATTTGTCAGCTTTGAAGCTCTGGCTGACCGATGTAGAGCTGATATGGAGACTTCCTTGGTTGGATCGAACCTTCCCAGTAGTTCATTCCAGAGACCATGAGGGCATCACCCTCCTAAGATTGATTGGCAGCACCGTCTACTTCCCATTCCGGGTGTTGCATCAGTTCAGCTGCTCTCAGCAAGTGCCTTGTGAGGCAAAACCCCCTTTATTTGATTTGATCTTTTCTACGGAGCCTCTGGGGACGTAGATCAGATTGCTACTCTTTGGGAGATGCATCAGTCGACGCTTATGTGTGATATGGAGCAGGGAGATTCAGTTCAGTCTTCCCCTGAGTGCGAGGCTTGGCTATCGGTTGAGCAGCTTGCTGCTCATCATTTTGATCAGGCGAAGAGTGTTGATATGGGGGCCCTTGGCTGAAGAAGGAGATGACGCTTTGAACTCGCATTGAGTTGTTGATTGATGAGAAGAGGGTCCTACAAGAGCTCTTAGCACAAGAGAAAGTTAGAGCAGAGGTAGTAGAGACCAGAGCTGGCATAGTTGAGGGCGAGGTCGTTCGTCTGGAAGGATCCTTGAATGTTGCTCATGTGGCTACTGATGCTTCTTGGAAGAGGTACAAGAGCTTGCATGGTCTTTGGTTGACCGAGCGGAATGTTCGGGAGGATGGTTTTCGCTTTAAGATTAGTTCCTTAAGGTGCGAGCTGGGCCGTTGATTCCCTCTTGCACATATATCTTTTTGTATAGATCAGATTCACAAAAAAGGGGTGTAAGAAACCCCTTTACAGATACACATTTTTTGGTACACATATTTTCTTTATGTTTTTTGTTATTTTTATGCTTTGGTAAAGAAAGAAAGCTAGACATCACACCGACTATTTTTTGGGATGTGGTGTAAGCGGTGCAGTTTGTAAATGGAAAAGGAAAATCTATTATATTTACAAAGACTTCTCTTTTTTGTTGTTCTTTTTTATTGATGGGTCCCTTTTTGGAATGTGCACGGTCTGAGCATGGAAATGGAAAAGGGAAATCGTTATCTTAAACAAAAAGAGCTTCCATGCTTAGGTGCACATAGGGTGGGCACGAAAGTGGAAAAGGAAAATTATTATTTTTGACAAAAGGGGCCTTCCGCCCTATCCTTTATTCCCTTTTTGTTTGGTTTGATGCCTCAATCACAGGGTGAGATCTTGGGTCCCCTTTTGAGCATGGTCTCACCCCTTTTAAGTGGTTGGATCTGGGTGAGTTTTAACATCTTTAACAAGACTGGAATGTCAACCCCTTTGGATTGATTCAAACCTTTCTCCTTACCTTGGGTCATGCGTACGACCAAGTAGTTTCACAAAGACAATTCTGGTCGGGGCCCGATTTCAACTAACATGAGTAGCCCAGTCGGAAAAAGGGGATCAGGGAGAGTAACCAAAAGGGCTTCTCAAACATCAATCTTATCAACCAATTCAAACCTTTTTCAACTTCTTCAATTTTTTTCTTTTTCTTTCTTTTACTCATAACGCCCAAGGTGGGTCCATCGTGCCCGTTTTCGCCCTCTTCTTATCCGTGTCACCCTTTCGGATTTTCACCACGTCCATGGTTTTAACTCTCTTATCCCAAGCGCCCTTTCGATTTTTCACCATGTCCATCTTGCTTTGAGCTTTTATATATATTTTATTTTTTTTCTTTATTTCTTTCATTTTTTCAAAAGCCACGACATAGACGTCGATTCCGTCATAGTCGGCTAGATGGGGTTCTGGTGTTGTCTCACAACTTGGCTTGTGTTGACCTAACAGATACTATGACTGCTTGTGAACCTGAAAAGAGGGCTTTCCTTAGGGTGTAGCTTGGCCATGGGTTAGGTTAGGATTTGAAGGTTTATTGGGCTAAAAAGGTTTTCTTGATACGGCTTCAATTTTTCACAACATACTTTCTTCCTTGCGATATTTTACTGTGCATAACCCCATGATTCCTCTATATATTTTTTCTTTTTCCTTTATTTTATTTCAAGCAATCTCTTTTTGAGGTTTTACTTTTCCAATTTTGTTTTTTTTTGTTTTTTGATAAAGATTCTACTTCACCTCTTCTTTTGTATATGTACACACTTATTCTTTTTCAGGGAAGGGGTTTATTGAAACAAAGGCCCAGGCTCAAATGGGGTAGCAAAGGATATCTTCATTTTTAGGGATGCTTTTTGGCTACTGTACTTAGAATGATAGCCTCTTTTGGGTGGTTCTTAAGCAGTCACATATCTGTTTCACCAATACTTATCTTGTCACGATAGACTCAGAGTAGAACTATCAGACATATCTAGTATTGATGGGCTCAGAACAATGATCTCCGTTCATGGTGGCGAGGTGGATGGTGTATCCCGGCAGCACTTCTCGGATGACGTAAGGTCCCTCCCAATTCGGCTTGAATTTCCCTCTCGGATCGCCGTGGAGGGATGGGAAGATCTTCTTCAGCACAGTGTTTCCCACCTTCAGATCTCGACCGTGGACACGTTTATTATAAGCACGTGTGATTCGCCCCTGATAAACTTGAGTATGACACAAGGATAGGAGTCTTTTCTCTTCTATTAAGTTCAATTGTTCAAAGTGAGATCTCTCTCTCTGCTCGGGTAAGCCCGATTCCATGATGATTCTGAGCGAGGGTACTTCAACCTCTACTAGTAGGACGACCTCGGTTCCATACACAAGGGAGAATGGTGTTGCCCCTGTAGCAGTATGGATTGACGTTCTGTAGGCCCACAAAGCAAATGGCAGCATTTCGCTCCAATCTCAGTAGGTGACGACCATTTTTTTGAGGTTGCGGACGACTATCTTGTTAGCGGCTTCTACGACTCCATTAGTTTGAGGCCGATACAGTGACAAGTGATGGTGTTTGATCTTGTATTGTTTACAGAAAGCTCGGATGCACTTATTTGCAAAGTTTGTGTCGTTATCCGTGATGGTATCCATGGGTACTCCAAATCGGCACACAATATTACTCTTGAGAAACTTCTCGACATGACTGACTATGATGTTGGCATATGACGCTGCTTCTACCCACTTGGTGAAGTACTCAATGGTGACGAGGATGAACCGATGTCCATTTGATGCTTTCGAGTTAATCATTCCGACGACGTCATGGCCCCAGGTAGCAAATGGCCAAGGAGTGGTAATGCAGTGAAGATCGATGGTAGGAGCGTGTATCAGACTGGAGTGTTCGTGACACTTGTAGCATTTCTCAACATGCTTGCAGCAATCCGATTCCATAGTGGTAAGAATCCTTGTCGTAGAACTTTCTTAGCGAGCATGTGACCGCTGACGTGGGCACCGCATACTCCCTCGTGGATCTCCTTCATGATCTTGTTTGACTCGCTCTTAGTAAGGCATCTGAGCAAGATGTTGTTGTACGATCGCTTGTAAAGGCAATCCCCACAAATGACATAGCCTGCCACTAAACGTTGAATGGTTCGTCGGTCCGTCCTAGACGTGCCCTCAAGGAAAGTTAGAGTCTTGAAGAAATTTTTGATATCTGAGAACCAAGGTGAATCATCATCAGGCTTTGTAGGTTCCTCAATCTAGAGGCAGAAGACCGGCTCATTCCTTTGCTCGATCATAATTGACTTCATCTCAACGCTATACAGGATTTCTATCATTGATGCCAAAGTTGCTAATGCATCGACAAATTGATTCCTTATCTATGGGACATATGAGAATGTCACGTCTTTGAAACAAGCTATCAGATCGTCAAGGTGCTCATGGTAGGGAATCAATTTCTCATCTTTCATCTTCCAATCTCTATTCATCTGGCATATGATCAATTGTGAATCGCCAAACACTCGGAGGTGAGTTATGTTCAGATTGAGAGCTACCTATCAACCAGCGGCACAAGCTTTGTACTCGGCTATGCTGTTAGTGTAAGGGAAGTTGAGCTTGATAGAGACTAGTACGTGGGTTCCTTTCAGCCAAATCAGAATGGCGCCAACTCCCTGACCCTCGGCATTGGTTGCCCCGTCAAAGTGCATTACCCATGATTCTTCTACTTTTTCAGTATCGTCTTCCATCATGAACAGGATGTCCTCATCGGGGAACTCAGTTCTCAAAGGCTCATAATCTAGTAGAGGATTGTTAGCGAGATGATTAGTGAGTGCTTACCCCTTGATCGATTTCTGAGTAACGTACGTGATGTCAAACTCAGACAATAAAAGCTATCATCATGCAGCCCGCCCGGTGAGAGCCGGCTTCTCGAATAGGTACTTCAACTGATCCATTCGGGTTAGGAGTAGAACGGCTTGGGATAGCAAGTAATGGCGGAGCTTCTGAGTAGCCCATACAAGATCCAGGCATGCTTTTTCAAGATGAGAATAGCATGTCTTATAATCAGCAAACTTCTTGCTCAGATAGTAGATAGCCTGCTCTCTTCTTCCCGTCACACCATGCTGCCCTACGACACATCCCCTTGAGACTTTCGTCGTGGAGAGATACATCAAGAGTGGTCTCCCCAGCTCTGGTGGTACTAACACAAGTGGGTTAAGGAGGTAGCTTTTGATTTTATTAAATGCTACCTGACAATCGTCGTTCCATTCAACGGGTGAGTTCTTCCAAAGTAGCTTAAAGATCGGCATGCAGATTGGGGTTAGCAGTGCAAGGAATCAACTGATATATTGTATTCTGCCCTATGACCTCTTTCTCAGTAGATGGTGGCGACATTTCTGTGATAGCTTTAACTTTGACTGGGTCAACCTCGATCCCTCTCCTGCTAATGATGAATCCCAATAGTTTTCTGGACATAGCACCAAATGTGCACTTTTGTGGATTCAGACGTAATCGATACTTTCTCAACCTCTCAAACATTTTTTAAAGGTTACCAAGTGATCGCCTCGCTCCGGTGACTTGGCTATCATATCATCAACATACACCTCTATCTCTCGGTGCATCATGTCGTGGAATAGCACCGTCATAGCTCTCTGATACGTTGCCCCGAAATTCTTCAGTTCGAACGGCATAACGTGGTAGCAGAAGGTTCCCCAAGGAGTGATAAAGGCCATTTTCTCTCGATCTGCCTCGGCCATCCTAATCTGATTATATCTAGAGAATCCATTCATAAAAGAACGCATCCCGTGCTTGGCAGTGTTATCGACCAAGATGTTGATGTGCGATAATGGGAAATCGTCTTTCGGGCTTGCCTTGTTCAAATTGCAAAAATTGATACACATTCGGACCTTTCCATCCTTCTTCGGCATAGGCACAATATTGGCTAGCAACTATGGGTACTTAGATACTATGAGGAATCCCACGTCATACTGCTTGATGACCTCGTCTTTGACTTTCAGCATCCACTAGGGTCAGAGATGTCTCAGCTTCTGCTTAACTGGCTTCATATCATGGTAGAGAGGCAACTCATGTTCGATCAAGTCGGTGTCCAGACAAGGCATGTCCTCATACGACTAGGTAAAAACATCTTGGTATGACCATAGGAAATTGATCATGCTTTTTCTTTCTTCGGGAGACAGTGATGTTCCGATTTTGGTAATTCGAGGAATCTCCTCAATCCCTAGATTGATATCTTCCATTTCTTCCACAATGGGGGTAGGGCCATGCTCAAAGTCGGCAAACCGGTCAAGGAGGTCATTGGGGAGTTCCTCCAAAGGGATATTCTCGTCTAGACTCATAACTCCTACCACTTCTTATATTTCTACATGAAAGGTCGATTTTACGTGGGACAAGTATTTCAATTACGACATCTTTTTGTGGGATTTTATTTGGAATTTTAAATGACAATTTTTTAGGGTATTTTATTTTTCAATGTTTTTGGGATTTTTATTTTCTTCGGGGACGGACCCTTCACAGCTCGAGTCTGCATAGATACAAGGTATTATCTGCCAAGGGCTTATCTCACTATTTATAGGTTATTATTTTTAAAAAAAATGAGTGCCGAATTTTAGGCCACTCCCCGCTTCCAGGGTTTAGGGCAAAGATGTCCAGTTGCGTACCTGAGAGGCCACTCCTTTACCTATTTGGATGGAGGGTGCTGACTGATACGGCTCTTCGGAGTCAGCCTCCATCATGTTGATCCCCAGTTCATCTGAGATGATGTCCTCTAATGTTAAAATAGTTTTGTAGTGATTCACCACAGGAGGAGTTTATTCAGGTAAAAACCGTCGTTCCTCAAAGAGGGATATCGCGGCCAAGTCTATCTCTAGGCTGGAAAGGGTGATGTGGGGATTGGTGGGGTGAACCGGTGTTGTAGGCTTATGTGGGGTGAATTGGGTTACCCCATTTCGATCGATCTTTACAACCCAGACACTCACAAATGAATTCTTGATATGAGGCCTGGGACGGGGTTTTTCCTCTATGTGAAATCCCCTAGCTCTCACAACTGTCGTTGCACAGGCTTTCTCCATAGCCTCTCGCACTTATTCTTCCGTGGGCTTGTAACCTAACCCAAACTTGACTTTCTGACCACCCTTAGCTATGACGGGCTCTCTTCTACCTTGCAGTCTGAGCTTAAGTCGCCTTCCTTTTTGATAGCCCCACTTTTGGAGCATGGCCACTGCTGTTACAATTCCAACTCCGGTTCTTGGAATGATGCCCTCGATGTCCAGGAGCATCCTCGATACCTCGTACTCCAAACTATGGAGGTCGACATCCTCAACGATGTACAACGCATCCAGCACTTTGGGCTTTTCAATGTTGTTGGTGGCTTTTTCTTTTTTACTGTGCCCTTCACCGATGATAGTGATAATCTTATGCCCAGATGCAAACTTGAGCTTCTGGAGCAGCGTGGTTGGGATCGCTCCAACTTCATGTAGCCATGGGCGCCCTAATAGTAGATTAAACGAGGATTTAATATCCATCACTTGAAATAATATGGAAAAGGTCATTGTCCCAATCAATAGCTCAAGGTCAACTTCCCAATTATCTCTCCCCTCATGTTGTCAAAACCTCGGGCACTGATCCTGTTGTGCTGCCCACCTTGCAATTATTATATGATTAAAACAAGAGATAAACTGCACAAACTATAGCAAGTTTGAATTAAGGTGAGCAACCAGTCCTCCAAGAACCAGGGCTGTTACAGTAAGTTTTGATAGGTAAGTAAGGGTATGTCTACAGGGAAATGTGTTCTAAAAGATGGTAAATCTCCAGATCTATGGTAGATCTGGCACTCTATCCTAATTTAAACTAAACTAAAGCAGGAAAGAGGAGAGGTTTTCTGGTTTTGTCACTTTAACTACAAACTACAAAATATAAATGCGATTGATCCAGACTTGTTTAAACACTGAGATGAGAAAACAAAAATAAAGTTAAACTCAAAAGATGTAGAAGAACATCTAGGGGTTTTGGTCTTTTACTGAAAATCAAAGGAATCAAAGGCAGTGCATAGGATAGATTTGCTACAATCCTCCATCTAGCTACAAGCTCCCCATTTCTAGTAGATGCAAGGTATGAGAATCCAATCTCAACTAGAGAATTGAAGCAATCCTAAGGCTATGATCTATCCACTTTAATGGTCATAGACCATCCCAGAGATTGTTTCACTCCAAGGATCTTGATTAGAACAGGAAAGCTATTACAGATGCTGCGAATGCCAGGCTACCAGCAACCCATATTTGGCTGGCATCCACAGGAATATCCGACCCAGGGAAATCAAATATAAAAAAGTAAAATGTAGATTATAATCACCTTTAAAATCTAAAATTATATTGCAATCATAAAACTTACAATCCTATTGTGCTCAGATTTACAATCTGTACAGCATACAATCCTTTACAAGGCTCTGAAACTCTTAATTTATAGCTCTAGACCTCACCCTAACTACTGAAAAGAGTTTAGCCAACCATGATTGGCTAAAGAGAGAATGGGAGAAGAAGGAAGAGAGGGAGTTTGGAGAAGTTGGATCTAGAATTAGGCTCTGGTTCTCTCGAATTCTGGATGGTTGTTCTATATTTTCTTCAAGCTTTTATACTCTCTTACTTTGTCCTCAGATCCGTTTCAGCCAATCAGAGCTCAAGGGAATAATTCTATTATTCTGGGCTACTGATGTGGATGATTTCTCTTCTAAAAGCTCTTCTCCCATTGGTTCTCAACTGGAAGGAATATGTGATACAGTTAGGGTTTTCAATCGTGCCCAGTTGAATGCTAAAAATACCCCCAGGGGTCGCTGACGTGCTTTGGTATGTGTGTAAACTTCTGCAATTGGTAGTTGCTGAAGGAGGAACACAAAGAAGTTGCCAAAATGAGTGTCGACAGGTTCAGGGAGCCTGTCGACAGGTTTTTGATCTGCTTTATGTTCACGTCGACAGATTGCATTGGCTTTTGACAGCTTCTGTATGCTTCTCGATAGGATTGAAAAAACTAGTTGACAGGTTGGCAACTAAATTAATCCTGCTGTCCAGTTCTGCATTCATCCTGTCGATAGGTTATAATCAACCTGTCGACTTGTTATGCATTCTTTAGTAAAGTGCTCGACAGGTTGGCTCAATCCTCGCGAGAATGAGCGTTGCTTCAGGTAAGTTGTCGATAGGTTATCTTGCACTGCTCGACTGGTTCAGTTGAACCTCGCGATAAGTATCAGGAACCTCTCGACTTCATCTGTACCTTAAAGGATCCTCTCGACAGGATCCATGCCTATACTTCTAACCTCTCGGTAAGTACTGGAACCTCTCGAGACTTCATCTTTTCACTCAATACCTCTCAACAGCTTCTAATACACATATTCAACCTCTCAACTACTCTACTTTATGCTTCCACAGCTGACACACATCTCTAGTGTGTTGTTCTTCATTTGTTCAACACTCAACAACCTCTTGGTAGGATTCATTCCTCATTCCTTGTAGCTGGACTTGGTCTCAGGCCTTTCCAATTGGGTAGCACATTGCTTCTTGGGCTCTTTTAAATGAATATCTGCACTAAGCTGCAATTTATTGCTTATCTATAAAACACACTTAAAAAGCTTTATTAGTCAGCTCAAGGATCCACCAAAGGTCAAGTTAGGAGGTGAAAAATGCTATTTTTCACTGCTTAACACACCCGCAAACCTAAGATTTGCTAGTCCCTGAGCAAAGGATAAAGTAAAAACAATTATTGAAAATAACACATGCCACTTTTATAGGGAACACAGATGCATTTAGCATATGCATCATGCCTTTTAAAACCCTCAGTGATCCCTAGTGGAGGAGTAAAGTCTCCTGAGGGTTTACAATGAAGTTTCCTGAGGGTTTACAGTGAAGTTACCCACAAACTTCTCCAATAAAATTAGTTAATATTAGTGCAGCATGTTAAAACAAAATTCAAGCCATATAAAATTCATTCCACACCTTGTCCATTCAGTTTTAGAGGATTCTCAGCAACAACATGACAGATTAAAACTAAAATCCTGTTGTAATTCCTTCACAATCAATCAACTCATGTCAAGGTATTTTGTATAAAAATTAATGCAAAACTTACCCTCAAATTGAGAATCCTGTTCTGATAATGCCCCCATCAATCCTAATTTTAGATCCAAAGCTTACCAGTGCTGTCACTCTCAATAAAAATAGAAGGGTGTATTAATTCACACTGCTCAAGAGCTGTTACAGCCTTCAAATAGGATTGCAAGCATGAGCATAGGCATTGCTCCAATTTATGAAATTTTCTTACTCTTTTCACCATAGATCAAACAAATTCTCATCTCCACATGACAGCTCAATCACTTCAGATCAGTAAGGACTTTTTATTGGGTGGAATAGGATTCAAATTTGAGAAATCGAAAAGTTAAGGAGGTGATTTGAAACTTCACAACCTTCATTTCAGCATGGTTCCATCTACTTCTTGATTCTTCAGATTTGAAGTGGCTAGTTTCTAATTTTCTCTTCAATTTTTCAATGAAATGACTTCTCATTTTCACTCTTTTGTTTTACTTTTATCCTTTTTTTTTCTTATTTATTTATTTATTTATTTATTTAAATATATATTTTTTTTGTAGGCTTTTTGTATTTTTCTACATTTTTTTCTTTTTTTGGGCTGGAATGCCACAACTGTACTTCTAATACATAACTGCCTTTTGATGTGTTTTCTTTTCTTTTCCACCAAATGTTGAATCAGCTCCACCTTCTTTAACTTCTCCTTTACCTTCTGAAATCTCAGAGTGAGGGTCAGGCTGAACTAGGTCACTAAGGTTTGGGTTCAAGTACTCTGATTTTTTATCAAAGGAAGCTTGGATTTTTAAGGCTCAAATGGTGTGTATCAAGGGCAGTTCAAAGGTGGGAAATTTTTAAGCTCAACCTGTCCAAGGGATGGCCTTACTTGATGTCCTCAATGTCATGAGTGTTATCAAGCTGTTTCAACTTGGATTTGCCTAACTTTTAGTGAGCAAATGTAGATTCAATCAGTCCTTAGACCAGAAGAAATTTCCAAACACTCTTCAAAAAAAAAAATTTCAAGCCCAAATCTCTCTGGGTATGGTCTTTCCTTAGATTTCTGGGGTGTATCCTCACAATTTTTCTCTCTTCTCAAGCTCACTAAGCATTGATTTTTGAAAAATTCTTGACATTTGCTTCATGAAAATGTTAGAACTATAATATGGTCCAGTTTTAAAAATATTTTAATTTCCTTTATATAAAATATCAGGTGTGAAATTATTTTATTTTCTTAATTTCTGTTAAAACCTTGCTGCACTACCATTAACTATCCATTGGCATACCTTGCCACACCCCCAAACCTATGAAGAGCAGTGTCCTCACTGCTTGAAAGACAAAGGGATGTGCAGCATGAGAAAAACATAGACAGAGAAGCAAGGAAAGAAAAATAAATACATAAACTGCAGCTAAAAAAAGAACATTAATACAAAAGCAAAAGAAGAACTAGTAGTAAACAAAACACACAAATGAGGACAAGAAAGCAGACAATAAAACAAAAAGACAGCAAGAAAAGCACAGTAACTAGACTAAAGAGAAATTTATTGATAATACAAAAAAGTGGAGAAAAATACAAAAGCAACCTAAGCAACTATAGAAAGCCTATAAAACCAGGTAAAAATCCTAAACACAAACTAAAACTACTCAGAGTCAAAGTTAGTGGTGAAGATGTCAGTGAATCCTTGTTTAGTAGCATAAGCCCTTAACTTAGCTCTCTTCTCAGCCTTGGTCTACTCTTTAGTAGCTACCTCCTTAGACTGGGTAGCTGTCTCCTCTTTGATTTGTAGGGCAGGCTCAGCAGCTTGGGCTGGCTGGCCAGCAGTCAAGTGAGCAATTTTTTTTTCAAGGATTTCAATCTTCTAATTAGACAGTGTAACTTGAGTGTCATACAATTCCTAGGCTGCCTTGTTACGAGCTTTGGAGGCAGCCAATCTCTCTTCTAATCCATCAGCTCTTGATTTCTCAGAGGCTGCAATGAGCTTTTAAGCTTCATAATGGAGTAAAATGGTTTGCCAGCCCTTGGATATCTTTGACATTTCCCAGTTGTAATCCACAATCATTTGCTCGATCTTTGCTTCATAGGGCATCTCAATTGATCTGCGAAGGGCAGCCATTCCTCGCACAACATCCCTTTTAAGGTAAGGATTCTGGTGCATGACATGGAGGAGGGTGGAGTATGGAGGGGGGTGAGGAAAAGAGGAGGCAGGGAGTCTGGGCTGAGGAAATTGAAGTTCAGGAACTGGGTAGGTTGAGGTTAGGGTTGGGATTAGGTCCTCCACATCTGTGGCAGCATCAGAGGTAGCTGCCACAGGTGGGAGATTAGGTTTGGATTGTGGGGAGATGATTGGTAGAGGGAAGGGAATGATGGGAGGTTGGATAGCCAGATCTGTAGTTAGATCTGGAGGTTTACTATACTCCTTCTAGGTGTAGATCACTACTCCCTGTGGGAAAAACTCTTACTTATTAAAACTTGCTACAAAGGACTCTGCATCTTGCAGGTCTAGGATATTTTAGATGTGTTGAATCCATCTCTGTTTTATTTTGATTTTATTTTGCTTTTATCATTACACAATAAATCAACACACTGAACATCCCCAACAAGTTTTTGGCGTTGTTGCCGGGGAGTTTTGATCTAGATAGTAGATATGAGTTTTTCAATTTTATAGATCTGATTTTTTTAGTTTTTGCTTTAAACCCACACTTTGCAGTCTAAGTGCTTGATTAAATGTCTACTGCAGCAGAATTTTTTATTTTTCTGAGTTTTTATTCTTTGCCTTGTAGCTATTTGAATAAATGTTGTTGTCACTCTTTTGTCCTTTGGAAAAAATGAGGCAGTGGCCTGAGTTTTTCCTTTTTGTTTTTATCAATATGCTTGAATAAGGTACTGCTGCAGTTGTTGGATTTTTGCAGATCTGGAGCAGTGGCCACAAGAGGAGTCCATGGGTTGCAGCAGGAGCAGATCTGCCTGAGTTTGCATCCCCTTCTTCTTTGCATTCATTTTCTATTTTTAAATTCTTTTGACCAACAGTTTTGCTGTATTTGCTGTCATTCTAATTTTTGTATAACTCAACAAAACCAAATAAAAAAAAATAATAGAAGAAAATGAAAATACAAATTAAAATTTCTTATTATTTTTCAGCAATAGTAAATAATGGCTCTTGCTGAGCCCAGGCTAATCCAAAACAAATAAAAAATAGAAAATTATAAAAACATTAAAAAATATCTTCCAGATGGGCTATTTTTCTTTGTTTGTATCCAATTTTCCCATCTGGACCTGCTGAGATCTTGTTTTTTTTCATTTTTAGGAATCATGTAGGATAATGAGCAGTGGCTCATAGGCTATTTTGAATATTCAATGGACCCACTGATTTTATTTTCCTTCGAGATTTCTTCATCATAAATGGGTCTCAGCTGTGTATGAACCCTGCTTTTAATGTGTGCTCCCATGTTTCATTATTCTTTTTTATTCATACACATCATCAATATAGGGGTCAGTCTTATGAATCTTGCTTTTTACTGTATGTTATTCCTGCTAATCATTTTTATAATCACTTAGATTCATAAGTATCTCAGGCTTTTGGGGTTTTCTTTGAACTTAGGGGATTTATGATTTGGTCTTAGGATTTTCTGTTTTAGGAATTTTAGTTTCATTTCTGTATTTAGATTGCTGATTTTTCATTCTTAAGTCTTAACTTTACTAATTTTCTGTATTTTGGTAATTTGGTATTCAGTTTCTAACTTTGTTTTCCTATTTTTGTATATGCAATTCAGTTTTTATATCTACATTTTCTGTTTTTATAGTTTTATATTCAGTTCTTTACTTTGGCTTGCTATTTTTTCTGTTACTAGCATTAGTTTCTTTTCATTTGTTTCACATTTCTAGCCTTATTTTGCTATTTTTCTGTCTTAGTAGTAATTTCCTGCATTTGTATAATAATTTTTTTCCATTTTCCTGCTTATGAATTCAGTTTTGCATTTTTATTTTTTGCTGCAAATTTTTTTTTTCTGCTTAGTGTGTCTTTCTTCTTTTACCCAGTTGCCCCTAGTCTCTCATTGTCTAGAACATTGAGGACAATGTTCATCTTAGGTTTGGGGGTATGGCAGGTGTGCCAATGAAATAAGTAAATGCTTTGTGCAGCTATGTTGACAAAAGTTTTTGAAAATAAAGTGATTTCCCACCTGATTTTTTTGGAAAAGAGGAAATTAAAAACTTTTTGAAATTGAAATGAGTTGTAGTTTTAACATTTTTCATTAAGCAATTGTCAAGAATTTTCAAAAATCGATGTTTAGTGAACCTGAAATGAGAGAAAACTGTGAGGATACTCCCCAGAAATTTGGATGGAAGGCCATACCCAGTGAGATTTGGGGCCTGAAAAATTTTCTCTGAAGAGTATCTTGGCAATTTTTCTACTCTAAGGACTAATTGGATCTATTTTTGGACCACTAGAAGTTAGGCACATCCAAGTTGAAACAGCTTGACAGCAGTCATGATATGGAGGACATGAAGTAAGGCCATCCCTTGGACAGTTTGAGCTTAAAATCTCCCACCTTTACACTGCCCTTGATACACACCAGTTGAGATTTTAAAATCACAGTTTTTCTTTGATGAAAACCAGAAATTTTAAACCCAAAACCTTTTGACTTATTTCAGTTCACCCCCAATTTGATAAATCAGGAAGAGGAAGGAGAAGTGAGGTTAGAGGAGCAAAGGGTTAAATCTGGTTGAAAGAAAGGAAAACGCATTTTTGTGGTGTTGTGGTATTCCAGCTTTGAAAAAAAAAAAAAGAGCAATAGGATGAGAAAGAGAAGTCACCTCATTTGAAAATCTACAAGAAGATAAGAAGCTGATCACTTCAAGTCTGAAAATTCAAAAAGAAAGTGAAAAGGTGCTGAAATGAAGAAGGAGTTGTCTAGACCACCTCCTTACCTTTACTGATTTCTCAATTTAAATCCCTTTTACCCTTTCTTTTACAAACCTCATCCATAAGCCATATTACAACAAAATAAAAAGACCTTACTGATCTGAAATGGATTGAGCTGTCATGTGGAGATAAGGATTTAATTGATCTATGGTGAAAAGAATTAGAAAATTTCAGAAATTAGAGCACTGCCTATGCTCATGCTTGCAGTCCTATTTGAGGGCTGCAACTGCTCTTGAGCTGTGTGAAATGATGCACCCTTCTACTCTTGTTGTGAGTGAACAGCCCTGGTAAGACTTGGGTCTGAAATCTGATTTGTTTGGGACATTATCAAAGCAGAATTCTTAAATTAAAGGTGAGCACTGCATTAATTTTTAGGCACAATACCTTGACATGAACTGGTTGATGATGAAGGAATTACAACAGAATTTCAGGTTTTAAATTGATGATTTTTCTGCTAAAAACCTCTAGAATTGAATGGACATGGTGTGGAATTTATTTTATTTTACTTAAACTTTGTTTTAGCATGTTGCATGATTATTAACTAATTTTGTTAGAGAAGTTTGGGGGTACCTTCACTGAAAACCCTCAGGAGACTTCACTCCTCCACTAGGGATCACCTAGGGGTTTAAAAGGCTTGGTGCATATGTTAAATGCACCCGTGTTCCCTACAAAAGTGGTATTTAATTTCATAGGTTAGTTGTCGTAAATTTCACTTTGCTCGAGGACTAGCAAACGTTAGGTTTGGGGGTGTGTTGAGCACTGAAATATACCACTTTTTACCCCTTAACCTGACCTATGATGGACCTTTGAGCATGCTAATAATGTCTTTTAAGTGTGTTTTTACAGATAACAGCAAAATAACAGCTTAATATTGCAATTCATGCTTTTGAAGCCAAGAACAAGAAATTTTGTGTTTAGCAGTGGAGCTGATGAATTTATTGAAAAGGCACCATGGTGGTTCACACCATTGGGGCTTTTTAGCATGCTTTGGGGGCCTTTGAAGACCTGCTGAGAGAGAGTGGTGAAGCCCAAGTTTTATGGACTGTTGCTACAACGAATTGAGTATTCCCGCCTGTCACGCGGGTGACCCGGGTTCGATCCCCGGCAACGGCGCCAAAAACTTGTTGGGGATGTTCAGTGTGCTGATTTATTGTGTAATGATAAAAGAAAAATAAAATAGAGATGGATTCAGCACATCTAAACTATCCTAGACCTGCAAGATACAGGGTCTTTTGTAGCAAGTTTTAATAAGTAAGAGTTTGTCCCACAGGGAGTAGTAATCTAAACCTAGAAGGAATATAGTAGACCTCCAGATCTGGCAATTCTATGAAAACAGGAAAAGAAAAAGAGTTTTTCTTTGTCACTAGATCTAATTATTTTATAGAACTATTGGAGATTTTCTAGACTACTAGAGAAATATGAATAAAAGAATGGTTATTTAAACTAAAGTGCATAAAAATAAATCCTAATCCTCCTTCTTCAGATTAAGGTTGTCAATCTTAGTCCTCAGCTATAGGATATATATGAAAATAAGCAGTACCATTACACCATATATCAAGTTTCCTACCATTGGTCGTCAATCAAGTCTAGGATCCTATCAATACAGATTTAATCTAATCAACAATCAACTAGAAATTTGGGTGTCAATCAAACTCTGACAAACTGAAGATGGAAAAGTAGAAACCGTTACACTAATATGCAAATTCTAACCTGAGTCGTCAATTCAAGTAAAAATATAAGATGTTTATAAAACTGAAATAAAACTAGACTAAAAGATGGAGGAAGATGGATGGTAAAATAAAGATTAAATGGTGAGAAATAGGCAGCCAGGACCTGGTTCTCATTGTAAATTAATTGAATCAAAGGCATTGTATAGATCTGATTTGCTACAATCCACCATTTGGCTACAAGCTCCCCAGGTTCAACCCCAGCAGATGTATGGTATAAGGATCTTATCTTAACCAAAGAATCAAAGCAATCCTAAGGCTATGACCTGTCCACTTGAATGGTCACAGATCATCCTAGAGATTGGCTCAAGCCAAGGGTCTCAATTAGAATAGGTTAATCATTACAGATGCTGCGAATGCCAGGCTACAAGCTCTCCATTTCTGGCTGGCATGCAGGAGTATCCAATCCAGGGAAATCAAATACGAAAAAGTAAAATTTAGATCAGAATCACCTTTAAAACCCACAATTACTATAATACCATCTTACAGCTTATTGAGCTCGGATATGTAATCTGTGCAACATCAATCTATTCCCAAATTCCTTGAAGCTTTCAAAATACAATTACAAAATAGATCTGGACTATTTATTTAGATCTATTCCAACAGGCTGGATTAGAGAGAGAAGGGGGAAGAAGAAAGAAAAATAAAACCCAAAATTAAACCTAAATGAGCTAAGGAGAACTCAGGCTATTCCTTTGTTCCTACTTTCCTTGCTCAAGAAAAACAGCAGAAAGGAGTTCTATTTATACATTTGCAGTGATTTGTGTGCTTTGGATTGTAGCCAATCAGAAGAGAGGATTTCAGTTTAAGCTTAATCCCTGTTTAAGAGTTTCAACCAATCAAAGAAGAGATAGGGATTATGTCCAGTTGAAGCTAATTTGCATTCCTGCTAAAAGTTAGCTTACATCCATGTGCAGAGTTTTGTGCCCAGCTGATGTGTCTTTACAGCTCTTAAGAATGCCCCTGCTGGTCACTAATGTTTGCTAATGGAACCCGAGATAAATCCCTGAGATGTGTGAGACATTGGGATGTGTGCCCTAGAAGCATTGGAATCCCCAAAATGTCCCTAAAGTGTGAAATAGATGGCTGAAACCCGTGCCTCGATAGGTTGGAGCTTCACAACATCAATCTCGATAGGTTCAGGCAACTGTTCGATAGGTTGAAGCTTCAGAACTTCAATCTCGACAGGTTCAGGCAACTGTTCGACAGGTTGAATGGGCTTCAGGTGTGCATTTGACAAGATCTCGATAGGTTCATTCAACCATTCGATAGGATGCTCGATAGGTTCATTTTCAGCATCAAAACCTCTCGACAGGTTCACGACAGGTTCAAACAAACATTCGATAGGTTGTGACATGTTCAAAAATCCATTCGATAGGCCTTTTTGCAGCACTGTAGCTTGATTTCAGCATATACCAGCTCATGGGGTTCAAAACAACCCCTCATGGAGTCTATTTTCAGCACATAACAACTCTACATTCCACATTCCAGCTTTGACATCTTCTCTAGTCCTTCAAATACAGCAGTTGTGCTACTAATGTGGCTCATTTTCCAGCAATAAAATTGCTTGAAGGTCATGGTTTGCCGCACAAAAACTATTGAGTGCAACAGTGACACTTCAGCCAAATGTTTGAGTTCTTCAAGGCAGCTATGCATGCTGGCTTTGCAATTTTATGGCTTGGTGTATCAGCACTAAAGTGCTCACATCTTTAATGGTATCAACTACTCTTATGCTTCAAAGATTGCTTTAACCAACGCTGCACAAGTGCCACTTGAACATTGCTGCCTTCTTGAGTATATAAATTCTTTGAATTCTTGGTTTGCTCAATTCGTTGTGACGATCCATAAAACTTGGGCTTCACCACTCTCTCTCAGCAAGTCTTCAAAGGCCCCCAAAGCATGCTAAAAAGCCCCAATGGTGTGAACCACCATGGTGCCTTTTCAATAAATCCATCAGCTCCACTGTTAAACACAAAATTCCTTCTTCTTGGCTTCAAAAGTATGGATTGCAATATTAAGCTCTTATTTTGCTGTTATCTGTAAAAACACACTTAAAAAACATTATTAACATGCTCAAAGGTCCATCATAGGCCAGGTTAAGGGGTAGAAAGTGATATATTTCAGTGCTCAACAGCTAGGGTTCTGGTTCAGGTTCAGTTTGAGTAGAGTTATCGGTGTAGGTAGGAGGAGTGAGGGCTGGTTGTTGGGGAGGTTGGGTTAAAAGTGTCAAGGTGGAGTGGATGGCTCGGAGGCTAGTTGGCAGGGAAGATTGACTTTGGAGTGTGTGGTTCATGGCTTGGAGTGTGGCCTCAATTGATGATTGGGTTTGGTTGTTGGCAATTACTTGGGACTGGAGGGAAAGTAAAAGGTTGAGGATATGGGGTGGTAAAGCTTCAGGTGTGACAGGGTTTGTGGGTTGGATTGGTGGAATTGGTTAGAAAGGGGGAGTGTGGATATGGGTAAAAGGTGGGGTGGGTGATGGGTGGGTAGGTTGTGGAGAGGTGGGATGTGGAGAATATGGTAGTGGGGTTTAAACATGCCCAATATTATCCACAATGGATTTTATCAGGGATGAGTAACCCTCACTAGTGATCTGGTCATGGGTATGTGGAGGTGAGATGGAAAAAGTGGAATCAAAGTCAAAGGGAATGGATGGAGGGGAAGAAGTGGCTGGACCAGCTAATAAAGCTGGGGCAGGGCTCAAAGGTGGGGTGGCTAATATGAATGGGCTGGCTGGAATGGTGAGTGAAGGTAAGGTAGGGATTGGGTCAATGGTAAAAGGAATGGATAGAGGTGTTGGTGTGGTGATGGTGGAAATGAATGCTGAAATGCTGGAAGGTATGGAGACTGGAATGGAAGGTAGGGAAACTAATATGGATGGTGTGATAGAAGGGATGGTGGTGAGGCTGGCCCTCTCATAGCTAACAGAGGATACAACTAGGACAAATGGGGACACAAATGGAGGAGTAGCAAATGTGAGCAAAGGATCACAGGAGATTGCTGCAGAGGTTTCAGGTGGAGGTGTGGAGGTAGTGACAGCTGTAGGGTGAGGCTCTGAGCTCACATAAACAAATGGGGCTACAGATGGAGCTTCTACCTCATTATCTTCACTAGACTTATTTTTACTCTTGCCAATGAGGGTCCTACTGGCAGACCAGGTCCTCTTCCAAAAAACCTTAGGGGTCACCTTTACCACTGACTCATCTACTTTTATCACAAAATCCTTTCTCTTTAACAAGGTCGTAATGAGCCTGCTGTAAGGGAGCCCAGGTAGGGCTTGAGCCTTCCTACACTTGTCATTCACATCTACCATGGCCTCAAACACCAAATGAGCAACATTTATGAATTGGCCCTTAGAGAAGAAATATAGGGCATCCACTATTGGCACTCTCCTCTCTTGTTGGTGCCCACTCACATAGATGTTTTTCCTCAATATCTAATCAAAGAAATGCATGTTGGGGTGTAAATCTCTTCTCATAATTGACTCCCCAGTCCTCACAATGCCTTGAGTGAGGTGTCTGGCCATTTCTTTGAAGGAGACATTCTTAGGTGTAGCCAGGCCATAGGCTGGATCAAAAATAGAAGGGACCCCCAATGCTATCCCTATATCTCTATAATCCACCGCCAACTCCATATGATAAATCAAAATGACAAGGCAGGGCTCAATTGAATCTGGCTTGGTTTGTTTCCTGAGATTCTGATACCACAACTTAACCAGCCTTGGGTAAGATTTTTCATTTAGTGGGCTCAACATGGGTGTCAGGCCTGCCTTCACCAAATAATTCAAAGTATCCTGACACTCCTCTACCCTAGAGAAATAGGGGTGTCAACAATAGTCTCTGGGATCAGACCTAATGCATCCACAAATTCATTGGGTATGGATCTGAGCAAAGGGACTTCAGGCTCTAATTCAAGGTTAGGCTCAGCCTCAGGAATATCAGGCACTAGGTTAGGTTGTGTCTCAGGGGCCTCCTCAATAATGTCTGCACTGATTTGGGCCTTCTTGGATTTCTTGGCCTTCTTGGTTTTAATAGTTCTCTCAGCTTCATCCATGAAAAGCTTCCTTTTTGCAGGTGGGGTTTCCTTAGCCTTTGTGATTTACCTACTGGACTTCTTAGTGGCTTTGGTGGTAGATTTAAAAGGCACTTTGAAAAGATTAGCCAAGGTGTCCTCATGATCAGCCATTACTCAATCAGCAAGATATCAATCACCACTAATTCAATAGCAATCACCACAAAGACCTCTTGAATGCTCAAATGACCCAAACAAACTAAAAATTAAAATTCCAAGCTTGAAAATCACAAGGAGAAGCTGAAGAACTTACCAATAGAAGACTAGAGTTTCTCAGATCACACTATGCACGATGCTAAATCAACTCAGACTAGGTGCAAAATGTAGCCCTGAAGAAATTAAAGCGATTAGAGTATTGGCAACGTGTTTAGAGTAGCAACCAGTGAGGTAGAGAGAAAAATAAAGAATGGAAAAATTGCCAGAGATGCCTTAAAAACTTAGAGAGAAGCTATCAAATGGAAAAAGTGGAGTTATCGTTAGGTTAAAAACAATGGGAAACGATCTTCAATAGGATTGGGGCAAGTCGTCGATAGGATTATGCATCCTGTTGAGAAGTGCAAAGTGATAGATCCTCGCAAGATGTCCACACAATCCTGTCGACGAGTTCAAGAAGATAGAAGCCAGCTTTTTGAGTGCTTCATTCATTCTTGTCGATAGGTTCAAGGTTGTTAAGAGGATCATTTCGAGAGAGGTTCACAGAACCTCTCGACAGGTACTTTAAATCCAACACATAAACCTCTCAATAAGTACTCTGATCCTGTCGAGAATTCAACTAAAACCATCAGAACCTGTCAAAGCCTTTACAGATCCTCTCGATAATCAACTTTAAAGCTTCAGAACCTATCGAGAATTAATTTACACCTCTCGACAGCTTCTAGATCTTTTCGAAATGCAGACTGGGAACTCTCAGAACCTGTCGACATGTTCATAGAACCTATCGACAGGTTGTATTTCAGGTGAAAGAGGCTTGTAATCAGTTCCTAGTTCATTCCCCAATAGATTTGACACTCCAACTCTGTTCACTTCATGACTTTGACTCATTTTTCTACTTGAGGTTCTAACACACATGGAAAATTTATGTACAATGCCACACAGAACTGAAACCAAAATAGAAAAAAAATCAGCAAAAATAAATAACCAAAGACATAAGTTATTATACATAGTATACATTTATTGAAACTCAGTCATGTCATGGAGGTTCATGATAGCGAATGGTCGGTACAAGCTCCACCACATTTTCAAAAATATCACCAAAATCATCACAAAAAACATTATAATGCAATAGCTTAGGCAAAGACTCTTTCACAAGCTTATCAAATACATCAATTGCAAAACAATCCTCATTATTCAAATGAGGTGAATGGACTGCATCATACACATTCAACTTGACTTTCATATTGCCAAAAGTTACCTCCATTCCCCTGATCTACATTGTATACATGCATTTGCAGTGGCCAAAAATGGCCTGCCCAAGATCACGAGGATGGAGGTAGCACACTCGCTTGGTTCCATATCTAGCACCAAAAAATCAGTTGGGTAAAAGAATCTATCAACTCCAACTAACACATCCTATATAATCCCCATTGGTTTCCTCTCAGACCTGTCAGCTAGTTGCAAGAACACATGTGTGGGCTTCAACTTTCCTAGGCCCAGCTTCTCATAAACTGAGTATGGAAGCAAATTCACACTAGCTCCCAGGTCTATTAAAGTTTTTTTAATGGTGTGATCCCCAATGATGCAAGGGATTGTAGGGACTCCAGGGTCTTGAAGCTTGGTTGGAGTTGCAATAGACAACACTTGGTTCACTTTCTCAGCATAAAAGACCTTAGATAAGTATATCCTAGACTGTCTTTTGTGGGTGCACAATTCTTTCAAAATATTTGCATAGGTTGGAACTTACTTGATGGCATCAAGTAAAGGCAAATTGATCTTTATTTGTTTGAAAGTTTTCATCATTTCCTCGACCTTAGCATTCCCCTTGTCAAAAGGAGAAGCTGCTTTCAATGCATTAGGAAATGGAAAATGGGGAACTGTCCTCCGATTTGCAGCCTTAGCAAGTTCATCAGATATTTTTTTAATTTTGTTTTCAATTTTCTGTTGGGGCACATCACCCCCTTTATTTTTTATATGCTGCTCTTCTGCATATTTTCATGGGTTGTTTCTTCATTTTTTGTACTTGACTCATCAGTCTCAATACCAACTTGGTTATCCACCAGCCTCCCACTTCTCAAGGTTGTGACAGATTTGACTTTTTCATGGGAAGAAGTCTCACGAACCATGTATTGCCCCTTTGGATTATTCATGGGCTGACTGGGCAGTCTCCCCCCTTCTCTCCTAGCCAAAGAATTAGATAGCTGACCAAGGTGCTCCTCTATCTTCTTGATGCTTTGATTGTGCGAGTTAACAGTTTGAGATAAAGGGCTCAAATTCTGCAGTGAAGCTAGAACTTGCTCTTCAAATGTGAGGGACCTAGAAGGTGTTGGGGTTGGTACACTTTGATGCATAGGTTGAACCATTGGCTAAACCATAGGCTATTGGTATTGGGGCCTTGAAAAATAATTCTGTTGGTATGGATGGGCATTTCTATAGAGCATAGACTGTTGTGGCTGCTGTTGGTTTTGAAAATTATCTTGTCTCCACCTCAAGTTGGGGTGGTTTCTCCAATGATAGCTAGCAGTAGGCTGTTGTCCATAGGACCGAGCAACATTCACATGTTCCATCACAAAATTTAAAAATTGGGCAGCAAAGGGACATTCCTCAAGGGAGTGACTGGGGGACTGACATATGATACATGCCTCCTCCACTTTGGCAACCATTGGAGATTGCATTGCTCCCATGAGCTTATCAAACTTTTGGGTTAGGCTGTCCACTTTCCTCTCCATATCATTATGTCTACTCACCTCATGCATCATCCCTCTGGTAGTATTTTTTCTCACCACCCTAGGGGTCTCAACATCTCTTGCCCAGGTCTCCCTTTGCATGGAGTTTTCACTGATGATATCAAATAACTCCCAAGCCTCATCTGCTGTCTTGTGGGGATATGTACCACCACAAGAGGCATCAACCATATCCTTGCTTTTAGGATCAATTCCTTGATAGAAACTTTGGACAAGTTGCCATTTAGGAATTTAATGATGGGGACATTGCTTCAAGAGTTCTTTAAATCTCTCTCAGGCTTGGTGAAAATCTTCAGTTGGGGCTTGAGCAAAAGAAATAATGCTCTTCCTCAACTGACTTGTTTTAGACATGGGGAGAAACTGTCCAAAAACTGACATTGAAGATCATTCTAGGACTGAATACTGTTGGGTGGGAGCATTGACAACCAATCTCTGGCTCTATCCTTTAATAAAAAAGGGAAGAGTCTCAACCTGGTTGCTTCCTCCCCCAAACCTACAATATTGAAGGTAGTACATAGTCTCAAAAATTCATCAATATGCTCATATAGGCCGTGGAATGAGGGTAACATTTATATGATAGAAGACTTGATCTCATAGTTCCATTAAATAGCAAGGAATTGAATGCAGAAGGGAGAATTGTAAACCCCTGGTGCATTAAATTCCTTTAAGGTCCTAGGTTGCTCACCTATTGCAGTAATTTTAGAATCAACTACAAGTGTGTGTATAGTTTGCTTAGGTCTAAGAAGTCTTTCAACTTTAAGATCTAAGGGCGCAATCTCAGGATTAAGAGATCTCCTCTCAAGCATACACACAACAGAAACCAAATTCAAAACAAAAAGTTACAGCACAAAATTCAATCAAAACAATCACAAAATACACAACTAATGTTGCAGATCTACAAAGCTAAAGATCTAGAAATGTAAACAAAGTTAGGAGATGCAGACTCAAGCAAAGCTTGCTCCTCTAAGTGGTACAATGCTCTCTTCAATTCCACAGATCTAGATCTGAAACAAGCAATTAAACTAGAAAACACTACAGCAGCAATTAGTAAAACACTAATTAGGCAATTAGAAATATAAAATCTAAAATGATAAAAACTTAGATCTACCAATTCTAGGCACACAGATCCTCGGCAGCGGCACCAAAAACTTGTTGTGCTGCCCACCTTGCAATTATTATATGATTAAAATAGCAGATTAACTGCACAAACTACAGCAAGGTTGAATTAAGGTGAGCAACCAGTCCTGCAAGAACCAAGGCTGTTGCAGCAAGTTTTGATAGGTAAGTAAGGATATGTCCATAGGAAAATGTGTTCTAAAAGATGGTAAATCTCCAGATCTATGGTAGATCTGACACTTTATCCAAATTTAAACTAAACTAAAGTAGGAAAGAGGAGAGGTTTTATGGTTGTCACTTTAACTACAAACTATAAAATATAAATGCTATTGATCTAGACTCGATTAAACACAGAGATGAGAAAACAAAAATAAAGTTAAACTCAAAAGATGGAGAATAATAGCTAGGGGTTTTGGTCTTTTACTAAAAATCAAAGGAATCAAAGGCAGTGTATAGGATAGATTTGCTACAATCCTCCATCTGGCTACAAGCCCCCCATTTCTGGCAGTTGCAAGGTATGAGAATCCAATCTCAACCAGAGAATTGAACCAATCCTAAGGCTATGATCTATCCACTTTAATGGTCACAGACCATCCCATAGATTGTTCCACTCTAAGGATCTTGATTAGAACAGGAAAGCTATTACAGATGTTACGAATGCCAGGCTACCAGCTCTCCGTATTTGGCTGGCATTCACAGGAATATTTGACCCAGGGAAATCAAATACGAAAAAGTGAAATGTAGATCAGAGTCACATTTTAAATCTATAATTATATTGTAATCATAAAATTTACAATCCTATTGTGCTCAGATCTGCAATCTATGCAACATATAATCCTTTACAAGCCTATGAAACTCTCAATTTATAGCTTTAGACCTCACCCTAACTATTGGAAAGAGTTTAGCCAACCATGATTGGCTAAAGAGAGAATGGGAGAAGAAGAAAGAGAGAGGGAGTTTGGAGAAGATGGATCCAGAATTAGGCTCTGGTTCTCTGGTTCTCTCAAATTCTGGATGATTGTTCTATATTTTCTTTAAGCTTTTTTACTCTCCTCCTCTGTCCTTAGATCCGTTTCAGCCAATCAGAGCTCAAGGGAATAATTCTGTTATTTTGGGCAGCTGATGTGGTTGATTTCTCTTCTAGAAGCTCTTCTCCCATTGGTTCTCAACTGGTGGGAATATGTGATGCAGTTTGGGTTTCCAATCGTGCATAGTTGAATGCCAAAAATACCCCCAGGGGTCGCTGACATGCTTTGGGATGTGTGTGCAAACTTCTATAATTGGCAGTTGCTGAAGGAGGAATACTGAGAAGTTTCCAAAACGAGTGTCGACAGGTTCAGGGAACCTCTCGACAGGTTCTGGATCTGCTTTATGTTCATGTCGATAGGTTGCATTGGTTTTCGACAACTTATGTTTGCTTCTCGACAGGATTGAAGAAGCTAGTCGACAGGTTGGCAACTAAATTAATCCTGTTATCCAGTTCTGCATTCATCCTATGGACAAGTTATAGTCAACCTGTCGACTTGTTATACATTCTTCAGTGAAGTGCTCGACAGGTTGACTTAATCCTCGCGAGAATGAGCGCTGCTTCAGGTAAGTTGTTGACAGGTTATCTTGCACTGCTCGACAGGCTCAGTTGAACCTCATGATAAGTATCTGAAATCTCTCGACTTCATCTGTACCTTGAAGTATCCACTCAACAGGATCCATGTCTATACTTCCAACCTCTCGGTAGGTGGTGGAACCTCTTGAGATCTTCATCTTTTCACTCAGTACCTCTTGACAGCTTCTTATACACATGTTCAACATCTTGACTGCTCTGCTTTGTGCTTCCACAGCTGGCACACATCTTTAGTGTGCTATTCTTCATTTATTCAACACTCAACAACCTCTTGGTAAGATTCATTCCTCATTCCTTGTAGCTGGACTTGGTCTCAGGCCTTTCCAATTGGGTATCACATTTCTTCTTGGGCTCTTTTAAATGAATATCTGCACTAAGCTGCAATTTATTGCTTATCTATAAAATACACTTAAAACACCTTATTAGTCAGCTCAAGGGTCCACCAAAGGTCAGGTTAGGAGGTTAAAAATGGTATTTTTCACTGCTTAACAGGTCCTCATGGGTCTCAGCATGTATGGATCTACCCCAATCTTGGTGGCAGTTCTCAGCGGGCATATGTTTAGAGTAGACCCATTGTCAATCAAAACCAGTGGGATTATCATATTTCTGGATTTCACGATAATATTAAGGGATTTGGAGTGACTACTCCCTTCATCCGATAAATCGGCATCCGAAAATAAAATGGCATTTGGAGCCATCACTTGACCAATTATCTGCCCGACTTCATCTGGGCTAACCTAAAGCGATACATGTGCATTTTTTAATGTCCCCATTAAAGCTTGAAAATGGAGTGGGGATGTCATTAATAGATCTCATACATGAATATGAGCAGGCATTCTTCTCAACTGAGTCTCTATTATATGTTCACGACTCATTTTTTTAAAAGGGTTCACGACACCATCCTTCTTTCCCTCTGGTTGGGCTTGTGCTACTACTGGTGCTTTAGGCTACTTTGAAATCTTCCTAGATCGGGTAACAAAGTCTACTGCCCCTTCTCTGCTACTGCCGGCATTAATATTTGTTTGCTCGTAACTCAGCGAGACCTGATGAGGATTGTAGGTTGGTCCAAAAATCTAAAATGGAGAGGCTATCGGTAACTGATGCATTTGTACTGATGGCTCCGAAAGGGTGGGTAATGCTTGGTTCACCTTTGTGATAGATGGTTGGGTGGAAAAATTAGGCCAGGTTGGGGTGATGAGGTTTACGAGTGGTTGCACCAGGGGTAATGGGGTAGGAGTGGGCCATTGATAGTTGATAGGTGATGGTAGGGAATGGAGGGCCTGATGGGCTATATGGAAATTGATGGGGGTGGTTGTATATGGTTGATATGCCTTTATGTATACATAATTGACAGGTGTGGGTGATGGGAAATAAGCCCTAAGATCTAAGGGTTCAACTCATGGTGCTGGGTTTGGGAAATAATCTGACAAATTCAGGGGTTCAATCACCCCGATAGTCCTTTCTTCGCAATCTCTTTGCAACGGTGCTACATAAATTTCTCGATCGCTGATATAGTCTGATTGGTCAAATTCAAATTCCTCCTCATATTCTTCTATCATCCCAATGGTGGGTCTGGGACTTGCTCCTCTGGTAGGATGTGGGGGTAATGGTACCTGATGAATGTTCACGTGGTGGTTCACTTGAAAGGTGCAGGTGGAATGATTTTCTCGGCATTAATTAAATCTTGGATCGCGTGCTTCAATGGGAAGCAGTGATCAGTCGGGTGACCCGGACCCTGATAAAAATTACAATGAGTATTAGGGTCATAATTCTTTGGGATCGGGTTAGGAGGGGGTTGCGATTGACGAGCAGTAACTAATCCCTTTTCTATTAGCAAAGGTAAAAGTACATCCAGAGATTGCCCTAGGGGCTCCTCTCCTCCGGAGTCATCTGCATCCCCTTTCCATTCCTTGTTCTTTGCATTGGTTCAATTCTGACTGGTGCTGGTTGGGCGGCCTTGAATTAGAAAGGAGTTATATTATTATTGGGCCTGGTGTTGGCAACGGGCTCTCCTCTCCTCCGGAGTCATCTGCATCCCCTTTCCATTCCTTGTTCTTTGCATTGGTTCAATTCTGACTGGTTCTGGTTGGGCGGCCTTGAATTAGAATGGAGTTATATTATTATTGGGCCTGGTGTTGGCAACGTTCTGGACATCCGCCCCCGCTCTCTTCTCATTTCTCTACTCTGAGAACCTTCTAACTCCAGTGGTTCCACTAGGTATATTCTTGCTCAGATGACCATCCCTGATAGCATCTTCACAATGATTTATGTTCCTTACCAGATCAGTGAAGCTGGACTGCTGTTGGTACACTAGAAAGTCTGAGATCACTGGTAAAGTATTTTTAGAAATAATTTCTATTTGTTCGTCATCGGGTATCTTATTTCTAACCTGAGATGCCAATGCCCTTCAACATCCCAAATAATCGCTAAAAGTTTCATTCGAGTTCTGCTTCGAAAGGTCAAATCTGACTTGCACGATTCAATGTCTATATTGTAGTCATATTGCTCTTACAATAAATGCGTCAAGTCCTTCCAAGTTTTTATCATAGATGGTTCCAAGGATGTGAACCACCTCAAGGCTGGACCAGTTAGACTCTTCTGAAAGACCTTTATTAATAGTCTTTCATCCCCTCCATATTAGCATATATCCCATAATAAGACTTGAGATGTGCTATGGGATTGTCTGTGTCATTATACTTGTCAAAAGCGGACATTTAAAATTTTGGAGGCAAGGGGACCTCAGCGAACAAACATAAATTCGAGAAGTCTGTGACGTGGATTTCAGCACCACCCATCTTCAACAACTGCTTCTAAATTTTGTCTAACTGCTCTTTCAACTGCCCCGATTCTTTGGATATGGGGGCCAAGGGATGGAAAATTATAGGAAGAGGGTTAAGGCTGGTCAATGCCCCAGTATAGGCTCCACTGTTTCTAATCCCATCCTCTTCATACTGCTGGTCTACATAGGGTGCAGTGAGGGCGAGATTCTCTTGTTGGAGCTGCATGGACTGGATGGGAATGACCTGAATGGGGGTTGGGTGAGTCCATTAGATGTTAGGGAAGGTTTGTTGGGTGAGGGGATGAGTGGAAGTCAGATTTTGGGGTGGGGCCTGATGAGGCCATTGGGGATGGGGAAAGGTTTGAAACTGACTTTGGGATGTTGGGATATAGGTTAATTGGGGTTGATGTAAAGCATGGGTTTGAGCTGGGTATGGGGGTTGTGGGTGAGTAAAATTTTGGAGGAATTGTGAAGGGTATGGGTGTGAGGCTCCAAGGTTAGGGCCTTGCTGGGCTTGAGTATGGGTCATCAAGCCTTGAAAGGGTTAGGCTATGAAGTTTTGGCCCTTGGGAAGTTTGGGCCATAAAGCCTTGGTCATGATAAGTCTGGCCCATTGGGCCTTGGTGGGTTTGGGCCATGGCCCCTTAATGGGTCTGGGCCATGGGCCCTTGATGGGTATGGATCATGGGGTTTTGGACCATGGGACCTTGGGGTACGTGGGTAATGGGGGTTTGAGCCATTGGGCCTTGGGGTATGTGGGTAATGGGGGTTTGGATGGTGTGGATGATGGGGGGTTGATGGGAGTCATGGGGGAATGAGGCATGGAGGCTTGATAGGGTATAGGATGGATCCATGGATGTGTGCTGTGGATGAGAGGGGATGTGTTGGGAGGCCTTCCAGCTATTGTAAGTTTGAAACATCTCCTCCATTATGGCCATGGAAGGGGGATCGGATGGAGATGGGTTATTTGAGGGTTAGAGGGGTATTGATAGGGTGTGTGAAGAGGGAAAATTGGGCATGACCCCGATAAGTGGAGGGATATGGGGTGGGTTAGAAAAATGAGATGGGTCATTGGTGAATGAGGATGGATTGGGCATATGTGGGGAGGATGTATGGGGCATGGATGTGGATGATGAGAGAAGGAAGTTGGTCATGGCCCCGATAAAAATGGGCATGACCTGGGTAGACGGAGGGATGTATGGGGGATCGATTGCGGCATGGATAGATGTGAGTGGATTGGGTATGCGTCGGGCGGTTGAAAAATATGGTATATTGGTGAAAGTGGAGGATGGGGCAGGGTTTTGAATGGGTGTGGATGGAAGGTGAGATGGGTTGGAAGTGGCCATGGATGAGGGCATGGCTTGGAAAAATAATGGGAAATGGAGGGTTGGATTTTGGATATTTTGGGAAGTGGTGGAAGGAAAAATAGGGGCACCGAATGGGCCGGTGATGGTGAGGGGGGTTGATTGGGTGAGGGTGATGGAAGTGAAAGCCTCTTCAGTATGGGAATAGATTGGGGAATGCGGTGGGGATGAGACAGGATTGGCATAAGCCGGATCCACAGCCCACGACATGGCTTGGTATCGGGTTGGGTATGGGTGCCTTGGGTAGGGCCTGTAAAGCTTCCTCCTTCTCCTTCGGGATGACAGAGGGTACGATGATAACATTGTGCCGGCACCAATCAAGACTCTATTTTTGAGTTTTTAATTTTAATTTTTTTGAATTTTATAAGTGAAAAGAAATGAGGATTTCGAGGCCATTTGAATTTCCTTCTCGGGTGGCTCTCGTACCATAAATAGGTCTGCGGCAAAGGCTTCAAAGCACTTCAGAAGAATCAAAGGAAAATCCCTTGATCTATTGAAGTCATGAAAACCGAGGCAAACAACTCGATCCCTCAAAACGAGTATAAAAGAAGTCACTTTCTCTTGACCGACGAGGGTGTATTGGGTGTCGGAGATTGCGGGGCCCAAACAGAAGCGCTAAAGGCACTGATTGGGGAGTTAGGGGAGTGAAATAGGCCTCAGATTTGGGTTGTGGCTACCTAAACCCAACCTGGCACAACTATTAGATGCGCCAGAGTAAAATTTCCTAGATTAAAGCTGGCGCAACTAATAGTTGCATCAGTGTTCTTTTGGGGAATTTTGCATTGGCACAACTAATAGTGGCGTCAGACCAAAATGGGTCTCCAAATTTTTTGGCAGCAGCAACTTCAGCCTAAAATGGGTCTCCAAACTAGTTTTTTGTGGAAGCTAGACTTCTGGGGACTGACTATTTATATGATCCATCTCTTTCCTTACCGATCCTATGGGTTTAGAGGCAAAGTTGGGTTCACTAATGCTTTCTTTTTTCCTAGGTTTTAAGCTTGGTAACGAGATGGTTACCCACCTGATATACCTCAAGTGCAAGCACTTTTCTCAGGTACTTGGTGGGCTGGGACTTTTCTGGATCATCACCACTAGGGGCTGCCACCGTACTAAGACCTGGGAGTTTGTATGTGTGCCTAAATAATCCAACCCTTGAAAATCTACCTCGCAAAAATCAATTTAAATCCCCTTTATTGGTTCAATTTTATTTTTCACTTTTAAGGAAGTTTTCTTAAGTTCAAAGACCGGGGGTGAGAATCCCGTGCCGCCTCAATGGGTCGGCATTCACTAGCAGAATATGATTATGGAATTAAAAGTGCAAGTAGGCCCGCCAAACGGCTAAGGCACTTGAACTGACGTAAATGTAAAGAAATTAAATAATAATACACAAGTAGACCCGTCGATCGGCTAAGGTGTTTGAAATAATGGAAACGTAAAAAAATTGAATGACGGTGCGCAAGTAGGCCCGCCAATCAGCTAAGGCTCATAAATGACGTAAAAGTAGGGGTAAGTAAATGATGTAATCAGAGGGGTGAGTGAAAAAATAGTAAAAAAAAGTAATAAAGGTTAGTAAAAATAAAAAATAAAAGGCCAAATTCAAGGGGAAGCTCTACTAGCTACTCCCCAACAGAGTCGCCATCTGTGCAACCGTAGATTTTTGATGATCCCATTGCGACGACGTGCTCGTTATAAATATTTAGAATCGCCACCTGGAGCTTTTGGTGCCCCAGGAAACCCAAATCAAATTTAAAGAGCATCGAAGTGCCAAAAATTGACTCTAAATCCGGTCTATGCCAAAGGCTCTTGGGTAGGGGCTTCAGTTATCGATTGGGAAGGTGTTAGGCACCCAATCAACCCACTTAATGCGGTCTCTACTTATGGTCAAAACAAAAATAATAGTAAAGAAATGAAAAAGCCTTCCTCTTGCCCAAAGGGTTTTAAAATCCTATTTTTGCCCCTCCGTTCCTACTGAAAATTTGGCGGTGTAACGGCACAAATGGGAGGATATAGGAAGAACCGAGAAGGTAGATTAATAGAGGGGAGAGCCGGAGCTCTCAGGTCCTTGTTGCACCACTGTGGAGCCTTGCGTTGACTTACTTCGGTAAGCTTTTGAAGACTTTTATTGTGAGAAATGAGGTTCTAGATCTTAAGGCTTGATAGCTAAGAGGAAGAGAGAGAATGTTGGGAGTAGCACACACCTAACCTAGAGCTTTTGGATGAAAGGCTAAGGTTTTTGGAAGATTTTAAGGTTCTGGAATTTGCATGAGAATGGTGCACTAGAGGTGAGAGAGAAGGGATTCCTTAATCTCTTAATTGTAAATTTTTTCAAGCCTTTGTAAAGGGAGGGGTGCCTCTCTATTTATAGGAAAAAGAGAGGTTACGAGGGTGTTTAGAGGATAACTTGGATTAGCAATTAAGTAATCTAGCCATCTAAGGTTTCCTAGGATTTTTTAGAGCCTTGAAATATGTGAAGAGATGTTCCAATGGTGGATGATAGGGTGGGGCTTTAAACCACTTAGGGGATTATAAATAGATAGTGAATGGGTGCAACAGAACTAGCAAAACACACCCCAAAGGTCAAGATGGTCAACAAGTTAAACCTTCAATCTCAAATTTTAAGGTAAAAGCCTATAGATACTATTCATAATCCTAGCGCAATTACTAATTACCCCAAACATATGTACAGTAAAACAGTGTTGTATAGTAGTTTTGGGAAGTTGACAACCCGCGGGGGGACCCACACATGTGTGGCACAAATATTCGTTGTGCCAAGCCATTTCTGGGGAGAAATGGCTCGGCGCAAGTAATACTTGCGCCAAATCTCAAAGGGGAACTCCACATAATTACATTTTTGCACCTATGCTTTGGAACGCTATATCTTCTCGCACACAGCTTCAATTGGGGTGATTCTTAGCTTGTTGGAAAGCTGAGGACTTCTACTTTTCAATGATATATGATTCGATCATAGTAAAGGTCACAGCTGTCTCAGTGTACTACTCTTCATCTATTGCTCGAGAAAGTTAGGTTTAGGTGCGAAATGGTTTCTATACGTCAGGATGGGTTTCTAAGGGTTCGACAAGGTTCCTAAGGGATCTCGGGTGATTCCTAAGGGTTTGGAATGGTTCCTAAGGTTTCAAAAAGGTTTCTAAGAGTTCCATACATGCCATCAAAAGCTAGGAGATTCACCTCTCTCGAAATGTGTCTCGATCGGGCCATGGGCCAAATTTGGGTGTCTACAAAAGGGAGAATTGAAACCAAACTGGGAAGGCCCGTATGTCATAGCAGTGCAAAAATGTAATTATGTGGAGTTCCCCTTTGAGATTTACTTGCGCCAAATCTCAAAGGGGAACTCCACATAATTACATTTTTGCACCTATGCTTTGGAACGCGATATCTTCTCGCACACAGCTTCGATTGGGGTGATTCTTAGCTTGTTGGAAAGTTGAGGACTTCTACTTTTCAATGGTATATGATTTGATCATAGTAAAGGTCACAGCTAGTCTCGGTGTACTACTCTTCATCTATTGCTCGAGAAAGCTAGGTTTAGGTTCGGAATGGTTTCTATAAGTCAGGATGGGTTTCTAAGGGTTCGACAAGGTTCCTAAGGGATCTCGGGTGATTCCTAAGGGTTTGGAATGGTTCCTATGATTTCAAAAAGGTTTCTAAGAGTTCCATACATGCCATCAAAAGCTAGGAGATTCACCTCTCTCGAAATGTGTCTCGATCGGGCCTTGGGCCAAATTTGGGTGTCTACAAAAGGGAAAATTGAAACCAAACTGGGAAGGCCCGTATGTCATAGCAGCTGCATACCTGGAAAATACATACAAGTTGGTAAACCAGGACGGGGAAGAGCTCCCTAACCCCTAAAATGTCATGTACCTCAAGAAATACTACCCTTAACATTGTGATCATCATAGCTCATGGCCAGATACCTATATGTACCACCCCCGCAGTCATCAAGACTCATTCATTGGTTGTACACCTTCATTTCCTAGGATATCCTTGAAGGCTTCTAACCCACTGCCCACCTTCTTATTCGGGCAATCTGATCAAAAGGACTAGTGGAACACCTAACCTCTTTCAAAAGTATAAGTAACACCTGATTCTCACCCCTTTTCCCTGCCATTGGAGAAGATGTTAGAGCATAAAAAATAAAGATGTTAGGCTCAATCAAAGCTCATCATTCTTGAATCAGTAGATTGGTTTCAAAATATATATACATACAACATAATTGAGCGAGAGCAATACGACGGGTGAACAAGTCAATGAGCCCAGGGAAGCATAAGCAAATCGTGAGGACATTTATGATAATCTTACTAGGAAAGTATAAGCAACCTGTGAGGTCATCCCTGGTGTCCTAATACTACTAGATATCGTCGTAAGGTAGTGGGAGGAGGACAAACTCCTACTAACTATAAAATGAGGGACTTTGATGGTACCGAAACATGACGGAGAGCTCAATCATGGCACCCCATCCCCCTGAGAAAAAGACTGCTACTTATCTCTTTTCAAAATTATCAAATACAAACTAATCCTTGACATCATTGAGCCTTATCCCCTCTTTCACCCTTAATTTATATTTTCGGACAGTGAGTCAGAATCCTCCTAAGATATCTCCAGATATGAAATCGAAAACTCGTGAATGACGATTGATGCAACCACTTACCATCTACCGCTCACTCTCTACTACTGACTATGGGATAAGATGATTACTACCAAAGGTAGAACCCTAGTATACAACTGATATGGCTAAACGATCTCCCCCAATTCGGTGACAGTCTCAAGGAATTTCCTCGACACTAATTCATCAAAACGCATCTCGCTCCTCATAGACCCAAGTATTCACCAAAAAAAAAACGAAAAGAAAAAATTTGAAACGCTCCATTGCACCTTAACATTGGGGCAATTTTTTGGAAAAAGAGTCAGCTTGAGACTCCTCCGTGCTCAGGGATAGATGTAGAAAACTGAAGTCATCACCTCCGGGAGACCGCTGAAGATACCGCCCTACCTATTCCATCACACTCCTACACTGGGCATTTTTTTAGTTATAGATTTTTCTTTTAGTTATTTGCTTTCTCTGTTATATTATTTTCATTTCTTATAATGAAAAATAGTAGTATAAAAATAAGAAGAAAATAAAAATAAAAAATGATACAATAATCTATCTTTAATACTAGGCCTCAGCCTAAGACACCACCCCCCTTAACTATCAGCAAGGGGGAAAATAAAATTACTAATAATTTTATCTTCATGTGCAGATATAGAGCAACCCTCAACTATTACTGGGCCAACTCAAAGAGCATCCATGTCCCAGTAATAGGTAACGTTACCAAGAGCAAGCAGTCGGGGTATAAAAGGTCTAAACCAAATTTTTCTATAAATCAAAATTTACTTTACATCTGTCACTGGGGGCCTAGCCCCTGTATATGCAATGAACAAAAAGGAATACAACATGTGAACCCTACTCCCTACGCTGCCTCTGAGATGGCCGATCGCTAGCCCCAGTATCATCAACCCGTGGATCAGGAGTCTGAATCTCCGAAGTCTCCATCCAAGCCCCTGGAGTAGGTGGGCACTCCATGGGAAGGGAAGGTCTAGCAACCGAACCCCCCTTGCTCGCCTGACTGGCACTCTGTCTAGACTGTGAGTGCGAATGGCCCTCAGCAAGTAACTCTTGGATAATGGAGTCCTCATGAGCGTAGTCCCTGACACGCTCATGCGTCGTACAACGAGGCTGGTCAGCCCGAGAACCAATGCCCACCAACTCTGACTGGGCAAGACAACCGACTATCCCACGGACTTCTCGCTCACTCCTCGCCAGTCGGTACTGCAGCTGATCTATCGTAGCTTGCATCTCTGATCGCACTAATTGACGAGTAGCCTCTATTGCCTCGGTCTGAGTCCCCTATGCAATAAGCATGCCAACCAGCAGGTCCTCACGACTGTGCATATCTCTGAGAACCCGCCTTGCTCTCGGAGTGGCGCGCTCCTACACCACCTCTAGATGTGACTCCTCGAGCTTACGAGCCTGCAGGATCACACAAAGTTAAAAACCAAGTATACTCACAAAGGAGGGAAAAGTCGAAAAAGGAAATGAGAAACATACCAAATCTGCCCTCTCCCGAAGGAGATGCTCCACAGTTCCAGTGGTCACTGGATGGCAGGCGGCGGAGGAGGAGCCTCAGACATAGATTGCTGCAACACAAGACAGAAAGGAACACACAACAAATAATATTATGACTGAAGAATCAAAAATGAAATATAGCTACGCCAACTACAATATACCTGAGTAGGGATAGGAGTTGACTCCTGAGGGGGAGCCTTGGGAGCAGAGTCAGGGATGACCTGCATAAGAACCAAACCAGCCAACATATCAGATAAAACCAAATCAAGATAAATGAAAACGAACTAATACGCACGCATTATACCTAACTCTCTGGACGTAAAGAACCAGCTGTCGCCTCCCGCGTCTGGAAGTCCTCGACAACCTGACGCTGAAGATATACAACACATTATTAGCAAAATATGCTACGCAACACAAGACAAAACAACTTAGAAGATCGAAGAAACTCACCCAGTGCTCCAGCTCCGCCTGAAGCTGAGTAATCATGTGGTCCTCCCGACTTGAAGATGCAACCGAAGAAGGATCGAATGCTGGAGAAGACACCCCGGCGCCCGCTAAGTCCGACCTCTGCAAACAATCCTTAGAGCCTACCAAGGAGCAACTGGCATCGGTCACGAGAACTCTGGCGTAGCTCTTTCCTTTTCTTTCCTTCCACCAACGTTTGGCTCTTCCATCTCTTCCACCAATAGGGTGGCACTTCAGGTCAGATTAACATCATCAACCCTAGCACCACCCCGAATTCCCATTACCGCTCATTCTCAAAGCAAAAAAAAAAAGAAAAGAGAGAAAAAAAAGAGACAAAGATAATATATAAATAATTACAAACCTATTTAAGCATAATATCTAAAAGAAAATAATAATAAAAAAATGCCCCAAATTCAAAGTTACAAATAAAATCAAAATAAAACCCAAGCCCTTAGCCCCTATTTATAAACTATACCCCTTGCACCACAAAGTGACAAGTGTCTCATATCTAAAACACCCTTCATCTAATTAAATCCAAACTAGACACATACCCCCCTAAAAAAGACCATAATCCATGACAAACTTAGATTAACCAATTAACACGCAACACTTGCCCTTCAAGAAGCACAAATCCTACCGAAAGCAGATAAACCAATAGGATTGAAACATTTAACACCCATCTAAACTCTAGGAATTAAACTCACACCCCTTTTACGAGTGTCACCTCAAGTTAAACCTTAAATTAAAACAAACAAAACTCATATCTTAAACAAAACAAATGCCAAAAAAATCCTTAAAACTCCCTGAAATGAAACTCTAACCCACCTAGTCCACATGATAACCTCAAGGAAACCATAAACCCCCCAAAAACAAATCCTACATAAGCCAAAATCGTAAATAAAATAAATAGGTCAAAAAAAGATTCTAAATAAGCTAGGTAAATCCTAATAAATCCTAGATAAATCAAATAAAATTCTAGATAAATCCTAAATTTTAATAAAGCCATAAATGAAATAGAACTCTAATAAAGTTAAATAATAAAATTCTAATAAAACCCTAAATAAAATCAAACTTTAAATAATAAAGTGCTAATCCTAAATAGAATCAAATAAAATGCTAAACAAAGCAAAATGATCAAATGAAATGAAATTCCAATAAAAATCCTAAATAAAGTCAAATAAATAAATCAAATCAAATCCTAAACAAAGTCAAATAAAATTCTAAGAAAATAAATAAAATTCTAATAAAATAAGCAAGCCGAATAGAGCCCAAAATAAAATTAAATAGATGCCTAAATAGGTCTAATTAAATCTATGCTTAGAACAAGATAAACAATGAACAATAAAGATGAATAAAACAAATACAATGAACAAAACACCTCTTTATTTATTTAATAAAATTTTACATCTGTCACCAAAATCATACATCCTGAAAATGCAATCCAGAATGAGAACCTATAACCTAACCTACAACCTAGAACCTAACCTAGAACCCAAAATGGACACAAACCCAAAACTTGATGCACAGAGCATTCAATCAAAAGCAACAGAAAAGTGGGGAGAGGATTGGTTGGGGAATGCCCTTTCCATCCATTTGGAGGACTTCGCTCCAGCTATCTTCACCTCCTAACAATAATGAAGGATATATACCATCCCTCAATCCCAACACCCGCTAAACCATAGTTACACCTCCGTCCAAGGCCACTTCGGGACAAAGAACACGTTAAATGATGGAGATCGGAAGAAACGACATCGAAATTGTACAGTAGAAACACTCTAAACTCGTTCGCTCAGATAAAGAGAGAGAAGGAAGAAAAACAAAGAAAATTCGAATATATATAGGCACTTGCCTAATTAAGTGCTAGAAACATAGCGCGCAATCCGATCAAGCGTAGGAAGATCAGTGCGGAAACCAAATCACGCATGCCAGATTGGGAGTGTAATTAAACTACCATCTACCCTGAAAGACCTGACCAGTCGATCCCGTGCCGGAGAGTCCACGCGTAATCAAATTACACGCTTTTACGGTCGCGCGGAATTCGAAAAGTCATCCGCACGTTTTACACCTATGTCCAGGTGACGCTCCAATCACGCACATGGATCAAAGCACATAATAGGATTACACGCACATATGCAACTGCGCAATTGATCCCCTAAGCCTCTCTATCACGTGCACAATTGCCGGCCACGACACACACCTTGAGCAAAATGCACACCTCCGACGGAATAAACATGCGCCCTCAACAAAAACACTAACAAAACAAATAGACAACATGTCCTATCATAATAAAACACACACATAATCACCTTGATTGATAGCAAACCAATTAGGGGTGGAGACGTCTCCCCGTAGTCCCATCGTGACCAAGTCACCCTTTTAACTCATTGCGAATTCACATCCCACCCTGATCAAAATTATTCCCCGGAGTCTCATCGCATGGTTACGAGTACACATGACCACTTCGCAACATCTGCTACATGAAATAAACCAGCAAAATAAAACAAAATAAAGTAAAATCATCACTCACAGCCCCATCGCTAAATACAAAGTCCCATCGAAACACAAAGCAATAATTAACAGTGATAAAGTAACCAATCACTCTCCCTCATCCCTACGCTTATCCCATCACGATCTGGCCAGAGAGAGAATCCCATCACACATCCTCACAATATATTACGTCCCATCACGACAAGATGCACATATCCAACCCTATCCCAACACCTAAGCTCATTGGCCTAAATTAGACACTCCCTCATGTTCCATCACGATGCTAAAACCTTACCACGCAACCTTACATGCCACGTGACCGAAGGTAGGCTCGACCAATATCCCATCGCAAAAAAAAAATGATGAATGAGCCACCCAAAGATCCCATCATGTCACCAAGGCCAAAACCAAGTCCCGTCATGATCTCAAAACACCATTCGAACCGACTCCGACCCATCATACAACCAAGATTTGCCAAGAAGAAACATCATCATCATCCCATCACGATGTCAAAACAGCCAAGAATTGTCAGACCAACACCCCTTCACAATCATGTCCCGTCGCGATGCGACCATAATTTGATCTGGTCATATAACCCAAGAGCTGCCAAAGAAAGAAATAAACATAGCTTTCCTCATCACATAAACCCTAATGTCCCATCGCCGACTACAATTCCCTAAAATTTTATCGTAACCCGCTACGGCACATGACCAGAAGGGAAGGCTCATCTAATATCCCATTACAAAAAGCCGAACCTCCCTCTAAAACATCTCACCCCAACAATCATCACAACGAATCCTGAATATTCAATCATGCAGCAGTCACCAGGCTCCACTGCATCCTCAACACATGCTCGCTATAATAGAGGAGGAATAAATCCTCCACCGTCCCATAGCGCCAATAACCAGCGAGCCCCTGCCGTTACAGAAATCAGAAGAAGAGAGGAAACCCTCCGACATCCCATCGGACCCAACACATACCAAATCCCATCGTGAACATCTCATCAGGGGATACGGATGCCCCGCCACCCTAACAGCCATCAGACCCCACTACAACAATCAGTGGAAGGGGAGGAATAAACCCTCTAATGTCCCATCGCGTGACCCTACACAATATACTCGATAAAGGGGGGGCAACCCATGTCCCATTGCAAACCACACCCCTCCAAAATGTCCCATCATGACACTCCCATTGAAAGATGAAGCAGCTCAACAAGTCATCTTGACAATGCATAAACACCAGCAAGAAGGCTTTGAGTTCATACCAAAAAAAATTCACACAAAAGCCCAACAGCCTGAAGGAGACAAAGCCCAATGATACGAATGATGTGGGAGGTTGTGTGATTCCTCATACTTTCACGAAGAACTCAAGTCTCCTCAATGACTTCACCTTCAAATACTTTTGTCTCGTTGCGTCAGCTTACACGCCACACAAAGGTGACTCAAACCAGAAGGAGGAACCGCTCGTAATCCCGTCGCAACACAACCATGGGAACAATAACCAGCCAATCCCACCACAAGCAAAAAAAATCCCCCTAGAAATAAATCAGGTAAGTAAACACTACCTTTTACTTGATATTCCTTTTTAAATGTAGTTAGATAAGATTAAGCCAAACATTTTCCAAACCCGTCTCTCTCGACTCGCGAATCATTGTAGTCCTCCCATAAGAGACAATCATCAGTATTCGTTGAGAAGGTTAGACGGAGCCTCCAACATACCAACTGTCATGTTGACAACCACACAAGCGGTTGGGTCCACAAATCCCATTTTGGTGGATCTACTTAGCGACATCTCGGAAGCCATGTTTTTATGTAATTTTACCATTGAATTGATCTTAAGTTAAAATTCCAAATTTTCAAATATATATATATATATATATATATATATATATATATATACTTTCAAAAAGAAAACACAAAATAATAATAATAATAAATAAACCTCCCATCTATCAAAATTCACTCCTCATTACTCCAATCCGTTCTTTCCCCTAGGAAACCGAACACTAAGTATACTCAACTCTGAGAAATCACAAATGTCCACTGAAAAGCGACACCTGGCGCGCCATTGGTGTGAGCAATGATGCGCCCGGTCTGAAATGATTTGTGAAAGCCTTCGCCATTACATGATATTACATCTTATTATCTGGTCGCTTGACCTTGTTTCTGGGCACTCGTATGATGCCTCCCGGTACCTCGACTGCATCATTTTCCCACTTTTTGACTACCCCTTGCAACAAGTCGGGCCATTCGACGGGATGCCCCTTACACCTGCATATGAGGATATGATGATTCTCCTACCATTTGACTGACCCTTGTAGCAGGTTGTGACACGCGATAGGATGCCACTTGCGGATTAAGATACGCTGATTTCCCCCATTGATTGCTACTCGCAGCAGGTCACGATACACGACAGGATGCCCCCCTCGCATCCATGGCATGGAATACGCCTTTCGATAGCTACCACTGGGCCCCCGAATGTTCCATCTTAGCTTGCATTGATAGATAAGAATGCCAAACATTTCATATCAACATCCTCAGTTCACACTTGTGATTTCCCAAAAGAAACGAGAAGGCACCTCGAAAGAGGGGTGTCTACTTCTTTGACGCATCCTTACTCTGCAAGAACACACCGAAGAGGGGCATCTATAGACACCCTAATTTTGCCCTCTTAGAGTATATAAACCTGCTCGGCCAACCTTCAGCCTTGCCCTAATACAGGGTCCATATACTAAAACAATAGTTTATGGCTGAACACAGGCTAAAACAATAGTTATGTGGCTCAGACCCCACAACCCTGATACGAGGACTATATATTGAAATAAAAGTATATAGTCAAAGCACAAGCTGAAACAATAGCCCTGTGGTTCAGACCCGACCTAGACTGGGGAGAATCCCGAATTACGCACACTGTACACCGCGCATAATTCGATTGAGTGCCACACAGATGGGGCACAATTGGACCAATTTCGACCAGGACTCACCTTTCTCCGGAGCACCTCAAGAGCCGATTCTGCACCTAGGATAGGGCGTGCAATCAATTACGCGCTCCACTACCCCCGCGTAATTGGTTCAATTTGGACCTAGACTCTAATATTAAGCACCTTATATGTAGTACTTAATCAGATTGCACACACGAAGCAAGGTGCACAATTAGTTCTATTAGGACACCCGACTGAGCCAGTCAACCGGTCACTCACTTAATCCGTGATTGACTCAAAGTGTATTAAGCGCCTGAAACAAGGCGCGCAATTCAATTAAGCGATACAGATAGGACGTATAATTGTATTCCACCGACCAATTAAGCGCACCCCTTAGGGCGCGCAATTGGCGAAATACCTATAAATAGACCCCCTTACCCCGAATACAGGACACACAATTTGAGATATCCAACAATCGAGTTTTCGAGTTCCTTCCTTCCGAGTTCCTTCCTTCCGAGCTTAGGAATCTCGAGATACTCTCCGGCGCCTAGGTAATTTCTCAGCTCTAGTTTTTTTTAATTTCCTTTCTAGTTCTAGGTTCTAGTTATTAAGTTCTAGTTTTTAGCTTTTCATAGATCTTAGATTCTAATTTCTAGTCTTAGATTTTAGGTTTTAATTCTAGTTTCTAATTCTAGTTCTTAATCTCTTAGCTTCTAGAACTGAACCTTAGCTTTTAATCCTTAAATTTTTATTCTAGATTTTAGTTTTAAATTCTACTTCCTCCCTTAGTTCTTCTCTTCTAGTTTATATTCTCGCAATTTTTCAGATCTTCAATTTTAACTCACACCTTTTAAATTCAAATCCGTAATTTTGTCATCTCTGGTTCCAGATCTTAATTTCTAGAACCAGGTCTTAGTTTAAGTCCTTAAGTTTGTGATCCTGGTTCTTAAATCTCTAGAACCAGTTCTTAGTTTTTAATCATTGTAGATCGTAGAGTTATAATCTTAATCTTAAAAATCCTTCAATCTTAAACTCCAAAATCTTAATTTTTCAAAAAATCAAATTTTCAAATGACCCTTAGCCAACCGATTTGCCCAAGGGAGCTTACAGAGGGTACCCGAGAATGGGGCCGATCCTCCTTAGCCTAGCGGGCCCAAACCTCTTTTTTTAGATTCCTAGTAGAAGTAGGAAACCTAAAATAATTAAAGCTTCTAGTATAAATAGAATATCTAGAATAATTAGACTTTTAATAGGCTTAGGAAATCTAAGTTAATTAGATTTTTAATAGAATTAGGACACTTGAATTAGTTAAAATTATAATAAAATTAGATTACCTAAATTAATTAGAAGCCTAATAGAGTTAGGATACTTAAATTAGTTAGAATTCTAATAAAGATAGAATACTTAAATCAATTAGAGTTCCAATAGCGTTAGAGTACTTAAATTAGTTAAAATTCTAATAAAATTAGAATACTTAAATTAACTAGAGTTCTAATAAGAGTAGGATACCTAAATTAATTAGAGTTCTGATACAGTTAGGATACTCGAGTTAACCAGGATACTTAGATTAATTAGACTCTTAATAGAGTCAAGAGACTAATATTAATTAAACTTTTAATAAGATTAGGACTCTTTGGATAGTTAGACTCCTAGTAGGATTGGGAGATTAGTTCAATTAAACTTTTAAAATAATTAAAACTTTTAGAATAATTGGACTCTCGGTAGGATTAGGAAAACAAGAGTAATCAGACTTAGAGCAGGATTAGGAAAATAAACTAAACATTCAAGTGACCTAGTGCTGTTGACATCGACAGGCCGAAGATTCAGTAAATAAGTCGAGCCCACACCCCAGAAAGGCATGATTAGTGACGTGTTGCAGCGTCGATAAATATCTGCAGCTGACGATCGTAACGAACTAGGTATTTTCTTCTTAAAATTTACCTTCTTGTTTTTTTACTTCTTTCCACTTACCATCAGTCGCCTTGTGTAAAAGTCCACATAGACCACTTTGGGCCACCCTTTCCAAGGACCGAAAGGAACCTAGAAAAAGCGCGTACCAACAATAGCGCCCAAGATGAGTTTTCGCCATGCTCGTTGTCGCCGTCTTTTTTTCCTGTAGCTCCCTTTCGAATTTTTGCCATGTCCATGGGTACGCATTTTTACCCCAGGTGCCTTTTCAGGTTTTCACCTGGTTCACACAAGCTCGGTCTTTTTACCCATAGCGCCCCTTTCGGGTTTCCATCATGTCCATTTTGCTTTGAGCTTGTATATATATATATATATTTTTTTTTCTTTTTATTTCCTTTCAAGAGACCATGACATGGACATCGATTCCTTCATAGCCAGCTGGATGGAGTTCTTTGTTGCCCTCCAGCTTAGATCGTACTGACTTAACGGATATTATGACTGCTCGTAGCCCTCAAAGAGGGCGTTCTCTAGGGATGAATCGTGCCACGGGTTGAAAGGGATAGGTTAGAAATTTTGAAGGTATTATCGGGTAAAAAGGTTTCCTTGATTGGATTCCAGCTACCGTAATACATTTCTTCCTTGGGGGATTTTTACTGTACATACCCCACTTTTTTCTTTTCTAATTTTTTTATCTTTTTTCTTTTCAGACATTTTTTTTTTGGGATTCTGCTTTTCTAATTATTTTAGATTTTGATGGTAAATCTTTTTTTTTTTTTTTTGGTATTTACACTTTTTCTTTGTTCTATTTCTGGGGAGGGGTTTATGAAAGAAAGGCCATTGGCTCAAATTTGATAGCAAAGGATATGAGCATTCAGGGACACCTTTTGGCTACTTGACTTTGAAATGATGGCCTCTTTTAAGGGGCCCTTAAGTAGTCACATATCCATCTTATCAATACTTATCTTGCCACGGGAGACTAGGAGTAGAATTGTCGCACATATCCAACGTTGATAGGCTCGGGAAAATATTCTCCGTCCATAGTGGCGAGGTAGAGCGCGTATCTCAGTAGTACCTCTTGAATGACGTATGGCCCTTCCCAATTGGATATGAATTTCCCTCGAGGATCCGCGTGGAGAGAGGAGAAAATTTTCTTGAGTGGTGTGTCACCCACCTTTAAATCTTGAATGTGCACACGTTTGTTGTAAGCGCGCGCGATCCTCCTCTGATAGGCCTGGGTGTGACACAAGGCTAGGAGCCTCTTTTCATCGATCAGGTTTAGTTGTCCGAAATGAGATCTCTCCCTCTCGGCTTCTGGTAGATTGGACTCAATGAGGATACGGAGTGGAGGCACTTCAACCTCAACTGGTAGCATAACCTCGATTCCGTACATAAGGGAGAATGGTGTTGCCTCTATAGCGGTACGGATCGACATTCAGTAGCCATAGAGCAAAAGGTAACATTTCACTCTAATCTTGATGTGTGCTGACCATTTTCTCAAGGATTTAGACCACTGTTTTGTTGGAAGCTTTGACGACCCCATTAGTTTGTGGCCGATATGGTGACGAGCGATGTTGTTTGATCCTGTGCTGCTCAGATAAGGCCTTGATGTGCTTGCTCATAAAGTTGGTGCTATTATTTGTGATAATGTCCTTGGGCATGTCAAATCAACAAACGATGTTGTTCTTAATAAACTTCTCGACATGGTTGGCTGTGATATTTGCATAGGTTGCTGCCTCTACCCATTTCGTGAAGTACTCAATGGCGACGAGGATGAACTACTGTTCGTTAGAAGCTTTCGAATTGACCTTTCCGATGACGTCAAGGCCCCATGTGGCAAATGGCCTTGGGATTGTCATGCTATGTAGATCTATGGCTGGAGCATATATCAAACTAGAGTTTTCTTGACATTTGTAGAACTTTTGAATGTGCTTACAACAATCAGTTTTCATGGTGGTCCAGAAATGCCCCTACTGTAGGATCTTCTTGGCGTGCATGTGCCCATTAACGTGGGACCCGCATACTCCTTCGTGGATCTCTTTCATAATGTTGGCTGTCTCACTTTTAGTTAGGCATCTAAGCATAATATTATTATATGATCACTTATAGAGGCACTCGCCCCAAATGACGTAATTCGCCGCTAAACGTTGAATGTTCTGCCTGTCCGTCTTGGACATACTTTTGAAGAAAACTCAAGTTTTGAGAAAATTCTTGATATCTGAGAATCATGGTGGCTCATTATCCAACTTTATGGATCCCTCGATCTGGAGGCAAAGGGCTGACTCATTTCTTTGTTCGATCATCATCGATTTCAATTCGACATCATAGGAAATTTCTACCATTGATGCCAAGGTGGCCATGTAGACTGTAACAGCTGACAAAACTGTGCTTCACTCTATATGTCACACTATATATGTCACACAATATTTGAAATCTTTCTAAGCATAAAAGGGATTGTCACACAGTTTGATAATGATACATCGTCATGTTCGGCACCCTTATGTGTCAACCCTTTGACCCAAAACCCATCAGTGCATATAAAGCATGTGCCTTGCCTCGACAAGCAAAATAAGTTGCCTCGGCAACTGAGGCAAGCAAAATAAGTTGCCTCAGCAACTCAAGCAAGCAAAATACGTTGCCTCAAAAACTGAGACTTATAATATATAATAATAATGCATGTACGACTTATAGGTATTAGAAAATACACATGTAAACTATTTTGTCAGCTAATATCTATAAGTTAGGTGTAGTAGCTTTACACTACAGCAAAACCAAACCTTATAAGGCTTATATATAGATACACCATGTATTAGCCTTGTAGAAGAATTAAGCCTATTTTGGCTTATCTACTTATATAGCATGCCAGTGTGTGTGCACAATAAGGGATTCCAGCCCTAACAGCTAATAAGCTGTTTTGTTTCGCATCTTACCTCCACGAGTGCATGAGTCATTGTTAGACTTCGTGCACGCAAAGTGGAGGTAAACCACTACAAAAACTCGACACAACACCTTCTTCATACTTCCGTTTCAAGTTTTGAAGCAAACAGACCCTGCACATGCAATAAACAACATCCATTAAAGGAAAAAAACAAAACATAAAAATTCCCTTAGCTCAAACCCTCTTCCATTTCCCACCTCTTCAAACCATTGAATCCGAACCTTGGTTTTGGAAACATAAATCACCATGTGACCTGCAATTCGAGTAAAATAATTGTAAAGGCAATCGTTGTCGCGAAGTTCTTGCAAACCAAGTTCTTACGAGCTCCGACACAGACACACGCTCGACGTCATCTCACCGTCACCATGAGTCCTCTAAAAGGTATCTCGTAAAAGATCCGATTCCTAGACTAGGTTCATTTCATTGGTTCTTTTAGAATTAATATAACTCTATGGCATCGATTCCCTGAGAAAGAATCGGCAGCACAAAGAAGAACAGTTTGCAAAGGGTTTCAGAGTCCATATTTCTAATAGAAATACACCGAAACTTCTGCCTTAATTTAATAAGAAAACTCGATTCCCTATGCAAAATATACAAGAAATATATTATATTTTTATAAATATAAAAGACCTAGCCAACCACATGAGTCAAAATAACTAGAGAAGACCAAGAAATACCCCAGCAAGCTTGTGTCACAGGCTTGCCGCGACAACCTCATATGGTTGCCACGGCAAGGTGCTCAGCTGGAGGGCTTGCCGCGGTAACCCTATGCTTTAACCACTGTTCGGTATTTTGGTTATAACATTTGACCGCGAACTCCGATTGACATGATTCTTGATGCGTTGGAAAGGGGACAACGAGCCCTATAACGTTTATGAATTAATAAATTCATGAATCTAACTTTTAATGGGTTAAAAGTTAGTGACAAGTTGAGGTAAGCTGATGCAAGCTGAGAGACTTGCCTCGGCAAGAGGCAAGCTAAGAAGCTTGCCGAGGCAACCCTGTGTTTAGCTTGTGCAGTTGCCTGATTATGTCTTTGGTCTGGGTTTACGTGTAGTGTATTAACTCTTACGATTAGTGCCCATATATGATACAGATCTAATGTATAAGGTGACCCAGTAACCCATTTAAAAATACTAAAGTTATGACTATTAAATTATAGGAGCTTGGTGCACATGATGAGCACGTACCGAGGAATAAAGTTTGAATGCATGCATGCATATGTAACAAGAAACGTGTAAGCTAAGGTAGGGAATTTTACCTTTTACCTTGCTACCTTATAGTTAGTTTCTTCTTCGCATCTTGGATCGTACATGATTATATATACTTATTTTTGTTTAAGAAAATGTTAAATTCGACATATTGATATACATGTGAGGCTATACGTCTGATGTTTTGCTGTAAGGATGCTAGTAAGTTTAATATATGCGTCTGCTGTGATTGCATGCTTATGATCAGATCAGCTCGGGTATGCTAGTTCAATTAAATTTGATGCATGCTTATGATTATTAGAGCAGCTTGATGTATGAGCGTCTGCTAATTCAGTTTTAAAGATGATATATGATTATGAGCATATCAGTTCAATAAGATAAGCTCGACATATGTTATTATATTAGAAATATTGTCAAACCAATTTAGATAACTTGATATAGATCAACAGATGAATGTGTATGTATGATGATACTAGATGAGTTTAGAGGAAGTATAATGTATGCACATGCTAGTTTTCGATGTATGACTATGACTGATGGTGTTAGATCAATTTAGAGAGCTTCAGACTTGATGTATGTTTTGCATGATTATGATACTAGTTCAGCTTGGATACATGATTATCAATGATTATGCTAGTTGCAGTTATATATGATCATGTGAGTTTAGTTATTCAAATCAGTTTTGCTATACGATATCTGTTCATGATGTGCTTGCATACATGTTATCATGCATTGTTCATGTCCTGTTATCCTTGATGTCATATACACATTTTTGTTTCATCTTGAATCAAGTGATCTCGCTAACTCGGGAGCTTGGCAAGTGATCCCGCTAACTCGAGAGCTTGACTCGTCTTGTATCAAGTGACCTTGCTAACTTAGCTCAGGGGCTTGACTCGTCTTATACCAAGTGACATTGCTAACATAGCTCAGGGGCTTGACTCGTCTTGTATTAAGTGACCTTATTAACATAGCTCAGGGACTTGACTTCTTGGTCCGAGAGACCCCTCAGGGGCTAGACATTGGATCTCAAAAGCTTGATTCTTTGTTCAGCTTGATGTCTTATTTCAGCAGGATTCCTTGTCTGCATGATTCCTTATATTTGTTCCATATGAAACATGATTCCTCATATATGTTCAACATGAATTTGTCAGCATGATCACTATTTTGTATGATTTAATTCTTGTATAGATTCGCATGATATAGTGTTTGTTTATGCTAGATGCTACATGTTTGCCATATGTTACTATATTAGATAGGATATAACATGCCTCTGTTGAAATTTATGCATCTAAACGTAAATTGGAAATCTAACATATAAAGTAGCACTTTAAATTTCCCTGCTGAGCTTCGATGATAGCTCATCCTAAGACTTCATGTCTTAGCTATAGATTTTGCTCAAGGAGGAAAATCGGAAGAGGAGGAGGACGAGGACGAGGAGGAAGATTTTGCTGAAGACTTCTTTCCTAAATAGGTTTGAGAGAGAGAGAGAGAGTTTTATTTTCAAACATGTATAACAGCAGTAGTATATTTGAGATATTCAGTACTTCATGTATAGGTTTTCTTTCTATTGTTTAGATGACGGGTAGCCGTTACCGGTGGAAAGCTATAAATAGCTTTTGTTTCTATTTTATTATTTATTTTCCTGCTTTAGACAGGAAATGAATATTAGATAGATGCCATATGGTCTCGTTAGTAGAGTTAATCTTACGCTTTCACAATTATAACACTTTGTACACGCTGCACTTGTATGAAAAGGATCATGTTAGGTGATCCGACAATGCGACCTTTCCTATATATGGAAATGGGAAAAGATGGGTTGTCACATAGACACCCTAATTTTTCCCTCTTGGAGTATACAATCCTGTTCGGTCAACCTTTGACCTTACCCATGATCTCAAGAAAAGGACTAACCTTTTCCAAAGACCTTAAAACCCTAAATACGGGGACCATATACTGAAGCAAGTGTATGGCTAATTCCCGGGCTAAAACGATAGCCTTGTGACTCAAACCCGGTCTAGTCCCGGGAAGACATCGAATTTTGCCCTCTGAGAGGCATGCAATTTGATTGCATTAATGGATATATGCACAAAATTGGTCCCACTTGGACCAAGTTCGTTCTTCCTGTGGACCGCCTTTTGACCTGATTACGTGCCCTACATAAGCCACCCAATCCAATTACACGCCCAACCACTGACATGTAATGGGTCCCACTTGGACCCGACTTCCACCTCCCACAGACCGCGACAAGACCCCGATTACACACCTCTCACAGGGCATGCAATCGATTACATGCTCCACCACCAGCACAAAATTGGTCCCGGTCTCTAAATCCTTAGATTGTCCAAACTCCAAAATCAAACGCACACGAGCAAGCGCTTAATTGGATTGCACATTATGAACTGGACGCGCAATTAGTTCCAAGTGAGTTGGAACTAGGATACCCGGCTGAGCTAGTTAGTCGGTCACTCACTGAGTTCGCGACCGCCTCAAACTAGATTAAGCGCCCCAGACAGGGCGCGCAATCCAATTACACACGCTGGATAGGGCGCGCAATTGAATCTGACCGACCAATTATACACCTGCCCAAGGTTTCAGAATTAACTCGACACCTATAAAAGGACCCCCTTAACTCGGTCAACAACACCAATTTTGATAGCAGTCTCTCTCCTTTCTAGTTTAAGCCTTCCTAGGAGTTTCGAAGTTCTCTCTATAGCAGGGAGGAAGAAGCGCTCAGCTTCAAGTAATCATTTAGGTTCTAGTCTCTAGTTTTTAATTTCTAGTTTCTAGTTCTTAATTTTTAGGTTCTAATTCTTAGCTTCTAGGTTCTAATTCTTAATTCAGATTTTAGTTCTTAATTTTCGTCCTAATCCCTAATTTTTATTCTAGTTCTTACTTCTGATTCTAGTTCTTAGTTCTAGCTCTTAATTCTTAAGTTCTAGATCTCAGTTCCTAGTTTATGATCCCTAATCCTTAAAATCTCAAATTCTCAGTTTTTAATCCTTAGGCCTTTAATCATTAATCCAAACTCAGTCCTTTAAAAGTTATTCTTAGCCATAAAAATAATTTACTATTCTATTCTTCTTTCCCTCAAGCTTCTCTCTTTGAGAAAATTCGAAGTTCTCTCTGGGCTTCCCAAAACGGATCGAGCTACCTTCTAGACTTGTAGAATCATAGACTCTTCTCTGGCAGTCCCAAGTAGTCAAGCTAGTGCCACTAGCCTATTAGTTTTGACTCTCGAAGTAGTATTAAAGGAGGATTCACCTAGCTTAGAGGCAAATAAGTCTTCCCAACCTTTCCCAATTTTCAATCCCGTCACTTTTATGTTTGGCTAATTTTTAAATATAAAAAAAATTTATAATGATGTAAAATTGGTCATATTTGAAAGTTTATCAAAGTAGCTCTCCAACGAGCCAAAAAATGCGCAATTCCGACAAATATTGAAGAAGTTATGATCAGTTTTCGAAAGCTGCACAAAAAGTGACAAATTTCAAGACTCCTAATCGAATTAATATTAGTCTCTTTTATTATTTCATAAGATTTGTTTCTTTTATTAGAAATACGATTAGTTTCCTTATTTCATTAAGAATTTATTAGGAATTAGAGTTAAACTAGGAATAAGAATTTGAATATTTCCTTTATTTGAATTAGGAATTAGAGTTACACTAGGATTTCTAGTAAAAGCCTATAAATAGACCCTTACCCCCTAGCAACTCTACACAATTCTCTCTTGTGAGCTCCTTCCTGTTAGAAAATTCTAGTTCTTCATTTTACTTCTAAATTTTAGTTCTAGTTCTAAGTTCTAATTCTTTTTCTAGTTTTAGTTCTTAATTTCTAGTTCTTAGTTGTTAGGTTCTAGTTCGAGTTCTTAATTTCATTTCTATTTCTTAATTCTCCTTCTAATTCTTAATGCTAGTCCAAATTCTTCGTTCTTGTGACGGCCCGAGATTTCCTAACCCAAAATCCAAGCCGTCGGATCTCTCAATCTGATCTAAATATAACAGCTCAATTCCCCAAAGTTAAAAGGTTGGGAGAATTGCAATTAATATAATGGTAAGAATGCATGTACTCAAAAATCAAAGTACGCAAGCAAATGGCAAAGCGGAAAGCAGGCTAGCTAATACTAACGATTCACTCGGCATCAAGCTTAACTATTCACACAAGGTTTACAAAATAACTAACCATGCACATGACCCATCATCACACAAAATGACCATCAATCGGTGAAGGTCGTTCTTCACCTAAACAGTGGAATCACACATATACACATTGTATTCTTAAATCCAAGCAATTTACCTTACAAAAACCCAAAATCTCCCACTCTCACACTACCCTCAACTAAGGAAAATGCTCCTCTAGCAAATCCTCCTCGTCTTCAGGAGTGTAATCAGGATCCTTCTCCTGCTCCGAATCGTGCACGGGTCAGCTCCTACAACTGTGACATATAGTTGAGGGATGAGCTTCATCCAAGCTCAGTAGGGACATAAACAATGCAAAATGATATACTATCATTCTAACTCATGGCATAGATACATATAGAAATAATGTGGTAATTTAATATGATATCAAAAGCATGCGAGCATAAGTAAGTACTTGAAAACGTGCGTTCATAAACATGCCATGTCATGATGCAAGGAAGCGTATGAATTCATATAAAAAATCGAAGCAAGGAATAAAACTGACTTTTATATCAAGTGGAGGTGGCGAGTTTGTACAAGACGAGTATACAGGATCACGGAATCGAGCATAGCATAACATATCGAGTAATTGAGTCACATAACATTAGTGTGAGTATCCCATAGCGGGAATAGAGCAGTCTGTAGCGAACACTGGGTTAAATCCCCGGGGACTCCACCTGTCCCTTGGAGATTCCACTCCACTCAGAACTAATCATGAGAATAAGAATAGATTTATGGCAAATGCATCCCGTAACGAGAACTGAGCAGTCCGTAGTGGACACAAGGTTAATACCCCAGTGACTCCACCCCTCCCATGGAGGCTCCATTCCTCAGTTGTACACAATCTCACACATGGTATATACACGTGAACATTAACTGATGAGAGTTGGTTCTTACCCATAACACGTTCACACGAATACAAATGGACATGTATCTTAACACAAAACATATCTAGATTTCTCAATGGATCAGTGCAAGCAAGAGGTCAAGTAAATCATGCAATATCATGTGCGAAGACAATCATAAATCATATGCATAGCTTTCATTTATCAGGTATGTGATGAAAATAGAGAAATCAAATACGAGTAAGTCAGTTATATTATCCCATGATTCAAGTCAAGCATATAACTTTGCATTCGAAATTTCCCTACCTCATGTCAAGTCGAGCACACAAGTAGATTCTACAAGTTCAATTCAAGACATTTTCCCGTGCTTTTCTTCTATTTCACAAGGCCACACACATGTCTTAGTTATTGGTACTTAATATGTTCACACGCTAATGGTTCACAAGCACACAAGTCAAATCAATCATAAAACAGAGTTTCCCGCTCGAGCGTGGCACATTCCCGCTTGAGTGATTCCTAGTGCACCTATACTCACACTCGAGCGGTTTTGACTCAAGCCGATTTAGCCTAGGAATCCTGCTCGAGCGTAGGCTTCAGGTGATTTCCCACTCGAGCGGTTCCAATCACGCTCAAGCATATTCTAGTACAAACCCTCATTTCACACTCGAGTTGTTTTGACCCAAGCCGAATTGGCCTACAATTCCCGCTCGAGCGTAGGCTTCAGGTGATTTTACGCTTGAGTGACTTCGATCATGCTCGAGCGGTTTTTCCAACACAATCCTTCATATCACACTCGTGTGGAAATGACCCGAGCAGAATTAGTTTATAATTCCCACTCGAGCGTAGGGTTTCAGGTGATTTTCGGCTCGAGCGGTTCTAAATCACGCTCGAGCATACTTCTCAAAATTGTCATCATTTGCAGATGCTACATCTGCACGAGCTTGCCTTTATGGCCTCTCCAGTCGACTTAACAACACCTCAATTATGTCCTATGTAGGTCATCACTCACTTATGAGATCCTCCCTTTAAAATACATCAAAACACGCACCATAATTTCACGCATTTACTAATTTTACAACACACTATTTATCCCAAAATTTTGAAGCACATGCAAGGGTTCCAACGATCAAATCAAGAGGCATTCCTCCTCACTGTTCTCACGCATTTTGATCCATGGAATCGCTGCATGCAGTTTCGATTATCGACAATTGAAAGGGAGACTTGGATTCTAAAATGAATCGCATGCGTTACGAGGGTTACCTCTATTAGTTTCTACACATGCGGAGATCTTCTATGCATCAAATTAACACCGCCAAAGCGCCATACCTACGATTGTTTAATGCTCATCGCCTTGGTCGAAGGAACCACATAATTTGGGGTGCTCAAATGCTATAGAGATCGATTCCCATATGAAGTGACGAGGGTTTCCAAAGGGATCTAGGGGTTGGGTTTACAAGAACCAGACAAGGAGAAGGCTCTGGCTTCTCTTTCTCTCTTGCTTCTCCTTGAGCTGCAGCTGCTGACTCCTCACAATGCAATGATTTGCATGGATAATTGAGGATGTGGCAAAATAGAGAGTGCTTTAGATTTGGTGCATAGCTCCTATACACAAGACTATATATATACATCCATCTCTGAGTTCTTTCAAAATGGGTCTAAGTGGCCCAGTTCTAATGGCCTTGACTCATCAGATTTCTAGGCGGGTTTCAATGGAATATGGATCTAATGGGTCTAAAGTGACTAGTCTCCACTAGCATTTTCTTTCCAAGTGGCCCGAAGGAACCTTAATTCCTAATTAGACCCAAGATGGGTTTGGTTTCCAAAAAGGGGTCCGTGGGTCTGGGTCCACATCTATCTCAATTAACCCAATCCACCGATGGCTTTAAATGGACTGTCCTCCTACGGGTCTCTAGCAGTAAATTTTATAAGTGGATTTCCCTAGCTAAAGGTCCAGTGGTTCTTATCCTGCCACGTGTTTTGTTTACACGTGCCTGACTTTACAGGGTGTCACATCCTCCCCCCCTTATGGAAATTTTTGTCCTAAAAAAATGGAGAGAGTGGTCGGGGATGGAAAGTACATCGGCAATTGAGTTCATCAACAATTGAGTGACGTATATGAGAGAAAACTAACATGATTGAATTGTTTATGGGTCAACATCTATACATAGTAATTAATGAGCGGGATTTCTAGAGGTATACCACCCCAAAATTTACAAGTTGGGGTTCACATGTTACTGATTTTAATTGCTACCCTACCATCACACTATGAATGGTTTAACTAAGTGTAATGCATCTAATTCAATACCCTCGATATGTACAAGTTATACAACTAAGCTAAAATACACAGAATAATCGAATGGTGATTTCCTATCCTTACAGTTATGAAAAATAGAATTTATAGGGGCGGTAAGTCGAGTTGCAACTATTTGTTACCTAGCATTATCTAACCCTTTATAAACATGTTTTTTATTTGAGGATTACTAAGCTCAACAGGGTAGATGCTAAGACAATTGATTTCTATTACTAAATTGAAGTTTGAATTGTATTTATTATTTAGTAGCTAAGATTGTGATGATGGTGTAGGCTATATATGGTTAAGAAACGAGCATACAGATTATTGACTCAAAACGCAATTATCCTCTTCTAATTAATTAACATGCGAAGGTTCAAAGAGCTCACCTGGCTGTTTCGCGGCTTGCTCCTCGCTATGCCTCACTTCGAATGAAGATGGGCCAATGCCTGATGTGGAAGCTCCCTGAGTAAACTTCGAGGTATACTCTGATGTGTAAGCCTTAATTAACATGCGAAGGTTCAAAGTGCTCACCTAGCTGTTCCGCGGCATGCTCCTCGCTATGTCTCACTCTGGATGCAGATGGGCCAACGCTCGATGTGGAGGCTCCCTGAGAAACTTCAAGGTATACTCTGATGTGTACAACCTCGCGTGAGCCAAGAAGGGTGTGGTGGCTGTTGGGTAAGCCTTCTCCAATAAGCGTGTGAGGATTTCCTCATGGTAGTCAAGCCGCTGGTGGAGCATGTGGTTGTCACCGCGTAAGATGGACATTTGGTGGTTGAACTTAGAAAGTGTAAGGACGTCTCCTTGAGGTTCCTAGGGTGGTTGGATCAGGGGTCTACTGAGTGACCTTGGCTACGAGTTTTGGTTGTTCCAGTCCTTGCTAGGCACCCTCTTGTAGCTGTCGGAGGTGCCAGTTTTTAGCACTGAATCGCAAGGTTTTTAAGGTCCTTCCCCAATCACGCATTATCCATTGACGGACATTGTCAATACGTCTCTCCTTATAGACCAACACTTGGTAGGGTTCATCATTCTCGGTGACTTCGTGGTTTTCTAATAATCGGGAAATGAGACAGGCATATGGCATGTAATGTATCGGCTTGGGAGCGGTGCTGAGTAAGTGATTGTGGGTATATATCATGCCATCAAAGACTAGTTTAGGTGCATTTAACCATCGACCACAATGTGCAGCGTATAGGGTTTGTAAAAGGGGTGCTCTCTGTTCTTGTTCGTGCAGGAGAGGGTAAAGGTTCTTCCTAAATACATCATCTAATGGCCACATCTCAGGCAGCAATTGGGCTCGACGAATAGCGCCATTGACCACCAGACCGTCATCGACCATTTTCACAACAATGCGATGGATAGGTATGTCTTTGTGGTGTGGAGGCAACAGGCCTTGGTTGTCATAAAATATCATGCTGCATTCCATGGTTTTAGCGGCGTCGCTGACATCAATGTGAAAGGTATGGCCATCAATCTCGGTGGTGAATTTTTCTGATCTATTCGTCAACTCCGAGTTTCATGTTCTGGTAAAATAATCGGACAAGTCATGGGTAATAATGTGTGTGAAAAGGTTGAAGCAAAACCTCTAGTTTTGCTTATTGTATGTAATCAATCACCCACGAGGTAGTATCATCACGCATGAACATATCATGACTAAAAGACCATTCGGACTCTAATGTCTTGTTGTTCCACCATGCGGCGGGTTGTTCTAGAGTTGGTTTCAAGATTGGTTCGGAGATACTCCTCGATCGTCTCAAAGATTGCGATTTCAGAGTTGACGACCCAAATGGTTTTGACACAGTTTACTTCCTTGAAGCCACGACGTAATGAAAAAAATAAGAAAAATTCAATATTTCAAAAGAAATACAGGTTTATAGGGTTTTACCGTGCAAAAGGAAGGTGTGCACGAGATGAAGGGCCTAAATCCAGAGGAATCTTGCACGAGCGCGAAGAAATGGCATCCCTTGTAGAAGATTAGGGCTTCTTCTTGTGGAGGAAGTATGAAAAAGAGCTTGGAAGTGTTTTGAAAGCTCGCGGGAATGAACATAAGGGTTTTCGCCCTATTTATAATTCCGATGGCCGCTCGAGTGGTCTCGAAGCACGCTCGAGCGTGTTTTAAGTGGACGCTCGAGCAGGATTTTCATGCTTGAGTGGACCAGTCTCAGGTGTGGCTCTTTTGAATTCCCACCCTCCTTGCATATTGTACATTGCCATCAAGTATTTGTGCTCATATTAAACAAGGTTGTATCCATTAAAAAAGAATTTGGTCAGTTTAAGGTATGTAGGTACATTTGTTACACATATAGGTTTTCGTAGCCAAAACTTGTCTTGATGTATTACATTAATTTTCAAAACTTAATAACTTTAGACAAATATATTCAGATATTTGTCTCAAATTTCAGCCTCTCGTTCCCATGTTGCTTCCGCGGTGGAATGATTGCGCCACTGAACTAGAACAAGCGGAATACTCTTGGCACTTGAAATTTTTTCTTTGCGATCCAATACCCTCACCGGTTCCTCTATTAGTGTCAAGTCTTCATGAACCTCAATAGGTTGGTAGTCTAGCACGTGCAACGTGTCCCTCACGTATTTCCTTAACATAGAGACGTGGAACACGTTGTGGTGCTTGACAGCTGTGGTGGTAGGGCGACGTGATAGGCTACCTCACCAACACGTCCTAAGACTTCAAAAGGGCCAATGTACCTGGGGCTAAGCTTTCCTCTTTTGCCAAATTGCATCACGCCCTTGGTCGGTGAGATCTTTATAAATACGTAATCCCCCACCTGAAATTCAAATGACTATTAGTGTCATACCGACTTGGTTGATATACAAAACAGTCTTGAGCACAACGACTACCTAAAATTCCACGTGTGTTCTCCTAAGGTCCGCATAACTCTTCTTACGGCTTTGGGAAACTTTGAGATGTTAGAGAATAGGTCGAACCATTGCATTGGTACTCTCGATGAGTTCTGGATCTAGTAAAACACCCTCTCCAACCTCTTCCCAATTGAGTGGAGATTTACATCGACGGCCGTAGAGTGCTTCAAAAGGAGCCATCCCGATGCTTGCTTGATAATTGTTATTGTACGCGAATTCGATCAAGGGAAAGTGCTTGTCCCATGATCCTTGAAAGTCCAACAGACAGGCCATGAGCATATCTTCGATCACCTGATTCACCCTTTCGATTTGTCCATCAATCTGCAGGTGAAAAGTTAAGCTGAATTCTAGTTTGAAACCCATTCCCTCTTGAAAGCGCTACCAAAATTGGGATGTGTAGAGTGGGTCTCGGTCTGAAACGATGCTTGAAGGTATGCCATGTAGCCTCCAAATTTCCTTCAGATATAGTTCAACAAGTTTTCTTGTAGTGTAACGTGTGTTGTATGGAAGGAAGTGTGCTGACTTGGTTAGTCAGTCAATAACCACCCAAATGGCGTTATGCCCCTTTTGAGTTCTCGGCAACCCAAGTATGAAGTCCATCGAAATATTATCCCATTTCCATTTGAGAACTGGAAGGGGTGTAATAAACCAACAGGGTGTCTATGGTCAACCTTGACCTGGTGACAGACTAAGCAATTCGCTACATGCTCAGCAACATCTCTCTTCATTCCCTTCCACCAAAAGTTCCTCTTCAAGTCATGGTACATTTTAGTGCTTCCCGGGTGTATAGCTTATACAGATCTATGGGCTTCGTCCAAAATCTCCTGCCGTAATTCACTATCAAACGACACACACACTTGACCTCCAAACAATAAGGAACCATCATCCTTAATAACAAATTCTAGCTGATTTCCATTGTCTATACCCTGTCTGATAGCCATGAGCTCTGGATCTTTCAATTGGCTTTTTTTTATCCTTTCGAAGAGGGTTGATTTGATCTTGATATTGGCTAACAGTGCTCCCGATTCCTTCACTTAGAACTACGTGTCACCTGAGATCATGTCCTCAAGCAACTTCCATCGGTGTAATCTAGCCACAAGGTGTGACAGCTGAGCAGAGGACTTTCAGCTAAGCGCATCAGCTACCACATTTGGTTTTCCCGGATGGTACAGGATGATGCAGTCATAATCCTTGAGGAATTCATCTCCTTTGCCTCAAATTGAGCTCCTTTTGGGTAAAAAAGTATTTGAGGCTCTTATGGTCTATGAAAATTTCAAAGGTCTCAACATAGAGGTAATGCCTCCAAATCTTCAAAGCAAATATGACCACTGTAAGCTCCAGGTCATGCGTGGGGTAGTTTTTCTCACGATCTTTAAGTTGCCTTGACCCATAAGCAACTACTTTATCATGCTGATTTATATACGCAGCCTAACCCACTGTGGGAAGCATCGCTGAATACTGAGAATCCCCCACTGCCAGATGGTAGGGTTAGTATGGGTGCAAAGGTCAATCTATTTTTCAACTCTTGAACACTCCGCTTACACGCTTTAGTCCACTCAAATTTAGAAGTCTCCCTGGTAAGATGCATGAGTGGTTCAGCTAGCTTGGCAAACCCTTCGACCAATATTCTATAGTATCTGGCTAATCCCAGAAAACTATGAACTTCAGTTACAATTCTGGGCTGCTCCCATTTCACTACAGCTTCTATTTTTGCAGGGTCCACTTTTATACCAGCTTCTAAAATAATATGCCCAAGGAAACTCACCTGCTCTAGCCAGAACTCACATTTACTAAACTTTGCATACAACTAATATTCTCGTAAGGTTTGGGGCGCTAAGCGTAGGTGCTTCTCATGCTCTTCTCTTGACCTTGAGTAAATGAGGATGTTGTCAATAAAAACAACGACCCACTTATCCAAATAAGGCTTGAACACTCGGTTCATGAGGTCCATAAAGGATGCCGGCGCATTGGTTAATCTGAATGGCATGATGAGAAACTCATAGTGGCCATATCGAGTTCTAAAAGTTGTCTTCGGAATATCCTCAGCTTTTACTTTCATCTGATGGTAACCCGACCTTAGATCAATTTTGGAGAAGAACTTTGCTCCTTGCAACTGATCGAACAAATCATTGACTCTGGAAAGTGGGTATCGGTTCTTGATTGTCAGCTTGTTCAGTTGCCTGTAGTCGATTCACAGTCGCATAGACCCATCTTTCTTATTGACGAATAACACCGGTGCTCCCCATGGAGACACACTGGGTCTAATAAATCCTCTATGGAGTAACTCTTGCAACCATTCCTTCAACTCCTTCAACTCGGTTGATGCCATTCGATATGGAGCCTTTGACACTGGTTCCATGCCTGAAGTTATGTCTATTATAAATTCAACTTCTCTATCTGGTGGTAAACTCGGTAACTCTTCAGGGAATATGTCGGGAAACTCGTAAGTGACCGAGATGTCGGAAATGTCGACCTTCAGGTCCTTTTTCCCTTGTATTAGTACAAGGTATCCTTGGCATCCCTTACTGATTAGTCGTTCGGCTCGAATTGCGGATATGAAAGGCACGATAGCTGGTCGATTGCCAATTAATTTGAACGGCTTAGCCTTCTTGGGGTAAAGAGTGACTACCTTCTCTAGGCAATCTACCTTAGCTCGGAGTTTGGTTAGCCAATCCATGCCAAGGATTGCATCAAATCCTTGCATTTTGAGTAAAATCAAGTCAGCCGTTGTTTGGCGATGAGCCATGGTGACGATGATTGATCGGCATACGGTAGCCGTACTCGCCGAGTTTTCCGTTGGAATAGAGATGGCCAAGACAAATTCTAAAGGCTAAGGTGTGAGACCTATCTCCGTGGCAAAGTTCGGTGTAATAAATGAGCAAAGTTCGGTGGTCTATCAACACCAGTACCTTGTGGTTACATATATCACTTTCTTTGTTCTAGTGGATGACATCTAGATTTAACAGACACTATAAAATTAGTCACATGTACGACGTGTTATGGTATGGAGTATGATGATTGTAGAGATTTTTCTTCTATCTAAAATTCAAATAATCCAACTTGACTAACATGAGGATATTTTATACCTTGAATCACGTCATTGTTAGCTTGTGCGTCTTATGTTGTCACCGAATATGCTCGGCCTTGCACTGTAGGCGTCAAAGATCTTTGAGTCGTTGTCCTTGCCGTTGTTTCTCCTTTCATCTCTGGGAACTCTCTAGTTTGATGCTCCACTTTTCCACATTTGAACCATGCTCCCTTCGCCTTCCAACATTCCTTGGCTCTGTGAGCTTTTTCGCACTACGCACACGCAACTTTTGGTGTGGAAGAGGCATTATAAGAAGTAGTGTGAGTTGTCACTGCTGGTGTTGCTTTTGGTACAGTCGCAGTTATCGGGCTTGATGCACTTAATGGTCTTGGAGGAAATGGCGGCAATACTGCCAGATTGAACGACTTCGTCGATGCTGCGGGAGTAGCTTGTGACGGTGGCGAGATCAAGTATCTAGGTCTCTTGTCGACATGTCCTGAATCAGTAGTGTGAGTTTGAGCCTTTCGATTTCTTACTTGCTCATCTCTCCTTCGATATGTATCCTCAACCTCCCTTTCGGCGATGAGGGCCAACCTTACTAGCCATTCATACGTCTTTGACTCAAACAGGATTATTCTTCCTCTAATGACTAGCTTCAGACCATACTCAAATTTTTGTGTTTTCATCAACTCAATGGATACTAGACCGAGTGTAAAATAAGACAAGCGAGTGAACTCCGTCTCGTATTCTCAATCACTCATGGATCATTACACCAAATTTGCAAATTGTTTCTCTAATTTTTCGTTTCTCCGGTGTTGGGAAATATTTCTCATAGAAAATGGTTGTAAACTCTGCCCAAGTCCTTTCTACCGATTTCCACTAAGGATCGGATTTGCCTTTGAGTTGGAATGAGGCCCAACTCACCCTTTCTTCTTCTGTACACCTAATTCTTTGCAAGATCTTTTCCATCTAGTTTAACCATTGTCCAGCTTCCAGCGCATCAGCCTGTCCATAGAAACTAGGAGGCCTCATCCTCCTAAACTCTTGAAAACCCGATGGGTGACGTCTCTCCGAAAGTAATGCTACTACATTCACCACTGTCTCTAACAACTGTTGGTTGTTATCACATTAGAAGCTCAAATCCGATGAAACATGTAAAGCTTAGAATAGAAGTTGCTAGTATTAATAGGGATTTCATTTGATCCCATGACAAATCCATCTCTACTTGAGGTGTCTCTCATATTGACGGTCCTTGGTCTCCTCCGTCAAGGCGATATGTTGACTTGTCACGGCCATACAACTCTAAGTTAGATCGATTTGAACATTAGAGTCTCAGCTCCTATCCTATCATTACTACCGTTACTTAGGCTATTTCTCTTCTTACAGAACTTCAATTCGGGTGATCAGACTAGGTCTCTGTTATTCCGAGTGGAGCATGGTGTCACATCAGACTCACTCTGCCATAGTACGTGAACTCGTAGTTACGCTTTGATACCACCTATGACGGCCCGGGATTTCCTTAACCAAAATCCGAGCCATCAAATCTTGCAATCTGATCCAAATACAACAGCTCAATTCCCCATATTTAAAAGGTTGGAAGAATCGAGACATTAGAATAATGGTAAGCACGCATGTATTGAAAAATCAAAGTACGCAAGCGAATGGCAAAGTGAAAGCAGGGTAGCTAATACTAACAATTCACTCGGCATCAAGCTTACTTATTCACACAAGGTTTACAAAATAATTAACCATTCACATGACCCATATCACACAAAATGAACATCCATCAATGAAGTCCGTTCTTCACCTAAACAGTGGAAGCACACATATACACATTGTATTCTTAAATTTGAGAAATTTACCTTACAAAAATCAAAAATATCTCACGCTCACACTCCCCTCAACTAAGGATAATGCTCCTCTGGAAACTCGTCTTCATCTCCAAGAGTGTAATCAGGATCCTCCTCCTACTCCGGATCGTGCACGGGGTCAGCTCCTACAGTTGTGGCATATAGTCGAGGGATGAGCTTCATCCAAGCTTAGTATGGATATAAATAATGGAAAATGATATAATATCATTCTAACTCATGGCATAGATGCATATAGAAACAATGTGGCAATTTCATATGATATCAAAAGCATGCGAGCACAAGTAAGTACTTGAAAACATGCGTTCATAAACATGTCGTGTCATGATGCAAGGAAGCGTATGAATTCATATTAAAAATCGAAGCAAGGAATAAAACTAACTTTTATATCAAGTGGAGGTGGCGAGTTTGTACAAGATGAGCATATAGGATCACGAAATCGAGCATAGCATAACACATCGAGTAATCAATTCACATAACATTAGTGTCAGTATCCCGTAGCGGGAATAGAGCAGTCTGTAGTGGAAACTGGGATAAAACATTGGGGACTCCATCCCTCCCTTGGAGATTCCACTCTACTCACAACTAATCACGAGAACAAGAATAGATTTATGGCAAATGCATCCCGTAGCGGGAACTGAGAAGTCCATAGTGGACTCAAGGTTAATACTCCGGGGAATCCACCCCTCTCATGGAGGCTCCACTCCTTCGTTGAACACAATCTCACACATGGCATATACACGCGAGCATTAACTGACGAGAGTTGGGTCTTACACATAACATGTTCACACGAATATGAATGGACACGAATCTTAACACAAAACATATATGGATTTCTCAATGGATCAGTGCAAGAAAGATGTGAAGTAAATCATGCAATTTCATGTGCAAAGACAATCATAAATCATATGCATAGCTTTCATTTATCAAGTATGTGACAAAAATATAGAAATCAAATACGAGCAAATCATTTATATTATCCCATGATTCAAGTCAAGCATATAACTTTGCATTAGAAATTTCCCTACCTTAAGTAAAGTGGAGCACACATGTTGATTCTACAAGTTCAATTCGAGACGTTTTCCCGTGCTTTTCTCTAATTTCACAAGGCCACACACATGTCTTAGTTATCGGTACCTAATACGTTCATGTGCTCATGGTTCACAAGCACACAAGCCGAATCAAGCCTAAAACAGAGTTTCCCGCTTGAGCTTGGCACATTCCCGCTTGAGCGATTCCTAGTGGCACCTATAATCACGCTCGTGCGGTTTTGACCCGAGCCGATTTAGCCTAAGAATCCTGCTTGAGCTTAGGCTTCAGGTGAATTCCCGTTCGAGCGGTTCCAATCACGCTCGAGCATATTCTACTACAAACCCTCAACTCATGCTCGAGCGGTTTTGACCCGAGCCGAATTGGCCTACAATTCTCGCTCGAGCTTAGGCTTCAAGTGACTTTACACTCGAGCGACTTAGAGCACGCTCGAGTGGTTTTTCCAATAGAATCCTTTGTATCACGCTCGAGCGGAAATGTCCCGAGCAGAATTAGTCTATAATTCTAGCTTGAGCATAGGGCTTCAGGTGATTTTCCACTCGAGCGGTTCTAAATCATGCTTGAGCATACTTCTCAGAACTGTCATCATTTGCAGATGCTACATCTACCCGAGCTTGCCTTTATGGCCTCTCCAGTCAACTTAACAACACCTCAATTACATCCTATGCAGGTCATCACTCGATTATAAGATCCTCCCTTTAAAATACATCAAAACACGCACCATAATCTCATGCATTTACTAATTTTACAACACACTATTTATCCCCAAATTTTGAAGCACATGCAAGGGTTGCGACGATTGAATCAAGAGGCATTCCTACTCACCGTTCTCAGGAGTTTTGATCTGTGGAATCATTGCATGCAGTTTTGAATATCAAAAATCGAAAGGGAGACTCATATTCTAAAATGAATTGCATGTGTTTCGAGGGTTACCTCTATTAGTTTCTACGCATGGGAAGATCTGCTACACGCTGCATCGGATTAACACCACCAGAGCGCCATACCTACGATTGTTTAACACTCTTCACCTTGGTCAAAGGAACCATGGAATTTGGGGTGCTCAAATTCAATAGAGATCGATTCCCATATGAAGCAAGAGGAATTTGGAAAGGATTTAAGGGTTGGGTTTACAAGAACCAGACAAGGAGAAGGCTCTGATTTGCAGCAGCCGGCTCCTCACAATGCAATGATTTGCATGGATACGTGAGGAGGTGGCTAAGTAAAGAGTTCTTTAGACGGGTTTCAATGGAATATAGATCTAATGGGTCTAAAGTGACTAGTCTCCACTAGCATTTGCCTTCCAGGTGGCCCGAAGGAACCTTAATTCCTAATTAGACCCAAGATGGGTTTGGTTTTCAAAGAGGGGCCTGTGGGTCTGGGTCCACATCGATCTCAATTGACCCAATCCACCAGTGGCTTTAAATGGAATGTCCTCCTATGGGTCTCCAGCAGTAAATTTTCTAAGTGGATTTCCCCAGCTAAAGGTCTAGTTGTTCTTGTCCTGCTACGTGTTTCGTTTACACGTGCGTGACTTTTCAGGGTGTCAAAGTTCTAGTTCTAAATTCTTAATTATCAAATCTCAGTTTTTGATTCCTACTTCTTAGTTTGTAATTCAAATTCAGTTTTCAATTCCCTATATTTCTAAAATAAACCTTAGCCACCCGATTTGCCCAAGGGAGCTTACGGAGTGTACCCGGGAACAGGGCCAATCCTCTTTAGCATAACGGGCCACAACCCCTTTTTTTAATTAAACTCCTAGTAGGATTAGTAGACTAGGTTAATTAGACTCCTAGTAGGATTAGGAGACTAGGTTAATTAGAATCCTTGCAGGGATAGGAAAATCAAACTAGTTAGACTATAATCAACCCATAGCTGCTGAAGTTGGTCGGCTGATGTTCAGTAAAAGAGTTCAACGTGTAAGCCCCTACTCTTCTTAAAGCGTGATTAATGACGTAATGCAGCGTCAATAAATATCTATAGCTAGAGTTTGCATCAATCCAGGTATTCTTCATTTAAGATTCGCCTTTTACTTTCAGCAATTTAATATTTTCTAATTTATTATTCATCACCTTTACAAGTCCACTTGGACCAAATTGGGCCACTTATTCTGAGAATCAAAAGGAACCCAGAAAAAGCCCGCTCCAATAAGCTAGTGCATCAACAAAGCGATTTCTTGCTTACGGGACATAAGAGAAAGTGACATCATCGAAGCACTCGATTAGATCTTCAAGGTGCTCATGCTACGGGATTAACTTCTCATCCTTTGTCTTTCAATCTCCATTGGTTTGACATATGATCAGCTTTGAGTCACCAAACACCCTAAGATGAGTTACGTTTAGGTCGATTGTTGCTTGTAAATTGCCACGCAGGCTTCATACACGGCTATGTTTTGGTGTAAGGGAAATTGAGTTTGATGGAAACAGGTATTGAGATCCTTTTGGCGAGATTAGAATAGTGCCGAATCCTTGACCTTTGACATTTGACGCCTCGTCGAAGTGCAGTGCCCAGGACTCCTCTATCTCTTATGTATCATCATCCTCTGTCATGAATAGAATATCTTCATTAGGAAACTCAATTCTTAAAGGTTCATAATTAGGTAAGGGGTTCTCGGTAAGATGATCGATGAGTGCTTGCCCCTTCATTGACTTTTACGTGACATACATGATGTCGAAATTTGATAAGAGAAGCTGCCAGCGTGTAGTTCGGCTAGTAAGAGTTGACTTTTTAAACAAATATTTCAACGGATCCATTCATGCTAGAAGGAGAACCGCCTAAGATAGTAAGTAGTGGCGAGGCCTTTGTGTAGCCCAAACGAGAGCTAGGCATGCTTTTGCCAAATGAGAATAGCGTGTCTCGTAATCAGTGAACTTCTTGCTCAAGTAGTAGATGGCTTACTCTCTTCTTCCAACTTTATCGTGCTGCCCTAGGACACATCCCATCTAGAATTCCATCATTGAGAGGTACATTAGGAGTGGCCTCCCAGGTATTGGGGATACCAAAACTGGAGGGTTGAGAAGGTAACCCTTGATCTTATTGAATGCGGCTTGACAATCATCGTTCCATTCAATAGGCAAAATCTTTCCTTAATAGCTTGAAGATCGACGTGCAGATAGGAGTTAAATGTGTAATGAATCGACTAATATACTGTATTCTGCCCAAGAAGCCTCTGAGCTCTTTCTTTCTAGATGCTGGTGGCATTTCGACGATAGCATTTACTTTGATTGGGTCAACCTCCATGCCTCTTCTGCAGACAATGAAGCCAAGTAATTTTTTAGACATGATGCCAAATGCACATTTCTAAGGGTTTAGGCACAACCTATATTTTCTTAACCTCTTAAACATCTTTTAAAGGTTTATCAAATGGTCACCTCTTTCTGGTGACTTGGTGATCATGTCATCGACGTACACCTCAATTTCCTTATGCATCATTTCATAGAATTGCGTGGTCATCGCTCTCTGATATGTTGCCCCAACATTTTCCAAGCCGAACGACATGACTCGATAGTAGAATGTTCCCCATGGAGTGATGAATGTTGTCTTTTCTTGGTCTGCCTCTGCCATTTTGATCTGATTATAATCGAAAAACCTATCCATGAATGAGAGCATTCCATGCCTAGTAGTGTTATCGACCAAGATGTCGATGTGTAGCAAAGGAAAGTCGTCTTTTGGGCTCGCTTTGTTAAGATTTATGAAGTCAATGCACATGTGAACCTTCCCATCTTTCTTTGGCATTGGTATGATGTTGGCATCCACTGCGAGTATTTAGAGACCATGAGGAAACCGGCATTGTACTGCTTGATAACCTCATCTTTCACCTTCAACATCCACTCTGGCCGGAGGTGCCTCAATTTTTGCTCGACAGGCTTCGGGTCGGGATACAGCGACAACTCATGCTCGACTAAATCGATATCCAAACCAGGTATGTACTCGTATGACCATGCAAAGACGTCTTCATGATTCTAGGAACCTCATCGATACCTAGATTGACATCTTCAGTCTCTTCAATGATCGAGGTAGGGCCATGCTCAAAATTGACATATTGTTCAAGGAGCTCATTGGGAAGCTCCTCGATTAAGTCCTCGCCATCCAGATCTGTGACTCCTACCTCTCCTTGTATTTCTATAAGAAAGAGGTCGACTTCACGTCGGGCGAGTTCTTCTTTTAAGGCATCATTTTTCTTACTTTTTTGAGAATTTTAAAAGAAAATATTTTTGGATTTTATATTTTCTCTATTTTTTTATGGTTTTTCGTTTCTTCGAAGATGGGCTCTTGGCAAGGCAAGTCTCTATATACACATGGTATTGCTTGCTAATGGCTCACCTCACTTTTTATAGGTTGCTTTTTTTGTGAAGCTGGTGCCGGCATTCTTTTAAGTTGTGTTTCTAACGCGTATTCTGGGCTCACCCGTTCCATGGGGTGTACTGTCGCTGGTTCCCTTCTTTCCTCTGTTTGGATTGGTGTTGGCACCTCTAGCTGTTTAGATATTTTGCCTGATCGTATGATGAATTCGACAGTCCCTTCATTAATGTTGTTGCCTTAATTGACATCCTTCTAGTTGTAGTTGAGTGGGACCTGATGGGGATCATATGATGGTCCAAGGATTTGGAATGGTATGGATGGAGACGTCAAATATGATAGAACTGGCGGGGCTGGTGTGGCAAAGCTGGGTCAGATTTGGTTGACTGGTGATGGGAATGGATGCTTTGGTGGTGATGCAGCAGGACTGAGCCAACTATAGGGGGTCAGTGCTGGAGATGGAGGTGGATGGACTGATGATGGTGTGGTAAAATTCGGCCAAGTGTGGTTGAAGAGGATTGATTTTGAAGGTGGGGTAAAATTGGGCACTATGTAATTAATGGGGGGTGGTGACGGAAATGAATGGTACAATGGGGGTAAGGCCCAACTAGGTTGGACCTAATTAATGAGAGCAAGTGTGGGAAAATACAACCTCGGGTCTAGCGGTGCTGCTTGGGGTGTTGGGCTTGGGAAATAATCGGCTAAGTTCAAAGGCTCGACTACCCCGATGGTTTTGCTTCCTTGGTTCCACTGCCCTGGTGCTTTGCAGCTCTCCCCTATGATGATATATTCTGAGGGAGGGTCGATTTCTTCCCTCTCTTCCTATAACATGTTAATGATGGCCCTCGGGCCCATTCCTCCCTGCAAGTGTGGAGGCCATTAGGCACTTGCTAAATATTGGTGTGTTGATTGGCTTGAGGAGCTGCCGAAGGAATGAGCTTCCCTGTCTTAATGACGTCTTGTATCGTATGCTTCAGAGGAAAGCATCGATCGGTCGGCTTTGTAGACACCCCCATATTTTCCTCTTAGAATATACAAATTTGTTCGATCAACCTTTGACCTTGCCCGTGACTTTTCAAAAAGGACTTACCTTCTCTGGAAATTTCACAACTCTAATGTGGGGACCATATGCTAAAACAATAGTGTATGACTAGACAAAGGCTAAAACAATAGCTCTGTGGCTCAGGCCCCTTAACCCTAACATAGGGACCATGTACTGAAACAATAGTACATGGCTGAATACACAAGCTGAAACAAAAGCTCTGTGGCTCAGATCCTGACATAGGGAGACTATATACTGAAACAAAAGTATATAGTCGAAATGCAGACTGAAATAATAGTCTAGCATTTCAGGCCCCTTAACCCTAACGTAGGGACCATGCACTGAAACAATAAGACATGGCTGGACGCAAGCTAAAATAATAGCTCTGTGGCTCAGATCCCGACGTAGGAAAACTATATACTGAAATAATAGTATATAGTCAAAATGCAGACTGAAACAATAGTATAACATTTCAGACCCCCTAACCCTAATGTGGGAACCATGCACTGAAATGATAGTATATGGCTAAACACAGGCTGAAACAATAGCTCTAGGGCTCAGATCCCGACGTAGGGAGACTATATACTAAAATAATAGTATATAGTCGAGATGCAGGTTGAAACAATAGTCTGACATTTCAGACCTGACCCGGACTCAGACAACCCCGAATTACATGCCTAAAACCACGCATGCAATTCTATTGCACGCAAACCCACAAATATGCAATCAGTCCCTTTTCAGACCAAACCTCCTTTCTTCAGACCACCTTGAGACTTGATTACATGCTCCATGTGGCACGCATGATCGGATTGAGCGCTCCATCACTGGCGCGCAATTGGTCCATCCCCGACCTAGTCTCACAGTCCTTGACCCCAAGATTCCACAATTAAGCACTTCGAATTAAATGCTTAATCAAATTGCACATTTCAAACAGGTGCGCAGTTAGTCCTAACATGATTAGAACTAGGGAACTCGACTGAGCTAGTCAATCGGTCGCTCACTGAGTTGGTGACTGACTCAAAGCGAATAAGCGCTGAAGAACTGGCACGCAATTCAGTTAAACGCCTGAAAAAGGGCACGTAATTGGAGAAAAGCTTATAAAATACCTTGTTTATTTCACCCCAAAGAGAGGACGAAAAAAGAGAGGGCACACAAAGTGAACACAGAGAGAAACACAACAATGACTTCGAGATCCGAGCTTCAAGTCCTCTGCATCCATGCTTCGAATTTCGAGATTCCTCTTTGTAGCCCTAGCCTTAGGTAAAAATTTAGTTTTTAGTTTTGACTCTAGTTTTTAGTTCTTAGATTTAGCTTTTTTTTGTTTTAACCATTAATATCAAATTTTCAGTTTTAGATTGTAGCACCCCTTTATTTTTAGACCGTAATTTTAATCTCTAGTTCTAGTTCTTAGTTTCTAGAACCAGCCCTTAATCGGATGGCCTAATCCCCGACCCTAGACTTTAATTTTGTTTTGAAATCTCAATCTTCAGTCCTATCATTAATCTCTAGTTTTAGTTCTTAGTTTTTAGAACCGGTCCTTAATCATGCAGTCTGATTTTCTGATTTCGGTCCCGAATTCAGTCCTCAGATTTTAAATTCTAGTTTTAATTCCTTAATTTGAAATTTCTAAAATCCGAATTTATAATTCAGTTCTTAATTTCTAGTTTCATAATTTAATTCATAATTATAATCCAAAATCGACTAAAAAAATCCAAAAGTACTATCTTATAATACAAAACGTAATTTGTTTTAATCTCAGCTACCCGATTTGCCCAAGGGAGCTTACGGAGGAAACTCGGGAACGAGGCCAATCCTCCTTAGCATAGCAGGCCCAAAACCCCATTTCTTCAATTTTTTTAGTAAAATTAGTTCCTTTACTTAATTAGAATTTTAGTAAAATTAATTTCCTTGCTTTGATTAGAATTTTAGTAAAATTAATTTACATGCTTTAATTAGAATCTCAGTAAAATTAGTTCCTTGCTTTAATTAGAATTTTAGTAAAATTAGACACTGCTTTAATCAGAATTCTAGTACAATTAGTGTAATTGCTTTAATCAGAATTTCAGCGAAATCAGTATAATTGCTTTAATTAGAATTTCAGTAAAATTAGTATATTTGCTTCAATTAGAATTTCAATAAAATTAGTATACTTGTTTTTAATTAGAGTTTCTTTAGAATACATATTTGCATTCCTAGTACAATTAGGAAACTAATATTAATTGGACTTCTAGTAGTTAGATTCTAAACTAGTGAGACTGCTAATAAGATTAGTACACTTAAACCAAGTAGACTCACACTAGGATTAGGACACTAGAATAGTAGATTAATTCACCATAACTGATCCCCATAGTTAGACTCATAATAGAACTAGGAAACTTAAGCCAATTAGAATTACAGCAACAATAAGGAAATGAAAACTAAACTATCTAAATTACAAAGAAGAGCCAGTGCTGCCGACATTGGCAGGCCGACGATTCAGTAAAGAAGTAACCCACACCCACTCCAAAGTGTGATCATTGACGTGTTGCAGCATCATTAAATATCTGCAATTAGTGATCACAACAAACTAGAAATCTTTCTAGAATCCCCCTTTATTTTCAACATTCAAAACACTGCATTGCAAGAGTCCGCTCAGGACAGAATTGGGCCACTGATTCATGGGGACCGAAAGGAATCCAGAGAAAGCGCGCACGAACAGGGTGATCCGACCCCTTGTGAAAATAGCAATGCATGCTTGGTTCATAGTTCCTTGGGTGAGGATTTGGCGGAGGCCCTGGCCGGAATGGGGTCACCAACTCTTTTTCTATTAACAGCGGCTATAGGAAACTTAGGGATTGCCCTAAGGGAGTGAATAATCAGTTCAATCAGGCCCTCCTCTATTCGAGGGTTTGTTGTACCCATGGGACATTGCCTTGCCACTATGCTAATTCTGCTTATGGTGGGGCTTGCTGTGCTGCCTCAAACTGGAAAGTTACTATGCTAGTGCTGGGCTGCGTGTTTATTATAGCTTGGACCTCTGCCCCTGCTCTTCTCTCATTTCTCTGCTCAATAAATTTACGAAGCCCACTAGCCCCATTGGTTGAATTTTTATTCAACCGCCCCTCTCTCACTATGTCTTCATAGTGATTAGCATTTCTCACCAGGTCCGCTGCTGGTTATTGGTGCGCGCTTTTTCTGGGTTCCTCTTGGTCCCTGTTGAATCAGTGGCCCAATTCTATCCAAGTGGACTCTGACAATGCGGTGTTTGGAATGATGGAAATAAAGGGGGATTTTCTAGGAAGGTTCTTAATTTGTTACGATCGTCAACTGCACATATTTATCGACGCTGCAACACGTCAGTGATCACGCTTTCAAGCAGGTGTGGGTTACTTCTTTACTGAATCGTCTGCCTGCGAATGTCAGCAGCACTGGCTCTTATACTTTTAGATAGTTTAGTTTTCCTTTTCTTTCCTTTATTATGGGGATTCTACTTAGCTTAGTGAAAGTTTGATTAATTAAGTTTCCTAATCCTACTGTGAACCTGATTAGTTTAAATATTCTATTGGAAGTCTAATTAATTAAGTCTCCTAATCCTACTAAGAGTCTAATTTGTTCAAGTGTCCTGATCTTGTTAGTAATTAATTTAGTGTCCTAATACTACTAGAAGTCCAATTAATATCAATCTCCTAATTGTACTAGGAATGCAGATATATCAATTCTGATAAAACTCTAATTAAATCAAACATGCTGATTGTACTAGAATTTTAATTGAAGCAATTATAATAATTCTACTGCAATTCTAATTAAAGTAAGTATACTAATTTGACTGAAATTCTAATTAAAGTAAATAAACTAGTTCAACAGAAATTCTAATTGAAAAAGAGAACTAATTTCACTAAAACTCTAATTAAAGCAAGGAACTAATTTTATTAAAAATCTAATTAAAGCAAATACACTAATTTTACTGAAAAAGATTGAAACTATAAATTAACTATGCTAAAAAAATCCAGTTAAAGCAATGAATTATTTATACTGCAATTTAATTAAAATAAAGGAACTAATTCTGCTAGAATTATGATCAAAGCAATAAATTAATCATACTAAGATTCTGCTCAAAATAAATGAACTAACTTTACTAATTTCAATTAAAGCAATAAATTAATTATACTAAAATTCTAGGAAAAATTACGGAACTGATTTTACTAATTCTAATTAGAGCGATGAATTAATTCTACTAAAATCTAAGAAAAGGGGTTTTGGGCCCGCTATGCTAAGGAGGATTGGCCTCGTTCTCGAGTACCCTCCATAAGCTCCTTTGGGAAAATCGGGTGACTGAGATTGAAACAAATTGAATTTTAGATTATAAGATAGTATTTTTGGATTTTAGAGCCGTTTTTGGATTATAATTATGAATTAAATTGCAAAACTAGGATTTTAGAAGACTAACTTAACAATTGAGATTTTAGAAATATGGAATTAAGGAATTAAAACTAAGATTTTAAGTTTTAAGGACTGAATTCGGGTCTGAAATAAGAAAATCAAACCGTATGATTAAGGACTGGTTCTAGAAACTAAGAACTAGAACCAGAGGTTAATGATAGGACTGGAGATTAAGATTTTGGAAAAAAATTAAAGTCTAAGGTCGATGAATTAGGCCGTCAGATTAAAGGACTGATTCTAGAAACTGAGAACTAGAACCAGATATTAAAAATTACGGTCTAAAAAAGGGTGCTACGATCTAAGACTGAAAATATTTGATATTAATAATTAAGACTAAAAAAAAATCCTAAATCTAAAAACTAAAAAGGCTACGGTCGGAAACTAAAACTAAATTCTTACCTAAGGTCGGGGCTGTGGAGAGGAATCTTAAATATTCAGTGCTTGAATCTCGAAATCATGACTATGTTTCTCTATGTGTTCGTTCTCGAAATTCTCTGTATTTATCGTTCTCTCTCTGTGAAATTTTTAGCCTCTTGTCCCCCCTAGTTGAATTAAAAAAAAGGTTTTATAGGTTTTTTCTAATTAAATGCCCTGTTTTAGGCATTTAACTGAATTGCACATCGGTTTCCCGGTGGTTAATCGCTTTGAGTCGGTCACCGACTTAGTGAGCGACCGGCTGACTTGCTCAGCGAGTTTCCTAGTTCAAACAATGTTAGGACTAATTTTGTGCTAAGTGTGGAGTGCGTAATCTGATTAAATACTTCATTCGAAGTGCTTAATCATGGAAGCTTGGGGGTCAAGGACAGTGAGACTGGGTCGGGCGTAGGACAATTGTACGCCGGTTGTTGGGCGCTCAATCCGATCGCGCGTGCCATGTGGGGTGCGTGATCGAGTCTCGAGGTGGTATGGGAAAGGAAGTTTGGTCTGAAAGGGGGACTGATTGCACGTGTGTGGTTTAGCGTGCAATCGAATTGCACGCGTGGTTTTTGGCACGTAATTCGAGGCTATTCGGGTTCGGGTCGGGTTTGAAATATCAGACTATTGTTTTAGCCTGCATTTTGACTATATATTATTGTTTCAGTATATAGTCTCCCTACGTCGGGATCTGAGCCACAGAGCTATTATCTCAGCCTGTGTTCAGCCATGTACTAATGTTTCAGTGCATGGTTCCCACATTAGGGTTAGGAGGTCTGAAATTCCAAACTATTATTTCAGTCAGCACTTCAACTATATACTATTATTTTAGTATATAGTCTCCCTACGTCAGGATCTGAGCTATAGAGCTATTGTTTCAGCCTATGTTCAGCCATGTACTATTGTTTCAACGTATGGTCCCACATTAGGGTTATGAAACTTCTAGAGAAGGTAAGTCCTTTCCGAAAAGTTACAGGCAAGGTCAAAGGTTGATCGAACAAATTTATATATTCCAAGAGGGCAAAATGGGGGTGTTTATACTGGTATACCAAAAAATCTGAAATGACTGGAAGAGTGCTTTTCGAGATCATCTCAATTTGCTCATTGTCGGGTATTCGGTTCCTTACTTGGGCTGCCAAGGCCAAGTAAGGCTCTCCATCTCTCGAGGTATTCATTGAACATTTCATCAGATTTTTGTCTCAAGGGGGCTAGATCTGACTTAAACTCAATATCCATATTATAAACGTATTGTTCCTGATATAGGTGGGTGAGGTCCTTCCATGTTTTTATCATGGACGGTTCAAGAGAAGTGAACCACCTCATAGTCGGGCCTGTGAGACTTTTCTGAAACACTTTGATGAGGAGTCATTCATCTTCGGCGTATTGGCACATATCTCCACAGTACAATTTCAGGTGGGCAATAGGGTTGCCAGTGCCATTGTATTTATCTAAGGATGACACTTTAAATTCAGGTGGCAAAGGCACCTCAACAAAAAGGCACATATCTAAAAAATCTGTTACATGGATCTTGATCCCCCTAGCTTCATTAGCTATTTTTGGATTTTATCCATTTGTTCCTTTAACAACTTTGATTCTCTAGATGAAAATGTTGGGGCTGGTCTCCCACTAGGTTGTCCCCCTTCATTCTGAATGGCCTGTGGGTTGGTAAAGGCGGGTTGTGGGGGAGCGAAATTGGCAAATGCCCCCATGCAGGCCCTACTATTTAGAGCCTCATCCCCCTCATATTAATTACCCTTGAAAATGTCACCCTAGGATTTGGGCCTAAATGGGTTTGTGGTTGGGTATTGGGCCTTTGAGGCCCACTCGAATGTCCCCATGGTTGATGTAGGGTGCCTTGGGTGGTATGGATTATGGGTGGTTGATTAGGATTTTGGGGGAATGGGGTGAGGGGATTTTGGAGGGTTTGCAATAGATTTGGAGGTATTTAGGATGGATGAGGAAGGCTTTGGGCTGCTTTCCAAGCAGTGTAAGCCCTAACCATTTCATCCATCATTGCCATGGGGCTAGTGGATGGCCCTTCTGATTAGTGGGGTGTGTGGGGAAAATTGGGCAAGATCTGGGTAGATGTGTGGGGAAATTTGGGTGTATTTTGAGTGGAAGTGAATGGGGAAATTGGTAAACTTTGGGTGGATGTGGAGGGAAAGTGGGGTGGATTTTGAGTGGAAGGAAAATAGGTGCACTGAATGGTCTGGTGACATTAAATGGGGGTTGGGTGGAAGGATTGGAAATGGGGATCTCCTCGGCATTAGAATGTGATGGGGAATGTGGGGGGGACGAGTCCGGATTAAAGGTAGTGGGATCAATCGGCCAAGACATGGTTCGGGAGCGGGTGTGGTACGGATTTTTTGGGTAGGGCCTGATCGGACTCAAAAGTTATATAAATTATCCCCAAATCCCAGCTTTGTTAACCCTCACTTAACCACTAATGAGTGCTTTTAGGTCATATTGTATTGCAACAAGAATAAAAGTGGTTTAATTGATAAAACTGTTAAAAGAGCAAAGTTATGAAGAAACCCATGCAAACGGCAAGAACCCAAGGAAAGCAGCTGAAAAGGAATGCACTTAAAGGTCCATTGGACAGGTCGAAATGGGATTTTGGATCAGTCAGGATAGCGCAGCAGAGGAAGAAAATAGAACTAAAATAGATTGGTCGAGGCATCATATTCGACCAGTCATAATGCTAAAAGCTTCAGAAGAATGAAATGAGACCGGTCAGGACTCAACCGACCTATTCGAAAGAGAATAAGTAGAATGAAAGAAAGTCAAAGGAATTTCTCGACCGGTCACTCCTGGCTCGACCGGTCTGGAAACTAATGAAACTGAAGCACTAGCAGGGCGTCTTCTACCTGGAGAAGGAGTTTGAAACTGACCGGTCAGTGTCTCACTTTCGGTCGATCATAGTTTCTGAGCGAAAATTTAGGTGCGCACAACTGTAGATGAGCTTCAGCGCCGAGATCTTCTCTGGGATTTTCTTCCAACATGTTGGATGACTCCAAAGCAGCCAGATTCATCTTCCTTGAAGGATTTTTAGGGATCCTAGAGATTACTTATCGTGTACAATGTCCAAGGGCCTTGTAATCTATAAATAAGGACCCTAGGTTAGGAATAAAGATAGCTTTCAGTCGTAGGGATTTTTATTCGTAGGTTTTAGGTCTAGATTTCAGATCTGTGAGAGTTTGGGAGATTGAGGGTTTTGTAATTATAGTTCTATGATTGAGTTAGTGATGATGAAGATCATAGGAATGATGCGCTGCTAAATCTCTCAAAGCTTGGGATCTCTTGTACAATCAAAGATAAATAAATAATTTAATTTCTATTTCTATTTTATTTTGAATTCCGTTTATGGTACGATTGCATGCTCGAGGTTTCGAATATATCGAGAACGTGATGGTAACGTTGTAATTTTGTTTAGAGTAATCTCAATGGCGTTGTAGGGATTGGGGTTAGTCTAGATAGGATATTCACTGATAGACTAGGCCTTATAGGGTAGTTTTTTATTAGTTCGTGCAATGGTTCTTTGACGTTTAGGTTTATCTAACTCGTGATTAGATCTATCTAATTCATATACGAAGTGACTGAGCTTGTAGCCCGGAGCGGGGGTACCTGGGATTCAAAATAGGTTAGGAATAAGATGCGAGTTATTTATAAATCTAATTTCCAAGAGAGATCCCAGGCTTGTCTCTCATTATTTTCCAAACCTATTTTCTTACTTTTCTAGATAAAATAATTAAAAAATTACTTCTCTAAAAATCCCCTTTCTAGTAAGGCTTTAGTTTAAAATAAATAACTAGTCCCTGTGGTTCGACACCTTTGTACTCGATCAAGTACATCTGAACTTGTGCACTTGCAAGGTCATATTTTAAGATGATCAGGCCCCAAAAATTTCTTTTTCCTTCCCTTTCAGGATCAGGGCAGGTGTGATGATGCCATGGCTATGGCAACACACGTTCTCCTTTGGTTCTCTTTTTGGTTTTTTATATATGACAATTTTTTTTATTTTTTTAACTTTTTGGAAATGATTTTTTTTATCTCTTTCTCTTTGATTCTTACGGTGCTCTTCGGGGCCTTAGAACTCCCTTTTCGAGTGGCATTCACACCCCTAATGCCTCCCACGACGGGATCCCAATACCCTTTTCAAGAATCAAAGGAAATCTTTTGATTTATGAAAAGGCAAGGAAATCCACGCGCCAACCCGATCCCTTGGAAGAGTCAATAATAGGGCGACCTCTTTTGGCCGGCGAGGGCGATTTGGGTGTCAAAAGTATGGGAATTATTGGGGGTTTTAAAACCACTAAGCAAGGGGTTCGGGGAACTGTGTCAAAAGGCCCCAAATTCGGGTTGCTTAGTAATTAAGCAATGTGTGCATAGTGTGCATGCAATGTTAAATTTCTGGCTTTTTTGGCTATGCGTGCATACTATACAAGCAAGGCTAAAATTCTACTTTTTTAGCTATGCGTGCATATTATGCACGCAAGGCTAATTTTATGGATATTTGGTTGTGTGCATATTATGCACACAAGGCTTATATATTTATATTTTTCTAGTAGCAGAACCGAGTTGGGCTAAAAATAGGTATTTTTGAAGTAATGCTTCCAGGGACTATTTCTTTTTTGCTTCTTGGGTCCTTCCTTTTCGTACCTAAGGGATACACGGCTATTTCGATACGACTAACACGCTCCCCAAGGGTTTTAAGGCTAAGTAACAAGATCGGTCACCCACCTGATATACCTTCGATACGAATGCCTTCTCAGAACTGGATGGGGTGGTTCTTTTCAAGATCATCACCACTAGGGTTGTCGCTCTACTTGAAACCAGGATGGGTATAAGCTGCCTAAAATTCCCCCCTTTTGTAAAAGTTACCGGTGAAAACGAATTAATTAAGTCCCTAGTGGTTCACTTTTAAAATTCAATTTTAAGGGAGTTTTCTTTAAGTCCAAAAACTGGTTGTGAGAGTCTCATGCCGCTTTTATGGGTTGGCGTCCACTGATGGAATCTGAATCTAAACTATCAAGTAACCCACGAGATGGCTAAGGTAGTAAAATGACGAAAAATGAAGCTAAGCTATCAAGTAACCCGCCAAATGTTTAAAGTGGTAAAATGACGGAAAATAAAGATAAATTATCAAGTAACCCGCCAAACGGTTAAGGTGAGTAAAGACGAAATCATAAATGCTCAAGTAGGCTCACCAAACGGCTAAGGCCAGTATAAACGGAATCATAGCGGTAAGTAAAATGACGGAATCGTAGAGGTAACTAAGCAAAATGAGTAAAACGCTAGTAAAAGAAAAAAATACATGCAAAACAAGGCCAAAACTTCAAGGAGAAGCTCTACAAGCTTATCCCCAACTGTTGGTACGTGCTTTTTCAGGGTTCCTTTTGGTCCCCGAAAGAAGTGGCCAATTCGGTCCTATGGACTCTGGTTAGGGATGATGGAGTAATGAACTATGAAATATTAAATTGCTGAAATTAAAGAGGCGAATATTAAATAGAGGATACCTGTGTTGATGTGATTGCTAAATGTAGATATTTATCGACTCTACAATACATCACTAATCACACTTTAAGGGTGTGGGTTAACTCATTTGTTGAACGTCGGTTGGCCGACTCCAATAGCTGTAGTCTGTCTAGCCTAGCTTTCTAATCCTTCTCTATGTCTAATTAGTTTTATTTCCTTATCCTGCCCTGGGATTGACTGATTGCAGATTTTCTGGTACTACTCTAACTCTAACTGACTGGGTTTCCTACTTCGATTTTAACTCTAATGATTATAGTTTCCTAATGTTACCGCAGTTCTTATTAAGTTAATCTCCTTCTTCTACTCTAATTCTAATTAACTTAGTCTCCTCATACTACTCTAACTAGGAAAAACAATGGGGTTGTGGCTCGTTATGCTAAGGAGGATCGACCCCGTTCTCGAGTACCCTCCATAAGCTCCCTTGAGCAAATTAGTTGGCTAAGGGCTATTTTATAAATATTAGAAATTAAAGACTGAATTTGAACTGAGAATTAAGAATTTAAGGATCAAAAATTAAGAATTTATGAATTGGAAATTAAGAAAGAAAACTAGAACTAAGAACTAGGGATTAAGGACTAAAGACCTAGAATTAGGAACTAAAGATCTAGAACTAGAAATTAAGAACTAAAGATCTAGAGCTAAGAATTTATAAATAGAACTAAAACCTAAGAACTAGAATTTAAAACCTAAGAACATGAATTAAAAATGTAAGAACTTGAATTTAAAACCTAAGAACTATAAAGAGATTACCTGAAGCTAAGCGCTTCTTCCTCCTTCTAGAACCGCAGAGAGAAGCGACTCGAGCTTGGAAGAGGCCTGAGCTCGAGAGAGGGGAGATTTCTATTGAAATTGATGTGTTTGGGCATAGAGTAGGAGGGTTTTTTATAGGTATCGGGCTAATTCTGCGCGTGTGGCCATGTGCGCAATTGTTGAATTGAGCGCATGGGACATTGCGTGAAATTGAATTAAGTGCAGGATCCACAACGCTTAATTCGGTTTGAGTTAGTAGCAAACTCGAGGATGGATGACTGATCGGGTGTCCTAGTTCCATTATGTAGACACCCCAATTCCGCCCTCTCAGAGTATACAAACCTGTTTGGTCAACCTTTGACCTTGCCCATGACTTTCAAAAAGGGGCTCACTCTTTTCGAAAGCTTTAAAACTCTAAACAGGGGACCATATACTGAAATAATAGTATGTGGTCGAAGCATGGGCTGAAATAATAGCTCTATGGTATGGACCCGACTTAGCTTGGGGAAGATCACGAATTCCGCACCCTCATAGAAGTGCGCAATTCGATTGCACGCATGGACGCATGAGAGGAATTGGTCCCCTTTGGGCCAGATTTATCCTTCCTGTGGACAGCCTTAGGAGTTGATTATGCGCCCTATACAGTGCGCGCAATCAGATTGCATGCCACATCACTAGCGCTCAATTAGTTCAGCTAGGACTAAAACTCCACCGCCTCAAGACTTGATTACGTGCTATCGCTAGCGCGCGTAATCGATTATGCACTCTTACACCGATGCATAATTGGTCCTCAGTAGGACCTGGCCTCTAACTCCAATGACCACCCAATTCTCCTATTAAGCACCTGTGAATTGGCGCTTAATTGGATTACACATCTTGTACAAGGCGCACAATTAATTCTAATTAGACTGGAACTACGATACCCGACTGAGCCAGTCAGCCGATCATTCCTCGAGTCCATAACTAACTCAAATTCGACTAAGTGCTTGGGACAGGACGCATAATTAAGTTAAGTGCACCGGACAAGGCGCGTAATTAGATCTGGCCGGCTAATTACACACCTCCCATAGGGCCTGTAATTACCCGTACACCTATAAATGAACCTCCGTACTACAATTGATGACATCCAACAACCGAATCTTTGAGTTCCTCTCTTCCAAGCTTAGGGATTTTGAGATTCTCTCTTCAGCGCCCAACTTCAGGTAATCTCTTAGGTTCTAGTTTCTAGTTATTAATTCCCAGTTTCTAGTTCTTAACTTTTCGGTTCTAATTCTTAATTTTGGCCCTAGTTCTTAATTTTTATTCTAGTTTTTAATTCTAGTTCTTAATTCTTAAGTTCTAGATTTCAGTCCTTAGTTCCTAATCCCTAATCTCTAAAATTTCAAATCTTCAATTTTCTAAGCTTTTAATTATCAATTCACACTCAGTCTTTTTAAAATTACTCTTAGCCATAAAAACTAATTTACTATTATTTTTTTTCTCTCTGAAACTTCTCCCTTTGAGAAAAATAGAGGTTTTCTCTGGGGCATCCAAAAAGGGTCGAGCTGCCTTCTAGACTTCTAAAATTGCAGACCCTTCCCTGGGAGCCCCAGGTAGTCAAGCTAGTGGCACCAGCTCGTTAGTCTCAATTCTCGAAGTAATATTAAAGGAGGAAGCGCCCAGTCTAGAGCCAATTAGGTCTCCCCAACTTTTCTCAACTGTCAATCCCGTCACTTTTATATTTGACCTATTTTGAAGTATAAAATGAAGTCGATTTGATGTGAAATTGGTCATGTTTGAAAGCTTATTAAAGTAACTTTCCAACGAGCCAAAAACCCTCCAATTTCGATAAGTATTGAAGAAGTTATGATCAGTTTTCGAAAGCTGCACTTTCAAAACTCCTAATTGAATTAGGATTAGTCTCTTTATTATTTTATTTTAGAAAATAGGATTCATTTCTTTTATTAGAAAAAGAATCAGTTTGTTTATCGTTCTAGGACTTTACTTTATTGTTTTAGAAGAATTACAAATTAGAGTTACACCAAGATTAAAATTTGAGATATTCCTTTTATTTGAATTAGGAATTAGAGTTACACTAGGATTTCGAGTAGAAGCATATAAATAGATCCCTACCCCCTAGCCACTCTTCACAATTCTCTTTTACGTAATTTTCTCTTTTGAGCTTCTTCATTTTAGAAAATTCTAGTTCTTAATTCTAGTTCTAAATTCTAGTTCTAGTTCTTAGTTCTAGTTCTAAATTGTAGTTCTAGTTCTCTTTCTAGTTTTAGTTCTTAATTTTAGTTTTAAATTCTAGTTTTAATTCTTAATTCTAGTTCTAAATTCTAGTTCTAGCTCTAAATTCTAGTTCTAGTTTCTAGTTTTAGTTCTTAATTCTTAGTTCCTAGGTTCTAGTTCTAGTTCTTAATTTTCTTTATAGTTCCTAATTTTCTTTCTAATTCTTAATTTTCTTTATAGTTCTTAATGCTAGTTCGAATTCTTTGTTCTAGTTCTAAATTCTTAATTTCTCGATCTCAGTTTTTGATTTCTAATTCTTATTGCTCTATTCAAATTTAGTCTTTAATTCTCAATATTTACAAAATAAACCTAGCCACCCGATTTGTCCAAGGGAGCTTACGAAGGGTACTAGAGAATGGGGCCGAACTTCCGTAGCATAACGGGTCACAACTCTTTTTTAATTAGACTCCTAGTAGAATTAGGAGACTAGTTTAATTAAACTCCCGATATGATTAGGAAACTAGATCAATTAGACTCCCAGTAGGATCAGGAGACTAGGTTAATTATACTTCTAGCAAGATTAGGAAACCAAACTAGCTAAACCCCATGGCAACTCATAGCTATTGATGTTGGCCGGCCAACGATTCAGTAAAGGAGTTCAACATGCAAGCCCCCGCCCCCCCTTAATTAACAACCCAGGTATTCTTCATTTAATATTTGCCTCTTTAATTTCCATCATTTAATAGTTCATAGTTTATTACTCCATCGCCCTTAGCCAGAGTCCACTCGAATCGAATTGGGCCACTTTTTTCGGGGACCGAGAGGAACCCAGAAAAAGTTTATACCAACAGATTAGGGATTGAAACCAATTCTGCGCATGTGTATCTACGTGGAATCCGATTCTGTGCACTAAAGTATGCGCAAAATCATGGAGTTCAGACGGTCATGGGAAGTAGAGTCCCAGTCCCGCACCGGACTGATTCCGTGTGTGGGCCTACATGTGGAATCGATTCCGCGCAAGAGTATATGCATGGAATTGTGGATCATAGGGGCTGCACGGAAATCTATGCCTAGTCCATGTGGAACTAATTACGCGCAGATCGGCTTGCGTGTAATTGAATTAAGCACTTGATGCCTTGTAGGTAATTCGGGTCTTAAGGCAGTCTGTGGGAAGAGAGAGCCTGGTCAAAGTAGGATCAATTATGCACGCATATCCATGCGTTCAATCTAATTATGCATGTTTGTAAGTGCACAGAATTTGGGATCTTCCAGGGTCGGGTCTGGTCTGAGCCACAAAGCTATTGTTTCAACCTGGGTCTCAATCATATACTATTGTTTTAGTATATAGTCCCTATATTTAGGGTTTAAAGGCCTTCGGAGAAGGTCAGTCCTTCTCTGGAGATCATGGGCAGGGTCAAAAGTTGACCGAATAGGTTTGTACACTCAAAGAGGGAAAAATTAGGGTGTCTACAGATGCCCATCTTCGGCGCATTCTTGTGGAATAAGAATGCATCGAAGAAGTACGCACCCCTCTTATGAGGTGCCTTGTTGTTTCTTTTAGAAATCACAAGTGTAAACCAAGGAGCTGACATGAAGTGCTTGAATTTTCAGCACAATCTAAGGAAAAGCATTTGGGGGCTCAGTGGTAGCTGTCGAGAGGTATATCCTAATCTGTGGGTGCAAGTGCCATCTTGCCACATTCGCGACCAGCTGCATGGGGCAGTCAAATAGAGGGAAATTGACATAATCAAGGTACTGGAGGGCGTCATACAATTTTTCAAAGAAAAGGTCAAGTGACCAGATAATATGATGTAGTTTGATTGCGAAGGCTTTCGCAAGTCATGTTAGACCGGGCACGTCATTGCCCACACCAATGGCGCGTCAGGGGTCCCTTTCCAGTGGACATTTTTTATTTCTCAGAGTTGAGTATACTTGATGTTTGGTTTCCCAAGAGAAAGAACGGATTGGGGTGATGAGAGGTGAAAAATTGATAGATAGGAGGATTTCAAAAATTCAGGTTTTTAAACTTAAGATCAATTCGGTGGTAAAACTTTGAAAAATGTGGCTTCTGAGACGTCGCTGAGCAGATCTATTGGTATGGGATTTGTGGGCCCGACCTTTGCTTGGTTGTCAAGATGACGCTTGGTATGCCGAATACTCTGTCTAACCTTCTCGGGAATACTGATGATTGTCTCTTATGGGAGGACTACAGTGATTCACAGATTGGGAGAGACAGGTTTTGAAAATATTTGACTTAATATTAACTAACTATATTCTACTTTACAAGAATATTGAGTGGAGGAGAGAGTGATACTTATCTGAGTTGTCTCAGGATGGGATGTTCAGATCGCCTGATGAGATGCTCGCAATGGGACTTGATAATTGATGGGCATGGTTATTTCGTGGTGGTCATGTGATGGGACATTAGAGGGTTTCCTCTCTTCTTCTGTCATGGCGGGGTTCGATAGTTGTTGCGCGATGGGACATGTTGTTTATCGCGATGGGATATTTAGGGAGTTTGGATTTTCTACCTGCTTCTTCGTGATGGGACATTGGTGGACTTCCCCTTCTGGTTTGTTGAATTTTAGGCTTAGTGATGGGTTGGTTTATTTTATCGTGACAGGACATTTCATCATTGGTGTTTGCGATGAGACGTTGGTCGAGATTGTCGGTGTGGGGGGACCTTTGGGAGGTTCAATTTTTTTTTGCTTTTCGCGACGGGACATTGGGTTGAGCCTTCCTTTGGTCATGTGGTGTGCGAGGTCATGCGGTGGGGTTCGAGGGTTATACGATGGTGTTTGTTATGTCTATTTCTTTCTTTCGCAGATTTGGGTTATATGGTGAGTTCGGGTTGTAGTTGTGTCATAACGGGACTTGTCTTTAGCGTTATGGTGTGGCAGTGTTTTGGTGACAGTGTGCTCATGGGTGCATGTGAGGCTACACGGTGGGGTAGTGTCTCGATGGGACTGTTATGGGCGTGTGTGGAATGCCAACAACCTCATCTCTAGTCGATGTGTGGAGTCACGTGATGGGACAAGGGAGAGTGGTTCCGATCGTGGTGGGACAGGTAGCGGGTGTGCGATGGGAATGGTTCATCTTTTGGCTGCTTTGCCCTCGTTTGGGTGTCGTTATTGCGTTGCGAGGGGACTTTTATTGTTTATTTTCTATTTTTCGAAGTCCCGATCGTGGGAGGTGTTTTGAAATATTTGGATTGTGTTATGGCGATGGGACTTTGAGCAACAATTTTATTTTATTTCACTTTTTATTTTATTGGTTTATTTACCATAACAGAGCGAGCGGCGAGTGCAGTTGTGATGGGGCTATAGGGGGTGATTTTCCTCATTTTTTTGTTTTATTTTATTTTATTTTATTTTATTTTGCTCTGTATATTTTATTGTGTCCGCTTTTTTTTAGGGAGCTCTGGTATGAGTGACGGTTTCATTTTTGGGTATTTATTTTTGGATTGAATTTTTTTATTGAGTATTTTTATTTTGGGTTTGGAGAACTTTGCTTTTGTCATGGTAAAGTAGGGTGTGCAACCGTGGATTCTTATCGATCCGTCGCGATGATCCGCTTGCATGAAAAATATAGAGTCGCTACCTAGAGCTTTTAGTGTCCCGAAAAACCCAAATCAATATTGAAAGTACCAAAGCTCCAAATATTATGACTCTGATTTACTGATCCACACCAAAGGCTCTTAGGTAGGGGCTTCGGTTATCAATCGGGAAGGTGATAAGCACCCGATTGACCCACTCGTAAGCGGTCTCTACTATGGTCGAGTCTATGTGTTGCTGGTTTATATAATATAATATATATATATATATAATTATATATATGAAAAAGAGAAACAAAAATGAGCCACACTTCCCCTTGTACGAAGGCACATCGATCCTATTGAGCCCTTCCTGCTTGCCGAAATTTGGACAGCGTAACGGCTCAATTCTAAGATAGAGGAAAAGCAAAGAAGGTAGAGGAATAGAGGGGAGAGCCGGAGCTCTCGGGCCCTTATAGCACAACCTTAGACCTTCGCGTGATTGCGTTTGATGAGCTTCTGATAGCTTTAATGGTTGAGAGATGGGTCTTGAACTCCAAGATTAGGTGGCTAGGAGGTAGGAGAGGGAGGCTAAGGCCTTGTTCCTACAAGATCTAAGAGATTTATAATGAAAAAAGAGGTTAATGGATTAACCTAGGTTCTAGAATTTGTGAGGTTTTAATGCTATAGAGGGTGGAAAGGGATCACCAAAGGTTTCTCTCTGAGGAAATTTTTTCAAGCCCTTAACAAGAGGGGGGTAGCTCTCTATTTATAAAAAAGGGGAGGATTATGGGAGGTTTAAAAGCTAATGAGGTTAGCAATTAGGTAATCCTCGATCTAAGGTTTTTGGGTTTTTCAAGGGTTTAAGTAGGTGGGAAATGGGTTTAATGGTAGATGATAGGGTGGGGATCTAAGTAGAAAAAGGGTTAAAAAGAGAGGTAGTGGGGGTGCAACAGTCCCAATAAAACCAACCCCAATGGATGGAGTGGTCAACAAGTCAAACCCACCCCAAATTCAAAATCTGACCAAAATCCCAAAAATCACTGTTCCTAAGCTTAGCGTAGGTATTACATACGCTAAGTATAGGAACAGTGTTCCTAGGGATCCTGGAGGTTCAGAACCCGCTGCGAGGGCCCACAAAAGTCAAATTTTTTCCTAGCATATGTAACACATATGCTAGGCCAAAACCTGCCAAAATTGGCCTAGCATTTGTAATACATATGCTAGGCAATATTCCTGCATTTCTGCCCTATTTTCAAATTGCCATAACTTTTTATATACAACTCGGATTGAGGTGATTCTTAGCTCGTTGGAAATCTAGAAAATGCTAATTTCCAATAAGAGAGGTTTTAGCTCTAGCAAAGGTCTGTGTAAACTTTATCACTCCTCTTTCCAACAACTATCAAGAGGGTTCCAGGAAAGGTTTATAATGAGTCTGGGAAGGTTAGGATTGATCCCTAAGGGTTTCGAAAGGGTTCTAAAGGTTTTGGGGTGACTCTTAAGGGTTTGGAGAATGCTTTTAGAAGCTTGGGGGTGTGCCCTTCTCAAAGTATGTATTGATCGAGCCTTGGGCCAAATTTGGGTATCTACAAATGTCCCTCTTTGGTATCTGATCACTAATGATTGGATGCCAAAGAAAGATACATCCGAAGAGGCCCAAGCCAATGCTATCAAGTCCAATTTACTCAAAATAAACCTCAAACATCAAAATAGAAACAAATACAGAGAGTGACGTAAGCTCATCACATTGGGAAAACGTCCGTCACTCGAAAAGGAGAGTTACGAAAGCGCATATCATTGGGAAAACGTCTGTTCCTCAAGACTATCGGTCCCCAAGTGCCTAGCGACATTACTGGGCATAACCGAGATGGTGAAATGATTAATGATGTTCGATGTTCAAGTTTCATTCTGAATAAAATAGCCCTATGAACGGGAGTAATCGACCCATACTTTAAGATTAGCGTAAAGCAACGATGCGAAGATATACAATTTGTGTCCAATCGCATGAGGCATTGATTGCCCCATTTGATTAGCCACAGGTGCCCCTACGTGAGGTAGAGTTTGAGACTTTTGGTGAACCCAACAATATCAAGGATAATTTAGCACAACTACCCTAGCGGAGCGAATATTGATGTCACAACACTTTTTGGGAGTGTGCTATTTTTTAGAATGTGCACTGGATCAACATGACCCAGAGCACCTAACTTCAAATAATATTGAACATAACCAACCAAATTTTGGTATTTATAGAAGGAGACACCTAATCCTTGTCTTTGCCAACAATAACCTTGCAAATCATTTAACTATGCATAAATATGCACCCATTAGGGGCGATAAGCAACAAAGGCGATGAAAGTCTCGTCCCAGATCCCATCTGGGTATAATTTATAGGAACAAACGACCATCCTACGAATACCCAAATGCATGACGCCTATCTAAGGGAAGCTGCGCCAATTCAGGTTTTAAGCCTGCAGAAAAATAAGGGAAATTAACCCTTTTGGATGTATGTTTGCATATAGTTGATCGATATGTAGTTTTATTTTCAATAGGTTGGTCTCAACCAATGATTGACCTTTATTTGAGGAATTTGAAGCTTAAGACACTTAAGTTCACACGAATCCAAAAACAGAGCACTTACTGCACAAATTTAGCAGTGGAATCAACCTAATTGAAACATTAACTGTTTGATCAAGATTGATACCGTTGCTCTTATTTTAAAGTAGAATCCAAAGATCGAAGGTGAACCTTAGACTAAGGACATTAATTTAGCACAGCAGCATTGCCGATAAAATATTGACATTTTACTATATTGAAACACACATGTGCGTAGGTGTGTGTAACAAAAAGTATCATGAAATCTCAGCTATATTTTTTTTCTTTTTTAAATGATTACTTTTTCCATTTTTCTTCTCTTTTTTTTTTTTTAATAGACCGAACGTCTGTGGAGAGATGCTTCATTTGATCTGTCCAGCACCGAGAGGTTACCTGCTTTGAGGCTTTGGACCATTTGATTTTCCTGTATAATCTTGAGAAAGCGTCAGTCCCTTTTTTGTTTATATAAGTAACAATATACATCCTAATTAACAGAAGGAGAAATAAACCTTTACCTACTCATTTTCAATTTTCAAGATTTATATATTTTTTAGATTTTTGTTTTCAGAGATTTTTTTATTCTTTTTCTTCATTTTTGAGATGGAAGTATGATGTTGTAAATATGTATATGAAAGGAGCATATATATATTTTTGGATTTTTGGATTTTTCTTGATGATTTTTTTTTTGTTCTTTTTCGCTTTTCTGTAAGGGTAAAGAGTTGGGTACCACACCGATTATCTTTTTGAGATGTGGTGCGAGTACAGGGTAAAGATGAAAATGGAAAAGGGAAATCTATTATTTTTTTCTGGTTTTCTTTATCTGTAGGAAAATGGAAAAGAGAAATCTATTATCTTATATAAGTATCTTTTCTTCTATCCCCTTTTTTATTTTGCGTTAAACATGAGATAAAGCAACGAGTCCTATTTTGAGCATAGTCGAAACCGTTCATGGTCGGACCTAAGTGAGGTTTGGAATCTTTGCCAGGGTTGGAACGTCCATTCCTTTGGACTGAATCGACCTTTTATCTTTACCTCGGGTCATGCTTCCGGTGGTGTCTGAAGGATTTGCCTGATCAAGATCTGATTTGAATGAACATGAGTGGCCCAATTGGCAACCAGATAATCGAGAATGTGACCAAGGGAGTAACTAAAGCTTTTCTTCTTTCTCCTTTTATTTTTTTACTCACAGGGTTTTCACCGTGCCCATTGTCGCCCTCGTTTGTACCCGTAATGCCCTTTCGGGTTTTCACTGCGTTCATGGGTATGCATTTTTTCCCCAGGTTCCTTTTCAGGTTTTCACCTGGTCGGCACAAGCTCGCTCTTTTTACCCGTAGGGCCCATTCGGGTTTTCACTATGTCCATTTTTCTCTGAGCTTGTATATTTTCATTTCTTATCTTTTCTTTTTCAAAGGTCACGTCACGGACGTTGATTTCGTCATAGCCAGTTGGATGGAATTCTTTTGTTGTCTCATAGCTTGGTTCGTGTGGACACAACGGATATTGTGACTGCTCGTAGACCTTAAAGACGGCTTTTTCACGGGATGTATCTTGGCCAGGGTTAGGAATTTTGAATGTATTCTGGGGTTAAATGGTTTCCTTGATTAGATTCCAGCTGTCGTAATACACTTCTTCCTTGGGAGATTTTTACTATACATGGCACATGATATTTCTATCTAGTTTCTTTTCTATATATATTTTTTATTCTTTTTCTTTTTAGATAATCTCTTTTCAAGGTTTTACTTTTCTGATTATTTTTGGATTTTGATGGTAACTCTTTTTCTTCTTTTTTTTATTTGGTATATACACTTTTTCCATCTTCTTTTCTTGAGAGGGGTTTATAAAAGAATGGCTCATGGCTCAATAGGTGTATCAAAGGGTATGAATGTTCAGGGATACTTTTTTAGCTACTTGGCTTTGAAATGATGGCCTCTATTTTAAAAGATCCTTAAGCAGTCACGTTTACATTTTAATCAATACTTACCTTGCTATGGGAGACTTGGGAATAGAATCGTCAGATGTATCCAATGTTGATTGGTTCAGGAAAGTGATCTCCGTCCATGATGACGAGGCGGAGTGAGTATCCAGGGAGTACTTCTCAGATGACAAAGGGCCCTTCCCAGTTGCACCTAAATTTCCCTCTCGGATCGGCGTGAAGAGATGAGAATTTTTCTTGGGTACAGTGTCTCCTACTTTTAAATCTCGGATGTGAGCATGCTTGTTGTAAGCACATGTGATTCGCCCTTTGGTACGTTGCCCCAATATTTTTCAACCCGAATGGCATGACTCAGTAACAGAAAGTTCCCCATGGAGTAATGAATGTTGTCTTTTCTCTGTCTGCTTCTCCCTTCTTGATGTGATTGCATTTGGAGAATCCATCCAGGAATGAGAGTATCCCATACCTAGCAGTGTTATCGACCAAGTTATCGATGTGTGACAACAAGAAGTCATCTTTCGTGCTCGCCTTATTCCGATTTCTGAAGTTGATGCACATGCGAACCTTTCCATCCTTCTTTGGTACAGGGGACTATATTGGCCAGTGTATTTGGAGACGATGAGAAACCCTGCGTGGTACTATTTGATGACCCATCTTAACTTCTGCTTGACTGGTTTAACATCTGGATATAGCGACAGCTAATGCTCGACCAAATCAGTGTCAAAACTAGGCATATCCTTGTATGATCATGCGAAGACGTCTTGGTATGACCGAAAGAAATCAATTATACTTCTTCTTTCCTTGGGAGACAACAACGTTCTGATCTTAGTGATTCTAGGAACCTCTTCAGTAACTAGATTGACATCCTCAGTTTCTTCAACGATTGGGGTATGGCCATGCTAAAAATCAGCAAATTGGTCAAGGAGCTCATTGGGGTGCTCCTCAGTAGGAATCTCATCGTCCAGACTCGTGACTCTTACCTCTTCTTGTATTTCTACAAGAAAATGGTCAATTTCATGTGGGACGGCTTTTTCAATTAAGGCACCATTTTTCTTGATTTTATCGGGAATTTTTAAAAGACAATTTTTTTTTGGGTTTTTTAGTATTTCTTTTATTTTTTTAGGGATGCTGGTGCCGTATTTACGACCATTTGATGCTTCTAGAGTTAGGGGCATTAAAGCCCAGTTCCTCACCTGAGGTGCCGCACCTTTACCTTGTCTTGTGGAGGGAGCTATTTCAGATGGCTTTTGACGATCAACCTCCGTCATGTTTACCATTGGCCTGTCTGGGACCTGGTCCTCAAATGTTAACATAGGCTTGGGATGGTTTTGGATAGGTGGCTGTGCAAGTAGGGTTACCTCTTCCTCGAAGAGTGACAGCAAGGCTAGGTCTATTTCAATCTCGGGGGGGATGATTTGGGGATTGGTTTCGTGAATGGGTATCTGTTTATGTGTGGTTAGCTGTGTTGCCCCAATTTGGTGGATTTTGATGGCCCTTGTGCTTACGAATGTGGTTCGAATGTGAGGTCTCTGGTGGGGTTCATCCTCCAGATCTATCCCCCTAGTTTTGGCTCTAGCAATGGTTCAGGCCTGTTCCTTAGTCTCTTGGATTTCTTCTTCAGTAGACTTGTAGCCTAAGCTGAATCTGACGTGTTGGCCGCCTTTCGCTCTGACTGGGTCCCTCCTACCTTGTAAGTCAGAGCCTAAACATTTGCCTTTCTAGTAGCCCCATTTTTGGAGCATGGCCACTACTGCAGTCATTCCACCTCGTATTTTTGTGGTGACTTCTTTGATAGTTTCTAGTGCTACTGTCGACACATCATACTGGAAGCTGTGGAAGTCTGTGTCTTCAGCTATATGTGGTACATCTACCACTTTAAGGTTCTCGATGTTGTGGGCTATTTTTTCTCTTTCTTCTCTCCCTTCTCCCATGATTGTTATGACCTTCTACTATGATATGATATGAGTTATTGATGTAGGGTGGAGGGAACTGCCCCGATTGCATGAAACCATGGGCGCCCTAGTAGCAGGTTGAAGGTGGACTTGATATCCATAATTTGGAAGGGGATGGAGAAGGTTATTGGCCCAATGGAGAGCTCAATGTTAACTTCTCCGATGACTTCCCTCCAAGTGTTATCGAACCCTCTCACGCTTGTTCTAGCCGACCTGAATGTGGAAGGATCGGTCCCTATTTTTGTCATAACCCTCAAAGGGCACACATTTAATGTCGGGCCATTGTCGATCAGAACCAACGGAATCACCATATTTCCCATTTCGACTATGAAAGTTTAGGGATCGGGAATGGCTGCCTCTTTCAGCCGCGAGATTGGTGTCTGAGAACAAGATGGCATTAGGAGCCAACACCTGTCCAATCATCTACCCCACCTCGTCTGGGGAATCTTTACCAGATACATGTGTGTCTTTTAATGCTCCCATCAGGGCTTGGAAATGGAGTGGGGACGTCATTAATAGGTCCCAAATGGTGACATTCTTTTCAGCTATGTTTCCAGTATGTGCTCTCTGCTCATCTTTTCAAAGGGGTGTACCATTGTAATAGAGTGGTACTAGAGGTGGATTGATTGTGGGTGGAGCAAAATTGGGCCAACTATATTGGATTGGTGCTGGCGATGGTTTGGATGGCACATAGTGATCGGGTATTGGTGTTGAGAATGGTTGATATATCCGGAGTGAGTAAAAATTAAGCTCCACAAGGTTAACAGGCACAAGTGCAGGAAAGTACATCCTCAAATCCATAGGTGTTGCTTGTGGTGTAGGGTTTGGGAAATAATCGGCTTAAGTTCAATGGCTCAATCACCCCAATGACCTTATTCCCCTGGTTCCATTACCCTGGTGACTCTAAACTCTCTTCTATGCTGATGTATTCTGAGGGATCAAACTCTTTCATCCCTTCCTCCAACATATTAATGGTGGCCCTTAGGCCCATTCCTCCCTGTGAGCAATGGTGCATGATGGATGTTGATGTGAGGGTTTGCTTGCAGAGCTGTCGAAGGAATGAGCATCCCTGCCTCTATCAGATTTTGGATCGCATGCTTTAATGGAAAGCATTGGTTGGTTGGGTGACTCGATCCCTGGTGAAAATTACAGTGTATATTCAGATCATAATTTCTAGAGATTGGATTTGGAGGAGGTCGAGGTTGAAACTGAGTGACCAAACCCTTCTCAATCAGTAAAGGTAAGAGGACATTTAGGGATTGTCCTAAGGGAGTGAACACTCGGTTATATTCGGCCCATCTCTGCTCAGGGGTTTGCTGCCCCTAGGAGACATTGTCATGCCTCAGAACCTGATTTGTTAGTGCTAGTGTTGGCTATGCTATCGGGAACCGAAAGGGTACCATGTTGGTGCTGGCCTGTGTGTTTACTATTGTCTAGACATCTGCCTCAATTCTTCTTTGCTCAGCAAATTTCCATACCCTATTGGCCAAATTTTTGTTCAGCCTCCCTTCTCTCAACACGTTTGTGCAACGTTTGGCATTTCTTACCAGGTCAGCGAAACTGGCTTGCTGCTGGTAGACCAAAAAGTTGGAGATGACTGGAAGAGTGTTTTTTGAGATCATCTTAATTTGTTCATCATCGGGTATTCGATTTTTCACTTGGGCTACCAACGCTCTCCATCTTCTCAGATACTCATTAAAGGCCTCATCGAGCTTCTACTTCAGGCGAGCTAGATCAAATTTGTGGGGCTCGATGTCTATGTTGTCGACATATTATTCCTGGAATAGGTGGGTCAGATCCTTCCAAGTTTTTATCATGGATAGTTCGAGGGACGTGAACCATCTCAAAGCACGACCCGTGAGGTTCTCCTGTAACACTTTTATGAGTAAACACTCATCCCCTCCATATTGGCACATATCTCTACAGTACGACTTGAGGTGTGCTATAGGGTTGTCGGGGCCATCATACTTGTCAAATGATGGCACTTTGAACTTAGGTGGCAAAGCCACCTCGGCAAACAGGCACTAATCAAAGAAATCCATAGCGTGAATCTCGGCCCCACCCAACTTCATCAGCTGCTTTTGGATTTTGTCCATTTTTTCTTTTAGCAGCTCAATTTCTCTGGATGGCAATGCCGAGGTCGGTCCCCCAATGGGCTGTGGGCTGGTAAATGTGGGTTATGGGGGGATAAAATTGGTAAATACCTCTGCATAGGTGCCACTATTTCGAACCTCATCCTCTTCATATTGAGGATCAGTATACGATGAAGGGTGAGGTTATCTTGTTGGTTCAGAGTGGGATGGATGGGTGCCTGGTGAGATGTTGCCTCGCACTGTTCAATTCACCAGCAAAGTCTTCTCGTGCGGATGTTACATACAGCATAATAGAACTCGTGTAGCACTCGCGAGGACTCTGCAAACCGTGCGAATAAATTAATATGCAGAAGGCAGCCCCGCGAAGCTCGGGCTCTCCACTTCCCAGTCTTAACTCAGGGACCTTTTGGGGATTTCCCTAGGTCTAGGGCACACATCCCGACGCCCTGATCTTGAGGCAGATATCCTAAGACATACAAGAGTTGTAACAATGCCACATCTGCTAGAAAAATTAGGGTTTACTCTTCTATTGGCTAAGGCATTAGGACTAAATATATAAGCTATACTTATAACTTAGAATTTTTATCTCTCCTTCAACCTCTGTCTGTGGTGAGCTCGAGCAGACTAGGGTTAAGGTTTGATCATTTCTTTTTCCATTTTTCTTTTCTCTTAGCCCAGCACTTGTTGGCTAAACCCTTTGTAAGCAATTAGGTATAGTTTTAATTAGTTTTGTAATGGGTCTTGTAATCTTTGGGATTTTGTGAAGAGTTGTTGTGCACAAGGCTGCTGCCTAGAGAAATTGCATTGTAGGTAATCTTGATCAATGGAATTTGTACTTTAAATGTTCATTCAATCTGTTATTTTCCTATTTGCCCATAATTTTGTTCAGGCTATAGCATGCATTTAGGATTTGAGCTGATTGAAAGGCCCATGGAAGCTTGAGCTTGTAGCCCTGGGACCATGGTGGTAGCAGCAGTTTACATGTTCCTTCTCAGATCCATGTGGTGAGGATAACCTCTATGGATAGCTTGTGACCATTTAATTGGATAGACTATAGCCTTAGGGAGATTCCAAGCCACAGATCTGAGAAGGATTCTTCTCCTCTACACTTGAGCTTGTATCCTTGTGAGATGTTGCTGCAGGAACTAGCTCCCCTCTATTTTACTTGACCAATATCAGATGTTAGATCTGCTTTCTCTGTAGTGATTACAAACTTGTGAGCTGAGCCGTTGCAGTCTTTTGTAGCAATGACCAGCTACATTTAAGTTCCCAAATAGCCCTTGAACAACTGTGGTTTCACTAGTTTTTCAAAAACTATTTGTTCCTATGAATGCCTACCAGATCTGTAACAGATTTAGGGAGCTTGTAGCCTGGCAAACATAGTGTCTGCAATAGTTTTAATGTTCTAATTTGATCAGTTGGGTGGAGGACATCTATTGGATAATCTGCAACCATTTAAGTAGACAGGTTATAGCCTTAAGATCAGCCTACTCCATTTGATCAGATTGGTTTTCTGATTTTCTTCATGTGCTTTGATCCTCCCTATTGGATAGTCTATGACCATTAAAGTGGGAAGGTTATAGCTTTAAGGGACTAGGTTGAATCACAAGAGTGAGTTGGATTCTCCTTTCTTGCTGGGGTTTTTGATAGCACATCAGCAAGGATTCCTGCAGAAGCAGATCTAGATCTGAGTTACAAAACTGATTTAAACTTAGCCTAGTAGTTTACTTCCCACCATTTTATCCTTATTTTAACACACCATCACCACTTTCTTCATAACCCTTTCTTAGGATAGGACTGCACTTTATTTCTTTTCTTTTAGTAGGTAATTTAGTATAGTTGTGACACTCAACTCCCATTCTTTAGAATTGTCAGATTTGGAGGCCTATTATTATAGACCATTTTGGGTTCTAGATCAATTTTTTTGTGAGATAAACTCTTACTTAAAACTTGCTACAATAGACCCTGGATTCTTGCAGGTCTGTTATTTGGTTTTGTGTTGTATTCATTCCCCATTTTTTTAATTTTGTTTTACTTCGTTTATTTTATCTTTATCATTTTTATAATAAAAAGAAGCAGCAAAAACCTTTCAACAAGTTTTTGGCGCTGCTGCTGGGAATATTGATCTTTTTAGTAGACCTGAGTTGTATTAAATTTCAGTTTAGAAAATTCATTGTACCTATGCCTTAAATAGAATAAAAAGTACTACAAATTTTTGTGAAATTTTTGCAGACTTGGACAACAGCAGTAGGGAAAAGTTAGAGCTACAGCTAGAGTTTAGCTAGCTCTGTTTGCACTTCTTTTACCCTAAAAATTAGTCCAATGGTGTTGAATTCCCTGTTAATAGTTTAGCTGTATATCTGTTAGTTGTGATTTTTTTTTATAAATTTTTTGTGTGCTGTGAACATTTTCTTTACCTGCTGACTTTGTGTGTGTATGCTTGGTAGAAGGTCCCTTAACCCTGACTTGGAACGTCTAAACCACCTTGAGGTTGAAAGGGTTCTTAGACTAAGAAACAACACACCAGCCCCTACTATTGAAACTGAGCCAGCTGTCATGGCTAAGAGGCAAAGAACTCTGAAGGAATACAATGCACCTAGAGATTACACATCTCCCTTTTGCATACAATTCCCTTCAGTTGAGAGAAATTATGAAATCAAGTCCTCCACTATTAACATGCTGCCATCTTTTCATGGGCTCAGTAAGGAAGATCCTTACAAGCACATTGACCAATTTTTAGCACTTTGCACCACTTTCAATACTGCTGGCTTGGGACCTGAAGCCACCAAACTGAGGCTTTTTCCTTTTTCCCTAAAGGACAAAGCCAGCAACGGGCTCTCTAAGCTGCCAACCAATGGCATTCAGACATGGAGTGACCTCCAAACCCAATTTCTAGCTAAATTATTTCCCATGAATAAAACTAGTCAGATGAGGACAAACATATTTTCATTCACTCAGTCCTCAACTTAAGATTTTTATGAGGCATGGGAGAGATTTCAAGAGATGTTAAAACAATGCCCCCACCATCAAATTCCATAGTGGCAGCTAGTGCAAGTCTTTTACCAAGGAATTAATCCTAAGAGTAGGGATATGGTGGATACCTCATGTGGTGGTAGTTACCTCCACAAGACAGCTGATGAGGCTTGGGAGTGCTTTGACATCATAGGGGAAAATTCCATGTAGTAGGAGTCACTGTCTCATAATGACAGCCAAACCCTAGCTAAATGGGTGAAAGAGTCCACCCCTAGAGGTGGAATGTATGAAGTTAAGGTGCAAAGTGATTTGGAAAGAAAGATGGACAATCTGAGTTTAAAGTTTGACAAATTGATGAATGTGATGCAGCCTAGGATGGTTGCACAGGTGGAAGAGGCATGTCTGATATGCCAATCTCCCACACATTCATTTCAAGATTGCCCATTAGCAATCAATTCCTTAATTTAGTTATGGAGTATGCCAATGCTGCCCAAGCATATGGGCAGCAACCTGCTGGGCACACATGGAGAAACCACCCAAAGTTGAGGTGGAGACAAGATACATACCCTTAGCCCTAGCAGCAGTTGGCAGCTACATACAGACCTCAACACCAATTTAACCAAGGATACCCACCAAGACAGAATTTTCAGTTGCCTGCCCCATAGCCCAATCAGTTGGTCTTGCCCCGACAGCAGCCCAGATCCTCTTCCTTTAAAGAGAAACTGCTGGCATCTATGATGAATTTGGGGAGCTTGGTCCAAACTGTGAACTCTCATGGGCAAAGTATTAAAAAAATAGAGAACCAGTTGGGTCAAATCTGTAATGCTTTAAACAAAACAGAGGAAGGCAGGTTGCCTAGTCAGCCCTTGGCCAACCCTAAAGGGCAGTACATGATTGGAGAAGCATCCGCTACCCATGATGAGGCTAATGCAATCACTACCCTAAGGAGTGATACGATCGTTGATAATTTAGTGGGCAAAGCAGTTGAGGAGGTCTTAGAGAGTGAAAATGAAAGAAATGTTATTGTTAAAGTACCAAGAAATGCAACCCTTTTGTGGATCAGCAAGGAAAAAATAAAGCGATTGATGTTGAGCTCCTACAACAAACAATAAATGAAGAAAAAAGAAAAAAATAAAAATTTGACCATGATGTGGTTAGGCATGCAGCTGTGGCACCAGCAATCCCACAGCTGCCATTTCCTCATGCATTAGCTGGCCCATCTCCTTTTCATAAGGGGAATGCTCAGATGGAGGAAATGATGGAGACCATCAAGCAGGTCAAGATCAATTTTCCCTTACTTGATGCCATTAAACAGGTCCCTGCCTATGCCAAATTCTTGAAGGACCTCTGCACATAAAAGAGAAAAGTAAGAGTGCAACTATCCAAAAAGGTTTTTTACTGTTGAACATGTTGAATCAGTTCTATCTATTACCACACCTGAGAAATTACACGACCCAAGGGTACCTACTATCCCTTGCATTATTGGAAACCACACCATTGGAAGAGCTCTCTTGAACTTAGGGGCCAGTGTGAACCTGCTCCCATATTCTGTATATGAGGAACTAGGTTTGGAGGAGCAAAAAGCTACATCAGTTGTGCTCCAACTGGTTGATAGGTCTGAGAGGAGGCCTGTGGGTGTGGTGGAGGATGTTTTGGTGGGGTTGTACAAGTTCTACTATCCTGCTGATTTCCTTGTGTTGGACATGGACCCTTGCAAAAGTAAAGCCCCAATTCCTATCATCATTGGAAGGCCTTTCTTGGCCACTGCAAATGCTTGCATATAATACAAGTTAGGGGTGATGGAGGTGACCTTTGGGAACATGAAAGCCCAATTAAATATGTACAATGCTGCTAGGCAAGCTCAGATGGACATTGACGACTGTTGTGCAATAGATATACTACATGGCCTTGTGGAATAAGAATTATCCAATCTGCAGGATTGGGATAATGTTGCTGATGACCTAGAAAATATTTGGAGTATGGTTGAGAAGGAGGCCCAAGTGCTCATGGCAGAAGACAACATAAAAATAGAGTCTTTTGTGGGCCTAGTGCAGCATTCCAGCTGGAAACCTATATTGCTACCCCTTCCTCAATCCACCAAGGCACCTTTGCTACCACCAAGGCACCTTTGCTGCCTTCCATTGAAAGTCCCCTTGAGCTGGAGCTTAAACAATGCCCAGACATATTAAAATATGCTTTCTTGGGGCAGAACAACAAGCTTCTAGTGATTATCTCCACCTCTCTCACTAGTGAGCAGGAGGAGGAATTATTGAGTGTTCTTAAGAAGCACAAGAAAGCAATGGGGTGGACAATAGCTGATCATGGAGGCATTGATGCCTCAGTTTGCATGTACAGAATTCACCCGGATGAGGGTGCGAAACCCTCTAGGGAGATGCAGAGGAAGCTTAATCCTCACATGCAAGAGGTGGTCTTGAAAGAGATAGTGAAACTGTTGGATGCAGGATAATTTACCCCATATCAGATTCAGAATGGGTGTTACCTATCCAGGTGGCACCTAAAAAGTCGGGCATAACAGTTATTACTACTGATTTTGGAGAGTTGATGCTAGCCAAGGAGACTATTGGCTGGAGAGTTTGCATTGATTATAGGAAACTCAACTCCAAAACTAGGAAAGACCACTTCCCCCTCCCTTTCATTGACCAAATTATAGATAAGCTGGCTAGAAAGGCATTTTACTGCTTTCTTGATGGATACTCAGGGTATAACCAAATCCCTGTTTATCCTCAAGATCAAGAAAAACCTACTTTCACATGTCGCTTTGGAACCTTTGCTTACAGGAGGATGTCTTTTGGATTGTGCAATACCCCAGCCACATTTCAGAAGTGCATGTATTCAATTTTTTCTGATATGATTAACAAATTTCTGGAAATCTTCATGGATGATTTCTCAGTTTATGGGGACAGCTTTAGTCAGTGCTTGAGTCACCTTGACCTGGTCTTACAAAGATGTGAGGAGACCAATTTGGTCTTGAGCTGGAAAAAGAGCCACTTTATGGTAACACAAGGAATTGTGTTGGGCCATGTGGTCTCTCAAAGAGGAATGGAGGTTGACAAGGCAAAAGTGGATCTAATTTCATACCTGCCCCCACCCAAGACTATCAAGCAAATCAAATCATTCTTAGGACATGTTGGGTTCTACAGGAGGATCATTAAGGACTTCGACAAAATTTCAAAGCCATTGTGCCACCTGCTTTGCCAGGATATGCCATTTGAATTCTCTGTTTAGTGCCTTGAGGCCTTTGAGGTCTTGAAAGAGTGCCTTACCACTGCTCCTGTATTCCAAGCCCCAGATTACTCACTCTCCTTTGAGCTGATGTGTGATGCATCAAACTTGGCCATAGGTGTTGTCTTAGGATAGAGGAAATATAAGTTGCCTGCAGTAATCTATTATGCCAGCAAATCACTAGCTGAAGGTCAACTCAGCTACACCACTACTGAGAAGGAGCTGTTAGCTGTTGTGTTTGCTATGAACAAGTTTAGACCCTACTTGCTTGGGTCTAAAATTATTATTTTCACTAATCACTCAGCCCTGAAATACCTGTTGGCCAAGAAGGTTGCCAAACCAAGGCTGATCATATGGATCCTCCTATTGCAGGAGTTTGATCTTGAGATCAAGGATAAGAAGGGAGTTGAGAATATGGTGGCTGACCACCTCTCTAGAATTATTTTGGAAGAATGTGCAGCAGCACCTGTCAATGAATTATTCCCTTATGATCAGCTGTTTGCTGTGCAGTCTAGTGTCCCTTGGTTTACACACATTGTCAATTTTCTTGTTGTGGGTAGGATTCTCCCTCACTGGTCCAAGATGGATAAAGACCTATTTTTCTCTCAGGTCAAACATTTTTTGTGGGAAGATCCATACCTATATAAGCATTGTGCAAATCAGGTGGTTAGGAGATGTGTACTTAAAAGTGATTTCCACAGCATTCTTTCTATGTGCCAAGAGCAAGCCTATGGAGGTCACTTCTGTGGCAAAAAGACTACAGCAAAAGTGCTGCAATGTGATTTTTATTGGCCTCCTTTGTTCAGAGATGCACACATGCATTGCAAAGCCTATGAGAGATGTCAAAGGTTGGGGGACATTTCCAAGAAAGATTCTATGCCATTACAGCCCATCCTTGTGGTAGAACTCTTTGACATCTGGGTCATTAATTTTATAGGTCCCTTTCCTCCATCTATGGGTTTTAACTTCATACTTGTGGCAGTGGACTACATCCAAATGGGTGGAAGCTATTGCCACAACGACAAATGGCCACACAGTTGTCCTGAAGCTTTTAAAGGACAATATCTTCTCTAGATTTGGCACCCCCAAAGCTATTATTAGTGATGGGGAGAGTCATTTCTGTAACAGTCCTTTTGAGAATCTCCCCAAAAAATTTCTGTTACACACAGAATTGTAACTCCCTACCACCCGCAAACCAGTAGGCAAGTTGAAATTTTCAATAAGGAGATCAAGCATATCTTGGAGAAGACTGTGAGGACAGATAGAAAGGATTTGGCACAAAAACTAAATGATGCTTTGTGGGCTTATAGGACTCCCTATAAGACCCCTATTGGCATGTCCCCATTTAGGCTGGTTTATGGCAAGGCTTGCCACCTACCAGTAGAGTTAGAGCATAGAGCCTATTGGGCTATCAAAACACTAAATTTTGATCTAACTACTGCTGGTTCTCATAGGAAATTGCAACTAGCAGAGCTTGATGAGCTAAGGCTGGAAGCCTATTCAAATGCCAGAATATACAAGGAGAAATCAAAGGCATTCTTTAATAAGAAGTTAATAAGAAAGGACTTCAATGTTGGTACTAAGGTTTAGCTTTTCAACTCCAAACTAAAATTTTTTTTAGGGAAGTTAAAATCTAGATGGGATGGACCTTACACTATCATTCATGCCTCCCCATCTAGTGCTATGGAGATCTTGGATCCTATGTCTGGAAAGATCATGAAAGTGAATGGTCAAAGGCTAAAAATTTGTGAAGAAAATTTAGTAGAGCCTCCTCAGACCATTCACCTGCATGAACCTCCCACTGCTCAGTGGTCCACAACTTTGTAAAATGTGTATCATATGTGTTAAATGTGTGTTTTATTTTGGCTTGCTTAGAAATATGTCAATTACTGTTTTTAGTGTGATGTTGATTTACTTGTTTTATTTTATTCTGTCTTAAGTATATGTGCATATTGGTCATCTGAATTTAGGGTGCATGAACTTGATGTTGATGTGCATGTCTGTTGCTGCTATGGTTGAGGTGCTCTCATAATAAATGTCATGAATTTGATTTGAAAGACTATCTTTAGAATTCTCCATTTTTGATGTACAGATGTTGATAATGGGCATACAATTATAAGGATGAAATGGAGTACATGTGAAGGGGTTGGTGCTGATGCACAATGGATAGGTGCATAACAGTATGGATGCACTGGCCAATGTGCAGCATTGAGACAAAGGGTTAAAAGTTGCTGTCTCGCTAGGCTAAAAGGCCTAAGTTACACATTCCCGAGTCAATTCTTGGCTTTCTCGTGGGGCTCTAAAATGTCCTCTGTTGCCTCGTGAGAGCCTTGCGAGCTAAACATCTGAAGAATAACTGCATATGAGCCTTGCGAGGCTATCTCTTCTCTACGACATCAAGCTGTGCGAAAATTTTCAGTCCTATGTGTTATTCCTCGCAAGAACCTCACGAGATAAAATTCTGAATCCTGCACTTCTACCGACCTCGCAAGGAACTTGATGCTCTACATGTATGAGTCTCACGAAGTTAGATAGCGCAGCTGCGCGAAAGATGAAAGAGGCATCTTGCACACCTTGGCTTCAAATCAGCCCCGCAAATACCTTGCGAGGCTCTGTTCTTCTTCGCGACAGCACTTCTCGCGAGATTGAATTCATAAGTGCATGAGAAATCTACTTCACGAGAACCTGGCGACAGTCATGCGAGGCACGGGATCAGCCTTATAAACCCTGTGATTTTCTTCGTTTTCTTTATTTCATATCTCTTTGCCCTAGCCTCCACTGAGCAAGACTGAGCTTCTCTCTCCCTTCTTTCTTCTTTATAGCCTAATCCACTCCACCTTAAATAGTTTTCTCCTACCATTTTACTCCCCATAACCTCCTGGTCACTTTGAGCTAGGTTTGGGGGAATTTGAACCTTGGTGTAACATTTGATGTGGAACCCTAGCTGCAAGTTGGTAAGATCTGTCACTCTCTCTGTTGCTTTGATTGAATAGTAATTTAGAGTTATGAAGAGAGGAATTTTTGGGCATTACCTTCATTGGCGTGTGATCTATCTCTACTTTGTCTGTAAAGCCCTAATTTGGAGAAGTTGAGTAGCCATGGCCACGGGTTCGAAATTTATTGATGCATTGGCTGCCATGCTAAACCCTCAAAATACTGGCAGCCCTGGGGCAACTCGTAAATCAGTGAGGATTATAGAGGCCTCCACAGTGGAGACCTCTGAGGTACCTACACCCACTGTTGAGCCCCAAGAGGAGCAACCACCTGAGAATAGGGCAGCCCTAGTGAAGAAGGCCAAGGCTGGGGCCTCTGATTCCCAAGCCAAAAAGAAATCTGCTCCTAAGAAGAGGGCCAGAGAGCACCCACCTGCTAAAAGCCCTGAAAAATCTATGAAAAATTAGAAAAAGGGCAAGGTTGTGGCCCATGAGATCCCTGAGGTTGACCCTGAAGAGGAAGAAGATAATGAGTACCTCAGGGTCCCCTCTAAATTTGTGAAAGCAATTAAACTGGAGGCAGAGAAATTTTTTTATAAGGTGTTCTTTGAGGACCTGCCTGAGACATCAGCCTCCATTGAGTACCTTGCCAAAGCCACTCTGCTACCCCTATTGAGGCCCCCAATGCAGCTAGTCTTCCCTAGACTAGTGCAGTTATTTTATCATAATATCAAAGTGAAGACTGGGGATGATGGGAACCCAGCATTGCTGGTGTTAATAGACAAGATTGAGATGTTATTCAATCAGGTAGCCATAGTTGAAATACTAGGGATACCTGCAAAGTATAGCTAGACTGTGGCTTGGGCCCTCCTTTGACAACCACAATCGAAGAAATTGCTAAGGAGTTGATTGGGGGGATCACAACCTCTGAGCTGTCGATTAGGAAGAGAGATCTACCCCTAAACATGAGGTTTTTAGATGGGGTACTTAGGAAGAATGTCTATTGCTCTTGACATGAGCAGGAGAGGAGGTCTCCCATTGCGGATGTACTCTACTCATTCTATATGTACCACTACTTGGATGCTGCAAAGTTAATTTTTGAGGGGATGAAGGAAATTCATGAGAAGGTGAAGACAAAGAAGAAACCTCACTCACTCTCCTCATGCTTCACCATAGCCTCATCAATTTGGCCCTATCCACACCACCACCTTCTAACATGCACCCACTTCCCCATTTCAACCCATCCAAACCACTACACCTATTACCCCTGACCTCCTACCCCAAATCTTCAACCTATTACTCTCCCTTCAAGCCCAAGTGATGGCCGATACCCAAACCCAATCATCAATTGCGGCCAATCTGCAATCCATGAACTCCACCCTCTAAAACCAGGTCTCCATTCAAACCATACAAGCTATCTGTTGGTTGTGTTTGCGTTCCCTCAAAGGAGGGTCTAAAATCAACAATAAAACTAGGCAAACACACTCATACAGACCTGCAAGTATTTAGGATCTGTTGTAGCAAGCTTTAAAAGAATTGTAAGTAAGGGAATGTCCACAGGGAGGCTAGTTAGAAATATGATAAATCTCCAGATCTGTGTCAGATCTGGCACCTAGCTATCACTAATTTAGTTAAAAGACAGGGGAGAGGTTTGAAATGAGTTGTCACTTAAACTAAGCTACAATTTAAACATAAGCTATCTTGGATCGAGTTTGGGAGCTTAGATCTTGCAGGGGAAGAGAGTAAAAATGCAGAAAATGGGGAAGAGTAGCTTGGAGGTTGGTTTTCACTGAAATCATACTCAATTAATCATGCTACAGAGGTTCAGAGCACACAATCCCCTCGCTAGCTATAAGCACAGCTGCAGGGTATAATTTCAACTCCAAATCACAGGATCCACCTGGTCTTAAGGCTATGATCTGTCCACTTTAATAGTCACAGACCATTTTATAGACTTTATCGAATCCATGGATTACAGCAGATGATTCCAATTGAAGCCTGAGCTTAGATTTATCTTAAGGTTATGATCTGTCCACTTTAATGGTCACAAACCATCCTAGAGATCTCCTACAAAGCCAGAGCCTCAATTAGAACAATTAAAACCACTACAGATGCTGCAATTCCCAAATCACAGACTCAAGGAATCACAGGAGCATCAGATCCAGGGAGATCAGATGGTATCCAAGAGGTCTACCAGTTAAGTGGGTGAGCTGATCTACAACTCCTTTACACAAATTCAATCGATCACCAAATGGAACCAAAGGAAGTTTAAATCTAATTAAAGTATGAAAAGCAATATTATCATTGCAAACAAGGTCACTTTACATTGGAAATACTCTCAGATCTGTAGTCTGTGCGGCTAGGAACCTACAATAGCACTCTTAACCTCACCCAATTACAGATCTAACTTCGCTCCACGCTACTCTAAGGGATTTAGCCAACCATAGTTGGGCTAAAGGAGGGAAATGGAATTGCTCTGCAAGCGCTAATCTCCAGAATTTTGGCTCAGATCTCAATCTCCCCCAATGGCAATTGGGGATCTCTATATATAGCTTTCTCCTCTATTTTTTCTATCCAAAATTCCCTTGTAGAAGGTTGTCAGAGTTTGTTAGAGTTCTATTAAAGCACATGAGTCAGTTAGGGCTTTCTAGGGCATCTTCTAGAACCTCGTGCAGGTCACTAAAGTACCTCAGTTTGCGTGTAGCAGGTTACCCAGTCTCAGCATGTGCATAGCATAGTTTCTGAGAAGTTCAGCACATGATTTCGACAAGTTGGAGAGGCTTCTGACAGGCTAAAAGTAAGCTTGTAGTCCCTTTCGATAGGTTCCCTGGTCTCTTTGATAGGTACCGATAGGATGATTTTTCTCTTTGAAGCTTCAGGGTCCTCAGCCCATTATCTAGAGTATTCGATAGGTTGGCTGAGTAGTTCGATAGGTCTAGAGGTCCTTTTCGACAGGTTCAGCTCTGCATGTTGTCATCCCGATAGGTTGGCTCTCATTCCTATCGAAAGGCTTAAGAATCCTTCAATAGGTTCAATTCCAGCATCTTCATTTCGATAGGTTCAGGAAGCCTTCGGCATGTTCTCTTTTTGTCCTCAGGCAAGCTTTCGATAGGATGAGCTTTCTCTTTCATTCATCTACTCGATAGGTTCAAGGATCCTGTCGAATCCCTCACTTCAACACATGTCATCCTCTTTCTGCCTTCAGATCCTATCGAGCCCTTCTCCAACTGCACGCATTCTTCTCTTTTATCTTTCAGCTCCTATCGAAGTCTTCCAGATGCCCTTTCGATAGGTTGTTTTAAGACCTATCTTCACTTCCTTTCCTTTGTTCTATTGCAGCCATGCATTCCAAGGGCTCAGTGATGTGCTGCCCTCTGGTGTGCTGTTGCTGGGTCTTCATAGTGCTGAGAGATGGCTTCTTTGTGGGTATTCTTAAGTAGTTTTCTGCATTATTACCAGCTTTCACTGCTATCTACAAAAGGCACTCAACAGAGGCTTATTAGTGTGCTCACAGGTCTTTCAATGGTCAGGTTAAAGGGTGAAAAGTGGCATTTTTCACCACTTAACACACCCCCAAACCTAAGCTTTGCTAGTCCCTGAGCAAAGGAGAGTTAAAATGAATTAAAAATGCCACTTTCGTAGGGAGCATGGATGCATTTAACCTATGCATCAAGCCTTTTAAACCCCTAGGTGATCCCTAGTGGAGGAGTGATGTCTCCTGAGGGTTTTCAGTGAAGGTGCCCACAAACTTCTCCAATACAACTTAGTTAATAATAGTGCAACCTGTTAAAGCAGAGTTTAAGCAAATCAAATAAATTCACATTATGTCCATTAATTAAAGGAATTTCAACAGAAAAACATCCATTTGAAGATATGAAAGTCTGCTGAAATCTCTTCATCATCACTCAGTTTGTGTCATGGCATTTCTCCTAAAACTTGATGCATAACTCACCATCGATTTTAGGATCCTGCTCAGATACTTCCCCCATCAACTGGATTTCAGACCCAAATCTCATCAGGACTATTCATTCATCAGTATAGAGAAGAGGGGTAAATCATATCACTCAGCTCAAGAGTAGTTACAGCCCTCAAATAGGACTGCAAGCAGGAGCATAGGCATTGCTTGAATTTCTGATTTTTCTAGCTCTTTACACCATAGATTAAGCAAATTCTCATCTCCACATGACGGCTCAATCCACTTTCATATCAGTAAGGGATTTTTATTTGGGTTGTAATGTGGCTTAGGAATGAGGTTTGTAAAAGAGCACAAGGAGTAAACAGGGTTCAAAATTGAGAAATCAGTAAAGGTAAGGAGGTGATCTAGACTCCTTTAATTGAGCACAATTCCATCTACTTCTTGAATTTTTAGAGCCAAAGTGGCCAACTTCTTCTCTTCCTTCAAATCTTTCGATGAAATGACTTCTCTTCCTTTTGCTTTATTTCTCTTTCTTTTTTTTCTTTTTTTTTTTTATTATTATGGGTTGTGGCCACAACAATACGACATGAGTCTCCCTCTTTCTGAGCCAACAATACCCCAGCTCTACCTTCTTCCATTTCTTCACCTTTACCTTCTGAATTCTCAGAGTGAGGGTTAGGCTGCATTAGGTCAAAGGCTTTCTTTTTTTTGGGTTTTAAATTTTTGATTTTTCATCCAAAGAAAAACTGGGAATTTTAAGGCTCAAAAGGTGTGTATCAAGGGCAGTTCAAAGGTGAGGAAATTTTAGGCTCAAACTGTCCAAGGGATGGCCTTACTTCATGTCTTCCATGTTATGAATGCTGTCAAGCTTGTTTCAATTTGGATTTGCCTAACTTCTAGTGGTCGAGATTAAGTCCAGTCAGCTCTCAAAGCAGAAGAAATTGCCAAGACACTCTTCAAAGAAATTTTCAAGCCCAATTCTCACTGGGTATGGCCTTCCATCCAAATTTCTGGGGAGTATCCTCACAGTCTCTTCTCATTTCTGGTTTACTACACATCAAAAAATTTATTCAAAAATTCTTGACATTTGCTTCATGAAAAATGTTAAAACTTCAGCTTGCTTCAATTGCAAGTGGTTTTTGAGTTTCCTTAACAACAAATATGAGGTGAATTCATTCTCTTTTCAATTATTCCTTTTCAACTTGGCTGCACTATAATTAACTAGTTTATTGGCATTCATGCCACACCCCCAAACTTAAACTGAACAGTGACCCCACTGTGAGCAGCATGAAATTAAGGGGAGGTACGGGGGGAAAGAGAGGGATACAGAAAATCTACATGAAGACAAAATGTATTATAATACCAAATATGTACATGAGAAAAGGAGAAGAAACTAAAACAACAAGATGTCATAGCTATTTGCAGGTGTCATCTGGCCAATCGTAGAGGTCAGCCAAGTTTTTCAGCTCATCCTTGGATAAGGGAGCTTTGCCTTTAGATTTAGCCCTCGATTGCGGTTTCTTTGGTGCCTCCTCAGATCAAGGGCAAGCATATTTTCCTTGGGGTCGACAGAATAAGCGTAATCGAATCGAATCAAGGAAGGAAAGGGCAAGTGGGTCCAAACCAAGAGTCAGTGCCTTCCTTCATTTCGCCTTTTGTCATCAAGATGTAGGGGGCAGCAGGTTGGGTAGGGGGCGGGGTGGAAGAGGTTGTTTTAGACTGGGCAACAGGCCTCTTCCCTTTTTTGGCAGGGGCAGCAAAGGGGGCAGGTCGTTTGGAGGTGACTTTCTTCTTGGGGGGAGCCCTTTTGGGTTTTTTTTGAGGGCGCTGAGGGGGGGGGGGGGTTCTGGAGGAGGTGCACATCCACAAGGGGGGGTGGAGGAGGTTGTTGAAGGGGGGCAGGGTTGCGAGGCAGGAGGTGCTAGAGGAGGGGCAGTGGCAAGAGGGGTGGGTTGGAATGGTTGAGAGGTAAGGGAAGAAACCTTTTTCTCCAGTATGTCAATATGTTTGGCAGCATAGAGCAGGTTGGCATCAGATAGTTCTTTGGTGGCCTTGAAGATCTCCTGAGCATTGGCTAACTTTTTCTTAAGAAGCTCCAAATTCTTCTTCTCATATTTGGCAATGAGACTCTCAGCCGCTGCCACTTGTTTTGTTGACTCATAACGAGTCAGGATTTCAGACCATCCTTGAGAGATATTGCGGAGCTGAATTCAGTGTTCTAATTCGATGTTGGCAATCCTCTCCTCATAAGGGGCCTCAATGGAAGCCCGAAGTGCAGCCATACCTCTTAAGACATACCTGTGGATGTAAGGGTTGTCCCTCATTGCACACAGGAGGGTGAGGTAGGGGGTATGTACATGGATTGGCGAAGGATAATAGGCAAGGATAAGGGTGTAGTGGATGAAGAGGAGGGGGTGGAAAGAACCAGATCCTCCCATGGATCAGTTTGGGTGGAGGCATCCTAGAAAACAAGTGGGGGGAGGCGAATGGTATAGGGGATTCAGCTACAAGGGAAACCAGTAAATTTGGGGAAGATGGTAAAGTGTCCTGTGGTGAGGAAAGTATGGGGACAGTAGGTGCGGCTACTTCCTCAGGCTAAGTAGCTGCGTGCGGTGGAGTGGGTATTGGTGAAACAGGAGGGGATAGGTGAGGGGGTTGAGGAGCGAAAGAGGATGGGATAAGGGTGGATTGAATTGATTGGAGACACGAGCTCATGAGGGTCTGGGTGTCAGTGTTGATGGTTAATTGGGATTGAATGGATTGGAGGATGGACAAGATTTGAGTGAGGGTGTTAGGCCTGGTGGGAGTAGAAGGGGCTGGTGCGTGGACATGTTGGAAGGGAGAGGATGGTGCATGGTGAAAATGAGGAGTGGGGTGCGGGGAGTCAGGAAGTGGAGTGTACTCATGAGCGACATCCTCCACAATTGAGGTCATGAGGGCTGTGAACCCAGAAGTGGTGAACAGGTCCACACCCTATGGATGCAGAGGGGTTGGAGCTGGGGGAGAAGTAGAAATGGGTTGGGTACTGGGTGGAGGAGGGATGGTAGGGGTAACTCGGATAATGTGGGAGGTTCCAGGATGTCAGGGTGGAGGACCGGGGAGGTGGGTGGAGGTGAAACAAGTTCAGAGGTGGATGGGGGAAGGTCTGGTTGAAGAGGGAGAGATACAAATGGGAAAAGCAAAGTGGGTGGAGGTGTGGGTAGTGGGACAGGTATGGTGGGTGGGGGGGTGGCTAAGGGTATCTCTGCAAGAGTCTCTACTGCCACGGAAGTGGTTGTCTTCTCAGCCACCTCCCTTCCAACTAGTTGGCCTTTTTTAATCAATGTGAGGCTGGTTGGCCATTCTTGCTTACCATATAATTTAAAGGTGAGCTTCTCCCTTGGTTCAGATTGTTTAATCACATATTTTCCAATCCTGAGCAGACATGTGATGAGTCTGCAAAAAGGCAGGCCACCTCCTTTAGGAAAAGCTTGCCTCTTTTGCACCTTATCATTGATGTCCACCATTATCTCAAAAATCAGCTTAGGTGCATTCACAAATTACCCCTTTGAACAAAAGTATAGTGCATCTACTAAAGGGGTCCTTCTCTCTTGCAAATGGCCAAAGACAGAGACATTTTTCCTCAGAATGATGTCAATGAATCAGAGGGTAGGATGGAGGTCTCTTCTCATCAAGGATTCACCAGAGCCCACAATTCCATTAGTAAGTTGTTTAGCCATTTCTCGAAATGTATCCTCTGTAGGTGCTCCCTCAGCTCTGGTGGAGTCAAAATGATATGGGGCTCCCAAAGCTATCCCAATATCTCTGTAATCGATAGTCAGCTGCCAATCATCAATCAAGATTTCCAGTGTATCCTCAGCTCCAAGTACCACCTTCTTCGTCAGGTTCTGGTACCACAATTTCACTAATCTAGGATAGACATTTTCTTTCAGGGGTGAAAGCAGGGGTAGCAGACCTTCTTTTTCAAATATTCTAATGTCCATTGGCACTCCCCAATGTTGGAAAAATATGCCAGATCAAAATTCGTTTCAGGGACAAGACTCAATTTTTCTACAAACTCATTGGGGGTAGTTAACCCCACAGGCAGTTCTACTGGAGGGGCAGCTCTTGCTGAGGTTTCTTCTACTCTAGGATCCTGAATCTCAACAACTTTGGATTTCTTAGCTTTAGGGGTCTTTATGGGTGAGATTCCAGTGAGCTTCCTCTTGACAGGTGGTTTGTCGGCTGGTTTCGACTTTTTGGAGGATTTGGGGGTGGAATCTGACCTCACAATACCTAGGGCTTAACTGAAATTGCACAGCCTAGCTCCAATTTTTTCAAGATTAGGGGCAAACTGCTCCTATGTGCAAGCTGAATGTTCTGACAAAAAGGCAGACTGAATAGCTATAGGTTCTATGAGGGATTAGTGAAGGAAGAGGGAGGCGACTGCGAGAGGGACAAGAGCTAGGGCTTGTAAAAGGTATGGAATGAGGCACAAATGACCTATCGATGGGTATATAAAAGGTGAAATATGATTCTGATAGGATGAACTGGATGGTTTCGATAGGTTCATGTGTCCTGTCGAATGCATAGCAGACATAACTTTTAAAAGTGGGATGATTCAATAGGATCTCGATAGGTGGAACCATCCTTTCGATCAGTTTAAACGGCAGCTGAATCTTCATTTCGATAGGTTCCTGATTGGTATCTAGAACCTATCGAAATCTCTATTTTTTCTATCGAAAAGTTAGTTTTACCTATCAAGAGGTTTAGTACCTATCGAAACCATCAAACATCCTAACGAAATCCCTAAGTGACCTATCGAAAGGTTAGCTTTACCCTATCGAAGACTTCTAAAAATCAAATAAAGCTGTATTTCTGGGCATTTGCAATCTCAATTCTCAGCAAGCTCTGTTGATGTGGTGCCCCATGATTAGATTCACTTATGAACAGCTCCCATTACCTCAGGACAGCTGAGAATGATGGCCTAGTATTGAGCATGGCAGTTTTGTTGTTTTCTTTTAATTATTGCAAAGAGATAAAAAGAATCAAACAACAACTAAGTGAATACCTACAAACAAAAATAGCGTATTGTACATATGATACATACTGACTGTGGTGGTTAATCTGGAGGGTCTGAAAGGTCTATAGTCTCCTCAGGCTCATCAAACTTGTCACTTTCCATAGATCTCTTCCTCAACCAGTGTCCATTCCCTGGATGTAGTTTTCCATCTGTGAACCAAGCATCTTCCTACACCAACCAAAGTGGATTATCATACATCACTTTCTTTTGGGCAGTAATGGAAAACAGGCCTCTTCAGGAGAGGGTTGATAGCCAGTGTTATACACATTCAGCTTGACCTTCATGTTTCCAAATGAAACTTCCATGATTCCATACCTGCATTGTATGTGAGCATTGGCAGTGGCCAAAAAGGGCCTACCTAGAATCACAGGTATGGAAGAAGCACATTTGCTTGGTTTCATGTCTAATACCAAAAAGTCAGCAGGATAGAAGAATTTGTCAACTCTAACCAAAACATCCTTAATTATCCCCACAGGTTTCCTTTCAGATCTGTCAGCCAGCTGTAGGACCACATGGGTGGGCTTTAATTCTCCCAAGTCCAGCCTCTCATATAAGGAATATGGAAGCAAATTTATGCTGGCTCCTAGATCTAATAGGGCTCTGTCAATGATGTGATCCCCAATGATGTAGGGGATTGTGGGGGTGTCAGGGTCTTGGAATTTGGTTGGGGTTGCAATCGACAAAATTTGTTTCACTTTCTCTGCTGAAAAGACTTTCTTAGATATGTATATCCTAGATTGTCTTTTAAGGGTGCATAGTTTTTTTTAAAACTTGGCATAGGCTGGGACTTGTTTAATGGCATCAAGTAAAGGCAGATTGATCTTTACTTGCTTGAAAGTCTCCATCATTTCCTCAATTTTACCTTGCCCTTTGTCAAAAGGGGAAGATCCTTGCAATGCCTTAGGAAATGGCAAATGTGGGGGTGCTCCCTCACTTGCAGCCTTAGCCAATGGAACTTCTTTCTTTTTGATTTTTTTTTTTCTTGAGGATCTTCATTATCCTCTTTATTCACAGCTGATTGTTCTTACAAGTTCACCATTGGTGGCCTTTGTTGTGTTTTAGGAGAAATCACTCCATTCTCTTCCTCCAAGCTTCTCACAAGCTCACGGCCCACTTGATTGTCCACTAGCCTACCACTTCTCAAAGTTGTAACAGATTTGGCTTCCTCATAAGTGGAGGAAACTTCACCCACTACAAACTGCCTTCGTGGATTGTCCAGTGGTTGGCTAGGCAACCTTCCTCTCTCTCTCCTAGTTAGAGCATCAGACAGCTGACCAAGTTGATCCTCTATCTTTTTTATGCTCTGATTGTGAGAGTGCACAGTTTGGGTCAAGGTGTTCAAGCTCTGTAATGAAGATAGAACTTGTTCCTCAAAGGATGGTGTTCTCACAGCTGCAGGGGGTGTAGCTTGCTGCACAGGAGGAGCTACATGTTGGGCCATGGGTTGCTGATATTGAGGCCTTGGGGCATAACCCTCTCGATAGGGGTGAGCATTTACATGGGGCATGAGGGCTACTTTGGGGTATGTCTCTTGCACACCTCAGTTAGGGTGGTTCCTCCATTACAGATTGGGGTGGTTCCTACCATAAGACTGAGCTACAGCCACATGCTCTATTATAAAATCAGGAAATTTGTCAGCAGATGGGCATTCTTCCACGGGGAGAGCAGGGGACTGACATATGGCACATGCCTCCTCCACTCTAGCAGACACAGGTGACTGCATTGCTCCCATCTGCCTATCAAATTTCAGAGTTAAGCTGTCCACTTTCCTTTCCAACTCACTTGGCACCCTCACTTCATATATCGTTCCTTTTGAGGTGTTCTCTTTCATTAATTTAGGAGGCTCTAGATCTCTTGCTAAGGTTTCCCTTTGCATAGAGTTCTCACTGATGATGTCAAAGAGCTCCCATGCCTCCTCAATAGTTTTATGGAGATAGGTGCCACCACAAGAGGCATCTATCAAATCTATGCTTTTAGCATCAATTCCCTGATAAAAGCTTTGAACCAATTGCCATTCAGGGATTTTATGGTGGGGGTATTTCTTGAGGAGTTCCTTAAATCTCTCCCAGGATTGATGAAAGTCTTCAGTTGGATCTTGGGTAAAAGAGATGATACCCTTCCTCAGTTGGCTGGTCTTTGACATAGGAAAGAATTTGGCCAAAAACTGACATTGGAGATCACTCCAAGACTGAATACTGTTAGGTGGAAGCAAAGACAACCAGATCCTGGCTCTGTCCTTTAATGAAAAAGGAAAGAGTCTCATCCTGGTGGCCTCCTCCCCCAAACCTATGATATTAAATGTAGTACACAGTCCTAAGAATTCATCAATGTGTTTATATGGGTCTTCTTTGGTCAGGCCATGAAATGAGGGCAGCATTTGAATGATGGATGATTTTATCTCATAGTTTCTCTGAGCAGCTGGGAATTGAATGTAGAAGGGGAAATTGTAGATCCCTGGTGCATTAAACTCCTTAAGGGTTCTCGGCTGCTGTTGCTCACCCATTTCTACAGAATCTAATGCAACAGAAGTGGGTGTGATTGGTCTGGATCTGAGAAGTCTTTCAACCTCTGGCTTTAGTGGAATAATCTGAGGTTGCAGAGTTCTCCTACCAAACATACAACACTCAGATTTCAAATGCAGAACAGATCCAAACACACAACAAACAGAATCAACCAAAATTTCTAACTATTCTAACAAAAATTATCAACAGATCTGAAAAATAACAGGGGAGTAGAGGGATGCAAACTACAGAGCAGTCTCCAGCACGATTCTCCTCTCACTGGTAGCCTTAGATCTAATGAACTGCACAGAAACTACTGAAAAAAAACACAACTTACAAATGCAGTTAGTAAAATCAAACAAAAACTACAAATCTATGATCAAAACTTAGATCTATCAATTTCTAAACCGCCTCCCCGACAGCGATGCTAAAAACTTGTTGGTTGTGTTTGCCTTCCCTCAAAGGAGGGTCTAAAATCAATAATAAAACTAGGTAGACACACTCATACAGACCTGCAAGTATTCAGGATCTGTTATAGCATGCTTTAAAAGAATGGTAAGTAAGGGAATGTCCACAGGGAGGCTAGTTAGAAATATGATAAATCTCCAAATCTGTGTCAGATCTAGCACCCTAGCTATCACTAATTTAGTTAAAAGACAGGGGAGATGTTTGAAATGAGTTGTCACTTAAACTAAGCTGCAATTTAAACATAAGCTATCTTGGATTGAGTTTGGGAGCTTAGATCTTGCAGGGGAAGAGAGTAAAAATACAGAAAATGGAGAAGAGTAGCTTGGAGGTTGGTTTTCACTAAAATCATATTCAATTAATCATGCTACAGAGGGTTCAGAGCACACAATCCCCTCGCTGGCCATAAGCACAGCTGCAAGGTATAATTTCCACTCCAAATCACAGGATCCACTTGGTCTTAAGGCTATGATCTGTCCACTTTAATGGTCACAGACCATCCTATAGATTATCGAATCCATGGATTGCAGTGGATGAATCCAATTGAAGCCTGAGCTTAGATTTATCTTAAGGTTATGATCTGTCCACTTTATTGTCACAGACCATCCTAGAGATCTCCTACAAAGCCAGAGCCTCAATTAGAATAATTAAAACCACTACAGATGCTACAATTCCCAGGTCACAGACTCAAGGAATCACAGGAGCATCAGATCCAGGGAGATCAGATGATATCCAAGAGGTCTACCAGTTAAGTGGGTGAGCTGATCTACAACTCCTCTACACAAATTTGATTGATCACAAAATGGAACCAAAGGAAGTTTAAATCTAATTAAAGCATGAAAAATAGCATTATCATTGCAAACAAGGTCCCTTTATAATGGAAATACTCTCAGATCTGTAATTTGTGCAGCTAGGAACCTACAAGAGCACACTTAACCTCACCCAATTACAGATCTAACTTCGCTCCTCGCTACTCCAAGGGATTTAGCCAATCATAGTTGGGCTAAAGGAGGGAAATGGAATTGCTCTGCAGGTGCTAATCTCCAGAATTTTGGCTCAGATCTCGATCTCCCCCAATGGCAATTGGGGATCTCTATATATAGCTTTCTCCTCTATTTTTTTCACCCAAAAATCTCTTCTAGAAGGTCGTCAGAGTTTGTTAGAGTTCTGTTAAAGCACGTGGGTCGGTTAGGGCTTTCTAGGGCATCTTCTAGAACCTCACGCCGGTCACCAAAGTGCCTCAATTTGCATGCAGCAGATTACCAAGTCTCATCGTGTGCATAGCATAGTTTCTGAGAAGTTCAGCACATGATTTCGACAGGTTGGAGAAGCTTTTGACAGGCTAAAAGTAAGCTTGTAGTCCCTTTTGATAGGTTCCCTGGTCTCTTCGTTGGGTACCGATAGGATGAGTTTTCTTTTTGAAGCTTCAGGGTCCTCAGCACATTATCTGGAGTATTCGATAGGTTGGATGAGTAGTTCGATAGGTCTAGAGGTCCTTTTCGATAGGTTCAGCTCTGCATGCCGTCATCCCGATAGGTTAGCTCTCATTCCTATCGAAAGGCTTAAGCATCCTTCGATAGGTTCAATTCTAACATCTTCATTTTGATAGGTTCAGGAAGCCTTCGACAGGTTCTCTTTTTCTCCTCAGGCAAACTTTTGATAGGATGAGCTTTCTCTTTCATTCATCTGCTCAATAGGTTCAGGGATCCTGTCGAATCCCTCACTTCAACACATGTCTTCCTCTTTCTACCTTCAGATCCTATCGAGCCCTTCTCCAACTACACGCATTCTTCTCTTTTATCCTTCAGCGCCTATCAAAGTCTTCTAGATGCCCTTTCGATAGATTGTTTTATGACCTGTCTTCACTTCCTTTCCTTTATTCTGCTGCAGCCATGCATTCCAAGGGCTCAGTGATGTGCTACCCTCTGGTGTGATATTGTTGGGTCTGCATAGTCCTGAGGGACGGCTTCTTTATGGGCATTCTTAAGTGGTTTTCTGCATTATTATCAGCTTTCATGGCTATCTACAAAAGTCACTCAACAGAGGCTTTAGAGTGCTCACACGTCTGTTAATGGTCAGGTTAAAGGGTGAAAAGTGGCATTTTTCACTACTTAACACAATCCAATCAACATTGTCACTTTTAACCCATCCTTCCCAACAACCATTTGTCCCCTTACCTACCCATTTACCTATCCCACCCCAATCTCACCCTCTCTTAACCATAGCAACAACACCTGCTGTTGTCACACCCATTGAACCTGTTTCCATTATCCTCCCAATTACCCTTACAAATGCCTCCTCCCAAACTGACCCTGAGGTGATAAAACTCACAATACCCTCTACTCCCACCCCACCCATGCCACCACCCATCCCTCCATCATTGCTGGCTAGTCCTTCCTTCAGTGCTGATCAGCCCATATTACTAGCCTCTTTCAACCCTAGACCTCCATACTACACCCTCCTTCAAGCCATGAAGAAAAATGCTTACATCAAGAGGGATGTGGTTAGAGGAATAGCTGACCTCAGAACACCAGTGAGGCAGCCCCTCCTTGATAAACTCAAATCAGTGCTGCTAGCCCACAAGTTAGAGAAGAAGAGAATCAAGCAGGGTTGGAGGGAGATAATGATCCAATACAATCAAGAAAAGAATCGAGCTGAGGCGATGGAGGATGTCATCAAGAAATTGCAGAAAGACTTGAGATTAGCTGAGGACAAAGCTTATGACTATGGTGTGACTATTGCGGCATTGTAGAAGACCTTAACTGAAAATAGTGACCGGGAGTTAGCAGAAGTTGTTTTCAAATAATTAATCCCTGATGTACCTCAAAAGGAAATATCCCCTAAACCCAAGGAGTCTAGCAAAGTCAAGCCTGGAATCAAAATCTAAGAACCTACTTCAAAGCCAGAGCCCACTCCCATAAAGAAAAGCACCTCCAGGCCAAGAAAAACTACTTCCAAAAGGTCACTGTCTGCTGCTGCTGCTTTGAAGAAAGCAAAGGGCAAAGGAATCTATGAACCACCTGATGTAGCAGAGGATTCAGATGATTAGATTTGCATTTGTAATTAGTTAGGATGTCTTTGCATAATTTTTCTATAGTTATTTTCCCTTACATTGTACCATTTTTTTTGTATAATGAAATTTCTCTTTACTATGTTTTGTTTGGTTTACTTTGTCTTTATATCTGTTAGTTTGTTTTAGTTGTTTGTGTGTGCCTTGTTTAATGCTACTACTTGCTTTCTTTTGTGTCTGATTATGTGTTTGATAACCTACTGCACATGCCCTTTATTTTTTAATCAGTGAAGGCATTGCTCCTCAAATGTTTGGGGGTGTGGCAAGGTTTGCCAATGATATAGTTAACTTAAGTGCAGTAGAATCAAGTGAGTAAGATAGATATAGAGTTGTGATCACCTAAGAAACTCTGAAAATGAGAAAATATAAAAAAATTTGCAGACATCTAGGCATTAAAAAATTTTAAATTTTAATATTTCCATGAGGTGAATACCAAGAAAGCTCACTTGTGTCCTAAGAGTTCAATGAAGGACATACCTAGTGAGATTTGGGCCTACAAATTTTATTTTATTTTTCTTTGAGGAGTGACTGAAGCAATTCTTTTTACTCTAAGGACTGGCTGAGTCAATGTCCTCACTAGAAGTTAGGCATCTCCAAGTTAAAACAACTAACAGTATCTATGACATTTAAGAAAGGATAATGCTTTCTCTTGGATAGTTTGAGCTTTAAAATACCAAACCCGGTAAACTGCCCTTGTGCATGCACCTTTTGAGCCTTAATTTATAGTTTTCTTTAAAAAATTTGTACTTAAACCTGTGGACCTGATTCAAAGCTACCCCCACTCTGAGAATTTAAAAGGTAAAGGAGGAGTTGAAGATGGACAAGCTAGGGTCAACATTGGGTGAATGGAGAAGAAACACAAAAGGAAGATGGTAGTGTAGAGAGAATGGCATTCCAGAAAAATAAAAACAAAAAGGAAAGAAAAATTTATCCAAAAGAAAAATAGAAAAGAATAATGAAAAGGAAGAGAGAGGAGTCAAGAGGAAATTCCATTGAGAAAAGTAAAAATAAGAGGAGAAGTTGGCCACTTCAAGTCTGAAAAATGTCAAAGAATATGAAAGGTGCTGAACTAAAGAATTTGGTGAAGTCATGAATCGCCTCCCACACCTGCTGATTTCTCAATTTGGCATCCCTTTTCACCCTTCCATTCTTTATAACCTACACCCATAAGCCACATTACAACCCAGTCATAAGACCTTGTGATCCTAAGTTGAATGAGTTATTATGTAGAGATGAGGAGTTGTCAAATCTATGGTGAGGAATAGCCAATGATGCCAGAATTTAAGAGCTTTGCCTATGCTCATGCTTGCAGACCCATTTGAGAACTGTAACTACTCTTGAGCTTGTGATAAAATGAAAACTCTCAAATTTCTTTATGAGAGACTGCCCTGGTAAGCATTAGGTCTGTTAGTGAATGTATTGGGCATTGCCTAAAGCCTAATTTTTGAATTAATGGTGAGCTCAGTACTTACATACATCTATTGTATCTCTTGTTGCAAGTTAATTAGAAATTATGTGCATACATGCAAAAGTTTTAATGATTAAATGTTTGTGCATATCCTTTGTTTAAATTCCTCATATTTTGAATCAAAGGTGAACTGATGCTCTGTGTATTGACAGTTAACTTGATAATGTTACACTTTTATTAACTGCTTCATTCAGAAGTTTGTGGGTACCTTCACTGAAAACCCTCAGGAGACTTCACTCCTCCACTAGGGATCACCTAAGGGATTAAAAGGCTTGATGCATAAGCTAAATGCATTCGTGCTCCCTACGAAAGTGGCATTTACATTCTTAGAGTAGCTGTTTAAATTTTGGTTTGCTCAAGAACTAGCAAAGATTAGGTTTGGGGGTGTGTTATTCACTGAAAAGTATAACTTTTCACCTCTTAACCTAGCCTTTACTGAACCTTGAAGCTGACTAATAACTCTTGTTTAGCTTATTTTGTAGATTAGTAATAACTTGTGCAGCTTAACACAAAGTCTATGCCTTTGGTGTCAAGAAGAGAGAATTCAAGCCAAGGATGACAGTTGAGCCAGAGATTGATGGAACACCATGGTGGTACAAATCATGGTGACTAGTTTGCTGTCAAAGTGGACCCAAGAAGCTCAGCAGATGTGAGAAGCATAGATGAGAGTGGAGGAAGGTGCAACAGAAGCATGTGCATTACAACAGAGAAATAAATGACTGATCTCACACAGCTGAGATGCTGCCCCACACTATTCAATTCATCAGCAAAGTCTTCTCATGCGAATGTTACATGTAGCATAATAGAACTCGCGTGGCGGTCCCGCACTTCATCTATAATTAACACATAAAGGAACTCATGAAGTAGTCGCGCACTAAACCTTTAGGAATACAGCTTGTGAAGCTCTCGCGAGGATCAACCTTCCAAGCAGCCGCACGCACTACCTCGCGAGACCAATTTACACAAATAGCAGCAGCAACCTCACGAATTTTTGGCGTGGCTCTGGAGGAGAGAGATGCCCAAAAAATATCTCCCGCAGCTCTCGCGCACTTAGAAGTTCAACTCTGTACTGAGCGAGCTGGGTAAGTGAAAGGAAGCCGAGCGATAGTAAAAGGCATCCTTGCAACAGCCTCGCGAGAGGAACTTCTGAAGCCCTATTGTGTGAGCAAGCCACGCAATGCAACTCATCCTCATGACAACATTGCAAGCCAGATCAGCTGCGCGGCAATCCAAAGCCCAACTGCACGAGTGAACAACCTCCCAAGCCAAATTCATACCTCGCGAGGACTCTGCAAACCGCGCGAATGAATTAATATGCAGAAGGCAGCCACGGGAAGCTCGACCTCTCCACTTCCTAGTCTTAACTTAGGGACCTTTTAAGGATTTCCCCAGGTCTAGGGCAGACATCTCGATGCCTTGATCTTGAGGCACACATCCCAAGGCATCCAAGGGTTGTAATAGTGCCAGATCTACTGGAAAAATTAGGATTTACTCTTCTATTGACTAAAGCATTAGGACTGAGTATATAAGCTATACTTGTAACTTAGAATATTTATCTCTCCTTCAACCTCTGTCTGTGGTGAGCTCGAGCAGACTAGGGTTTGAGCTTGATCATTTCTTTTTCCATTTTTCTTCTCTCTTAGCCCAGCACTTGCTGCCTAAACCCTCTGTACCAATTAGGTGTAGTTTTAATTAGTTTTGTAATGGGTCTTGTAATCTTTGGGATTTTATGAAGAGCTGTTGTGCACAAGGTTGCTGCCTTGAGAAATTGTATTGTAGGTAATTTTGATCAATGGAATTTGTACTTTAAATGTTTATTCAATCTGTTATTTTCTTATTTGCCCATAGTTTTGTTCAGGCTATAGCATGCATTTAGGATTTGAGCTGATTGAAAGGCCTATGGAAACTTGAGCTTGTAGCCCTGGGACCATGGTGGCAGCAATAGTTTACATGTTCCTTCTTAGATCCCTGTGGTGAGGATAACCTCTGTGGATAGCCTGTGATCATTTAAGTGGACAGACTATAGCCCTAGGGTGATTCCAAGCCACTGAACTGAGAAGGATTCTTCTCCTCTACACTTGAGCTTGTAGCCTTGTGATAAGTTGTTGCAAGAACTAGCTCCACTCTGTTTTACTTGACCAATATCAAATGTTAGACTTGCTTTCTCTATAGTGATTGCAGACTTGTGAGCTAAGCCATTACAGTCCTTTGTAGCAATGATCAGCTGCATTTAAGTTTGCAAATAGCCCTTGAACAACTATGGTTTCACTACTTTTTCAAAAACTATTTATTCCTATGAATGCCTATCAGATCTGTAACAGATTTGAGGAGCTTGTAGCTTGACAAACATAGTGTCTACAATAGTTTTAATGTTCTAATTTGATCAGTTGGGTGGAGGACATCTATTGGATAATCTGTGACCATTTAAGTGGACATGTTATAACCTTAAGATCAGCCTACTTCATTTGATCAGATTGGTTTTCTGATTTTCTTCATGTGCTTTGATCCTCCTATTGGATAGTCTGTGACCATTAAAGTGGACAGGTTATAGCCTTAAGGGACTAGGCTGAATCACAAGAGTGAGTTGGATTCTCCTTCCTTGCTGAGGTTTTTGATAGCACATCAGTAAGGACCCGGGTGGATGTAGATGGTCCATCTGATGAGGGGAGGGTATGGGGAAAATTAGGCATGACCCGGGTGGGCTGGGAAAAGTTGAATGCATTTGGAGGGATGTGGGCAAAGAGGGCATGGCATGGGTGGATTGAGAAAATTTTGGCATTACTTGGGTGGATGGAGAAAATTGGGTGTGTGTTGGGAAATTTTGAAATTGGGCATGGTTCGGGAAAAGTTGGGCATGATCTGGGTAACGGAGGGAGAAAAATGAAATGGGGTGAATTTCAAGTGGTGATGGATGGTGAAAAATTAGGGTTATTTGGATCGGATGTGGAAGGAAAATTTGGTAAGATTTGAGTAGATGAGGGGACGTGTGATGGATTTGAATTGGATGTGGAGGGAAAATGGGTGGTATGTTGGTTTAAAACCTGGAGGGTATTTTCGATTGAAATGGGAGAAAAATGGGGTGTATGTTGTGTGGAAGGATGTGGAAAGTTGAGCATGGTGGAAGTGGAGGGAAAATGGGGTATATTGGATGTGAATGGGGGAAAATTGGGATACTTAATTACCTATAATTCTAATATTTATCGAACCGATCGCCAGCTGCAGATATTTATCGACGCTGCAACACGTAACTAGTCCCGCCTTTCGGGGCATAGATATGGGTTGTTCTCTTTACTAAATCATCGGTCGGCCGATGTCAGCAGCATTGGGTCACCTAGAAGTTTAGTTAAGCTAGTTTTCCTAATTCTCTTCTAACCACTTTACCTTTCCTACTCTTACTATGATTTTTGACTACTTTATTTACTTAATATTATTAGGGATCTAATTAATTTTAATCCTATCATGGGTTTAATTAATCGGGGAATCCTAATTTAACTAGGTCTCCTAATCTAACTAGAAGTCTAATTAATATCCTAAATATAAAAATTTAATTATATCATAAACTAATTAGGGTTCAAACTAACTTCCTAATCTTAGTAGAAATATCAATCTTTCTAATGCTACGAAAACTATAATTAAATAAGCTACGCTAATTATGTTAAGTAAATTAAGTCTACCAAAATTCTAATTAATCAAAGTATCCTAATTGTATCAGAATTCTAAAAAAAGGGATTTTGGGCCCGCTATCCTAAGGAGGATCGGCCCCATTCCCGGGTACCCTCCGTAAGTTCTCTTGGGCAAATCGGGTGGCTAGGGATTGAAAAGCTGATTTTTAATTGGGAAATTATAGTTTTAAAGGTCAAAATCATAAATTATAAAGGAATTTTGGATTGAAAACTATAAACTAGAATTATGAGTTCAAAATTAAACTTAGTGAATTTAGGACTGAAACTGAAATTAAGATCTAGGACTTAGAGATTAAGATTTGAGATAAAAAATCTAAGCTCTAAAAATTAAGAACAAAGTTTGAGGCTAGAAACTAAAATCAAAACTATGAATTAGACTCTAAGATCTAAAAATATGAAGAGGAATAAGAAAGCTAAAGCTAAGGACTGGCTCTAGTAACTAAGAACTAGAACCAGTAATAAGATACTAAAAATAAAATAAAATGAATCTATAATTAAGATCTAAAACTAGAACCTAAGATCGAACTAAGAACTAGAAGAATTAAAAACTAGAAGAAAAGTATACCTGAGACCAGGGCCGCAGAGAGGAATCTCACAATCCTAAGCTCGAAAGTAGAGAACTCAAAAATTCGATTGCTGACTGTGTTGTGATGTTCTGTGATGTGTTGGGACGAGGTAGTGGGTCCTGGTATTTGGCTAATTGCGCGCCCTGTGGGGTGCGCTCAATTTGTCGGTGAATTCTAATTACGCATCCTGTCTGGGGCGCTTAATTGAATTATGCACCCTGTTTCGAGCGCCTAATCTCTTTGAGTCGGTGACCGACTCAGTGAGTGATAGGCTGACTAGCTCAGCCGGGTGTCCCAATCCTAGTCTAATTAGAGTGATTGCGAGCATAGTTTAGTGTGCATAATCTGATTAAATGTGATACCAACTGCATTTAATAGGGGAGTTTTGGCAGTCTAGGGAGTTAGAGACCAGGTTCGCTTGGGAATCGATGACGCAGATGTGCTGCGGCGCATAAATAGATTGCACGCTTTAGTTAGGGCATGCATTGAAGTCTCGAGGCGATTTCTAGAAGGGTAGAAGGCCAGTCCAAAAGGGACTAATTGCACCCTTCTGGTGGAGCGTGCAATATGATTACGCGTGCTTGGTAGGGCACATAATCAAGGCCTATGGCGGTCCTCAGAAAGTGCAATCCCGGTCCAGGAGGGACCAATTGTGCGCCAGCCATGGGGCGTGCAATCGAGTTATGCAGGCTAGACATGGCGCATAATTTGAGATTTTCCTGGGTTTGAGCCGAGTCCGAGCCACATATTTTTAGCCTGGGTCTCAACCGTGTACTATTATTTCTGTGCATGGTTCCCGTATAGGGTTTTAAAGTCTTCAGAGAAGGTTAGTCCTTTTTTTAAGATCATGGGTAAGGTCAAAGGTTGACTGAACAAATTTATATACTCTGAGAGGGCAAAATGGTGGTGTCTACAGATGCCCCTCTTCAGTGCGTTCTTGTGGAATAAGAATGTGTCAAAGAAGTAGACACCCCTCATCCAGGGTGCCTTCTCATTTTCTTTGTGAGAAATCATAAATGTGAACCAGGGATGCTAATATGAGATGTTTGACTTTCTTATCTATTAGCACAAGCTAAAATGGAGCATTCGGCGGCCCAATGGTAGCTGTCGAAAGACATATTTCATGTCGTGAATGCGAGTGACATCCCGTCGCATATCGCGATGTGATGCTAGTAGCAGTCAATGAGGGAAAAGTGGCATAACCTAATCCGTTGGTGCAAGGGGCATCCCGTCGAATATTGTGACTTGCTGTAAGGGGCAGTCAAACAGTAGGAGAGTCAATATCCTAGTCTGTAGGTGCAAGGGGCAATCAGATAGAGGGATATCCAACATAATCGAGATACCGGGGGGCATCATACGAATGTCCAAAGATGAAGTCTAGAGGCTGAAATAATAAGATATAATATCATATAATGGCAAAGGCTTTCGCAAGTCATGTCAGACCGCACGCGTCAGTGCTCACACCAATGGTGCGTCACGTGTCCCTTTTCCAGTGGACATTTATGATTTCTCAGAGTTGAGTATATTTAGTATTCAATTTCCTAGGGGAATGAACGGATTGGAGATGTGAGAAGTGAAAGTTTGATCAATGGAAGTTCATTTACTATATTATTATATTTATTACTATTTTCTTTTTCTTTCTTTTTTTTTTTGAAAGTTTGGGAATTTAACTTAAGATCAATTTGGTTGTAAATTTTTGAAAAAGTGGCTTCCGAGATATCGCTGAGCAAATCTACCAGTGCGGGATTTATGGACTCGACCGTTTGCGTGGTTGTCAAGACGATAGTTGGTATGTCGGATGCTCCGTCTAACCTTCTTGTGAATACTGATGATTGTCTCTTATGGGAGGACTACAGTGATTCGCAGATAAGGAGAGAGGTTTTGAAAACACTTGACTTAATCCTAACTAATTATATTTTACAGAAATATCGAGTAAAGAGAAAAAGGGGTGATACTTACCTGAATTATTGTTAAGGGTCTCTATATGGCCTGCGACAGGACTAATCGGTCATCATAGTGATGCCGCAATGGGACATCAGAGGGTTTCCTCTCTTTTCTTCACTTCTGCTTTGGTGGGACCTGATGGTCAGCAATGTGATGAAACATCTTGGGGAGGTTCGCGATGGGACATGGTGGTCCTCCCCTCATGGTTGTATGCTATAATGAGTCCCGCTGTTTACAAGCGCAATGGGGCTTAAGGGAAATCTGATAAGATGTTTGCACTGGAACATGATATTTGATAGGTATGATGGGACGGTGGACGGTCTATCCTCTCTTCGGATTTCTGTAATGGTAGGGGCTCGCTGAATATCGTGATGGGACATTGATTGAACCCTTCCCATCTTTTGTTAAGTGGAGTTATATGATGGGGTTTCGAGTAGGTGCAAATGGCGATGGAAACCAGGTGGTGTTGTCTTTTGGTTGCGTATCATGGTAGTCTATGGCTGAACATTTTAGGTGGTAATGTCGCGACGGGATGGCTTGATGAGATTGTGTTATAATTGTGTCGCGTCGGGGCATGTTTGTGAGTGTGTGACTGAGTCTGGTCTGATGACCCCTTGGTTGCATCAATGTTGTGATGGGACAATGATAGTGTTTCTTTTTTTGGAAAATCTTAGTTATGTAATGGGTTGGAGTCAGTTTGAATGGTGTCGTGATTGCTACGGGATTTGACTTTGGTCTTGGTGGTATGATAGGATTTTTGGGAGGCTCATTCTTAACTCTTCACGATGGGACATTGATCGAGCCTTCCTTTAGCCGCGTGGCGTGTTAGGTCGCGTGGTGAAGTTTTAGCGTCGCAGTGGGACATAGTTGACTTATGCTAATGTGCTTAGATGTTGCAAGTCTTGCTACAATGGGACATAATGTGATCAGCAACTCTCTCTCTCTAAATGGCATGTGAGGCTACACGATGGGACAGAAGAGAAAGAGGGATTCTGATCGAGATGGGACAAAGGGTGTGAGGGTGTGCATTGTGTTCGAAATGTGATCGCAGCTGAATATTGCACGCATGATACTGGGCATTTAATTAAATTACACGCTAGGGAGAGTGCGGGATTAGAAGTGATTGTGCGACAGTGTGTGCGTGTAATATCATTATACGCTCTGTGGATAACACACAAGTGAAGTGTTGCGGGGCTGGCAGAGTGAAAGTGTTTGGGCGTCGATTCGAATTACACACGTGAGGTTGAGCATTTAATCCAATTATGTGCTAGGGTCAGTGTGCGTAATCGGAGCATCGCCCGATCACAGTGCAGGTGTCCCTTCGGATTCCACGCAGAAACATAGGCGCGTGATTTCATTGTGCACGGTCCTACCTACGTGAGATTATTTTGTCAGGACTTGTGTACGAGCGAAAGTTCAATTCCACTCCCCTTGGGTTGCTCATGATTATGGTTATGCGCTTATGTATGAGCGTATAATTGAGTTGCACGTCCCGTCTCGGGTGCTCAATTAAGTGGGTTTCTATATATAGCCGAGTTTCTCTCAATTTTCTTCATTCATTCCTATGTTTCTCTAACTCTCGTGTTTTAGCGATAACTTGTAATCCAACCATTGGATTTTAATGTCGTTTCTTCCATGGTTCGTGGTTTTGCATGATCTTCAACCTGACGGGGCTTCCGATGGTGGAGTGACTTTTAGAATGGGCGGTATTGGGAAGGAGGAGATTGGCCTTCACATCAGTCCCTTTTAGGGAGCAGTGAAGGTAGCATTGAGGGGGCGGTGGCGGAGGAGGTGAAGAAGGCAAAAGGGAAGGTGTTATAAGTGGAGGGTTGTGTTCCCCTACCAATCCTCCATCTCGCCTTCTGAAGCCTCTTATTGGATGCTTCGAGCTCGGGCCTTTGGGCTTAGTTTTTGTTTTGGGTTGTAAATTAGGTCTGTAGGTTTTCGTTTTGGGTTGTATGTTCAGGAGGTATACCTCTGGTGACATTTGTAAAAGAATTTGTTATATATAAAAAAAAAATGTTTATTGTATTCATTTATGTATTTCTTATTTTTATTTATTTAGATTAAGCTTTTTGATTTAAATTTTTGAGATTGAGGGCCTTTAATTTTTGTCATGGTGAGAGGATGAGTCCCATGTTTAAGGTATTTTGTTCTAGTCTTATGTTTGATTCAGCATGACAGTTGTGTGGATTTAAAGTTTAATTTAAAAGGTTCTAGATGGATGTCAGGTGCCTTAATCCTATTGGTTTATATATTTTGTGGTGGATTTGTGTTTCTTGGAAGGATAAGTGTTGTGTCATTATTGGTTTATCTAAACTTGTCATGGATTGGTGTATCTGAAGGGGGTATGTGTCTAGTTTAGATTTAATTAGATGGAGAAGGCTTATGAGTGTGACATTTGTCATTTTGTGGTTTAGGGAGTGTAAGATATAAATATGGGCTAAGGGATTGGGTTTTATTTTGAACCTTATTTCAACTGAGGAAAGGTTTGGGGCATTTTATTTTTTTTAAGAGTTAGGGCATTTTTAGTTTATTTTACTAGAAATCTGGGGCATTTTTAGTTTATTATTTTATTAATGTCTTTTCTTCCTTTTTATTTTGTATCTCGGGTGTTAAACCCTAAGAAGATTGTAACTTTTATTTATTATTGTTATTGTTGAGAATGAGCGTCATTGGGAATACGAGGTAGGAGGTAGTGCTAGGGTCGATGATATTAATCTGACCCGAAGTGCCACCCCATTGGGGGAAGAGATGAAAGAGTCAAAGGAGGGGGAAAAGAAACTGAAGGAAGGAGTTGTGCCAGAGTTCTCGTGACCAACCCCAGTTGCTCCTTGGTAGGCTCTGTGGATTATCTTCTAGTTGGCGTTCCCTTGGGGGTTTCCAAAATTGGCCTTCCATAGGTGTATCCGTCTGATCCTAGGTGTCTTTCTGTGAGCCACTCTTTCTTTTCTGCCAACTCGGGAGAGGAAGATGAGATTCTGGTTGGAATCCGTTCAGGGTGTGCTTCCTCTCCGGACTTTTCTATTATCTCCCCCTATCTTGGGCATTTCTTTTAGGGATTCCTCTTCTAAGTATTTAAGGGCTCGAGTGTTTTTGAGTGTTGGCCTTGAATCGAAATTCATCTCTCGCTCCGATATCGTAATTTTTTGTAAATTCAAAGGGTATTCCCTTGGTGTAATTTGTAATAATTTTCTCATGTTAAATAAAATTTTATTTGTGATTATGTTAATTTAGCATTTATAATTTGAGTTAAGTTAAGAGATACCGAGTTTAATTAAGTTTAGAGTATTTTTAATTTGGTTTGGTCTCGATTTGGTATAGGTTTTGGATAAGCCTAAATGATTTTAGGTGTTTAAGTGTGGGCGTACAGGTGAAATTCCTAGTTATGAGAGTGTAGGTGTCTAAGTTTAGATTTGCGTGTAAAATCTGGATTGTATGTGGCGTTTAGAGTTTATCACTAAGTCTGGTCTTTCATCTTATGGCTACTGATGGTTGGCATACATATTTTATTGAACTTGGGTAATTGTGCGCTAAGTACAGAGCACTCAATATAATTGCGCGCATAGACAGGTGCGCGGGAACTAGTGAATTGCCCGCACTTGAAAGTGCGTATAAATAGATTGGGCACACACTTATTCCAGTGTGATCCGATCTGTTTCTGGTCAAAGTACGGGTGACGGTTGAGTTTGTGCGCCTGCTGTAGGACGTATAATCCTATTGCACGTCCTATTCAGAATGCGCGACCGATGTTTAGGCGGGCGAAGATTTTATTATGCGCCCGTTATGCATCGCATGTTTTAATTTGTGCGCGAGGGATAATACGCGCGAATCAATTGGGCGACCTTATTCAGGTGCGCGATTAAGCCACACTCTATATAAGCCTGAGGTTTTCAATTGAAATGCGCATTTTCTAAATCTTTTGTAATTTTGAGATCTCTTGCTTCCTTGTTCCTGACTTTTGTGCCTTCGAGATTTCTTGCGATCTATCGGTCCATTTCGGATGTCGTTTCTTCCGTTCTCTTTAGTTTTTTGAGCTCTTCGATCTGAAATGGAGTCTGAGGGTATTGACCGAATTTCATTGACCGCATTCGAGGTAGAGTGAATGATCGAGGGGGTAGGTGAGGGCTCTGAGGTCCACACTGGTGCTAGTGTTGTAGCCGAGGGTTTTGAGATGGTTGTTAGGGATGAAGTCCCTGAGGTTGACGATAGGGCCGGCGAGGATGGTCAGGATGATGGTTAGGGTGCTGCTCCTCACGAGCTCGTAATCAAGATTCTGTTGGAGGAGTTCTTTCTGCGAGATCAGGTTGGTACCCATTGCGCAAGAGTTCCTCTTTTATTCCTAGGCATTTAGATTACAACGTAGACTTCTTAGGATGGGAACCTTTTAATTTCACATCAAACCTACATTTAGTTTTAGGGTGTGTGCACATTCATGCATCATACTCGTTTACTTTTGCGTTCGGTATTATTTTTATCATGTTTCGTGTGCTTGCTGTAGGACATTGCTTTTATTATTATCATCGTCAGTGGTTACGATCAGTGGTAGTTAGGCATAGTTTAATGTATATTTTGTTTTTTACTTGTGGATCATTAGGAGCCTCCAGCACTAGCCCTTAGTACGATGTGGTCCGAGTCTCATGCCTAGTACCGTGCTTTGCCTGAGTTCTAGCAGGCGCGAGAAGCGGCTTTCGCCTTTGGGTCAATTTTGGAGCTGGAGCCCTTCATAGTTGATCGTGGTCTGGTCGGGGCAATTTTGGAGAGATGGAGGGAGGAGCAGCAGGCATTACTGTTCCTAGTAGGCATGTTGCGCCCACCCTTGAAGACTGGGTTCATATCATCAGGCAGTGGCTCGAGGGGGCACCGATCATGAGACAAATGGAGAGCGATTATCAGTCTGTGTGTCGGGAGGTGCTCGGTACTAAGTACCAGTACTGCAGATCCAGGATCGAGGTGGTCCGGGTCACCTGGTTCTTTAACACTTTGGCGAGGGGATTCATTTCTCCGAGGTGTCACTCGGAGGCGAGGGCAATTTTCGAGACATGTCGCAAGGCGATGGCATGTCTGGCATAAGTGACGAAGTAGAGAGTAGTGCAAATCGAGTCCTTCGGGCATTCTTAGTAGCAGATCGAGTACTCCGGGTGTTCTTGATGCATTTCTTTGGGGCGGTCCTCTTCTTGTCTTCAACCCGGGGATGTCTGACGGGTCTTTTCTTGACATTGTTGAGGGACCTCGATCAGGTGCCCACCTATGCTTGGGGGTAGCGGCATTGGCACACCTCTACGAGCAGCTTTATCGTAGAGGGAGAGGCGTCGTGACCATCGGAGGTTTCCTCCCTTTTCTCCAGGTGAGTTTTGGTTGACTACTAGTTTCGTTGGTAATGCCTTATTAGCTTTAGCATTTATTTTAGTGATGGTTTCTAGCATTGTGCGACTAGTTCTGGGCGTACGATCATTTCTCCTTCTTGCGCCCATGGGTCTCGAGGGAGATTACTTTCACATTCCCATGGATGCATGTGTGGCGGTAGGTGTTGGGGCGTCGTCCTGGATCTTCAGACCTGCATACCGCACGAGGTCTCTTTGAAGATATGCATGCAGGGCAGGTATGTGTCATTTATACTGTTAGAGTGTTTTATGTTTCAAGTTTTGGATTTACTGATGATAGTTTCTTTATTTCTAGTTGTAGGTGATTTGGAGGCCCTATGGTGCAGTCGAGGATGCAGGGCAGTCAGTGATTTAGTCCGGTCGATCCTTCTTTGATGTGAACATTTGGGTCCATTGTTTTGAGAAGGTGGAGCGCATCAACCTCTCTCGAGTGACTAGTCAGTTGGGGCTCCCTTAGGTAGTCCCTCCAGAGATTCGCCATTGAGTGGCGAGGAGGATGACTGGTCCCTCCGTTTGGATCTTTTCGTTGAGGATGGTATCTCGGATTAAGGATTTTAGAGCCGGGGGGACCAGGGTTACTGGGGTGCGCGATGAGGCGGATGCCCGAGAGTTCTTGAGGTAGTTTCATGATACAACCAGTGGTCGACTCTTTACCTGCCCTTACCATGGGAGCGGCTCTTTCGCGGTTGGTGGTCCTGAGTCTGCCTCTACATTAAGGGAGAGACTGGCCATATCAGAGCAGGGCCACTTGGGTGCGGGTGTCAACGGAGCGCTGGACGCTCTTCACAAGGCGATGGAGCGGACAGGATGTTCTCCTCATCCAAACGAGGAGATGTTGCAGTCCTTGACGGACTCAATCTTACAGGCTAGGACCTCGGAGGACGAGCTATGGGTTCAGCTCACAGAGACCCGGCGATCTCTGGTGAGTGTATTTGTTTATGAGTTTTATTTATTCTAATCGTTAATAGTTTTTAGTTTAATAGTCTTGTTTGGTTCTTGTTTGTCAAACTGAGAGAGAGAGAGAGAGCGAGGTTGCCGGGAAGGCGGCATTGCTCAAGTCTTACCATAGTCAGCAGCAGGATGACCAGGCAGCGGCTAGCCTACATTCTGAGATTGATTGACTGGTAAGTGCTCATCTTTGTTTTGTTTGTCATTAGCATTTGTTTTTATTAATCATTGACTTCATCAGGTCTGATGTGTTTATTGATATTTACAGAGAGCGGAGCTTTCCGCTGTTGGGGCTTCTACTTCGATGTTCGACCCATCTTCAGTCACCTCTTCCAGTCTGGAGGATTCAGCGATGGCTCAGCTCCGGGCGGAGCTAGAGCACTAGGTAAGTTTCTTCACTTTTTTAAGTTATCTGGCCTTATATTACTTAGCAGTTTATTAATGTTGGGTTATGTCTTTTCAGCGCCGCCTTGCTGAGGACCTCCAGATGAAGGAGGAGACTACTGCCTCTCTGCGCCCAGAGAGTCAGGTATATTTGTAGTTTATTTGGTTTTTTACTTTGTTTGCTAATTAGATTTTTCTGACGAGTTTCGTGTTTATTTGGTTCATGTGTAGGTTATTCCTGACTCTGCTCCCAAGGTCCTCCTCAGGAGTCAACTCCTGCTCCTTCCCAGGTATATTTGGTTAGCGTGATTATTTTTTGTTCTTGATTATGTAGCGCCATTGTATCCCTGATGTTCTTTCTTTATTTCTTGTAGCCACCTGTGTTGGAGGTTCCTCCAGCTGATTTGACCATTACTACCACCATAGAGCATGTTCTGCAGGAGCGTGCTGAGCTGGTAGGTCTTCATTGTCTACACCCTTTGTCTTGTTATGCATATGCACTTTCTTAACCTTCGACTTGTACAGGTACGTGAGTTGGAGCAGTCGCATTTTGAGACACGGCGCATCTTAGCTCGCCAGGAGATTCGTGAGATTCCTTTTGATGTCACAGAGTGCCACCTTCTGGAAGTGACCGTAGACCTGCTTGTCGAGCAAAGGACTCGAACAATAGAGTTAGAGAGTGCTTGAGCTGTGGCTCGTGCTGAGATGCAATCGATGATAGATCTTTTATAGCACGAGTTGATGAGAGTTGGTGGGAGAGTGCAATGGATAATCGATCACTTTCTAGGGTTGGGATCGAGGGTTAGCAGTTCACTAGCAGAGATTCACCGAGTGAGTGTATGAGGGCCCATGCTCAGGCCGATTCGGCCCTAGGGCCTATGCTTACTTTTAGTCCTCTAGGTTCGCATTCTCGGCGGACCTCCAGCTAGGCGAGCGAGGGAGGTTCTATTGCTAGGCCTTCTCCTCGTAGGGAGTGTCCTCCAACTCTGGGTGTTGGGATTGAGTTGTCGAGGGGGTCTGACCCAGACTCGGGGATCGAGGATAGGCGAGATGATAACGAGCATCCCTCGCAGAGGCAGCGGAGGGAGTAGGGCATCTTTTATCGTTTTCATTTATTGTATTTACAGGGGGTATGTCCCCGGTGGAAGATTTAAAAGAAACTTTTGATATATAAAAGAGATTTTTGGCTTAGATATACCTGGCTTCGCTTCATTTTCTTGTTACCTTCTATATTTCAATCGACTTATCTTTGGTATCTTGCCTGTTATTGGAACTTGGATGCTCTTTGAGTTGGCCCAATAATAGTTGAAGGTTGATTTGCACTTGTACATGGGAGCAAAGCTGTTAGTAATTTTTATTTTCCCCCTTGCTGATTGTCAAGGGGGAGGTGTCTATGACCGGGATCTGGTAGGAAAAGACGTATATTTTTATTTCTTTTTCTCTCTTTTTTTTCTAAGACTATTATAAAGGAAATGAAAATAGTGCAACAGAGAAAGCAAAAAACTAAAAGAGAATTCTAAAACTAAAAAAAATGCCCCAGTGTAGGAGCGTGGTAGAATCATTAGTGTAGTATCTTTGGTGGCATTCCTTAGGTGCTAACTTCATCATTCTGCATTTTCTTCATGGGAAAGCAGGAGCTTGTAATGTGATTCTTCTCCTGAAAATAAAAATGCACTAGTGTCGAGGTGCAATGGAACTTCTCTAGGTTTTTGATAAGTACTTTGGGCCTATAGGTGGCCATGTGTATTTGGTTAGTTAGTTTTGGAGAAAAGCTTGTTTAAGACTGTCATCGAGCCAGGGGGATTGTCTAATCATATTAGTCGTATATTAGGGGTCTACCTTTTATAGTGGTCATCCTATCTCATGGTCATTATTATAGGGGGCGTGCAGTAAGTATAATAGGTGATTGTATTAGTCATCATTCATCGATTTTCAGTTTCATTTATAGGAATATCCCAAGAGGCTTCCGACTCATTGTCCGAAAATAGAAATTAAGGGTGAAAGAGAGATAAGGCTCAGTGATGTGGGGGAATAATTTGTATCTGACACTTTCTAAAAGAGATGAGTAACAGTCTTTTCCTTAGAGTGGGTATGGGGTACCATGATCGAGCTCTCCATCATGTTTCGGCACCATCAAAGTCTCACATTCTATGGTTAGTAGTTGTTTGTCCTCCCGCCACCTTACTACGACATCTAGTAGTATCGGGAAATCAGGGATGCCCTTGCAACTTGCTTATACATTTCTAGTAGAGTTACCGGAGATGTCCTCACGACCTACTTATGCATCCCTGAGCTCATTGACTGGTTCATTCATCGTATTGCTCTCACTTGATTTTTTTGTAGATGTATATGTATTTTTTTTTTCTCGAAAGCAACCTACTAACACAGGAATGGTGAGTTTTGATTGAGCCTATCAGCTTCATTTTTTATGCTCTAACGTCTCTTCCAATGGTCGAGAAGGGGGATGAGAATTGGGTGTTACTTATGCTTTTGAAAGAGGTCAAGTATGTCACTAGTACTTTGATCAAAGTGCCTGAATAAGAAGGTGGGCAGTGAATTGGAAGTCTAAAGCACTATGTTGGCAATCCATTTAGGGTAGAGGACGACTTGAATGAATTTCGCTTTGTGTAGCTTGTCAACTTTCTCTTTGACTTGCAACGCTGTCTAGGGATGCATCCTTCTGAGTTTCTGCTTGATGGGTTTAGCATCATGTTCCAGGACTAATCGATGTTCTACTAAGCTCGGGTCTAATTCGGGCATATCCTTGTAGGACCATGCGAAAGTGCTGAGGTGATCTTGAAGGACTTGGATAATTTGTTGTCGTTCCTTGGGTTTGAGTGTCACGCTGATCCACAGCTTCTTGGGCTTTTCCTCGGTGCTGAAATTTATTTCTTCAGTGGATTCTACAGCAGTTTGAGTTTGCTCGTTGAAGTGTTTGATGACCCGTTGGAAGTCCTGCATTTCCTCGATGACTGGTGCTCCTTCTTCATCGCCTATAAGCTCGTACACTGCAAAATCACTGCATTGGGGGGTTAGTTTTGCGAGAGGTAGCCCTTCATCGGTGCAGTTGAGAATCACAGCATCCTTGGTGAGATGAAGGTTAAGGCTATTCATTCTCCTTTCAAAGTCACAGAGTATCTCGTCAGGTATGATAACTGGCTAGTTATTGTATAGGGATGTCTTGCGTCCTTGCGAGGAAGAAAATAGTAGAGCTGCGTTGAGTGGGCTCGAGATGCCACTGGGCAACATCAAAGGCGTCGATTAATCTAGGTATATCAGTTGTTTTTCTTTGGCTTCATTGGTGCATCCGCCACTTGTGGTCTTAGGAGATGAGTCTCCCTATCGGTTGCTGAAGGGGTCTGGGATGGAGAGCTCCCTCTCTTTTATGAAATTTCCTAATTTTTTTACGTTTTCTATTTTTATATTTTTAAAGATTTTAGGATTTTCTATTTTTTTTATTTTTGATAATAGGTATGGTACAGGGTCGGTTTCTTGAGGCAGAACCAGCGAGGTTACTTCTCCTAGTTGGGGAAGTGTGACGGCCGCTGAGGCTGTTCGAGGGACTCTTCAGATGATCTGCACTTGATCTAGATTTGGAAATTTTTTTTGTATGATCTTCGTCTGAGATGATCCTCCTGATGAGCGATGCTGGCGATGGCTTATCAGACGATTCCTCTTCCTCCTCTACTACGTGAAGTGCTTCCTAGTAGAAGAGAGTCTGAAGATGATAGTCATCTAAACTCTTGTCTTGGGAATTAGACAGAAGGTCCATCTGGCGCTGAGATTCTTCACTTCATATTAATCGAAGATACAATTCGATGAGCTTAATTGCCTAATCTAGGTTGCTTTCGACCATTCTCCATAGTGCAGGAAGGGGATTGGTTCGGCCTTCTCTTTCAAAGTCCTTTATTATTATGGTGCAGTTTTGGGAATACGGCTGATATGACCAACGATGCATGAAAACTCTCATGGGAATTCCCATGTAGTGAAGAAATGCTCAAAAGTATCATCATTGAAGTCAGAATCTGGGAAATCCTTCCTCTGGACCTCGTAGTATGCGGTGAGAAGTATACATGCCTGACAGCGAGGCTGATGTGGGTGAGAGATGCAGGGATACCCCCAGGGGCATTCCCATCCTTCATGATCAAAGCTGAGGTCACTATTGTCAGGGTCGAGATCTTCCTCTTCGTCTGATTGTCCAGCTGTTCTGCTAACTCAAGTGCAGGGAGATCTATCCAATAATCTTTGTCATCGCTCAGAAGGGGTTGCCATTCTTTCTCTAATGACATCCAGAAGATCTGGAGCTGAGTTGGGATTGAGGCACGTCAAGTTCTAACTCCTCTTCGACTTCGATGAAGGTGATATGAGACTCTTCTGACCTGATTGTTTGCCAAATCTCATTCATGGCAGCTTTCTGACACCAGAGTGTCATAGTTGTGCATCGGTCACAATATGGTAATTTCGGGTAGGAACATTGAAACGAGCATTGCCAATTGTCGAGCATGTACTGGTAATCGGCGTCTGAATCCCAACTTGGGATGGATTCTCTTGTTTGTACCATTCTAACTGATCCACTCTCAGGTGGTCTTCATGTTCCATGTCGTTGGGGTTTGTCCAGTGGTCTTCTTATTTACTTGTCATCGAGAAGGAGTCCCTTCGATGTGATTCGGTCGGTTGATATGACTCTAGTTCTTCTGCATCTTTAAGGGTGGTAATGTGGAAGTCTTCCTCATCTGTCGATCCCTAATCTTCTTCGTGCGGCTCTGGCTCTTCAGGGATTTTGAATAATGGTCTGACTCCTTCGAGTGGCTTGTCCATGTCGACACTATCAGGGCGTAGGTTTTTTAGATCGGTGAAGGCATTAGCTATTTGCTCGATCTCGATTGCTTGAGACTCGATGTAGGATGTCTCCTTTCTTCTCTTCAACACATTAGCCTTTTTCAGTAGTTCCATATATGAAATGGTCGTAGAGCGACCACTTTGGTGAAGTAGGTAGGATGTTGGTTTGCTTGTCGTCTGACTGGTAACCTAATCCGATGTGTTTGCACATTTTCTTCGGGATAATAGGTCTTATGTGTCCTTGCTTATCTTTGCCGAGTCCAGTGTGAGGGACATATCCTAGCTGATACATCAGGTCCCATCCTTTTACTGCAGTCGCGTTTATGTCATGCAGTTGGGAGAGATCAGGTCCGGCTTCTCTTCTCACTACTCTTTGTTGGTGGATCGGAAGGGATAGAGGGTAACTAACTTCCAATACTGATGCATCGTTAGGATCCTGCATTTTTTTTATATGACCTATGTTCAGTACCGAGTCATGCATTGTTGGGATGCTTGTCGCGTAATCTGTGTTGATTTCTTTAAGGGCCGTATCGACATATATTCTGACGATGGAATCTTCGTGCGGGAATTTGACGCATTGGTGATACGTCGATGCTACTACCTTCATGGATTCCAACCACTTCCTTCCCAATATTAAATTATAAGTGCTTGAAGAATCGGAGACATGGAAAGTAACGTCCTTGGTGACTGGCCCGAGACGGACTTGCAACTTGATGGTTCCCTTGATAAAGCACCGACAACCATCATAAGTAATGAGGGATAAGGACGAAGGCCTTATATCTTGTTTGGTGTATTCAAGGATCTTCAACGTTGTTATAGGACAGATGTTAAGTCTTGCTCCGGTGTCGACCAATGAGTGTAGTATCGAAAATCTTCTGATTATGATGGTCAGATAAATAGGAGCTGAGCTTCCACGTAACGATTCTTTAGGCTCGTCAGCTTTAGTGAAGGTGAGCGTAGGGGGTTGAGTCATAACCGAGGAAATATCATGCAGTTGATCCAATGTTTCCACAAGCAGTCGGTGATGCTCTGGTGATTTCTTGATGAGTTCGAGGATCGATATTTATGCTGGCACCTTGGCAAGGTGTCGAAGAAGATTGTATTCCTAACCTGTTTCTAGGGTAGGTTCTTTGTTGGGTCGATGCGCTCTACACCGATTCTGTTGAGTTGGTTGAGGCACTGGTGCTGGAGGCAGAGGGATTACATGAGGTGGAAGGGGCTAGTTCACTACACGTTCCCTGGCTATCTGATCGGATGGCTGTGCATTGTTGCTTTGCTTTTCCCTAGGGAATGGTAGTGGCAGATAGTTGGTCCCAGATTTAAGGACTGGGCATGTCTGCTATTGACCTTGGAGTGTTGAAGGATTCATTGCGGTGCTTGTGGTGAAAGGAGTGAAATTTGACGAAGGAATGCATATCGGGGCTATGCCATTCCAAGGTGGAAGGTATTGAGTGTAGTCTTCCTCTTCGAGGAATGTGAAGATTAACACTTCTTCCTTAGTAGGTTCTTCCTCCTGCTGTTTTATCTCTACCACTGATGGGCATTTTTCAGCTGTCTCCTCGCATTGTTGACTAGTAGTATTTCAGGTGATGTTGTCTACCCATGTCGTGATCTGTTCTGCAGTTTGAAGGATATGGTCCTCATATTTCAGCTCAGTATTACCGAGAGCTACATCAGCATTCTGCTATCTTATCTTTATCACTGATGGGCGTTCTTCAGTTGTCCCCTCGCATTGTTGACTGGTAGTATTTCGAGTAACGCTGTCTACCCACACTGTGATCTATTCTACAGTTTGAAGGACATGGTCCTCATATTCTGGCTCGGCATTACCGGGAGCTACATCAACATTTGGGGGTGTAGAGGGTTCTATGAGTTGAATGATGGGTCTTCAAGTTCGAAAAGATTAGACTCACACTCGAGTGAATTTTGGATACGGTGAAGGAGTTGGCGGTTCAACTCGAGTTATGAAGGTAGAAGGGTGCGGTGGAATGATGGCGGGTCTCGGTTATCCGAACTAGTTGTAATGTCAGGATGACTAACTCGCATGATGAGGGTAGATGGATGAAAAGGGTCTCAGCTCGGGAGGTCTACTGTGGTGACATGGGTAACCAGTCCTTGATTATGGCTTGGCAGAGGTTTGTTGACGATTTCAAGGTTTTATGGAGGCTGTTGGTTATTTTGGTTAGCATTTCAAAGGGATATCTAGTGAATTTGGTTTCGATCGTTCATGTCATATATCATATCTCTCAACACCCAACAGCCTTCCAGGTTATGTCCCGCGTATCGGTGAAAAGTGCAAAACTTGGTATAATCGAGGTTAGTATGTCAGGGTCATGGCCGCTTTGGTGGGAAGCGAGTGAGGTTCTGATCGCTTAGGAGAAAAAAATTATTAGGGATGGTATTAGGTAATGGAGGATAATGATCTCGTCTAGGCTGATTGGGACCTCGGGTCTGTTGATTAAAATTTTGGGGTGAGGGTACATTGTTTGTAGCCCTAGTTATTGGTAGGATGGTTTCAGTCAGCGTTTTGGTTCTGGTTAGGGTACTGGTTTTGGTTAGGATATTGATTCTAATTTTGATTGGCGTACCATTGTTGATTCTGGTATTGACTCTAACTGGAGTCCCTTTGCTGGTTTTTCCCATTGCCTTGATTAGCTACCATATTGACTTGCTCAGAGTCTAAGCCTTTCTTGTTATTTCAGGGCCTTGAATCACCAGAATTTGAGGTCTTTGGCGCTGCGATTGAAAAGGCGAGGTCTCCTCCCTTTATGTGTCACTGGATGTGACTCGCGCATAAGTGCAGAGTGGTGAAATTTGGGCAATCGCTTATGATCAGAGATCTTCGAAGGGGCTCTCTGACATTATCTATGATGATGTCAATTACGTCTTTTTCTCTCATCTGACTTCCTGTACGAGCCGCAAGTTTCCTCCAGCGTCATACAAAATCAGCGAAGTCTTCTTCGATTTCTTACTTCATCGTCATCAAGTCGCTGAGATTGACAGCCTCCTGCATCAGATGCTTGTATTGATCTAAGAATTGGCTAACCAATTCTTCGAATGTGTTAATTTTATATAGTGGGAGACCGATGAATAAATTGAGGGCTTCCCCTTTGAGTGACCTCTGAAAGTAGTGTAACATAAGTCCGTGATTGTCGCGAATAGGCTTGTAGTCATTGCATAATAAAGCCAGATTGTGGTTTGGATTCCCGATGCCATTATATTTGCTAAATAGTGTCTTGCTTAGCGGTTTGGGAACAGATCCTGTTTTAATATCCACCATTGAGGAGTGTGTGAAGAGTGTGCCTAGGTGGTGACACATGCGGTGATATCGTCGTCGGAGTAGGGGGTGACCTCTCCCATCTTTGCCGTTCTCGTTCTTTGACATCTTGTCATTCCTTGATAGTCTCGTATGCTGCGCCTAAGCCGTGGAGTAGTTCGTCGGCTTCATCTCCTCCCCTTTGTAATTTCTGGACGCTGAGGTCTATAAGTTGTCGGGCTGTGAAGTTCTGCCCGATGCTGCTGTCTCTGTGTCCGTCATTGTGGCTAGTGCTCAGAGGTGTGAAGGGGGTTTCCTCACCGCCCGCCCTGTTGATTTTCAGGTTGTATTGCGCTGAGCCCTCAAGTGGCTACTCATAGTACATCGGGTTATCATGGTACCCCCATAACGGTGGGTCACCAATTCTAATCCTTCGTATTCCTGACATTTCGAGCCTTTGGTGTATGATCAAGTGTAAAAAGTAATAAAATGAAAGAAAACTAATTAGAAAATAAGGAAATTTAACTAAACACGGGCAGCTTTGGGGACAAGAAGTCCCATCGTGATCGCCAGTCTGTTGGTGAGTGCTTTTTCTAGGTATCTTTCAGTCCCCTGAAAGAGTGGCCCAATTTGATCCAAGTGGACTATGGTAAAGGCGGTGTTTTTAGACTTAATTAAGTACTGACAATAAAGGGGTGAATCCTAGGAAAATACCTAGTTCGTTGCGATCGTCAGCTGCAGGTATTTATCGACGCTACAACACGTCACTAATCACGCCTTCCGGGGTGGAGATACGGGTTGTTCTCTTTACTAAATCATCGGTCGGTCGATGTCAGCAATTGGGAAATTATAGTTTTAAAGATCAAAATCATAAATTATAAAGGAATTTGGGATTGAAAACTATAAACTAGAATTATGAGTTCAAAACTAAACTTAGTGAATTTAGGACTGAAACTGAAATTAAGATCTAGGACTTAGAGATTAAGATTTGAGATCAAAAACCTAAGCTCTAAAAATTAAGAACAAAGTTTAAGGCTAGAAACTAAAATCAAAAGTATGAATTAGACACTAAGATCTAAAAATATGAAGAGGAATCAAAAAGCTAGAGCTAAGGACTGGCTCTAGTAACTAAGAACTAGAACCAGTGATAAGAAACTAAAAATAAAATAAAAGGAATCTAGAATTAATATCTAAAACTAGAACCTAAGATCTAGAACTAAGAACTAGAAGTAAGAACTAGAACTAAGAACTCGAAGAATTAAAAACTAGAAGAAAAGTATACCTCAAACCAGGGCCGCAGAGAGGAATCTTGCAATCTTAAGCTTGAAAGTGAGGAACTCGAAAATTTGATTGCTAATTGCGTTGTGATGTTCTATGATGTGTTAGGACGAGGTAGTGGGTCCTATTTATAGGTATTTGGCCAATTGCGCGCCCTGTGGGGTGTGCTCAATTGGTCGGTGAATTCAAATTATGCGCCCTGCCTGGGGCGCTTAATTGAATTATGCGGCCTATATCAGGCACCCAATCACTTTGAGTCGATGACCGACTCAGTGAGTGACCGGCTGACTGGCTCAGCCGGGTGTCCTAGTCCTAGTCTAATTAGATTGATTACGCACATAGTTTAGTGCACACAATCTGATTAAACGCGATGCCAACTATGTTTAATAGGGAAGTTTTGGCAGTCTAGAGAGTTATAGACCAGGTTCACTTGGGAACCAATTATGCGCATATGTTTTGGTGCATAAATAGATTGTGCGCTCTAGGTAGGGTGTGCAATCAAGTCTTGAGGCGGTTTCTAAAAGGGTAGAAGGCCAGTCCAAAAGGGACTAATTGCGAGCTTTGGGTGGAGCATGCAATATGATTACACATGCCTGGTAGGGCGCATAATCAATGCCTAAGGCGGTCCTTAGGAAGTGCAATCCTGGTCTAAGAGGGACCAATTGCGCGCCAGCCATGGGACGTGCAATCGAGTTACGCATGCTAGATAGGGCGCATAATTTGAGATTTTCCTGGGTTTGAGTCAGGTCCGAGCCACAGAGCTATTGTTTCAGCTTGGGTCTCAACCGTGTACTATTGTTTTAGTGCATGGTTCCCGTATAGGATTTTAAAGTCTTTAGAGAAGGTTAGTCCTTTTTCATAGATCGTGGGCAAGGTCAAAGGTTGACCGAACAAATTTATATACTCTGAGAGGCCAAAATGGGGGTGTCTACACTTATGTAATACATATGCTAGGAAAAAATTTATATATTCTATATATTTTGATAGTAACAGTAGGCCTAAAATTGGTCTATTTTTCTAGGTTCTTGGAAGTTGTGCTTCCAGGGACTGTTTTTCTTTATTATTTTGGGTCCCTTCTCACCGTACCTAAGGATACAAGACCGTTTCGGGATATTCTAAATCGGTCCCCAGGGGTTTTAAGCTTCGTAATCGGATCGGTCACCCACCCGATATACCTCCGGCCCTAATGCCTTCTCAGATATTGGATGGGGTGGTTCTTTTCAGGATCACACCACTAGGGGTTGCCGCCATACTAAAAACCAAGACGTTTGTATCGCTGCCTAATTTCCCAACCCTCTGTAAAATCTACCCAATGTAAAAATAAATTAAGTTCCTTAGTTCAGTTTTAAGGTTCAATTTTAAATTTATTTTTAAAAGGGAGTTTGCTTAATGTTCAAAGACGAGTGGTGACAATCCCATGCCACCTTTACGGGCCAGCGTCCACTATTGGTATATGATTGACAAGATACGTAAGTGCGCAAGTAAGCTCGCCAAATGACTAAGGCGTTTAAATGATAAAAAGGAAACTAAGCTATCAAGTAACCCACCAATCGGCTAAGGTGGTAAAGATCTCAAGTACGCCCGCCACTTGGCTAAGGCGTGTAAATGACGGAAAAATAGGGGTAAGTAAAAAATGATGGAAGCATAGGGGTAAGTACAAAAATAAGAGAGAAACAACAAAAGTTCATAAAAAAAAGAAAAATACATGCAGAAAAGGGGGCCAACTTCAAGTAGAAGCTCTAAAGTGTCCCCAGCAGAGTCGCCATCTATGCAACCATGGATTCTTATCGATCCACCGCGATGATGCACTCGTATGAAAAATATAGAGTCGCCAACCGGAGCTTTTGGTGTCCCGGGAAATCCAAATTAATATTGAAAGTACCAAAGTGCCAAATATGACTTTGATTTACTGACCCTGCCAAAGGCTCTTGGGTAGGGGCTTCGGTTATCAATCGGGCAGGTGTTAGTCACCCGATTGACCCGCTCATAAGCGGTCTCTACTATGGCCGGGTTTATGTATGGCTGGTTTATTTAATATATATATATATATATATATATATATATGAAAAATATAAACAAAAATGAGCGCCACTTCCCCTTGCCCGAAGGCACATTGATCCTATTGAGCCCTTCCCGCATGCCAAATTTTGGGCAGCGTAACAGCTCAATTCTAGGATAGAGGAATAGAGGGGAGAACCGGAGCTCTCAGGCCCTCATAGCATAACCTTGGACCTTCGCGTGGTTGTGTTTGATGAACTTCCGATAGCTTTAATGGTTGAGAGATGGTCTTGAACTCCAAGACTAGGAGGCTAGGAGGTAAGAGAGGGAGGCTAAGGCCTTGTTCCTACATGATCTAAGAGATTTATGATGAAAAAAAGAGGTTAATGGATGAACCTAGGTTTTTGGAATTTGTGAGGTTTTAATGCCAAAAAGGGAGGAAAGGGATCACCAAAGGTTTCTCTCTTGGAAATTTTTTTCAAGCCCTTAACAAGAGGGGGTAGCTCTCTATTTATAAAAAAATTGACGATTAGGGGAGGCTAAAAAGGTAATGAGGTTAGCAATTAGGTAATCCTAGATCTAATGTTTTGGGTTTTTCAAAGGTTTAGGGAGGTGGGAAATGGGTTTAATGGTAGATGATAGGGTGGGATTGTAAGTGGAAAAGGGTTTTAAAAGAGAGCTAGTGGGGGTGCAACAGTCCCAACAAAACTAACCCCAATGAATGGCGTGGTCAACAAGTCAAACCCCAAATTCGAAATCTAACCAAAATCCCAAAAATCATTGTTCCTAAGCTTAACGTATGTATTACATATGCTAGGTATAGGAACAATGTTCCTAGGGATCCTGGAGGTTCAGAACCCGCTGTGGGGGGCCTACAAAAGTCAAATTTTTGCCTAGCGTATGTAATACATATGCTAGGCCAAAACCTGCCAAAATTGGCCTAGTGTATGTAATACATACGCTAGGTAAAATTCCTGCATTTCCGCCCTATTTTCAAATCGCCATAACCTTTGATATACAACTCGGATTGAGGTCATTCTCGGCTCGTTGGAAATCTAGGAACTTCTAATTTCCAATGAGATAGGTCTCAGATTTAGCAGAGGTCTATGTAAACTTTAGCACTCCTCTTTCCAACCACTATTCAAGAGGATTTGAGACTGGTCCAGGAAATGTTTTTAATGAGTCTAGGAAGGTTAGGGTGATTCCTAAGGGTTTGGGAAGGGTTCTAAATATTTTGGGGTGAATCCTAAGGGTTTGGGAAATGCTTTCGGAAGCTTGGGAGTGCGCCCTTCTCGAAGTATGTGTTGATCGGGCCTTAGACAAAATTTGGGAGTCTATAGAGGGGATTCCATGTGTGTGTTTAAGGTATTTTGTTTTGGTCATATGTTTGATTTGGCCTAACACTTGTTAGAAATGTATGTTTCCAGATTAGTGTATTGGGTGTTTTGATGCATTGGCTTATCTATTTTGTCATGGATTTATCTTTCTTCTAGGGGTAAATGTCTCATGTTTATTGGTTTATCTTGGTTTTTCATGGATTAGTTTTTCTTTTGGGGGGTTAGGTGTCTTATTTTAATTAAGATGGATGAAGGGGGCTTATGAATGAGGCACTTGTCATTTTGTGGTGAAGGGGGCATAGGTTTTAAATAGGTGTTTAGGGGTGGGCTTTGTTTTGTTATTTTGTTATTTTAGTTTTATAATTTTAGCATTTAGAATTTGGTACATTTTGTTTTCTTAATGTCTGTTCTTCCATTTTATTTTATATCTTGGGTATTAAATCCTAAGGGCATTGTAATGGTGATTTATTTATTTTGAGAATGAGTAGCATTGGGAATTTGGAGTAGCACTCGAAGTGCTACTATGTTGGGGGAAGAGATGGAAGAGTTGAAGGTGGCGGGAAGAAAACCAAGGAAGAGAGCAGGGTCAGAGTTCTCGTGATCGGTTCCAGTTGCTCCTTGGTAGGCTCTGTGGGTCAACCTTTTGTGAGCCCTCCTTTGTGGACTTTCCAAATCGGCTTTCCATAGGTGTATGCTTCAGGTCCTGAGTGACCTTCTGTGAGTCACTCTTTCTTTTCTGCCGGCTCGGGATTCTGAGATGCTATCACTTGATCGTATGACTTGGAAGATTGCATCATAAGCAGCATCTCAGGGAGAAAATGAGGCAAAGATGAGATTTATGTTAGAACTCGTTCAGCGTATGCTTCCTCCTTGGACGTCTCCATCATCTCTTCCCCTCTTGTGTACTGCTTCTCGGGCAGCTTTTCCCGAGCGCTCGTGGGCTCAAGTGTCTTTAAGTGTTTGTCCTAAGTTCAAATTCGTCTTTCATTTTGGATTTGTATATTGAGGGGGGATGCCTCCGGTGTTACTTGTAATAATTTTGTCATGTTCATAAAAAGTGAATTTATTTGTCTACTATCCTTATGATTTTATTATGAATTTCTTAAAGTCTGGTTTGATTTAATTTAGTTTGGTGTGGTCTAGTTTTGCATTGGCGTGATCAATGGTTAAATTCGAAACGTGTGTAAAAGGGCTTCCTTTTCGTTTTCAGAGCGTGAGCGCTTAAGTTCGATGTGTTCCTAGGGTAGAATGAGTGTACGCATAAGTTCTATGTTGTAGATGCTATTTTATGTATAGCCACAAGTCTGCAGCTTCATCTCTGGCCGCTGCTGGTCCATGCATATTTTTTTTTTTGTTATACCTGGGGAATTACGCGTAGCTTTGATGGTGTGAAATTCAATTTCACGCAGATTCGGTTGTGCGTGATTGAAGGGTCAACGGGGTTATTCCATGTGTTAGTGTAATTTGATTTCGCGCAGCTGTGGATGCATGGGATTGAGAAGCTAGGCATTACGTAGCACGGACTTTCAGGCGTCTGTTCAGATTTCGTGTGACAAAGTAGTCGCGAGTTTCATATTCCACGTGGCGGGTGCATAGGATTGGATCATCACATGCATAGTTCGGTGGGGGTTGAATTCCGTGTGTATGGTCACACGTGCGATTCTGGATCTGCGTGGTGGAAAGGGCATTTAATTGAATTACGCGTGAGGTTTCCAGTAAGTGATTAACCGGGTGTTTATATATTGGAGAGTCGAGTTTTCTTTCTTTTTCTTATTCCTTTCCTATTCCGTCCACGGGTGTTCCAATGCCAGTTTCGATGTCTCTCCTCCCCTTCTTCGTGACTTTAATCGATCTTCTGCCTAGGATGACTCCAGATGCTGGCATAACTTGGAGGTGTCACGTGGTCAAAGAGTGCGTTTAAAGGTGCCATCATGGTCAGCGTGGTGGTTATGATGGATTGCGTACATCCATCATTATTGTTAGAAGGAGGCGGTGGCAGAGGAGGTGAAGATGGCAGAAGGGAAGTCCTCCAAATGGATGGAAAGGGTGTTACCCAACCAATTCTCCCTCTACTTTTTTGTTATCTGATTGGATGTTGCACCTCGCTTTGTGTCCGTTTGGGATCCCCCGTCTTCGTTTTGGGTTGTAGGATAGGTTTTCGGTCTTCGTTTTGGGTTGTAAATTCACGAGGTATGCCCCCGGTGGCAATTGTAATAATTTTTAAATAAATGAAATTTTATTTATAATATTTTCTTCGTCTTCTACTTTACATTGCCTAATACATGCGTGTGACTTGATCATGTATGCGTGTGTGTTTGGGGGCCTTCTTGGCCTATGTTTGTTTAGAGACCTTCTGGCCTCGATATTATATATTTTTTTGCTCAGATTTGGTGATTTCGCATTTACTCATTGGCGTAGAATTCAATTTTGTGCATGGCCTAAGGTGCAAGATCCAGCGGTTGGCGAGTTCATTACACGCAAACAAGTCTGCGTTTAATCTGATTACGTGCACTAAGCCACACGCAAGATTGAAAGGTTAGCGGTTTATAGGCTGATCGAATCGAATTGGCTTTTGAACTCCGCGTGGCAGTGGGTGTGTGGAATTTTAATCCCACGCAATTGTTTATGCATGGTTTTGGTTTGTCGCCTGCACGAGATGACAGAAGGTTTATTTTGCGCATAGTGATGGGCGCGTGATTTGGAATTCGTGCACCCGTTATAGCGGTAGATTCAATTGTGCACCATAAGGAGTGCACGGGATTGACCGATGTCTATAAAAGTTGAAAATTCATCCATTTCACCTATGCACTCTGACTTTTCCTAGCTTCTATGCTTCTCTGCTCTCAAGTGCTCTATTTTCCGTGTGAGTGCGATATCTCGCGATCCGTCCTTCATATTTCGACACGATTGCTTGCATTTTTTTCCATTTCTCGAGTACTTCCTTATGAGATGGAGCTAGAGGGTAGTATGTCTATCTCAGAGTTTGTGGAGATGTTGAATGGTGGGGGTGTTTCGGAGATTTCGCTTATGGAGGGTGAGGGTGTTCCGAAGATCTCGATTGTGGAGGGTGAGGGTGTTTCAAAGATTACTACTGAGGCCGATACTCCTACTGGGGCCGAGACTCCTACTGGGGCCGAGGTTCCTCTTGTCGTCAAGGGTGCTGATGATGCTGCTCTGCCTCAGGATGAGCGTCTGAGGAGTCCTATTTTCCTCCTCCTCTTGGGGATGTATCACTGGGTTATTCTTGCTGCTACTCATGGACTTAGAGCGAGTCCCTTTGTACACGTGGGGTGTGATGGCATTAACTCATCTTTATAGGCAGTTGTTTTGGCCGGCAGGGGGAGTTGCTACTATTGGTGGTTTCATCCCTCTTCTCCAGGTGAGAATTCAGTTTTATAGGTCTTTCAAGAATTGTTACCTTCCTTTAGAGTTCTTTTATTGACGCTGGTTTATTTTGCCTTATTCAGTTATGGGCGTATGACCATTTCACCTTTTTTCACCCAAGAGTTCCTCTAGGGACGGAGCCTATGATTCCACATATGTATATGTGGCGGACGTTGATGGGAGATTGCAAGAGGAGTACATTCCCCCAGACCGTGAGGTGGCTATTCGAGGATATGCACCTCGGTCAGGTGCGTGTCTACTTCGTTTTGTTAGTTCTAGTTGTCTTACGCCTCAAGTTTTACTAACATATTTGTTTCGTTCATTTTTTGATTGCAGGTCATTTAAAGACCCTATGATGATGGTGAGGGCACCGATCAGGCTGTGATACAGTCTGGTCAGGCTCTTTTCAAGCAGGAGATTTGGGTGCCTTGTTTTGAGATGGTGGAGCAGATCCACTCTCCCGTGTTGCGCGCCAGTTGGGGCTCCCCCAAGGGGTCCCTTCAGAGCTTCGTGTGCGGGTGTCAAAGAAGAAGACTGGTCCCCCTGGCCGCTTCTTTGAGAAGAAGATGGTGGATCAGTATTTGAATTTTAGGACTGGGGGGACCAAGGTGATAGGGGCGCGGGATGAGGCAGATGCTCAGGCCTACATGAGATGGTTTGAGGAGCTACGCGGTCGGCTTTTTACCCAATTCCCCTTCTAGGGGAAGGGCTCCTTTAGCATTGGCGGGCCTGATTCTGCTGGGGCCTTGAGAGAGAGAGTGGTCGGGTTGGAGAGGGGCCAGCTGAGGCTAGGAGTCTGCGGGGCATTGGAGGCCCCGCATCTTACACAGGAGAGAATGGTGAGTGCCCCCCGCCCGGATGAGGAGGTGTTGTGATCATTGGCAGCTTCTATCACCGATGCCAGAGCTGTGGAGGATGGTCTGAAGGTTCATCTAGAGGAGACCCATCATGTTCTGATGAGTGTAGTTTGTTTTCTTTGATTGTGTTAGGTTTTACTTGTCTCATTTCTGTGGATGAACGTGTTCGTATATTTCTCAGGTGATGAGAGAGGATGAGGTGGCTCGCCAGGCGCAGCTGATTGGGCTGCTTCAGGGTCAGCAGCAAGCTGGTCGTGAGGTAGAGGCCAGCCTATGCTCGGAGATCGATAGACTGGTGAGTGTTGTATGAATTTTATTAGTCATTAGCATTGTTGGTTCTGATGTATTTGTCATCTATAACGTTTGCAGAGGGCGGAGTTTTCCACTGCTGGGGTATCTGCTCCAGCGTTTGATCCGACTTCAGTGGAATTCTCCAGTCAAGAGGATCTGGTGATTACTCAGCTTTTAGTTGAGTTAGAGCATTTGGTAAGTTCCTTTCCTTGAGTCACTTTATTTTATCATATTCAATAATTCTGTATTTAGTGGCCTAATTTTGTGTTGAAACTTTTTTCAGTCACGGTTGCCGAGGATCTCCAGGCGCGGGAGGCCACAACTGCCTCTTTACGCCCAGAGAGTCAGGTATCATGTGCATGTGTCTGATGAGTTAGTTTTGTTGGTCGATTTTATCTGACTTGTTTTATGTTTGTCATTTCATTCTTCTACAGGTGATCCCTGACTCTGCTCCTGAGGCTCCTCCCCAAGAGTCTATTCCTCCTCCTTCTTAGGTATGTTGAGCTAGTGTATTCTGTTCTTAGTCTTTCGTGCATTTGCATTTTCCTCATGCCCTTTCATTTGTGTTGTGGTAGCCTAAAATGGTATCTCCTCCTCAGCCTGCGCCAGTTGCAGATCCAGTGATTTCTGTGACAGTAGTGCACCTTCTTCAGTAGTGGGCAGACTTGGTATACTTCTCTTCTTTTTTTCTAGCCTTTCCTCCCTTCGCAGGAACGCTTAATTCTTGATTTTTCATTGTCATGCAGGCTCGTCAGCTCGAGGAGTAATGTCTGGAGATAGCACAGGCTCGTGCCATTCTAATGGTGAGGCGACAGGCCCTTACAGATGACTCGGAGCCGGTTGGAGCGAGGGCTTTTATCGAGATGATCGCCCAACAAGCGCCTCACATGACTGAGCTGGAGGCTGTTTGCCAGACGGTACGTGCTGAGATGTAGGCAATGATAGATCAGTTGTGGTATTAGCTGGAGAGGAGGGATCGAGGTATCCGTGGGATGGTCGGTCACTTGGCCGAGTCAGAGTCGATAGGTACAGGCTCCTCGGCTGGGCGTCCCAATCGTACGACTCATGAGCGCATCACAGACTATGCTCACAAGGACTCGGTCTTTCACGCTGTGATGTCTGAGGGTCGTTCACACTCTCGGTCTAGGCAGACTTCCAATCAAGCGAGCGAGGGGGTTCCGTTGTGGAGCCCTTCCCTCCTAGGGGGTGCCCACCTACTCCGAGGGCTGGGATTGAGGTCTTAGTGAATCCAGCTTCTGATCCACGAAGTTGAGGCACCGAGGGCAACGGGGAGCAGCCATCTTAGAGGCAGCGGAGGGAGTATATGTACATATTTCTTTTGTATTTTTTTGGTTCATTGTATATATAGGGGGTATGCCCCTGGTGACTTATGTAAAAAAAATTTGATATACATAGAAATTTTTGGTTCAAGCGTACCTCTTTGCGCTTTTCCTTTACCTTCCATGCTTTAGTTGTCAGCTTAGGTGCCATCATCTGTTATTGGGACTTAGATGTTCCTTGAGCTGGCCCAATAATGGTTGAAGGTCGCTTAGGGAAACAAAGTTCATCAGTAATTTTATTTTCCCCCTTGCTATTCATCAAGGGGGGAGGCATCTCAAACCATAGTTAGGTAACAAAGGAAAATATCATTGTCTCTTTGTTTTGTGTTTTTATTTTTTTGTTTACTATTTTTCAATACAAGGAAAGGAAAATAATGCAACAGGGAAAGCAAAGTACTAAAAGAAAATTATGAACCTCAAAAAAAATGCCCCAGTGTAGGAGCGTGATAGGGTAGGCAGTGCAGCATGCTTGACAGTCCTTGTTGAGTGATGACCTTATTGTTCAGCATCCCAGTATAGTTAGGCAGGGGGCCCTGAGGTGATTCCTTCTTTGAAATAAAAATGTCCCAATGTCAAGATACGATGGAGCTTTTTTGGGTGAGTTCTTGGGTCTACGTAGAGCGATGCGTGTGTTTGGTGAGTCAGTTTCGAAGAGAATCCTCTGGTAGTGCCTTGTCGTACTGGAAAGAGGGATTTCAGTTATATCAGTCATGTGTCGGGTTTTACCTTTGACAGTGGTCATCATATCGCATAGTCGGGGCAAGCAGTAGGTGGTAGGTAATTGCATCAGTCACCATTCGCGAGTTTCAATTTATTTCTTGAAATATCCTTGGAAAGGCTCTGATTCATGGTCCGAAAGTAAAATTAAGGGTGAAAGAGGGATACGACTTAGTGATGTAGGGATAATTTTATGCTTAACAACTTTAAAAGAGATAAGTAACAGTCTTCTTTTTAGGTGGGATGTGGTGCCATGATTGAGCTCTCCGTCATGTTTTGACACCATCAAAGTATCATATTTTATGGTTAGCAAGGGTTTGTCCTCCTCCTGCCACCTTACGATGATATCTAGTAGTATAGAGGCATCAGGGAGGCCCTCACGTCCTACTTATACTTTCATAACATAGTTGCCAAGAATGTCCTCGCAGTTTGTTTATGCTCATTGACTCTTCATTCGTCGTATTGCTCTCACTCAAGTATGCTTCTATTTTCTCTCTCTTTTGATGTCTCACTTGAAGCATGTATATATATTTTGAAAGCAGTCTACTGACATAAGAATAGTGAGTTTTGATTGAACTTAACATCTTTATTTTTTGTGCTCTAACGTCTCCTCCAATGGTGGGGGAAGGGGTGAGAGTCAGGTGTTACCTATGCTTTTAAAAGAGGTCGATTATTTGACTAGTCCTTTTGATCAAATCGCTCAAGTAAGAAGGTGGGCAATGTGTCAAAAAGCTTTGAAGCTTATTCCCGAAAATAATAATGTACAACTGGTGAATTGGTCCTGATGACTACGGGGGAGCTAGGTGTAGATGTGTGTGTCCGACTATGGGATATGATGATCATGGTGCTAAGGGTAGTATTTTCTGAGATACGTGGTGTTCCACGGGTTAGGAAGTTCCTCCCCATCCTCGTTCACCAACTTGTATGCGTTTCTCGGGTACACGGCCGCTATAACATATGATCCTTCCCAGTTTGGCTTCAACTTTCCTTTAGGGTGAGCATGCTTGGACGACATGATCGTTTTTAAGGCTAACTCTCCAATTTTGAAGGTTCGTTCAAGGACTTTCTTATCGTAGGCCCTGACCACTCTCCTTTGATGTACTTGTGCATAATCTGCTACCCTTAGACGTGTCTCATCAAGTCGTTCCAGCTCGGTGAGTAGAGCAACCTCCTCTCATCTAAGGATAGCTAATCATCAAATTGAATACACAGGGATGGTACTTGTATCTCGTAAGGTAAGACTGCCTCTACCTTGTACGTGAGGAGATAAGGCGTTTGGCTAGTAGCCATGCGAACAGTGGTCCTATAGGCCCAGAGTGCCTCTGATAGTCGCTAAGGCCAGTCGGCTCCATTGCTTGTCACCACTATTTGTTTTAGAATTTGGAGCAGCATTTTGTTTGTGGCCTCTGCTAGTCCATTTCCTTGGGGGTAGAACAGTGATGAGTGGTGTTGATCGATGTCGTATCTTGCACAATTTCTTCATCTTCTCTGCGATGAATTGTGGTCCGTTGTTTATGACAAACATTTTAGGGACTCCAAACCTTGTGATGATGTTCTGAACAATAAACTTTACGAATGTTGAAGCAATAATTTCGACATATGACTCGACTTCTGCCCATTTGGTGTAGTATTCAGTTGCAGTGAGTATGAAGGCGTGTTTGTGAGTGTTCCCAACTGTGTCTATCAATGGTACAATGATATCAAAGGCCCACATTGAGAATGACCATAGCGAGGTTATCGAGTTCAATGCGACTGATGGGGCTTTGATGAGCACGACATGTTCTTGACATTGCTTACAACATTGAACATAGAGGTGGCAATCTCTCATCATCGTCGGCCAGCAGTAGCCATGTCGTACAATCTGGTCCGTGAGTCTCTGTCTACCAGCATGGGCGCCATAAGCACTGGCATGTGCTTCCCGGATGATATACTGTCCCTCGGCCACTGTGATGCATCGTAACAGTACTCCTCTAGTGAAGGATTCCTTGTATAGTATCTCACCCAGAATGCAAAATCTGGGGCATCGATTCCTTATGGTCTTCCGTTCAATCTTTGTAGCCTAAGGAGGGACGTGTTGGTGTTTTAGGAAGTTCCATATGTCAAAGTACCATGGCTGTCCATCATCGGTCAGTGACTTCTCAAACCTGAAGATCGCAATGATAATGCCCTTCTTAACTGGATCTTCTGAGGCAGATGCTTCCTCTGGCTTCGTGGCCTTTGGGAGGATTGGTAACTCTGGTTTAACGTTCCATGCCACCTCGTGTGCCGGCGTGGTTAACTTCTCGATGAAGAAGTATTTCATACTTTGTCCGAATAGTATTTGTATGACTGAGGCTAACGTGGCAAGGGAATCTGCCAGTTCATTCTCCAATCTTAGGATATGGGTGAAAGAAATCCTTTTGAATTTCCCTATCAAGAACTATGTTGTTTCTAAGTATGCCATCAATCTTCTTTCTTTATTTTCCACTCTCCCACGATTTGTGATATCATAAGTTTAGAGTTGCCAATTGTCTTCAATTGTTTGACACCCAGTTGTAGTGCTGCTCGTAGTCCAACAATGAAGGCTTCATATTCTGCAACATTATTGGTGACTGGGAAGTCAAGTTGAAAGGCTTTGGGTATGATGAATCCCTCTGAATTTAGTAGGACTATCCCGATATCCTTTCATTTATGATTAAGAGCGTCATCGAAGTATAAGGTCCTTGAGGGCTTGTCGGGCTCTTTATTGTGAATAGAGAGTAAGTCTTTGTCAGAGAAGTCTGTGTACCGGCTCGTTGCCCAAGAGTGGGAGATTATCGAGGTAATCGGTGATCACCTATCCTTTGATCAACTTTTGGGTAACGTAGGTGATGTCAATTTCTTATAGTAGCATATGCCATTGAGCAATCTTCCTGAATGTGGCGGGCTTCTCGAAGATATACTTCAGAGGGTCCATGAGTGCTAATACCATTATCTTGTGCGTTTCGAAGTAGTGCCATAGTTTCGTTGAACCCCATACTAGTGTTAGGCAAGTCTTCTCCATTGTAGTGTACTTCTGTTCGAACTCGATCATCATCCTGCTAAGGTAGTAGATGGCCTTCTCCTTCTTTCCGTCTTTGTCGTACTGTCCGAGGATTACACCCATTGCTTTCTCGTTAGCAGAGACATAGAGAATCAAGGGCTTTCCAGGGATTGAGGACATACTTCTTGATGTTGTCGAAGGCATGCTGACATTGGTCATCCCATATGTATTCGAATCCTATTTTGAGTAGTCTGTAGAAAGGGTCACATCTGTCTAAGTGCTTGGAGATGAATCTCCTAATGAATTGTAGTCTTCCTATCAGGCCTCATAATTCCTTGATGTTACTGGGAGGTGACATCTCGAGAATGGCTTTAACTTTCATCGAATCAACTTCGATTCCTCGCTTGCTGACTATGAACCCTAGTATTTTTTCGGAGGTTACTCCGAGCGCACATTTCTTTGGATTCATCTTCAGTTGATACTTTTCGGATTGTTGTAGCACGAGTCGGAGGGCTTCAACATGTCTTGCTCGTGTTTGAGACTTCACTAGTATGTCGTCGACG